>JARQAB010000032.1:3047690-3647690 GCA_036172955.1 Meloidogyne arenaria | reverse complement strand
AAGTAAAATAGATTAACAGTCTAAAGACAAATATATAAAACAATTTCTCAAGTCTCAAAAACAAGAAGGGTTAGGAGAGGCTTTTAAAAACATTTTTTTTTCTAAAACAAAAATAATTAAAGGATTGGATAATTTTTTAAAATTTTCTCAAGTTTTTTTTTCTACTTTAAAAATCATTAGCTTCGAAGCATTAGTTTGTACATTTAAATTTAGTTAACTGTACTTAAACAAAGAAAAAAGCAGGAGAAAAAGCTCGATAAAAAATCAACCTAAACGATCTATTGTCCAACCTTATCAAGAATTATCCAATTCCCATAAAAATAACAAAAACAAAAAAAAACTATAATAATTAAAACAGCTAAAATATTAAATATATAGTAATTAGTAGTTAAATATAATTTTTTTTTACATAATAGAGAGGACTTAAAAAGAATTTTTTGCTTCGAAAAAAATTTTTAAATTTTCCTTAAAATATCGTTGACTAAAACAAAAAAAAACAAAAAAAAATATTTAAAAAAAACATACATATTTTCCTTTAATTAATTTACCAAAAAAACAAAAAGAAGAAGAAGAAAAACACAGCAAATATTGCTGAATTATTTTTGGAGTTGTTTGTTAATACATTTTTAATTTTTTTTAACCAACAAAAAAGCCGCGCTGCTGCTGCAAAACATAAAACAAAACAAAAAAGAAAACTAGTAGATTTTTTATTAAATCAAATTTATTGATATTTGTACATGTAGAGACGATAATCTTTGCTGAAAAAAAAATAATAATTTTTTTAAAAGACTTTTTTTTGGAAAAATAATCAAAATTGACAGAAAACCCTTCATCCTCCCAATCTTTTTTGGTCCAAACTCTCTTAATATTTAACCATTTCAGAAAAATTTTGTATCATTCGAAAGCTCTAATTATAGGGATTCTTTTTCCTAACGAGGTCAGTATGTTCCAATCATTCTGAAAAAAATTAGAGATGGATAAAGACAAAAAATCACGATTGCGCGCACTTAAATGGCTCTAACTCTTTAAATAATGATCCTTTCAAAACAGTCCTGCTAGGAAAAATAATCCTCACATTAAGAGCTTTCGATTGCTATAAAAATCAGCCAAATCGGATAGCTTTAACAAAAGTTATAGTCATAGATAGGCCCTTGGGTGTTTCGTGAATTTCATGGTTGAATGGTTAACGTGTCGGACTTTGGCAGGTTAGGGGTGCGGGTTCGAACCCTTTTGATGGGCAACATTTTTATATATTGTCTAAAATTAAAATAATGTTTTCTATTAGTTTTTATTAAAAACGGTCAAAATTCAGAAAAGTTGAGAACAGAAAAGTGTCCCGGGACCCCTACCGAAGATGACCTCGCTTCAGGTTTACTATAATAAAAAGAAATAAAAATTAACCTAGCCAAAACAACAGAATCTTCAAGAAGAGCAACATCATAACACTGTGCATGTTTAACTTTTGATTCACAAGCACCAATTAAAGTTCCATCCTTAAAAAAAATAAACTAATCGAAAAAAAAATTTTCAAAAAAAAACCTGTGAAAATATAGTCAAATTAAAATTGTTGTGATTATCAGCTACAACAATTTCTCCTTTAGAATTTATTCCAACACCAATAGGATAATTTGTAATACCCTCTCCTCCAATTTGACGAACAAATTGTCCTTCATAATTAAATACCTAAAAAATAAAAAATTTTTTTGAAAAGGGTTATGTTCATGCCCAGCTATATAAATAAGGTTTTCTTAAGTTTTAAATCAAATATAGACTAATTTTTTCCTTGTTATAGCACCCAAGAGGTCTCTCAGACTTTTACCCACAAAAATATGCCAAACCAGAAAATTTGGTCATTTTGGTGTAGCGGGATAATTTTAGGTTTTAACAGAAAAGGGGGTCAAGGTTCGAACCCCCTCAGCGAAAAACAATTATTTTCTTCAAAAATAATCATTTTTACGTTTAAAACAAATGATAACCTCTCTAAAAAATTTAAAAACAGACTTTAATAGAATGTGCCCGATTGTCACTAATCAGAATTTCTTCTTTTTCTGTTGTACAAACACCATTAGGAAATTCCAAATAACCTTTAAAAAATAAATTTAAAAAATATTTTTAACAAAAAACTAACGTGAACAACTAAATTTATGAAGTATATTCCCAAACATGTCAAAAATCAAAACACGCATAACTTTACATTCAACAACAACAATACGTCCTTTGGAGTCAACACAAACACCACGAGGATGTTGCAAAATTTGTGCTCCAAATTTACGAATAAATTGGCCATATTGATTGCTAAAATAAAGAAAATTAAGAAATAATTTATTTGAAGAAATGACATTTGAGGACAACAAATTTGCGGATTAAAAAGTTTGTCCGCAAAAATGTGTCAGTCCGCAAGAATGTCCGCAAAAAAATTTAAAAATCAAAAGTAAAAAAAACAAACTAGATTTGGATTTGATGAGTAGGTGAACGTTCAGTAACTACAAAATCGCCGGTAACGCAATTAACTGAAACACGGTTTGGATAGAGCAATTGGCCGTCTAAAAAAATTTTTGACTTCTAAAAAATTTAAAATAAATACCTCGCTTGCCACATTCCCCAAACTGAAATTTGAAACGTCCTTCACGATCAAAGACCTTTAGAAGGAAAAAAAATTGAATTTTCGAATTAATATTTTTATGAAAAAAATAGACAAGGCAGATCTCATGGCCATATTTAGGACCATAACTTTTGTTTCTCAACCGACTTGAATAATTATTATACATATCAATCGAAACTCTTAATGTTAGGTTATTTTAGCTAACAGAATCAATTTGATCAGATCATACAACAAAAAGTTAGAGTTAAATAAGTGCGCGCAATCGTGATTCTTCTTTATTCACTTTTAGCAGGATGATCTAATATCAGAATAGAATTATCTAGAAAAAACAATCCTCAGAACACTCAATTGATATGTTATTTAAATCGATTAAAGATAAAAAGAATGAGTTTTCTGATAAAGAAAGTTATACCGAATCATGCTTCCATTTGAATTAAAATAAAAAAAATAAATACTTGAATTCGATGATTGTTTGTATCAGCAACAATAATATCCAATTGTGCATTAACAGCAACACCACTAGGTTCAGTAAATTGTCCTTCCATAACTCCAAATTCACCAAATTTACAATTATATGTCATCTTTTGTCGTTTAATTTGAGAACGTGGAGGATATAAAATTGGGACAGATAGGTCCATATCTCCTCCTCCTTTTTGTAAAGAATTTAAATTTCCTCCTCCATCAACTCCAAAAACACTCAAATCGTTCAAATCTTGAGAAAGTGCCAAAATGTCATTTGGCAACCACTAAAATTTTAAAAATAAGTTTGAAGTCAAATTGATGCTCTCAGATTATCTCCCCACGTTTTCCCTTTCTTTTGCTTTCTTCTTTCTTTATTTCTCATAAAAAGTTCAACATGGTCAAAGGCGTCAAGTAAATTTATGGCGCCAGTGATACATCAGGGTGTGTCAGTTCCGCCTTTTCCGGTGTTTCGTTTCTTAATCTGTTTCGGCACACCCCTGATAAACACACCCAGGGTTGGTATAGATTCTAAGGGCAGCAGCTGGTGATTCACTGCAGAGATCAGCTCATAATACCAAAATTTGCCTTTAATCATTTTTACTTTTTATGAGAAAGGGGAAAAGAAGCAACCAGAAGAGGGAAGTTTGAGGAGATACCTGGATCACATTTAAAAAAACACAAACCTTGTTATCATGTTGTCCCCCAAATCCATTAGTTCCAGTAGGTGCTGATGTAGCCAATATAGCTCCCCCTCCACCTCTATTTCCTGTAGGTGTTCCAAACAAATCGGAAGAATCAAAACAATGCCCTCCTCCTCCATTATTTCTTATTTGAATAGAACCTCTATGATGTTGACCTGTTGGCGTTCCTGTTCCTCCCAAAGAAATTGAAGGATTTCCAAATCCATCAGAAAATCCTCTAGGCGATTGATAACGGTTGAGAGGTGGGGAATTGATCAAATTTTGATGATTATTTTGTTGATTATTAATCCAAGCCCCTCCAGCCCTCAATTGATTAAATGGTGTAATTATAGCCTGTTTAGCTTGTTGTAAATCTGGTACTCCTAAACGAATTTCACACGTTTCACTACGTAAGAGTTGATTGGCATCCGCATTGAATGATAAAAAGCCTTGAAGACGAGAGTCCAAGAGGGGTTTGAAGACAATAACCTTTTAAGGGAGAAAATTTTTTTCTTAAAATTTTAAGAATAAAAAAGAAAACCTCAGTAGGGGAAGAATATTTAAGTAAACGTTGTGTAAATTCAATTGTTTGAGACATCGATTTTGTGACTTTTTCCATTTCTTTTTCAAGCATTTTTAATTGTAACTTGAAAAAAAAAATAATCAAAAATTAATTTAAAATCAAGAGTTCATCACTGGGATCTGGTCATATTTTTTCATAGATACCCCGTAAAAAGTACCCTCCTTAAGGACCCACAACTTAAAAAGTCTCCCTAGTTCTCTGTAGAAAGGGCGTAGCCAGGGTTTCGATTTCAGAGGGAGAGGCTAAAATATTGGGGAGGGCTATAGCTCTAAAATATGGGAGTAAATCTGGGGAGCGCTATAGCCCCCTTAGACCCGTGGCTACGCCCTTGCTTTGAAGGGAGTTCTGACATTAGAGTCTAATAGGGCAAAAAATTTCCCAAAAAAACCTGTTTATATCCATAAATACCCTCCAATTCTGTATACAATCCTTTTTGTGCCTCATGAACTGTTTGTACAAGAAAAGAGAAAGTATCGTCTATAGTTTGTTTTGCATGTTGAAAAGATGTATTTAAATTGTTTTGGTCTTGATTTATTAATTGAAACATTTCATTCAATCCATTTTGTTTTATACGAGCTTCGTTTAATAAACGCTTAAAAAAATAAAAAATTAATTTAGTTTTTAAGTTTAGGAATCTTAAAAAAGCTCGAAAAAGTTTTTAAAAAGAGTAAACCGAGTGAACTCCGACATAGGGAATCGAACCCTTCAATTTAAGGCTGGAAAGTCAGAAACGATACCACTACACTACAAACGTTGTTGTTAGGAATATGAAAATTACTAATTATCTTCAATTAACAAAAAGAAAATAAACTTATTTTAAGCCCATAAATTGCAAACTTAAGTCTGAACTCAAAAAGTTGAGTCTACAAACACGTTAAAAATAAATTAAATACCTCCATCAATCCAATTTGTTTATCCGCAACATTATCAATTTTTTCAACTTCACATCCTTGATGTTCTTGGATACATTCACGACAAATTGCTTGTTGACAGAATTGGCAAAAGAGAATTAAAGGTTGTTGACGATGCTGAAAATTCCAATTAAAATTATCATAAGTATAGTAGGAATTACGTGACCGGGAATGGAGCCTCTGAACCCTCCCGCCACTTTCCATATGTGTTAGCGAATTCGGAAAAGCTCAAAAAACCAGGGAACCCCCACTTCTAAAAATTTTAAAAATAGATCCGGCGACCTGCAAAAGATCATGCGACCTGCTGACAGATTTACACCTACGTGACCAGGAATGGAGCCCTTCCCTCTCTAACAAAAAAAGAGGGAGAACTATCCAGACTCAAAAACATTTCAAGTCAACCCGGTCCGCTATACGATAACGCCCTTCCACCCGCCATTTCCCCCATATGTTAGCAAATTGAGAAAAACTCAAAAAAAAACCAGGGGTACCCCCATTTATAAAAATTAAAAAGAAATCCAAACCTCTAAACACATACAAACATTTCCTCCAATTCTTCCATTTTTGTTAAGTTTTGCCAATTGTTGTTGTTGTTGAGGAGAATCGCCACCTCCACCTCCGCTATCAAAGCTTGGCAACAAAATATCATTTGGAGGATGACTCCCTTCAAAAACTTCCAAAGCAGGCCAACCATTGTTTGATTTTAAACTTCCAAAACCGAGGTCCTCGCTTTGCTTTAAAAAATAAAAATTTGGTAAAAACCCCCAAAAATTTATTCAAAAAATCAAACCTCGCTATAAGGAGAAGTCCCCAAAGACTGTACAGCATTTTCTAGTCCATAATCAGAAAGTAAACCTTCAATGCCTAACTGTGGATTTAATTGGGTTTCTTGACAACAAATTTGACAAATAATTGATTGTGGTTTGTTTGGTGTTGTTGTTGTTTCTTTTATTTTTATTTGACGTTCCAAACAATTTTTACAAAAAGAATGAAAACATGCCAAAACTTTTGGTTCTTTATATAACATTTGGCAGAGGGAACATTTAACCATCTATTAAAAATATTTAAAAAAAAAAATTTTTAAATTTTTAAAAGTCATTTTATATTTATTAAAGAACAGAAAATCTAAAAAAATGACAAATAAAAAGAAATCCACCAACAGGAATCGAACCCAACCAGCTCACCAGTGGTAGTCAAGAACGATACCACTACACTATCCGCATTGTTAATGATCTAAAGGAAATGACGCCTTATCTCCCATAACAAAAAAGCTTCTATTAGCATTATAGCACCTCCTCCTTTAATTCAAAACCCCCCACCCCTCAATTCTATATCTAAAATAAAAAACAAAAGTAAAATACCCGCTGAACCATAGAAGCAGGATTTCCTGTCAAAAAGTTGTGCTGATGTTCCATAAGTTGATGCTGGTCATTTGGATGAGGTATAAGCGAACGATCGACCGCGGCGATGTCAAAATCTAAACCTAGAAAGGAAGGGAAGTTAAGAGAAAATTAAAAAGGAAGCTTCAAAGCTTCAAAAATAGACTCAAAAAAATCAAAAAAAATAAAAAAAAAACCTCTAATATGTCCACCCCCACCACCACGAATTTCAATTCCCCCAACAGGCGATTGGCGTACTATAAAAGCTAGCATTGACGAAAGCGGGTCAGTTTCAACAGAAGAGGAAGTGCCTAGAGAATTTTCACCAGAATCGGTAATTTCCTCTTTAAAATAAATTTTTAAATTTAAAAAATTAAAATAAAAATCAAACCAAAATTCCAAAGCATTTCTTCTTTTTTTACAAATATTCTAAAACAAGAATTGAGTCTTCTAGTTAATTTTAAAAAATTATTATTTTTCTTTGGCTCTGAAAAAAAATAAAAAAAAATTAATTAAAAATTAAAATAACGAATTATAAATGAGGAGAAAAAAATTTTTTTTAATTTCTCAGCAACGCGCCACGTGAATTTTCAAACATATGAGGAAATTAATTTAAATTATTAAATATTTATATTTTTTTCTAATTTTGTTTAATCCATATTGGAGGGATATATTTAGAAATTAAAAAAAAAAATTTTTTTTTTCTGTCGATAAATTTAATTAGCTATATATGGTCGTTATTTGTACAACGACCACATACACGGAATTAAATTAGAAAAAAATCTTTTTTTAAATAAATTATTCTAGTAAATACATTTTTTTAAAATTCTATTTTGGAATGTGTAGAAAGAGCTAGCTAGCTCTTTCCAAGAATTCCCCCCAACAACCACAAAACCCAAATGTGTCTAAAACACAAGTAGAAATTTCAAGAAGGGAAATAGTGTGGGGATTGAAGAGAGACAGAGGAAAAAATTATTTTTTAGTCTCGAGATGAGAATAGATCCCACTAACCAAGGAACAAAAAATTTCTTTAAATTCCAAGAAGGGAAATAGTGTGGGAAATGGAGAGAGACAGAGGAAAAATTATATTTTAGTCTCAAGACGGCAAAAGGCCCCCCTAGCCAAGGAAAAAATTTCTTTAAATTCCAAGAAGGGAAATAGTGGGAATGAAGAGACAGAAAAGAAAATAAGGGAAAATAGCGTGGGGATTGAAGAGAGACAGAGGAAAAAATTATATTTTTTAGTCTCGAGACGGCAATGGGTCTCCTCTACCCAAGGAAACAAAAAAAAATTTCTTTAAAAAAGAAAAATGAAAGGACACAAAAAGGGGAGACATAAAGGAAGACAAAAAAGGTTTATGTGTGTCATAAAACCAATAAAAAATTTTTAAAAAAATTTCCCCATTTTTATGTTAATGGTTCAAGTCTTCTTTTAAAGCCTTAAATGCGTGTGAGAGTTGTCTTAAGGCTTAACTTATATTTTTCCCCTTCCCTTCTTTCCCCCTTCATTTTTGCCGATGTAAAAAAATGAAGAAAATTTACCTCGTTTCATTGACAGCCCTAAAAATATAAAGCTTTTTTATATTCACGAAAAAGCGCAAAAATTGGAAATCGATTCAACACCCAGTCCCAAAATCTCTTATATATAAAATTATATATTAGCGGCAGCAAGCGCGTTAAATCCCCCCCCCCCTATTTTCCCCAACAACGACATATTTTTGTGCTTCCTCCCCTAAAAATTTTTTTCCCTCAGTTTGTGTGTATATGCTGTGTGTGTGTGCGCTCGCTGTCGTCCCGCCTTTCTAACTACCCCCCAAAAAACCATGTGATTTTTCGTTGCCGCATAGAGCATCTACTCTACTAACTATTAAAAAAAGCTAGGCGAAGTATAAAACGCCCAAAGGGTTAGGGAAAAATTTTTTTAAAAAAGAAAAAAAAACTAAAATTGTGAAAATGAAAAAAATGTGAGGGCGTAAAAAGTGTGGCGGCAGTTTTTATGTGTGGTGTCTTTCATTGTCTCTCCTCATTTTGTATAGTCTCTAACTTCAATTTTTCTCTTCTTCCATTAGTTTCTATAAGAAAAGATAATAATTAAAATATTAAAAATAAAAATGTAAAATAGTTGTGAAAAATACGAAATCTCTAATTTTGAAAAGGTCAGAAGGAGAAAATATTTAATTGTGTCTAATTAAATGTCAAAGTGTAAACTAGCGTAAAATAAAACAAAAAGTCCAATTTTTTCTAATTTTTGGTATCAGATTTCACTTAAAAGGTACAAAGTTGAAACATTTTTATCCATCTTTTTTGACTGTTGTCCTAAGGCAGAAAAGAGTGCAATCATCAATTTGGCCCTATAGGAGCAAATAATATTTATTTATTTAAAAGAGAACAACCATCACTTTTTTTCCTCTTTTATTATTTTTTAAATTCTCCAATTTCTTCTCTTTTTCTTTCCTTTCCTCTTCCCGTCTTCTCCACAGCACGTTCTGTCAACGACAGCATCAAGTGGAACAAAGATTTTAAACTTGCTTTTTTTCTTCTTCTTCTTCCTCTTCTCTTCTCTCTCGACTGGCTTTGTTATTGTGTTGTTATTGGTAGTTTTCCCTCGTACCAGGACAAAACACCGTCCGACAAAATACCGTCCACACATTTGAGTCCACAGATTTGGGACAGACACCTTTTAAAATAAAATTTTTATCCAGCGGGAGTATGGTACCAAGGCCTAATAGTCTTTGGGTCTAAAATATTAAGGTAGCATAATACCCACACGAATCCAATTTATTATCAGCAAAATGTACTGTCTTTATATACTCTAATGTCCTGGACGGTGTTTTGTTCGGACGGTGTTTTGTCCTCCTCTCCCATTTTCTCCGTACCATCTCCTATCTCTTTCCTCCCTTCTTCTCTATTATTCACAAATTAGTACTACCCAAAAGATCAACAAGTCCATTAGAGTCTCAAAAATTAAAAAATAATAAATTTAAAAATCTCAGACTCTAATGTCCAAAAATTTTATAATGTTTGTGTTAACCATTAAAAACACACAACAAACATATGGGGAAGGGTAGATTGATTATTTTCACGAGTGAACTCAAGCAATAGCGCTGCTCTGTGAGTCCATTAACAATGTGAAAAAAAAGGAAAAAAAATAATCGTTTATTTTAGAGAGGTCGAAAAGTAATAAAAATAAAAAAATTTTTTTTTATTTATTTATTTTTGTTTTTATGGGGCTCACAATTTAGAGAAGTAATAATAATAAACAAAAAATAAATAAAGGGGGAAATTTTTTTGGTTTAAAAAAAAAGAGAAAAATAAAAATCTTTGAAGATATGTTTGTTTACTATTAAAAAAGAAGGTGTTAAGTACATATACTCTTTTGGTATAAATTTTATCCATGGAATACTTAAAGGTTTAGGATTTTTTTCAAAGGAAGATCCTTCAAGCACTAAGTCACCTAATCACTAACCTTCTTTAATTTATTAATTATCAGATTTAAAACAGGCGCACCCAGGAAATCAACACACGCCCATTAGAGTCGTGAAAATTAAGAAGGGAAAATTTCCCAAAAAATCTTGAAGTCAATTCCATCTAAAAATGTTGTTAGAAGTAAAAAATAGACACACTAAAAGAAAAGTTCATTACCACATCTTTATGATTATTAAAAGAGAGAAAGGTAGGGGGGAGAGAGGTCTTTAATCTCTCAATCTACAAGAAATCAAAGACCAGATTCACAAAAATCCGAAAAGCTTAAAAATAAAATTGAATTTTTTTAGGGTCGTTCTGACGCGGGGAACAACCCTCCCATCTTTTTAGTAGAAAAGAATTTTCTCTCTAATTATTTAGTCCAGAAAAATTTTTTTAACTGAGGTTTTTTATCAATTTGACAAAAAAAAACAAAAAAAAATTGAAAAAATGTGTGTGTATGTGTAGAAGAGTAAAATAAAATTGAATAAAATTGATATAATATGTATAAGTCAAAAAAGCAGCAAAGCAAGAAAAAAACGAAGAATAAGAGAGAGAGAGGAGTGTGGAGAGAGTGTATTTGGGGATAATGTAGAGACAATAAAAATATTGGTACTTTTTGAATATACCCCCTAATTTGAGTCTCAAAATTATCCGCAAGATTAGGGTAGCTTCCCGCCCCCGACGATTTTTTTGGCAAAAAACCCCGACCCGAACCCCGAAGGCCCTACTCAGGCAAACACCCATCCCCAACACCAAAAGATCCGGGAAGCTATACTACTTAAGATGCCCTCAATTAAGTCAACCCTGAAGATAGAAGAAACCTGAAGACCTATTGACCTGAAGATCTATATCTCCTTCAATCACACCAAATCCCTCGATATTCCCTTTCAAAAGGTCTGTAGGCCTTCAGGGTGTAAACATCCCCCATAATGGTCATCCGACTTGCTTACTTAATTCCACAATCACATTTCCATGTGGCCTATTCAAACAGCTTTTGAAGGGTAATTAATAAAAAGGGGAGGGGAGGAGGGGATCATCAAATTGGAGAAGAAAAGGGATAAAGGGTGAGGGATATCCAAAAAAAGTACCATTATATATATATATTTTTTTCAATTCATTTCAAATTTAATTTAAAAAATAAATTTTTTTTAAAGTAGAGTAGAAGAATATCTACTTAAAACATTGGCCACATATTGAACATACCCGTTGTTGTTATTATCATTTTTATTTTTCTCATTATTATTTTCATGTTGTTGCTGCTGTAATTTTTGTTGTTGAGTATCAAATAATAAAATTTTTGTATTTTTCTTAAATGGCGTTTTTCTTTTTCCATTCCATGGTAAATTTATTCTAGCACATACAAATGTACTTGAATCATTATTATTATAATCATCATCAAAATAGTCATCATCTTCAACAAGTTCAACACTTTCGGCAAGTCTTCCTCCACCTCCACCTCTTTTATTATTATTTATTCCAATTTTTTCTGTTAATTGTGGATGTGTTAATTGTAAAAATACGTCGGGATTGATATCCTTTAAAAAGAAAAAAATTTTTTAATTAATATTTTTTAAATTTATTCTTCTATTTTTAAAGCTAGAATATTACAGTTTCAATAATTCTGTTAAAAATTCTGATTTTTTTAAATTATTTAAAAACAGAATATTTTTATTCTGATATATAATTTATTATTAGAAAAACAACGAATCCAGGTTATTTTTAAAAAAATCAGAATTTGTAATTTCTGATTTTAGAAAATCAGAATTTGTAAAAAAATCGGAAATCAAAATTAAAAGAAAGGAAAAAATAAAAAATCAGAATTTACAAATTCTGATTTTCAAAAGACAGAATTTGTAATTTTTCTCCTTTTAATAAATCAGAATTTACAAATTCTAATTTTCAAAAGTCAGAATTTGTAATTTTTCTCCTTTTAAAAAATCAGAATTTGTAAATTCTGATTTTTAAAATAAAATACTAACAGAATTATTTTTTAACATATAAAACATCAGAATTAAAATTTAAAAACAAATTCTGATTTAACCAGAATAAACAAATACACACAAACCTCATCAATAGAAATTGGTCTAATAATTCTTTTATTAAAATTATTATTTAATAAATTTCCATTAGAATTATAAATTGTTGTAGCTGCAGTGGAAGATGTTGATGGACGTAATTGTATTGTTGAAGTAGAAGATAAATAACCATGTGGATCTAAATAATTATTTGTTGCTTGTTTCACTGTTGAATTTATTATTTTTGGGGTAAATGTCATTGAATTTTGGGGAGTTTGAAATGTTGTTGCTGTCAAAGAAGATGAAGAAGATTGACCACCACCTAATTGTATTGTTGAAAAATACCCAATTTGATTCTCGTTAAAACGCCTTTTTATTTGTGGATGAATATATTGGTTAAGAGGTTGTTGTTGTTGACGAATATTATTTTTATTTATTTTTGAATAAATTAAAGTCTTTTTATTTTTTAAATTATTTTGTTGTTGTTTTTGTTGAGGTTGTTGATGTGCCAATGTTGTTGATGATGATGTTAAAATATTTTGTATTTTTGTTTTTAATGGTGTTGTTGGTGGTTGTGGTTGTTGTCCATCTGATGAAATTGAAGATCCTTAAATTTATTAATTTTTATTTTTAATATTGTGACGGTAAGAGTCGGTTTTTGGAAAACCTTCAGGTACCCAGAACCTAAGAACACCCTAATCAGTAAAATTATTTTAAGAAAAAAGATAGACTTTTCTTGGATCCAAGGTTGTGAATTCAAGAATTTTCATTTTTTAGGGACCTCCTGAAAACCTCTTAGCGTATCATATAGACTTTGGGCAGCTATAATACTTTCCAAACAAAATTTTCGATATGAAACACACGATCTAACTTTTTTCTCAAACCTGCCTCTTAAAAATAAAGTCTGGGTTTCGGGTTGATCCCTAGCATAAAGAATGGAAAGGAACCAAGAAATTTCGAAAAAAAACCTCTAGATATTCCAATATTTGTTGCTGTCCCAGTTGAAGTTGTTGTTGAAGAATTATTATTATTAACCATTTTAATAGCAATTTTTTTCCCCAAACGTTTTTGTCTTTCAATTTCTTCCCTTTCTTCTTCTTCTTTAATTTTTCTTTCATATTCTTCAAAATAACAATTTTTAAATTGTTTCAAAATATCAATTATTGTATTTGGAAGTGGACAACAAATTGTTGTTGAACTGCTCGAATTTGTTGAAGAAACAAAATTTTGTTTTCCAATTAAATGCATTGTTGAAGGTATTAACATTGTTTTTGGCCCTCTTTTAGATTTTGTTAAAACAATTAAATCAAGCATTTCTGTTACTAATTGTGAAACTATACGTTCATTCTCGTCTATAGGATGTTCAATTTGTTGTAGCCACTGAAAATTTTAAGGGGAAAAATTTTTTTTTAATGGAAAAGGAAAAAATTAGACAACAATTTATGGACCAAAGTTATCTCCTACAAATATTCCACTCCCAAAGAAGGATGAAAAACGCAAGAAGAAAAGAAGAAGGAGCAGGGCGTATCGAAGTCATACTCATCCCAAGAAAGGTTTAGTTCCTGTTTGTCCTTCTGTTCCAACAGGCCCGTAGCAAGGGAGGATTTTAATCCGCCATCTACCTCCGAAAGTTCTTCCTGGCTATAGGCCTGTCTTCCGACAAAAACATACACGAACTAAAAGACCACCAAAAATTAGTCCTATCCTTAAAAATTAAAAAGTTTAAAAAAACCTTATTTCTCTTTTCAGCACATTTTTCAATCAAATCCGTATCAAGACGAGCAAATTTTTCTTTAAATACTTGTCTTTGATCCAAACGTAAAGCATCCCTTCTCATAACATTTAATCTCTGTATTTTTTCGCCGTTTTTGATTGGATCAATTTGGACAGGATTTGCTAAAGAAAAATTTTTTTTTTCAAAATGCTTCCGTCTTAAGCCTAAATCTGTTTTATCTGGGGTCTCCCGCTTTTTATTTTCTTCCGCCCAAAAATTCGTTAAGGCCCATCCTTGATATATAAGTATGTTCCAAAGGTAAAGGTCGCTAAATAAACGTAGAAAGTTGTTAGCAATCCACATTTTGATTTTCGGCGTATCTTTTGGGATTTGGTATTTTGACATTTTATCCCAAAGAATCTTTAAAAAATAAAAATTTTTCTTACGTTGTTCAGCTAAACGAATTCCTTGTCGAACAATTTTTGAATGTTTTTCTCGATAAATAAGTCGTTGTTCTCGTATTGCTGCTTGACAACGTTTTATGGCTCTACAATATTCGTTGAGAATTTCCTTTTTGTTAAAAATACCAGCATTCCTTAAAAAAAATTGAAAGATTAGAAAATAAAAAAAAAATTAGAAAAAATGAATTTTACACGTGGGGAGCTGAAAATTTAAAAACTATTTTTTCGACACAACAAGCTGTTTTACAATTGAAAAATGAGTCCTTAACCAAAGAAATAACCTCTATAATACTAGAAAAATCCATTTTTGATTTTTCAGATATGAGTCGTCGAGAACAAACTTGTCAGAACCCAATCGAGAAACAAACTCGAAAAAATCGATCCACTATAAGACATGGGCCTGAGTAAGAAAAATCCCTCTGGCTACGGGCCTGCCCGACACATCTCTAGTCCTAGTCGATATTGAATTTTAATTAAAAAATAAAGAAAAAAGAAAATTGCACAAGAAACCTCAAAGGATTTTCATCCCCATCAAGCCTGCTCTCACAATATAACGGTTCATAAATAAATGGAAAATCTGTTGGCACGCGAGAATCAAGAGTTTCATCATCGTCAAAACTTGAAAAAATTTTTTTAACAAAAATTGAATTCCAAAAAAACCTTATAAGTTCAAGAAATCCTTCGCTAATATTAAAATTTGGGTCAAACAAATGCTTCGTTCTAAGCCCTTCTTTTCTGATACGTTCAATATATCCTTGATGCTAAAAATAACTTTTTTCTTAAATTTTATTATAAAATTAAAAGATGAAGCCGAATCAGCGCGATATTTTATAGAAAAATGTCAAGAGACAAAAATTTTTAGAACGATTTTTGACAGAAACCAAAATTATATTTTTGACGTATTAAAGGAAAACCACAGCAGACTCGTAACTAGGGGGTAACGGGGTCTAGGCAACATAAACCGACAGGGTTTCGAAAAATATTGTTCTAACTTCCAAACTCATTTTTAAAAAATTAATGCTTTTCCATTACCCCTACCTAATTTTTGCGGACATTTTTAAAAAGAAAATACACAAAATAAAATCATTGCAGGACCATATTTCCCCAGGCAAGCATGATTCCATCAAAAACAAGAGGACAGCATTTAGAGGGAAATAAAGAAATAGTGTTCCAGAAACCCGCAAAGTCGGGGTATGGATAAAGGAAAAGTACCAAAAAACCCCTACAAAAAACCTCAAAAGCAACCTCATTACAAAATCCAAAGTCTTTAAGCTCGTCAATAGACTTGAAATTTTGGCATCTTAATCTAGTCCTATTGCTAACATATTCACACTGTTTAAGATTGTTGTTTTGTTGTTGTTGAAGATGAGTACTACATGATTGAATAGATTCATCATCAACCATAGAATATTTGCCTTTTTTAACTGGCGGATTCATTTCTAGCAAAGAAAAAAATTTTGTCTAATAAACAAAGGAAAAAAAATAAATGACAAAAAAAATAGAAAATATTTCAGGAGATATATAAAGGTTTTGAGAGAGAGAGAAAAGTGAATAAGCTCGAGATTTTAATAAGTTTACGCCTAGATTCTGGGATTGGTTTATTGTTTGGAACCAGTGCTAGGAATAGCTCCGGGAACTAGCTCCGGCGGAGCCAAGAATTTGAAATCCCCGAAGCCAAAGCCAAAATTTTAAAAGGCCGAAGCCAACAAATGACCAAAATACCAAACACTGATCTTGAGTTTAGAGTTAAGAAAGATTTCTCACGAAAAAAAAAATTTCCCATGAAAAGAAAATTTTCTCCTATTGCCCAGACTCAAGTGGCAACCCTGACAAAAGAACCCAATTTTCTCCCAATTTTTTGACTAAACGATTTTTAGAGTAAAAAAGAATGCCTAAACCTGTCTAAATTAAAATAACAAAAAATAGAATTTTTAAAATGTTTCAGTTAATATACACTTTCTGCAAAACAATATACCCACACATATTATGTAAAAATAAACGCATTTTATTGATTTTAGAAGGAGAAAAGTGGTTAAAATTGCGAATGACTAGTGAAGAAAAATTAAAAAATGGCAGACCTTTACTTGAAGAAATACAAAAAGAGTGTAGAAAAGAAGGAGAGACAGTTGGCAAAAATAAAAAGAAAAAGTTACGAAATAAGGCGAAATGTTAAAACGGTAAATTTCAAAATACCAAAACGTAAATATTTTTCATAACACAAACAAAAACTAAAAAGAATGCTGAACTAGTGAAAAAAAGAAATTTTCAGTTCATAACCGGACAAAATGCCACTAGACTTAAATATTACAAAATGTCAGCCGGACATAATGTCTACACAAAAAATGTTCAAAAAATCAAACTAGGCTGTTTGAGTCTCCGTAAAAATTTCCTAAATTATTTTTGTTTGATTAAAAATTCTAATAGTGACCCTAGTGATAAGCGCGAATATCATTAACCAATCTTTTTATCATACCAAACTATTTTATACAAAAATTGACTAAAATATTGCATTTTAAAAAGAAATGTTAAAATAAATTTAAGTACTATTCTTTGATCTTTAAACAATTAAGGGTGTTAATTAGAAAAAATTAAAGAATTTATTTTAATTTTAATCACAGAATAAAAATAAAAGGAATTTTTGGAATTAAATAGTGTGTACAATTATAAAAAATAACTAAAAAAAATTTTTTTTAAAGCAAAAAAAAATAGAGAAAAATAAAATGCGCATTTTGAGGGGGAGAGGAAAGGGGAAAATATTTATTTATTTAATTGACAAGAAAAAAAATAAAACTTTAAATAATCTTCTTATTAAATAATATTAGGAAAAAAATTTTCTTTCAGTAAATATTAAATTTTTCTTTTGAGTTATACAGAAGAATAGCACTTCTTTCCATCCATTTTTCTTCTTCCTCGTTTTTATTAGAAATTTTAATTTTGCTTCCACTTCCGTAAAGAATTTCAGAAATTGTTGGAATATCACAGGAAAATTCAGCATTGTTGCTAATTATAAAATTAAAACTTGACGAACATTGTTGTTGTTGTTGTTGAAGATGAATAGCTATTTGTTTTGGGCGAATAAACAAATTTGTTGGGGTTGGAAATGTTGAAGGCATATTAAAACAAGCAAACACCTTAAAAATAGAGAAACAAGTTTTAAAATGTTTGGGAAAATATACTTAATATTTTTCCTAAAAACAAGTTTTAAAGAAAACAAGTTTTAAAAAAACAAGTTTTCCGGAAAACAAGTTTTCTGGAAAACAAGTTTATTAACAACAAGTTTATTTTGTTTGTTTAAAAGTTCTTTTCTAAATTATTTCCGGAAAACATGATTTTCGTATGTTTTTTCAGATGTTTTAGTTTCTCAACATTGTTTTCCGGAAAATTATTCTATTTACTTTCCGGAAAGTTTGTTTTAAAACAACTATGTTTTCCTTTAAAAACAACAAACATTTTCTATTAAATTGTTGACTGAATTTATTGTTGTTTCATTTATTTTCTGAATTCCCAATAATAATGAATTGTTAATGCCATCTTTGTGGAAAGAAGCGAAGAGAGTACAACAGAAACTATTATTAACAACACAATCTTTGGCAACACCATCACAACACGAATCAAAATTTGTTTGACACTGTTCCTCATCACTTAAATGAATACTCCAACAACTAACACAACAAAATTCTGCTATCAATGCAAATCCGTTAGTTGTGGCTATAGTTTGGAGATATTCGCGTGTTTTGTCTCTAACCAAAATTAATTGTTTGTCTAAAACCTGAAAGTACGGAATAACTATGTTTATCATACTTTAAAAATATTTTCCGTAAAACAAGTTTTATTTTATTAATGTTTTGAAGAAAACAAGTTCTTCGGCAAACAAGTTTGTTTTTCAAATGTTCTAAAAGAAACAAGTTTGTTTTTAAATATTCAAAAGAAAACAAGTTTTCCGGTAAACAAGTTTATTTTTCAAATGTCTTAAAGAAAGCAAGTTTTCCGGAAAACAAGCTCAAATTCTGATTTTTAAAACCTTATTAATTCTTTCCAACGTCCACTCAGAAAAACATTCTCCCACAAACGGATTCTCCAGTAGTCGAATTAATTCTGATCGTGAAAAACTTGTTCCTAACGAAAGCAACAATCTTTCCATGTTTACAGAAACAAGTTGTTCATTACTAAAACATGCAACTTTTTCATTTAATTTTTCTTTTGTTTTGTTGGTTTCTTCAACATTATTTGTTGTCCCTAACAAATGTTCAACGGAATGAGGGTTATGTTTATTGTCGGTATGTTTATTGTCAGCTATATTATTATCCTCATTTAATTCTTGTTTAATATTATTATTTTCTAATATTTTGTTGTTTAGGGGTTTTTGGTGAAAGGAACTATTTAATTCTTGCTTATATTCCTCCTTTTTGTCTTCACAATTATTATTAGACTTTAAATGCCAATTGTCATTATTAACAGGCTTTTTATTGAGCATATTGAGAATATTCCTGAAAAATTTTTTAATAATTTAAAAAAATATTTTTTTAATTTACATCAAATTAACCCCTTCCTTGTCTTTATTATTGCTAAATAAATGCTCATTATTTGGCGGCAACCGATTAACAATTTGGGGTGTTTTTTGTTGTTGTTGTTGTGCATTTGCTAATGCAGCCATCATAAAATGCAAACCTTGAGAAATTTAGAGAAATGAAAAAAACATGAAATTAATTGCGCGTGTTATCTTTGACTTTTATTCCAACATGTTTTTAAATTAATTTGTGTTCAACATGTTTTTAAAAACAAGTGTTTTATTCCAACTTTGTTTATCCCAACTTTGTTTTTTTCTCAACAAAATGTTTTCCAACTTGTTTAAAAATTAATTTTGTTTAGAATGTTTTGTTCATTTTCTACACAAACATGTTTTAATAAACTTGTTTTACTAAAACTTATTTTAATTCAACTTGTTTTAATTCAAGTTTATTTTTAAAAACAAACCTTCAAATTGAGGAAAACATCCATTATTTTGTTTGTTGCAAAAACCATTTGTTTGTTGTTGTTGTTGAAAATGTTGTTGTTGTTGTTCTTGTTTTATTTGTTCTTCAAACGAGGAAGAATTATTAATATGTTGTTTTAAAGGTGAAGGTGTTGTAGTAGATGAAGAAGGAGAAGAGGAGGAATGATTTCCAACAGAAATTGAATATTTTTGATTAAAATATAAACTTTCATCACTTTTCGATTCAATATCAACATTTTGTACAGAAAAAGGAAAAAAGGAAGAAACTGATCCAGGTGTGGAACAGCTAGAATCCCCACCACCACAGTCTGCCGTTGTTGCCCCAAGGCTAGCAATAGCTTGTCCGTGCCCAGAAGCTATCCGTTCGCGGGTATATTCAGACTTTAGCCGTTGAAATTCAGCATATTCAGCGGTATGTTTTTTCAAATGACACGCAAGTGTACTGGTATGTGGTCCTTTAAGTTGATAAGTACAATTGCCCACTATACACCTAATAATAAAAATAAAATTACAACCTTGTTTTAATAAAAAATGTTTTTATAAAAACAAAGTTTAATTAAAACATTCCGAACATGTGTTTTTGAATTATGTTTTGTTCGATGTTCATTTTGATTAAACATTGTTTTTCCAACTTGTTTTATTTAATGTTTGTTGAATGTTTTATTCAACTTGTTTCATTCAGTGCATAACTCAAACGTGTTTTGTTCAATGTCTATTTTAATTAAACATTGTTTTTCTCATATTCCAACTCAACATGTTTTTACCTGCTTAAGTTCTCTGCTTTATTATATACAAAATATTTCCAGACAGGCGTTTGCTTGTTTGTCCCGCCCGAACGTATTGCTGCCGCTGGATTTCTATGCCAACTCCAATCATCCTCACGAAACAACTGGGCTGCTGGGGAAACTGCAACAGCAATAACACCAGGAATTGAAGGTACTTGTCCAAGTGGAGAAGGTGCCATTAACGCAGCAGCAGTTGCGGCCGTTAAAAGGGATTTTGATCCACCAGCATTGCGACGTTTAGAGAGTGATGAGGAGGATGAAGTTGTACTGTCACAGCTTTTCTAAAAAACATGCTTTAATTAGAACTTGTTTTAGCAATTTTTAATTTAAAAATATTAAAACTTGTTACGTTTGTTTTAATGTTTTCCAACATAAACATTTTTAAAACTTGTTTTAGCAACTTTTATTAACAAGCCTATTAAAACTTGTTTTAATGAACATTTGTTTTAATGTTTTGTTACTTGTTTTACTACAAAAATAATAAACTTGTGTTTGTCACAGCAAGTAAAATGTTTTCCGGAAAAGTTTATTTTTTCAAACTTGTTTTATTACCAACTTTGTTTTTAAACTTGTTTTACAACACATTACTCTAACCGTTTTGTTGTCATTCTTTCTCTTCAATGCCCGTCTGTTCAATTCTTCGTCATATTCTTGTCCAATACTTCCAGTTATTAAACTAGGCGATTCTCCTCTACTTTCCTTTCTTTCTTCTACAATTATTAAAGGATTGAAATCATTTGTATTTGAAGAAAATTTAAAAGGAGAAATGCTTTGTTCACGTTGTTGAGGGATTGGAATATTGGAAGTTTCTTCTCCAACAAATTGTTTTTCCTTTTTAAATTTAAATTTTTAATTAAAGTTTGAAAATTAAAAATTCTCACTTCATTAACATTAATAAAACCACGCAATATTTTTGCTAAAACATCAGCGCTATTTGAAGTTGAAGCAGAGCTCATTTAAAAAATGTTTTGCTTAAAAATAAAAAAGTTTTGTTTAATGTTTTTGCTTAATTTGAAATGATTAAAACATGTTTATTTTCCCCAAAACATTTCTTAAAAATTGTTTTCCGGCAAAGTTTTATTTTTTCCTCAAAACATTTTCCAAACATTTTGTTTCCGAACAAGTTTATTTTCACACAAAGCATGTTATATGTATTTAAACATGTTTTTTTCACAAACAAAGTTTATTAGTTTAAACAAACAAATTTTCCGGAAAACAAATGGTTGAGAAATGTTTTGAGGAAAAACAAACTTGTTTGTTTCGCTAAACATTTGTTTTGTAAAACATAATTATTGTTAAATAAAAAAAATTAAATAAAAAGATAAGAGAAAATAAATTGTGTAAAATTTATAACACTTGATTACCCTTTTATTAATTTTACCTAGGTAAATAGCTTAAAAAAGTTAAAGGTATCTTATCTTTACAAAAACACTTTTTTTGCTTGCTTGCTTAAACAATTTATAATTTTTATTAAATATTTTTTTTTATTTTTATCTCAAAGAAAAAGGTCACAGCATCTTCTCTTCAAAGGCAAAAATCCTTAAAATTTTATAAAGGGAAAATAAGATCGTCTCAGATTGCGGAAATAAATAAAACTTTTAAAAAGGCAATATTTAAAGTATTACTCACACTTAAATAAATATAAATTCATCACAGAAAAGCGCGCAAGAATATAGCAGGATAAAAAAAAAGACAAGATATATTTAAGGATTGTTTGGTTTCCAAAAAAAAATTTTTTTTGTTGAAAGAAATAGAGGGGTGTGACCATAATATCGGCCAATTTAACAAAAAAAAAAGAGGCGTCGACCCATCAGCAGTTTTGAGTAGAAAAAAAGATGATATTCAAGTATATAAACATAAATAAATATATAATACTCTTGGCCCTTCCAATAATTTTTGGTAATGTTTTAAACCCAGAAGATCGAATTAAAAATAAATAAACTTGAATTAAAACAAGTTTATTTTTCTTCAAAACTTTCCAGACATTTTGTTTTCCGGAAAAGTTTTAATTTTTCGAGTAGAGATGTTTTTAGAAAAGAAAGTTTATTAATTTAAACAAACAAGTAAAACAAGTTTAATTTTCAAAAAACTTGGAAAATAAGAAACAAACATTTGTTTCCGGAAAAATTTAGTTTCTTAAACATTAGTTTTAGCTAAACATGTTCTTAACAAAAAAAAGTTTATTAATTTGAACAAATAACTAAAACAAGCTTAAACTTGGAAATTTAGTCTAAATATTTAGGAAAATTCAAATAATATGTATAATCTGATAATAAACCTTAGTTGGTGTGATATTTTGGAAATATTCATTACAATTGAACTTTTTTGACGAGAAGAATTGACATTTGTTTATAAAAATTGTGTGTCTCACTTTGGTACTTTTTAGGTTTTTAGGGGTGGATATCCCCGCACAATTTAACGCTTCAAAGGGAAATGGACGGAGAAGGGGAAGTTGGAGGGGAGAGATTGAATTGCAAGAAAAATTTTGAGGAAGAATAAAAAAAATAAGTAATCTAATAAAATAAAAGAATAAATATTTATCGTTTTTAGAGACCATTTTGTTTATAAAAAATTTGTTTATTTAAACCTAAACCTTTTTTCTTCCCCAAAAATCCTCTAAATACCCAAAAAATATTCTTTTCAGTCACCGGAAGGATTTTCGAGGAGAGAGAAGACAAAGTTAAAAAAGAAGAAATTTGTAAATGCAATGGACCGAGGTAAGCGGTGAATCCTTTATTTTCCTTTTACTCACATACAAACCTCTTTTTTAACTTTTAGAACGACATCAAAGTCACAAATGCGCGAAAATATAATAAAAAAAGTTTTTGTCTGGTCAGAAAATGTATAAAAATATAAATTTAAAACTTAAAATGTATTGAAACTAAAAAATTAAGAGTAAACTTAAAATTATTAAAATTAAACTTGAAAACACTAACTCAAGTATAATTAAAACATTAAAAACAGAAAACTTAAGTTAGATGTTTTCAGGCAGAAAACATGTTTATTTTCCTTAAAACATTTGTTCCAAACAGTTTGTTTTTCGGAAAAGTTTATTCTCTTTCTAAACATGTTTTGCGGAAAAAAGTATATGTTCTTCAAAACATTTTTCCAAACATTTTGTTTCCCGGTAATGTTTTGTTTGTTAAAAGATAGAAAAACAAACTTGTTTCTTATTATGTTTTCAAGTTTATTTAAATTCACTATAAAATATTAATAAAACTTGGAATTATTTTTAAAGTTTGAAACACCTTAAGAATGAGAATTTTTAGTTGCGCCAAGGTAAAAGGTGGGTGGAAAGAGCGGTAGAGATGAAAAAAAGATACAATTGAGGTATAAGGGGAGAAGAAGGTCATTTTTTGAGTTAGCACTAAAAAATGATTGGATAGAAAATGAGTAAAAAAAGAAAAATGTATTAAATAATGATTGCATTAGATGGAAAAGTCAAAAATAACACATGAATAGATTTTTAAATTTTTTAATAAAATATAATTAGGTAGAAAAATTGAAAAATTAAAAAAGATTGAAGAGAAAGTTTTAGCATTAAACTCTGTAAAACAAGTTTATTTTTCAAACATCCAAACATTTTCCGGAAAGGTTTATTTTAAAAAACATTAAACATTTAAAATGTTTCCAACAAGTATTTCCAACATTTGTTTTCCGGAAAAGTTTATTTTTAAAAACAATGTTGTTCAGTGTTTTTAAAATGTTTTTAAGCAAGTTTATTTATTTAAACATGTTTCTAAAACAAGTTTATTTTGTTATAAATTTGTTTCGTTAATAAAAAAAAAGTTTATCAAAAATCCAAGTATGCGTTAATATTTAGGAGAAAGAGAAACGGGCTTATTATTTTTGACGTCCCCAAATCATTAGTTGCCTAGTTTTTTTGGCATTTTTTCCAACCACGTCTATTATTAGTCTTCTCATTTTTCTCATCAAAACCTTAAAAAAATGCCAATTTTTCTGACCCATTTTCTATCCCTTGGGAACATCAAATTGCGCTGTGTCAAGTCAAAATTTCAAAAATGCGTTATAAGCGTAACTTAAATCTTGATATAACTTTCACCGACTACTTCAAAATTTAAAAAAAATAAAGTTTCAGTCAGTTATTTTCTTCATTTTTTAGTAATGTGGTATTCCTCTGTGTATTAGTTTTGACGAAAAAATAATATTAAAAAAATGAAGAAATTTATACTCAAAAATAAAGAGTTAAAAATAAATCTTGAGAAAACAAACTTGTTTTCCGGAAAAGACTGAAACAAATATGTTCAGAAGAGAATAAATAAAGCATTCCTGAAAACATATGTTTAGACCAAAACATTTTCAGGATTATAAACATTTCCGGAAAACAATTAAAAACCGGAAAACATTACAGACATTAAACATTTTCTGAAAACATCAAAACATTTAAATGTTTTGCTGAAAACATTAGAAACATGAAATATTTTCCTTAAAAACATTAAACATTTCCCGGAAAACAAAAAACAAACAATTCCGTAAAACATTAAAAACATTTTCCGGAAAACATTAAAACCATTTATATGTTTTGCTGAAAACATTAGAAACATGAAATTTTCCCAAAAACATTTAAATGTTTAAAATCCAAGTTTAATAAATGTTTTGAGTTTAGAAGGCGTTTCTGCTAAAGCTTCTCTCTGCTTTTTCACAGCAATGCGCGAATAACTACTTAAAAAGGGTGGAGTGAATAAAAAAAAGAAAAGAGAAGTAAGGTTTGTATAAAAATGCATGAATGAGAGGAGAGTAGTTAGTAGATAAAACACGCAAAAACATACGGTAATCCTTTTGCAAGCTTTGCACCTTCTTTTTTCTTTCTTCTTATTCTTCCGGTCGAGTAAATTTTCAAAAAAAAAGTATTTATTTATTTATAGGAAAAAGGGATGAGGATTTGATGTGTAGTAAAGTGGATTTTTTAAATTATTTTATGGTACAATAAAGTTGGTAGAAATACAAGTTTTAAAAATAATAATTTTATTTAAAGAGTCAATGACTGTCAAATTGAGTGAGAGTTTAGAAGTAGAAAAGGTTTAAAGAAGTTGAACAGAATGAGAAACGAACAAAAAAAGGAAAGAAAAGTGCGTAAGAAGAAGAAGCCTGATATAAAAGAGAACAAAAAAAGTTTATTTTTTGACAGTAATTTAGAGCCTGAGGGAATGGAGGAATGGGCAAGCTTTTCCCAAAAAATATTTAGATGGTAAGAAAAAACTTTTCTTAAAAATTTTCTTGATTTTTTTAAAATTTTCTGAAAATTTTTCAAAATTTTATTTCAAAAATTTTTTCCAAAAAATTTTTTTTAAAATAATAAACATGATCTTTTGGATGTTGAATTTAGGTGTTGAATCGCCAATAGGCGCATTATAATTTTTATTTTTCCTAATAAAAAAAAAGTTGGGGGAGTTTTGAGTTTTACACATTTAAAAACATTCCCTCCAACCTTCCCTCTACTTTACTTTACTTCCCCTTCATAAATATCCTCTCACAGTTTTTCTACTATTCATTTTCCCGTCAACCTACTAAATGGATTAAGAGCAACATAGGAGGAAATAAATATTAAAAATATTGTAGGTTTAAATATGTGTCGAGTGGGGTTTTAAGTGTGATTAGTAGTTAAAAATAAAATTATTTTGAAAAAATAAATTTTTAATAATAAACATCCGTTGAGTATAAATATATCGGTCAGGAATGGATTATGGTAATTTTTAATTATTTAAAATAAAATACCTGAAAATTTTATATTTTTTGGAGGAATTTATTTGAATTAATTTATTAGATATTTTAAACAGTAAGAATATCAGAACAAACTTTTTTAATAGACAAAATAAATTCTGAAAGGGTTCCGGTTAATTCCGGAATTATAAAGAAGGTAGTTATTTAGGTAATAGTATAATATTTTTTAATAGTTTTACTTATAATAAAATAAACCTTCCGGAAAATTTTATTAGTCGGAAGTTATAAATTCCGGAATTTTAATTATAAAGTTCAGGAAGAAATAAAGTTCAGGAATATTATAAAATTCAGGAAGATATAAACTACCGGAATTATAATATAAAATTTCCGGAATTGTATAATTATAACCGGTTGCTCCGGTTATAAATAGGATATTTATATACAGGTTTTCAACGGTTTCCGGATAACCTTTAAACCTATAAAAAAATATTAAAAAATATTTTACACCAAAAAATGTAATCATTTTTGTCTATTAAAAAATAATTAAATAAATTGAAATTTTTTTGTGATAATAATAAAAATTATTTTAATTTTAAAAAAGTAAATTAAGTAAATTAAAAATTGTAAAAAGATTATGGAAATAAATATAAATTTGCGGGTTGAGTGTGTGTGTGTTTAAAAATAAAAGTAAGAAGATAAATATTTGGTAAATAGTCAAAAATCTAATCAGACAAATTGACAGATTAATTTTTTATATGTTAAATTCCAAATTAAATTCCAAAATAAAAAATATTTAAATTGTGCTGAGTTGATCATTGAATTTTTTAAGGAAAAATTTGTAACAAAATAGGGTTGCCGATCTTGGAAAATCTTTGGATATCCGAAACCGGGGTGTCCGTAAATGAAAAAAATTTTCCGCAGCCGCAATCCGCAGTCCACACCGACATTGCGGACACACCTGATCCGAAACCGAACCGAAAAACCTCGGTTCTTCAGTCCCGGTTCAAACCGGCAACTCAAGTACAAACCTTTTTAATAGAAAAAGAAATTTTGAAAGTTGTTCCGGTTGATTCCGGAAGTACCGTATATGCTCTATTAATTACCCTCTCTCAAATAATTACCCCCGCTCTATTAATTACTCCCTCCAGCGAGAGATCGAAACAATAATTACCCCTCTTAAAAACAGTTATAATTAGCCTGTTTAAAAAACGCTCAAATAATTACCCCCGCTCTATTAATTACCCCCTTCAGCGAGAGGTTGAAACAATAATTACCCAGGGTAATTATTAGAGCATATACGGTATATAAAAATAATAGGTAGTGAATTTTGACTATTTTAATAAAATAACCTTTCCGGATGAAGTTTAGAGAAATAAAGTAAAGATTAAAAATCCCCCAAAATAGGAGAAAAATGAAGAAGGAAGGAAGAAAAATATTTTTATTTTATAAAACAAATTTTCAGGTGTTGGCAAAACACGCAACTTTTATTTTAAAAAATATTATTGTAAATATTAAAAAAAAGGTAAAAATTGGTTGGTTGGCAGAACAACATAAATACCTCTCACCTATACATTCATAAACTTTTTCTCTATATTATATAGTATACGTTTAATTTTTTAAGTAAAAATCATCTATAGCCACGCTGACAATAAAAATAAAAATTTTGATAAAATTAACAAAAAAAAAATATGTAAAATTTAGAGATAGAATGATAGATAGGTAATGGTATTACTAATACATAAATGTGTGTAATGTAAATAATAAGTACAGAGTTAAAAAAATATAGCGGTTATAGAAATAAAAATTCTGGTTGTTCCGGCTACTTATGTATTAAAGGTTCCGGTTGTACTTTCCAGACAGTTTCAGTTAGAATGTTAAATTAAAAAAATACTTTCCGGTTGTTTCTGTTATATTTTCCGGTCGTTCCGGTTTAAATAAATTTTCCTGTTTATAATAACTTCCGTTTAGGTATATTATAAATTCTAGTCGTTCCGGTTGATTCCGGAATTGTATAGTTATTTTCCAGTTATAATTTATATTACAGTTCTAGTTAGCATATTAAAGAAAATATTAATATACTGGAAACTACTAGATTACAGCTCCGGTTAGGAATACTAAATAAATAGTACAACAACCAAACTTTATATATATATAGTCGTTTGTAGTTCCGGTTATTTCGGTTACTCTTTTTAACATCCCCAAAAATTATAAAATTAGTAATTAAAGTTGTTTTCAAGTTGTTGTACTATTTTAGTGTAAAAGAGTGTTTTGACACAAGTTGACGCACTAACCGAGATTACGGATTTAATGAAAAGTGCCTCTTGTGTTTTCCCTCTCCCTCCCTATTCAAAAATTCTTATTCCTCTTCATATATATACTACCCAAACAAACAAAAATATTTTTAAAGAGGAGGGAGAGCTAATAAAAATATAAAAATAATTAAATGTTGTAAAAAATTTTTCTTTCACTCCTCCCAAAAATATTTTAAATAAAAATACTAGAACCTCTCCATTTATATTGTGCCCTTTTATTAGTAAGAACAATTTAGTCGTTTATATAAAATAGGTGCAGAAACACTTAAATATACTAAAATATGTTTTAGCAAGTTGGGAATAATAATAATTGTTGAACGGAGTGAATGAATAAAATACTAAATGGCTTTTTAATAAAGCAATGGAGTATATGAAAAATAAAAAAAAAATTGGAAGAAAAAATCTGAGCAAGTTGAACGAACAAATCAGAAGAAAGAAAAGGAGTTGATCATTCTTTACGTTTGGGTCCTTTATAAAATAAGAGATTTGGACGTGAGTGGATGTGAGTTATATTGAAGGTTGAAAGTCATTAGATGATCGAGAAAAAAATTATTAAAATTTCAAAAATGGAGATAACAAAATTTTTCTAATTTCAAGTTTTATCTTTAACATAAATAAATATAAACCTAGCAGAAGGTGTGAAAAGCTAAAAATGATTAAAAGCATAAAATTGCTGGGAAAATATCAAACAGATATTTAGACGAGAAAAGAGGTTAAGAATAAAATAAAATGTTGTAAAATTAAATGGGAAATTAATGTAGTAAGTAAAAGATTTTAAAAAGTGGGGGAAAAGGTAAAAAAGAAAAAAAAAGTTTTGAGATTTTATTTATGTTGAGAAAAAAGTGCAGAAACAGAGTAAAATTTAATAGGAAGAGAAAAAGTTGTTTTAATATAAAGCTTAATGATTAAAATAAAAAGGATCGTTTCCGGAAAAGTTGGAAATATTTTTTCAATCAGAATTAAATTAAAACATGTTCCGGCTATATTTGTTCTAACATGTTCTGAGGTTATTCTGGTTTTTATTTTTGTTGTTTAAATAAAATTCTGATTTTAAATAGTCTTACTAATATAAGTAAATGTTTGTATGAAATTCTGATTATTGAGATGTTTATATGAAATTCTGATTTTTAAATATTTAAAGAAACTTTGTTCGAAAATATATTTTGTGTTCTTTAAACTTTTCTATATAAATAAAGGAAAAGTCAAGAATGAGTAAATTGTTTTAATTAAACACACCAAGTGATTGATTGACCAACGGCCAAAAATAAAAATAATGATCAACAAAGAATTTTAAAAAAATTGGAATAGATATGTTGGAGGGAAATAACGATACTATGGCAAAGAAAAATTAAAAATTGATATCTATAAATAATAGAAAAAAAATTAACATTTCTTTGATGTTGCATTTTTATGTCAACCTATAGGAGTAAAAAAAGTAAAGGAAAAATATTTGTAGAGAAAAAAAAAGATTAATTTACACACATTAGGGAAATTAAATGAAAAATGAGTGTGCTAAGAGGAGTTGAATAAATAAATAAATATATTAGAATAATTTTAAGGTAATGTATGGATAAAAAAATATTAAGAGGAGGATTTGAC
Organism: Meloidogyne arenaria; assembly: GCA_036172955.1. NCBI lineage: Eukaryota > Metazoa > Nematoda > Chromadorea > Rhabditida > Meloidogynidae > Meloidogyne > Meloidogyne arenaria. The sequence goes on along the minus strand of JARQAB010000032.1, from coordinate 3,618,048 downwards.
ATTTATGGAGTAAATAAAAAAGGTGAGATTTTTCTTAAAAATAAGTGGGGTACAAATTAAATATAAAATTTGAGTATAAAGGGGTACAGTAGAAATAGATTACTTTTCCGGTTATTCCGGTTGCATTAAAAAGCTTCAGGATGATTCTGAAAATGAGCAGAAAGTGATTCCGGAAATATAAATAAATATAAATTAGGTTTTCCGGTTGGATTCCGGAAAAAATAAAAATAAAAAAGCTTTCCGGTTGAATTCCGGAAAAAATATAAATAATTCCGGTCGGATTCCGGAAATAAAATAAACAGAAAATAAGTATTCAGGCTTATTCCGGAAATAGAAAATAAATAATAAAAGTTTCCGGTTGACTCAGAAAAAAATAAGAGTTGTTGTTCTGATTTAATTTTATAGAGGAATTAATATTGCTTAGATGTTAAGTCTACTCAACCTTAATAAACACAAATTAAGTAAAAAAATGTCCAGTACATGCCTCAAAAAATTATTTAAAGGGTTTCTTTATTCAATAAAATTAATCGAGAAAAGTAAAGCTTACGGAAACGGTTAAGTAAAGCCACCTGAGAGAGAGGGAGACAAAATTGCGCGGCTAAATGCACTCTTGGGCTATGGGATTGACAAGTTATTTTAGTTGAGTTATTAATGCCTAAAGTAAAAAATAAGAGGAAAAATGCCGAGAAGAGTTTAGAAATAAATGTGAGGAGGATTAGGTTGGTATATTTAAATTTATAAATAAAAGTATTTTTAATTGAGCGAGGTAATAATGGGCATTAATTATTGAGGGATTTAAAAACAAGTTTAAAATAGAAAAATACAAAACAAAATCAGAATAAAATTAAGAATCAGAATAAGATTAAAAATCAGAATAAATTAAAAACATGAATAAAAATTAGGTAATTGGTGTTGATTTCTCTGCAATGTTTTAAATTAATTCTGATTTAATATTTTTGTTGACTTAATTTAATGTTCAAACAAAATTCTGGTTTATTTATTATTCTAGAGTATGTTCGAATAAAATTCTGATTGTTTAAATAAAATTCTGGTTTTTCGCAAAAAAGCTAGCTTGTTCAGATAAAATTCTGGTTTCCATATAACACAAAAAAAGCTAGAGTATGTTTATGTTCAAGTCTTATTCTGATATTTATTTGACAAAACAGAGAAATACAATTAAATATTTCCCCCATATTAATTACAACTTCCGTTTATTACTATATCATTAACGCATTTTCGTGTTTGCAACTAGGTTTGCGTGCAATAACTCAATTTGAGGTATGTTTCTTTCAATTATTCATCCAGAAAAGAAATAAGTTGAGGTGAATGGAGAATAATTTAAAAGGTTATAAAATAAATGTGAAAGGTGGAGGGGGTTTTTTGAAATTCCTGGAAAATTTTTTTCTGAAATTTCCGAAAAATTTTTCCAAAAATTTTCAAAAATTTCAAGAAAAAAATTTGTTTGAAGTCGAAAAAACGAAATTTTAAGTTTACTCATTTTTACACCTTTTTTTTGTCAATACCCCCAAAATGTGTCTATTCATAAAAATAAAAAGGTTACAAGTTAAACACTTTAAAAAAACTTTTTTAAAAATATTTTCTCGCTAAGGGCAACTAAATTGACTTACCCAAAATTTAAGTCAAAAAAGTGTGAAAAAAAGAGAAATTGGCACTTTGAGGACAAAAGGTTATATTTAAAAAAAATAAATTATTGAGGTAAACAAGAAAAAGGTAAAGAAAGTTTGGTACTTTTCCGTTAATCGACCGCAAATCGAGTACCAGCCGACTTTTGAACGGGACACGCCCAAAAGGGCGCGCGGCCATAACGGCGCAAAGCCATAACTTGCTTCAAGATTTCCCAATCTTACCAAATTTAGTATTAAAAGATTCCTCTCATCGAGCTAAGGAGAATGGTATCAAAATTGATAAGGGTCAGAAATTTTCAAGCAAGTTATGGCTTTGCGCCGTTATGGCCGCGCGCCGTTTTGGGCTGTACCCTTTTGAACGGCTATAACTTTTTTAATCTTAATCCAATACAAATGAATTTTATATCATTCGAAATCCCTCGATAAGCTCTATCTTTTACCCAACTGTATGGATCAACTCTGATCACTCATAAAAAAGTTACAAGTCAATAAGTGCAAGAAATCGTTGTTTTTCACTATTATCGGGGTATAACTTTTTTATGAGTGGTCAGAGGTGATCCATACTTTAGGTAAAAGAAAGAGCTTATCGAGGGCTTTCGAATGATATAAAATTCATTTGTATTGGATCAAGCATCAAAAAGTTATAGCCGTTCAAAAGTCGGCTGGTACTCGATTTGCGGTCGATTAACGGAAAGGTAAAGAAAGTTTAAAAAAAAATAAATTTTTTTGTCCAAAAAAATGTCCCTTAAAAATGATATAAAGCCTTCGTTTCTATTTGCAAACACAAAAAAAATTTTCCCGAAAAAATGAGTAAGAAAGGTTAGTATTAAAATAAAGGTATGTGAGTTGATAGGTGGTGAAGGTGGTAGGAAGAAAAGAATAATAAAAGGGTTTAAAAAGCTTTGATTAATCATTCTTTAAAAAAACCTATATTTTAAAGGTAATAGCGTTCTTATGAGAAAAAATGAGGCGGAAGAAAGAAATATTAAAATAATAAAAAAAATAAATTTTAAAATTAAATTAGGGTAGCACCCCGTCCTCTCGACGAATTTTTAGGCAAAAACCCCGACCCGAACCCCCAAGGCTCTATCCGAGCACACCGAAACCCGACACTCCCGCCCCTGAAGGCTCGGGCTGCTACCTTAACTTTCTTGAAATAAATAAATACGCCCACCTCTCGTTCCTCCATATTTTGAATTTCCACCACATCTAACTCCCATATTTACATTTTATTAATATTTAAGTAGTTTTATGTTAAGCATTCTTCAGAATTTGTGAATTATTGTTGTTGCAATATTTGTTGTTTTGTAGGCTATTGTTGAAATTTTTCTTAAATTAGGCAGAATTTGTTGATAATAAAGTTAATAACCGTTTATAAGGCCTAAAAAAGAAAAAATACGGAAATAAATTACAAAAAAATTACAAAAAAAATTTTAAGAAAAATTGGAAAAATTGAAAAAACGCTTTTAAATTACACAAACAACTTGGACGTTTGAGAGCGTCGCAAATACACTACACTAAATAAATTGGCACTAAAACGGCGTAATTAAAAGGTTATGTGAAAAAGATAAGGGGAAAAGAGAGAATATTAGAGAGCTAGAGAAAAGTTTTGTTTTAGTAAACTAGAGTCTTAAATAAAATTTGCTTGATTATTTTAAGTAGAGGTCGGCAAAATCGCATTCACGGGATCCAGTAACGGGATTTTTTTTCAAAATTTTTTACGGGACAGGATCCCGCGGGATTAATCCCGTAAATCCCGATAATCCCGTTCCTCGCTTAAAATACAGGATTTCTGGACAGGATCGCGTAAAATTTCGTACGGGATCCTGTCCCGTGCCGATCTCTAATTTTAATTTCTTCTTAAATTTATGATTTTTCTTGCAAATTTTTTTTAAATTTTCTTTTTAGATTTACTCAAAACTCTACTTAAATGTCTTTTGTCTATGAATCTAAACATCGTAATGTAAGCATTATTTACGATAAAGATGCAGGATTGTCTCTAGATATAGAAAAAACATTTCAAAGTCCACAACAAAAACGTTCCACAAATTCTTCTGGGAGGTCCAGTCCTGATGGGAATTATTGTTGCTCTTGTTTGGTATTTTCTTTGGTCTTCTCTTTAAAAATTTTTGTTTAGGAACTTGTTGGAGGCAAATTATATACTTGTACTCGATGCAAATCTTCTTTCCATTTTGTTTGTCACTTTCCGCCTTTGATGGTGAATAATAAAAGGGTGGATACTCGCAATTGGATTTGTAATAGATGCCAAATGGAAATTTCTCAAAAATTTGAATATATTGCACATTTAAACAGTCAGGTTTGTATTTTAATTTTTTATTAATGTAAGTCTTTTTAATCTTTTTGACGTCCTCTCGAAAAAAAGGTGCCAAAATTTAGCGTTCTCAGGACATTTATTTTAGGGAAGAAGAGGGGTCCAGATGTCTAGCATTTAAGGAGCTTACTAGACGGGGGTCTATCAAATCAATTTATCAAAAAATAAGGTGAAAGTAGTCCCCCCGGTAGGCAATAAGATATCGACCATGCTCTACACGATGGTATAATTTTCATTTAAAAATTTTTACTGACAGTTCGAAAGGTCAGTTTTTATTTTTTTCTCTATCCCTTGTCAGTCGATAGAAAGCCTGTACTTGGTTGATGCCTGCCCGTGGCTCTACCTAGCTCTCTATTGATTTTCCCTTCAAAACTTTTCTAATTTTTAAAGGATCCACAACAACGAGAAGATTACCACAACAAAATTTTTATTCGCTTTTTAATCAAAAATCGTTACAAAAACAAAACATTAAGGGATATTGCAAAAGCTATGCGTGCTTTAAATTCGAGAGAATTCTCACTAGGAGGTCTTGGAGTGGATGACTGTTATTATAAATTACCTTTTGATGAATTATTTAATTTAAAGAATGATCAGAATTTGGCCAAAAAATCGTGTTTTTATTGTCGAAGGTTTTCTTTTAATTTTGTTGAAAATTTTTCAATAATCCTGTCCGCAAATTTTTTGCGGACTGGAAATTTTCTTTAAGTTGTATAATTTTTTAGGTTAGAAGAAAAACATGTTATTTCTTGCGATTTTTGTCATGCCAAGTTTTGCTTTGATTGTTTGACACCTCCATTAACTGCCTGCTCGAATGAACGTTTTATGTGTCCTTTACATGTAGAGAAATTTGTTGTAGGTATTTTTGTTTATTAGATTTAATTTTTTAACTTGTCTCAGTTGTCATTTTGATTTTTAGTTTGGTTTTTCGGTAATACGTTGGCTGATCTCATTTTGTTTTGACTCTGAAACAGAGTCGGTTTTCTGGTTGGGGTTTTAAAATCTCTTAAAGATTGGGTTTCGATTCGAAAAAAAGCCTAGGTATCGAGTTTCGAGTATTCCAAACCAGCTCTGCTCATGTCAGAAATTGTTTTCATCTTCAAAAATAATTTGAGAACAAATTTCTAATTTTCAAAGACTTTTTTTTATCATTTAGATTACTCAAAAATATTTTTTTCAGGATTCCCATCTTGTCAACTCTTTAAGAGTTACCGACCGAATAGCTTTATGGAAAGAACACAATAAATTGAATAAACCAGAGCCCTTGGCTGTTTTTTACGATTTTTGTACAAAATTAAAAGACGAAAAGGACCAAAAAGTGACTGAGGATGTTCCAAATATTTGTTTGGAAGAATCTGGAAAAATTGAAAAAATTTCCAAAAGAATTGGAAAAAATGTGAGATTTGGAAAAACAACGTTTGAAGTAAATAAACAAGTAAAGGAAGCTTATAAATATTCTCAAAATACTCGGGATATGTTTGAAAATGAATTGAAAGATGTTGAAGCAGCTAATATATTGGTTGGAATGAGGAATGGTGGACAAACTAAAAAGTTTGGAATTTATTTTTTTGAATTTTTTTTTAAATTTTGTTTTAGGCTAATCAAGTCAGAGCCTATTGTTTGGACTGAATATAAAGCTCCTTGTAATATTTACAATGATTCTTTCGTTCCCAATTTTCATCCAGGTTTTTATTATTTTTTAATTTAAAAAATATTTTAAAATTAAAATAAATTTTTTTTGAATATTTAAGTGTCCCTCGGAGTCTTTAGGAGCTCCTTCCGAACCGTTAGAAATTAAAAATAACAGAGAAAAAAAAATTAATTTTGCATTTTTTGATCTTATAGTGTAGAGCTTTGTCACTTTTCTATTTTCAATTTTTACCTTTTTCCTCTACGGAGCCAAAATTAATTAGTTTTGAGGCTTTGAATATTCAAATGAATGATTTTAAAAAATTATTTAAATTTAAAAATAAAATAATAATTTATTCACAAAAGATTTATTAAATAATAAATTGCCTATTTATGCTGCTTTACAATTACTTTCTGGTGCAGATTTAATTGAAGAAAATCATTGTAAAAATTATTTAATTCCAATTCAATCAAAATTTGTTACAATTGGAAGTGGATTATTATTAAAAAATAATTGTATTGATTTGAGGTTTTTTTAAAATTTTTTTTAAATAATTTTTTTTTAATTTTTTAGTCGTTTTTCTTCGTGTAGACAAGTACTCAGGCAACACGTTTTAATTTTCTTTGATAAGGTTTGTTTAAATAAACTTTTAAATAAAATCAGAATATTTGTTTTTGACTGTGTTTTGTTTGTTTTACTATAACATTATTCTGATTTTATGTAATGTTCAGATTTAATTCTGATTTTCTTGTTTTGTGTGTTTTTCTGTTTTTATTTTTAATTGTTGTGTTTTTGTTCTGATTTTTTTATTTTCATTTTAATGTTCCAATTTTATTCTGATTGTTTGTTTTGATATTCCATGTTTTAATATTCTGATTTTTGTTTTGTTATTTGTTTTTTCTGATTTTTATTTTTAATGTGGTGTTCGAATTCAATTCTGATTTATATTTTCACTTTGTTCTGATTTCTATTAAATACTCTTGTTCAAGCAAGAAAGAAACACAAGGATAAATAAATCAGAATTAAATCTGAACAATTGGTCTAAACAATATTCTAAACAAACATTTTTAATTAAAACCAGAATTTAATATTCTTTTTAGTGCAAATTAGCTTTTGAAATGGTGGCTTTAACTCCTTACAACGAACTGCTTAAAAATTGTGATAAAAATATTTGTACATGTTTGAATCAAAAAATAAAATTGGAAGATTTAAATGATTCTCATTATTTAATTCCTTCATATAAAAATTCTTCAACTTTATGGAGTGGAGCATTAATAAGAATTGGATGTTTAAAATTTATTTTTGTTGGATTGGGTGCTTTATGAATTTTTTTGAAAAAAAAAAGTTTTTGATTTTTTTGAAATTTTTTGGAAATTTTTTTTCTAAAATTTTTTCGAAAAAAAAATCTTAATTTAAATAATTAAATATTTTATTTATTTTATTTTTTTTTCAAATTGCTGTTTTCAAACAGAAGAGAGAATATTTTATTTTTTATTTTTTATTTTTCTACATTTGATAAAAGTTTGGTGGTGTGTGGGAGAAGAATAAAGAGGTGGGGGCTTAATTTTGTCTAATTTTTTCTCAAGTTGCCTTGGTAACTTGAGAAAATCAGTTTTTGCTTTTATTAAATTTTATTTTTGTAACTAATTTTTGTTTTAAAAAATTTTTTGGTTTAAAAAAATTCCAAAAAATTCTTTTATTTTTAAAATGAATTTAAATTAAAAAAAAATTATTTTTTCAGAAAATGTTATAAAAAATTTTTTTCAGAAATGCCCAATTTAAATGGAAACCAAGAAATAATAAGAGGACCAATTTCTGAAGCAGAATTACATGAAAAAGAATTTGTTACGCCAGAAGATGTTTTACGATTAAATTGTGTTACTGAAGGTATTATTTGTTTTTAATTTAGTGGATCAGAGTTTTGGGTGTTTTTGGAATTTGGGCTAAAATCAGAATTTTTTCCGCCAAATTTACATGGTAAAAACTACAAAATAAAAATTTACAAGATCAGAATTTTTGTTCTGATTTTTAAATCAAAATTTATAATGTTCAATTGTGGTTTCCAAAATTCCGGTCTTTCCAAAATTTATAATTTATTTATTTAAAATTCTAGTTTAATTTTAAGGGTTTTTATGCCGCCCAGAAGACAATATTTATGGTTTTTATTCTTCCTAGATTTCTACATACATATATTTCTTTTAGATATTGAATTTGTACGCTTCAAAGTGCGTGATATTGATTCTGAAACTGTTCTTTTTGAAATAAACAAACCTGACGGTTTTTTTTAATTTTTAAAATTAAATTTAATTTTTCATAGAAAACGATTCGGCCACAGAAGACGATACAAATTCACAAGAACAAGCAACAGAAAATAATAATGGAGGTGAGGAAGAAGCAACAGACAACCATGATGATGAGAAGACGTTTACTCCTCGTTTTATTCGTTATTATTTTAAACCATCATTTTTACGACTTCGGTAAAGGGTTTTTTTAATTTTATAAAAAATATTTTTAGGATTAATAAAAAAATTGAAAATTTTTATTTCGGATTTTTAAATTGCTTTAAAAACCCCTATTAATTTTTTGGTCCACAGAAACACACAAAATTCCAGAAAAATCTTTTTATGTTTTCTATTCATCCCAAAAAATTTATTTGACTAAAAAAAATTTTTTTCTAGTCATATTGGAGCAACTATGGAATTTGTGGTAGGTGATAAACCCGTCAGCAATTTTAGGTTTATTTTTAAATTAAAAAATTTCTAAAAAAATAATTAAAAAAGAATGATTGAACGCCACTATTTTCGGGATCGTTTGCTAAAAAGCTTTGATTTCGATTTTGGTTTTATCATTCCAAATTCACGCAATTCTTGTGAGCATATTTACCACATGCCGAGATTAAGCGATTCTTTGAGTGAGTTTTTAGAAAATAATTTTTTTTAAATTTATTTTTTCAAGTCGAGGAAATGCTTAATAATCCTTTTGAAACAAAATCTGACAGGTTTATTTTTATATAAATAATCATTGAATTAATTTTTCGAATCTTTTTAGTTTCTACTTTGTCGACAACAGACTAATTATGGTATATTATTTAACTCTTTTTAATTAAAATTAAATACCCCCTATGATGAGTATAAATAAACTTTCCGGTTAATGTTTTTCCTGAAAGAATTACCGGTAGTATTTTACTTTTCCGGAAAGAATTTCCGGTAGTATTTTACTTTTCCTGAAAGAATTACCGGTAGTATTTTACTTTTCCTGAAAGAATTTCCGGTAGTATTTTAATTTTTCCGGAAAACATACCATTTATCTAATATTTTTACGGAAAGAATAAATATTTACGGAGTCTTTTCTTTTAAAAACACAACCTTCAGGAAAATGTTTTACTGGGAGATATGTTCATTATAGTAAAAATCATTTCCGGAATTTGTTATTTTAATATTATGAAAATATTGTATTTTCCGGAAAATGTTCTCTAACTTTTAGCTCACTAAAAGAAAACACCCATAAATTATAAATAAACTTAAATAAATTAATTAATCTTTCCAACTTTAGCACAATAAGGCGGATTATTGCTACGCTGATTAATACTACTTAAAGAAAAAATTATTATTTTAAAAAGGAAGATCTCAAAAAAATACTCATTTTTAAATATAATCATTTATTGAGAAAAAGACGAAAAAAATTTTTTTAAAAAACAGAAAATGGAGAGAGAAAACAATAAAATCCTGAATTTATATATGGTTTTACACTCGTAACATCCGAATTAGAAAAAAAATTTTGGAAGAATATATTATATATTCTGGATGTGTAAAAAACAGGTGGGTAGAATTACACACACAAAAATACAATGCCAAACAGCAGTGGAGGGGAAGGAATTTTTTTTAAATAAAATATATTTTTTATTGAAAGTTTAACAATAACAACAAGGGGTTGATAGAAGGAGATAAGTGGGAATTAGGCACACATAACCCGAAAAATTAGAAAAAATCAAAAAAGATTTTTCATATCCTCCACTTGTTATGGGCCTAAATTACCCAACTTTTTTTGGAAGCTTACTTAGGGATGGCTTTGGATGGATCCTTTTTTTATTACAAGAAACAATTTTAAATGAATTTCCTGGCCATCCCTGCTGTGGAAATATAAAAAATATATCCCCTATATTTTTAAAAAAAGTTTGAGTAACCACATCCCTCCTAAAATTAAGTGCTTGGGAAACTACATATTTTAGTAACCTGCTTTAGACAAAGCAAAAAATTTTTTTAAAAATCGAAGGCCTAGAACTTTAAAAAATATTTTTTGAAGTCCTAGACCATTAAATCGTTCTAAACTGTTTTTCCAAGCACTTTTTCCTAATATAGGTAGGTAATCAACCCAAAAAAAATAGAGAGTCCAATGAAATGTTAACGCCCAAAAAAAGAATTTTTTTTTGAAAGCGAGACTGATAAAAAGGGAAGAGAAAGACAGTGTCAAAAATATTTTTTATACATTCTTCGCGGAAGAGATCCGTTCAGTATTTCTGCTATTTGTGGGAGGAGGAAGAGGAGGAGTAGAAGAATTTGAAGGTAAATAAAAGAGATCAATTATTTGGCGGCCACCTCGGCCTATACGCCTGCCAACAAATCCCCTCAACCTTTGCGTGGGAATTTCATTAACTGGTTCATTGCAGACTTCCTGAGTAAACCTTAATAAAAGAGGGATATTAAAATTTTTTTGAGGAATTCTTGATGTGGGTTAGGACTGAAAAAAATTTTTGGTTTTACTCAAGCCACTCCTCTCAAAGGAGACTCGGGCGTTCTTAGGGGCGGGGACCGATTCTTGAGGGAACAGGTGTTGCGGGGAATTCGGGTTGCAGGGAACGCGAGCTTCCTGTGGGGGAATTCCTTTCACAAGGGACAGTGGTTGAACCCTTCAGAAGAAAACTAGTAGGTTCAGAAGACTAGTAAGTTACATCGCGCATAGTCCACCCCCGCGGATAACAAAAATAGGAAGGGCCACAAAATGAAAATAGAGAATAGAAAACCTTGCTGAAAAACAGCGAAAAGTGCTAAGCTCGTCATTAAGCATAGACAAATGTTGTTGACGCTCATTGAGTAAATTACGAGGGGTTGGTGCATTGTATCTACATCCATGTTTTCTTTTAAATTGATAGCGACCGTCAATAATAGAATTTGAATCTGTGGCAGCAATTTTTTCAAGTTCTGAGGAATCGTCGCCGCTAGTTGTTGGTAATGAAAGGGTTGTTGATGTAATTAATGTGGCAGAATTCCATAACTATTTTTTAATAAAATTTATTTTAGTTAAAATTTTGATTGCCCTGGGGTTCCGAAAGGATGGATTTTTTAATTTGGAAAATTAAATTTTTGGGGTAAAAAAAAAAGTATATAAAATTTATTGAATTAAACCGCCGAATTAATAAAAATTTAAAATTTTTTGTGTTTTTTTATTTTTCTTGCCCTGAGGTTCCGTAAGAGATTTAATTTGGAAATTTAAATTTCGAATGTCTCCTTTGATTAATAAAAAAATATTTAAAATGCCTAAATTTTAGAAGATAAAATTTCCTTTAGAAATTAAAAAAAAAATTTCGTGTTTGAGTGTCTTCCCCAAGTTTAAGAAACCCGCTAAACTTAAAAATTTTTTAAATCAACAAAAAACTAATTTCCTATTTTTCCGATTTATTCCTCCCACTAAAAAAGAAATAAAAAATAATAACCTCAATATTTCTTTGTATAGTTTTATCATCTTTAATAAAATCTAAATTTGAACTATTTCTTCTACTTGAGCTTTGTTGTTGTTGTTGTTTTAATAAAATAAATTCTGAATCATTTATTCCACTAGTTGAAGGTTGTTGTTGCTGCTGTATTTCTTCTTCTATTCTTTCCAATTTTTCTTCTTCATTTTTTTCTTCTTTTCTTCCCTTTTCTCTTTGTAATCCCAAAATTTTCATTTTAAACAAATCAAATTCAGAATCAAACAAAACTTTTTTCAATTTTTCTCTTTGTGCCATTATCCCAGTTAGTACAATTGAACGTTTCATTACAAAATTTATTTGAAGCAATTTTTCATAAGTTGATAATTCTGTTCGCTGTTTTTTGCGTGTTTGGACTTTGTCAAGCCTTCTGCGAAAGGCAATATATGGATTTGTTATAGATTTACTATCGTCTCTTCTGGTACTGTTGCTTATTTCTGAATATATTTTTGATAAGAGACGAGGACAGGGATGCTTTTTGGATGATGCTGCTTTCTAAAAAGAATAATAAAATAAATTTTGGGTAAAACACCCCCTTTTATCTCCTCCCTCAGGTCCTCATATTTTAATTTTTTGTAAATGGATGTTCCTCCCAAGAAAATAAATTTTGAGTGGGGAGTTGCTTTCGCGAATCTATCAATGGCTTATTAGCCAGGAAGTCAATTTCATCCTCCCAATAAAAGTATGACCATTTTTCAGAAATGAAAAGGATCCGGTAGGATTTTCAGAAAGGGGATTTTTTCCCAAAAATTTTTCCGAAAGGTAGGACACGGGAATGTTTCCTTAACTTTTTTATTCCAAAAATAAATCTTAATTTATTCCTCCAAACCTGTCGTTTTTGTAACCAGTAATCATAAACATCATCGACTAATCCAAAGTCATACCGTGATAATAAAGCTCTGGCATTTCTTTAAAAAAATTTTTTCAAAAATATGGTTGTAATTATTTTCATATGTTGTAAATGGTTTTCGCTTCCAAGAAAAGTAAAAAAAATTTCGGAAAGGGGGATGTCCTTAAATTTCATATCTGAGCTGTCTCGGGTGAAAATTAATTGGTCGCCAATAGAGACCGATCTGGGCCTGGACCAAAGCCTGGGTTTTTCCTGTACCGAATCCAGGAATTTTTTGACCTTCCTGGGTTTTTCCTGGGCATGGGTTTTTCCTGGACTACAGGCTCAGGATTCGGCCCAGGTCAATAAATCAAACCCAGAACCCAAGAACAGGCCCAGGCATTTCAAAAATCTTGATCTCTAATCGCCAAATCACCCCCAAAAATTGCCTAAAATTCCCCTAAATAATTTTTAAATTTTACCTCGGCCTAATAATATCATTTTGAGACGATATTTCCAACTTTTCAATGATATGTTCAAAAGCATCAATATCAATATTCCTTCTAGAACTAAGCCACTCTTCATCTTCAGAATCGGCATTGTAACTGCTTTGAGCAAGAAAGAAAGGGACATAATCTTTAAAATAAATTTTAGATTTAAAGAAAAAATTAAAGAAAACCATTAAAGACAATTAATTTTTTGTTTTTTTGAAACCCCCTATCTTGAGGGTATATTCTGTTGTATTCATCATCTCTGAGGGATGTGCTAGAAAAAATTTTGTTTTTTAATTTAATTCTCTTCTAGAATAAACCAGACTAAGACACGGATACGGATTTTGGTATCCGGATAGTTACGGCGGATACAGGCGGATATCCGCAGGCATTTTTGTGTTATCTGTATCAATATCCGTATCCATGACCTTGTCTGGAATAAATTCTAGCTTACACTTTAGGCGTTGGGATTACATGATTTTTGACTGAATCTCCTGCTGAGGTAGCTTTTTGTGCGAGGATAGCTTGTTGCAAATGTGATTCCTTTAAAGAGAAAGATTAAATTTGGAAAAATTTGGCATTCTGTTTAAATTTTATTTTAATGGGACAAAGTGTCATTTATCGATTTTTAGGGCGTGAACAAAGGAAGAAGACAGAAACGGAATTTTAGGGTCCTCTGAAATCGAAAAGGTTTGTGTGACTGATTAACTGTTCCCAAAGTGATTAAATGATTTGAAATGATCCTTGATTTAAATTAAAATTTTTAAGACGCCCAAATACCCCGCGAATGGCTGCGCCTGTCAGTTAAAGAGAGACAGTGATGGAAACATGAGAAAAGTTAGAGAAGCAGACAGTGGCAGCCATTATTTAACAACAAAACTAACCATCTCCTCTTCCTTCTCCATACCCGTCGGAGCCGTCGCCACGGTTCTTTTGATCTTGGGGCTTCTTTTTCGACATTTTCGAATCCGGATAGGAAGTCTTCTGGTCACATCTAATGCTCTTGGTCGAAATCCGAATTTGGCAGAACTAGACATTAAAAGATGCAGCTTCTCTACCCTTTGTGTGTGAGTCTCTTTGCAGCGGTCGATATTTTCCTACTGTAATTGCAGCTCAATTTTTAGTCGTCAATTCGCGTTAGAATTTTTTCTAAATAGACTATTGAATTTTTTAACTGACTACGAGTGTGTGTAAAACAATTTAATGGAGGGTAGATTAAAGAAATAGTTGAGGGATTAGAGAAAAAGAGAAAAAATTGTATAAAAGTAGAGTTAGAGTTGAATAAATGCCAACTATACACATTCTTTCTTGTTTATTTAAATTCTTTTTTTTTAATTGTGGAGAGGTAGGGGGTGAAGCTAGTTAGGGTTTTTATAGTTTGGTGAATAAATTAAATTAATTATTTGTTTAATCAACATTAAAAAACTGTTGATTTAGCGGCAAGGACTGAACAACTTGGCAATTTGTGACCCAATCGATTTTTACCATTTCGACATGATTTTGAACGATTCTGATTTTTCCGTACGACTGTGATTGTTTTTTTTTATCAATGCTAAAAAGTAGATTCAACGGCAGAGTATAGCTAAATAAATATTGCCAGTCTTTTGACCCAATTTATACCCTATTGATTTTTACCATTTTGACAGGCATCTGATAAATATTTTTGGACAAGTGTGATTTTATCTGGAATTGTTCGGATATTTTTAAAGGAATTCAAAATAATCGGAATCTAAACCTAAAGAAATTCTGAGTAAAATTTATTCATCAGGCCGGTTTAGGAAATGGTTGGGTTCTTGATCCTTTCAACAAAAACATCAGAGCCTTCGAGTTTATAAATTTGTTAAAGTTGAAATTTTACTCTTAAAATTAAATTTAAAATTATTAAAATGCAAAATAAAATTTTTTTATAATTTTTTATAACTGAGAGAAGCTAAATAAATATTGCCAAGAGTATGGACGGCATGCAGATTCGAACCTTACACCAAAAAAATGGTCAAGTCTAACACACTACCAACTTAACCACAAAGAAAATTTTTTGAAAAATTTTCAAAAATTTTTTGAAATTTTTGTAGGTTCAAATTGTGAATCACCATCAAAAAGTAAATTTAGAGAAAGCAATATACACACTATAAACCTATCGATACAAACAAACAACTCAACACAATTTCACCGCAACTTGCGCATTTGACGGCTCTTTTCTTTATTTTTTTAGCCTTTTTCACATCATTTGCTTCACACACTTATTATTACTCGTCTCTTCTTCCAATTTCTTTGCCCGATCGATTATTTGCTGACAATTGCCCGAAGCTGTACATTCCTTCAATTTTTTGACGTGTGGTACCCAGACTGCGCTGCCTGCAGAAACCTTTAATATTTTTTTCTTCAAAAATATTAAATTCTGGGCATTTTTGTTTAAACCTTTATTTCTATTTATTTTTAATAATGTGTTTGTTTTGTGTTTTTAATAATGTGTTTTTGTTTGTTTTATTAATTTTAATTCTGATTTTCCTTTTGTTTTTGTGTTTTAGTATTTTTTAATTTTCTGATCTTTATTTTTTTTGTATTTTGCTGTTTTAATAATTCTGATTTACGTATTTGTATTTTTTGTATTTTTCTATTTTAATAAAATTCTGATTTTTGTATTTTATCAATTCTGATTTTATTTCTCTTGTATTTTCCTTTCTAATAATTCTGATTTTTGTATTTTTCCATTTTATCAATTCTGATTTTTGTGTTTTTCTGTTTTAATAATTCTGAACTTTGTCTTTTCCTTTGTATTTCTCCCTTTCGAATTAATTCTGATTTATTTGTATTTTCTTTATTTCTTTTGTATTTTTCTTTACTTTTACCAATTCTGATTTTTATTCTCTTGTATTTTTATTTATTTTTTATTCAGAATTTTGAGTGTAGATCACAAAATACTTTTTATTTATATCATCATCAATAAATACACCTTTTTTTCTTCTTTTTCGTCAAATTGGGTATATTAGGACACCAACTAATTTTAATTTATTTATTTTTGCAATTTTATTTATTTTATTTTTTTAACTGCACTCCTTTTCAAGTTTATTCTTTTTTTTTTTTAAATTTTCTCTTCATCTTCTTCCCCCCATTTTTTCTCGCACCTTGCATTTCTTTCAAAAAAAAAATTTTTTTTCAATTTACTTTAATCGAGACCTTTACACACACAATTTGTTTGCCTTCCTGTTTTTAGTCGTCATTGCCATCGTCACTTTTCTCTTTTTTTTTACTTTTATTTTTTAATTAATTTATTTTTGTATATTTTTTGTTTTAATAAATTATTTGAAAAATGTAAATTATTTAATTTTTTTAATATTTTTTATTTTAGGTTTAAAATTTTTAAGGTTCTGATTTTTAATATGTTTAAAGCGAGTCTATGTTAATTTTGATTTTGTGTTTTTCTGTCTTTTCTTTTTGTGTTTTTACTATTCTCTATTTATTCTTGTTTTTGTATTTTCATTTTATCCATTTATTCTGATTTTTATTTTTGTATTTTGTTGTATTTTCATATTTCTTTTGTAATATTTTCTGTTTTTTGTATTTTCGTTTTATTAAAATTCTGATTATTTCTGCTTAAAACTAAAATTCTGATTTTTGTGTTTTTTTTTGTGTTTTATTATGTTTATTTTTATTTTGTGTTTTTATGTGTTTTTATAAATTCTGATTTATTTCTGTATTATTATTATTATATTTTTGTGTTTTGGTTATATTCATCTCAACCTTACAAATCAGAATAAATTAACATTTACCTTTAAATTTAATTTAAATTTTTACTACTTAATTTTGCTAAATTTAATTTTATTCTTTAAAACTTTGGGTGTGTCATTTCAATATTTAATTTAATTATAAAATACAACTCTTTTTTGAACAAATCATTGGGTAATTGAAAAATCTTTTTTTTTTAGTTTACAAGTTTTTTTGCAAAAAATTTTTTTATTCAGAAAATTTTTTGAAAATTCAAAAAATTAAAAAAAATTTTTTTTTAATTTTTCTGGCCATTTTTTAAAAATTCTTATGTGATCCATAAATCCTGTTTTTAATTTAATTAATCTAATTATTTAGGTAAAGATGTTAATCTCTCTTTAACACTCATTTAGTCCTCATAACTCTCATGTCCTCATAATTCTTTTTTTCTAAACTTGTCTTCCTTTTTGTTTACAGAAAAACCTGACAGACTAAAATAAATAATTTCCTAACCGGTCAGTTTATTTGTCTTTTTTTTTTAATTTTTTTGGAGAATTTTTTTGGAGAAATATTTTTAAAAAATTTAAGTTTTGAGGTCAAATACCTTCCAAATTTTTTGGGAATTTTTAAAATTTTTTCAAAATTTTTTTTTTGAAAATTTTTTTTGACTGGCCAACTCAATGGAACATTATTATTTTTTTTAAAGTCTCTCCTATCCTTCTACCTTTCCTTCCTTTTTTAATTTTTTATTTTAAGTTTGATGTTCGTTCCATTGTTTTTATCAATTCGTCCTCCCATCAATTTTTTAAAGAGCGCCAATAACGCCAAAAAAGAACTACTAATTTTTCTTCAATTTTCTTCTTTTAGGGATAATCAAGGACACTTTTTGAGAGGAAAAAACAAGTTTTATTAGATCCTCATAAACCTCTTTAAAGTTGTTTTAATGAGGAAAAATGGCCTTCCCTCGTTTTTGCGTTAATGGCGCACACCTAAATATTTTAATAAAATGTTGAGGCAAATCCCCTCAGGTCATTTCTCCCAAATGTCGTTTTTGAACCAGTTGGTAATTTTTTTGTATTATTTAAAGAAACCCAAGTCCTTCAAAAATTGTTTTGTGTTTAATAATCTCTCTTCGTCTTCTTTTTATTTTTTGAAAAATTGGCCTTTTTTAAATTATTTTACTAAAAAATTATTTTTTATATAAAAATGATTTTTTAATGTCAAAAAATATTTAAATTAAATTTTTTTTTAAATATTTTTAATATTTGTCAACCAAAAAATTAATAAAAAATTAAAATAATTATTTTTGACATTAGAAAATATTTTTTAAAATTTTTTAATTTTTTGATTGACATATATTAAAAATTAAAAATATTTTTTTTTCCGATAAATTTTTTAAAAGAGAAAAATAAACTACATAATTCCAACAGTTTGTACCTGTTGTTTTGCAGAATTTTAAATAAATTTTTGAGAACAAAGTTCTCAAAAATTTTATTAAATATTTTTTCAAATTTATTTTTCAAATTCTTTAGTTTTTTATTCAAAATTATTTTATCAATTTATTTTATTATTAATTTTTGTTGAGGGCAAATATGTACAAAAATTAGCGTATTTAAATACTAGATTTTAATTATATAGTTGCTTTTTTTCATTTTTGTTTTGATGACATTGGTGGCGTGGTGGTGAGTGTTGTTGACTTCCACCTATGAGGGGTCCGGGTTCGACCACGTTCGTTGAAAATCTTTTTTCTTTGTTTTAATTTCTCATTTTTTACTTCCTATTTTTATTTTTAAATTTTAGTGAATTAGTAAACATTTTTTATTGTTCTTTTTTATCTTTTTTTTATAGTCTTGAGTAAATAAATAAATTTTATTTCCTTTAAAAAAGATTTTTTTTCTTCCTTTTAAGTGTATTAAAATAAATGTTGGGGAAGTTTATTTTCTGAATTTATTATTATATTTAATTTAAAGAGGGTTTTGAGTGTTTTTTGGGTTGTTGGACTGCCGTTCTTTCGATATCCAGGGCCCCTTCTCTCCTAATCAGTGTTGCCTAATCCTGCCTAGGCCTAGGAAAAACAGTGTTTGTTTATTAGCAGCTTATGTCCATTTACTTGCTGCTCACCTTTTCCTTAGCTAAACTAGCTGGCAACAGTTTAAAAAAAGATTAACTTGCTTGATTTTTTTTTAATTTTCATATGCCTAAATTAGAAAAAAATATTTTTTTGGGTAATTTCTCTGTTGGTGTTCCTCTTAGAAAGAGACCGTTTGTCCCTCAAACCTTTAACAACAAAAATAAAAAAAAACACTATAAAACTCCTCTTATATTTTCTTTTATTTTCTTTTATTAAACAAAAACAACGAAAAAATTGATACTTTTGTGAAAATTTTCTTTTCTTTTCTTCCCTGTGGCTACGTTTTCACACTCAAAAAAATTTTTTTTTCATTTTTATGTTTTTCACCGTTTTTGTGAGGTTATTTGTTCGTGAACGTTAATTCTGTGTCTCTCTTTTCCTCTTTTTTAGTAAGCTTCTTATATAGAGAAACATTAAAACCTTTCAACTAAAATTGTGTTGAGGGAGAGGTTTGTCCCCTAAAAAAAATTAAAAAAAATTGTCTGACATTTTTAATAAATTGAACGTTGCAACGATAATATAACAGCATTCCTATTACCTTTTAATAAAATATTTATTGAAATTTTTAATAATTCAATT
Source organism: Meloidogyne arenaria (assembly GCA_036172955.1). NCBI lineage: Eukaryota > Metazoa > Nematoda > Chromadorea > Rhabditida > Meloidogynidae > Meloidogyne > Meloidogyne arenaria. The sequence continues at coordinate 3,598,962 of JARQAB010000032.1, read as the reverse complement.
TTTGGTTTACAAATAGAAAAATAGAAGCTTACACATTATTGTATTGATCTTTTAAATATTTTTAACGATCGTTGGTGGTGTAGTGGTGAGTGTTATGGGTTATACTTTGTGATGGTCTGGGTTCGACCCCTTTTGTCGGCAAACATTTTTTAAAAATATATTTTTGTTATTTTTAGTTTATTATTTTTTTCCTTCCTCATTCCAATGTCTTCGTCATATTTATTTTTTCATTAAAAAATATTTTTCTATATTTCTAAAAGTTAATAAATTGCTTTGCCTTGACCGCTTTTTCACTTTTTTTCTTCTGTTTAAACAAATACGGCCATCCTTTTTTTTATTTTTTTAACGTTCTGGCGCGACCTCATTTTTAAGTTTTTCTTTAAATGATTGATTGCTGCTTAAATTTGTAGCAAATTAATTTATAAAATAAAGGAAAAGGTAGGGGAGAGGGTAGGGAGAGGTGGAAGGATAGGGGAGAGGTGGAAGGTTAGAGGAGAGGGAAAGGGTAGTGTAGAAGGTAGAAGAAGGGTAGTATCAGTCACAAACAATTAAATAAATTTATTTCCTATTTCCCCTCATTTTCCCCAGTTTCCTCTCATTTCCCCCTCATTTTTCGCTAAATCATTTTTAAATCATTTATCATCATCTCCACAACAAATAAAAGACCCCTCATTTCCCCCACATTCCCCCCTCATTTTCGCTGAATCATTTTTAAATTTTTAAATAAATTTTTTGTTTTTTCAGGAATATTTTTTCAAAAAAAATATTTAAAGAGAGAAAAGAGTGTTTAAATTTAATTAAAAAATTTTTTTTTAATTTTCTTCTCTTCATGTTCTACACTATTAATAATTTGGAGACTGACAACAATAAATATTTTTTAATTAAACAAATAAAGGAAGAGAGGAATAAATACGTAACCAAAGGAAATGAGTATTGCTTGGTTTGATGCGTTTCGTGAAAATGGGGCTCCAACATGGTTTGTTTGTTTTTTAAATTTAATTTTTATTTGTTATTTGTCCGCAAATGTTGTCCGCAAATTTTTTTTTTGTCCGCAAAAAATTTTTTTTTGTATTTTTTGTCCACATCCATAAACTGTTATTAGCTAACCAAAAAACATTTTCTTTTCCGAATTCTAATTCAATATACTATTATTTTATTAAAGGTATGGCGACAACACTCCAACCCCCGTATTATTTGATTTGGGTCTAGCAATATTAGTTTGGTTATTTGCAACACCAACAATTGCCTTTATTTTAATATTGCCAGGAATTCGTCGTTTACGTGCACTTTCCACATTTTGTTTTTTATTTTCAATGTCTATAGGAGCCTCTATAGCCCTTTCTTTAAATTACCCAGGATGGCATTATGGAGAAATCAAAATATTTACAACGTTGAGAGCACATTCTAGACAAAGAATAGAGGCTACTTTGGGTGTGAATGTTGGTTTAACACATGTTAATATTACTTTAATAAGTTGGTTTTTTGTTTAATTCTAATTTATTTTAATTTTTTGTTTGGTGGGATCAAATGTCACTCTGTCCTTATTTTTCTCTAAAAATTCTAAATTTAGTTTAAATGATTTTTCTTTCTAAAAAATATTTTTTTTATTCAAAAATGATCTTTAATAAGTTGAATTTTCTATAATTTTCCTTTAATTACTATTTTTTCTATTTTTGGGATCAAATGTCACCCTACTCTATTTAACTTAAAAATTCCAAAATTTAATTCAAACGATTTTTCTTTTATTTTAAGAATATTTTCTCGTTAAAAGATGACCTCTAATAAAGTATACTATATTCATTTTCCCTTTATTTTTTTTAATTAAAAATTTTTTTCTTCTTTTTGGGATCAAATGTCACTTCTGTCCTTTTTTGCCTTTTAAAATTCCAAAATTAATTTAAACAATTTTTCTTTAAAAAAAATATTTTTTTTTCTAAAAATATATTTATTTTAAGGTGATCCTCAGGAACAATTATTCCCTTTAAATACAACAGAAACAAAACAAATAAACAGAGAATTAAAACTTCCACAAATTGCAGAAAGTGATATTTCTAAATTACTTTTTGGAAATTCTTTGAATAATACAAACTTGACATTATTTCAAACTCAACAAATTGAAGAAGAATTTTATTCACAAAATTCCAAATTAATTTATAATGAAAGATTTGAATTTGATGACGGTTAGTGGGTATTTATTAATTATTTGGGTAAATTAGGGGTGTATATAAGCATATTTTATTAAAACTTGTAAGTAGTCGTGGTGGTGTAGTGGATAGTGTGCTGGTGTCGGAAATAGTTGGGGTCGTGGGTTCGAGTCCGTTCGATGGAAAAATTTTTTGTTTTTGTTTGGGAAGACTAAAAAATTGAATTTTACACCTTCAAATAATTTTTAAAGTTTATTCCGATGGTGTAATGGATAGGGTGTTGGGTTCACATAGTTTGGGGGTCATGGGTTCGAGTCCGGTTGAGGGAAAAATTTTTTTCTTTTTGCCTGGAAGACTAATTTAATTTATTTTTACACTTACAATAATTCTTTAAATTTTTTTAATTTTTAGTAAGTGGAATGGAAGTTGGCGAAGTTTTACAGAAAGGTCTTCCTTTCCCTATTCTACGCGTTATGGAATATTTAAGTGTGGATAGAACTGGATTTTTGTGGGGAAAACAGTATAGACTAGCTGGATATTATACAATGGCTGCTTTATGGTTTGTTATTATTTTTTAAATTTAAAATTTTTATTATTTTTAATTAATTAAAATTTTAAAATTAATTTTTTAATTAAAAATAAAAGGAAAAATCATTTTAAGATCTGAGGGGTTCTCAAAGGAAGGATGGTCCTTTTTTTGTTCAATTGCCTTTCTGATTTTTGCCCTTATGTATTAAATCATTTATCATTAGAAAGCTCTAAATATCCTGATTATTTTCACTTTAGAGGACTGTGTCAATTTAATTATTCAAGGTATTGACAGTGAAAAAACTCGATTAGCCTCACTTAGTTGCCCATATCTTTTTATTTAAACATCGAATCAAAAAGTAACCTATATGGAAAATATTCTAGACATTTAGAGCTTTCGATTGGTATAAGTATTTATTTAATTGGTTGAGATTGAACAAAGTTATAGGCCAAAAAGCAACTCGGCGCCAAACCCTTTTATGCGCCGAAACGTCATTTAATTTTTTAAAAATTTTTAAAAAATTAAAAAAAAAATTTTTTTAAGGTTAGCATTCGCCTTGTGGTTATTACAATTAATATTTTTGTGTGCAGTCCCAAGCAAATTTGGCCAAATTTCTCTATTTTGTGGACTAACCTCATTATTTGCTGATTGTGTTTATGCTTGGTATACACCTGGGGCAAATGATTTTTTTCTGATGTTTCCAGGGCCGATAAATGATGATTCTAATCCACAAAAATTACATTTTCATTTGTCTACTTGTTTTTATATAATTTTACTTTCAGGTTTTTTTTGAAATTTTTTTTTAATTTTTAAAGATTTTGGGGGGAATTTCGGTCTAAAATTAAGGGAAAAGTTTTCCCTTTAAATGTATGCTTAATTTATTTAATTCGAGTATAGAGTGGTAATGGCCTAATGGTTAAGGTGTCGGGATAACCTCCAAGTAGAGTTGTGGGTTCGAATCCTATTGTCGGTTAATTTTTTTCTAGCCTTATTTTTAGGGTCGTAAAAATGTTTTTAATGATTGTTTTTGTTATTAAAAATAATTTAAAAAAATTTTTGGGGGTCAAAAGAATTTTTTTAGATTTTAGAATTTTTTTATTTTTTAATGACTGGGGGATTTATTTTTAAATTTAACGAATATTTTACAAAGAAATGACATTTTGTCCCACTAAAAGTATTTAATTTTTTTAAATTTAGTTGGGTTATTTATTTAACTTTATTTTTGGACAAAATTTGGTTGTAAAATAAACAAAAAAATTTATTTAAAGATTTTCTTTAATATTTTTTTTTTCAAATTTTTGGAGTTCTTCACATTTTTTAATTAATTAATTAATTAATTTTCTTTTTCTTCAAAAATTTATTATTTATTTTTTTTATTGCCCTTTTCTCTCTTTTGTTTAAATTAAATTAAATAAATAAAAATATTTTATGGGGACATTTTGTAAAAAAATTTATTTTAAAAGGAGAAAACCGGAAAGAGAAAAAATTAAGGGGGGGGGGGTGAGGGGAGAACAATTTTTTTTACGAAAAATAAATAAAAATATTTAAAATAAATAAAAGAGAAAAGGGAGAAATTTAAATTTAAATTTTTTGAAAATTAAAAAAAAAATACCTAAATTTTTTTAATGGGACAAAATGTCACCTTAAGAAAATATTAAATATATTTGTAGTCTAAAAAAAATTTTTTTTTTAATTTTTGTTTGTGGGGGATCGACTGTTATTATTGTAAAATTATTTTTAAAAAATACTATTTGAATAATAAGGTCATTGAGAAATCGAAAATGGGACAAAATGTCATCCCCCCATTTTTCTTTTCTTTCACAAAAAATTTTTTTTTAATTTTTAAATTATTTTTTTAAAAATATTTTTAAAGGAATGTCAAGCACTTTTGTTGGTTTATTACTTTGGTTATTAGAAGAAAAAACTTCTTTTCAATTGGAAACATTTTTTTCAACATATTTGGATGGATATTCTAAAAAATTTAAAAAATCAGAAAAAAATTCGAGAATATGGAGAACAATAAATTCATCCTCCAATAGATTACCCACACCTAGAGGAAGTTTTTCAAGTTTGGGAAGGTCCTCACAAAGAATTAGTGGTGGGTGGAAGAGGAGAAGACGATCCCTGTGGAGACAGGCAAAACCCTGGGCAGCTCATTTTCATCAATTATTTCCAGAATCGAGACCGCCTAGGACGAGTATACGCTTTGGGATTGGTAAGAGAGATGTTTATAAATATTTGGGAGGATAGAGGGCGGGGGGGGGGGGGTGTTCGTCCTGTGGGGATTTATTTTTAGGGGTGATAGAAGGTCCTCACAAGCATGGTCAGTGTGGTCTTTTTTCGACCCATAACTTTTCCAAATCTTATCCGATTTGGCTAATTTTTATGTCATTCGAAAGCTGTGAATGTGCGGATTATTTTATCTATTAATGACTTTGTGAAAAAATCATTACTTAAAAAGTTACGGCTGGATAGGTGCGCGCAATCGTGATTTTCAGTCTTTATTTGCCTATAACTTCTCTTGTGGTCATCTGATTAAATTGGTCCTGTTAAATAAAATACTACTCACATTTTAAGCTTTCGATTGATATAAAAATTATTCAAATGGTTAAGAATTGAAAAAGTTATGGCCAAAAATCTGATTCCACTTATTTACTTATAAGAGAATAAGTATATTTTCCCTTCTAGAAATATATTAAATTAGTTACTCGTTAGAGAGCGTCGGTGGTAGAATGGTTAGGTGTTTGGATTAGGCCCCAATAAGGTCGTGGGTTCGAATCCTTTTAGTGCCCAAATTTTTTTCTATTTTAATTTAAGTTAAAAAAATATTTATTTGTGTTAGTTTTTTATAAAAAAAAATATTTAAATTCATTTTTTGAGCAAAAAAAAAACATTTTTAATTAATTTTTAAATAATTCCCTCTATAAAAAGGCACAAATAATTCTTCCTCCCAACAACCTTCTTGTCTAACAACAATAACAACACATTCATCTTCTACACCATCACATCAAAGTATTGATAGACCTTCAATTAATCAAAACATTTTGTTAACTTGTTCAAAATTACCCCAACAATTTGAAGATGATTTTTCTTCACAAAATTCCTCTACTTGTTCCCCTGTTTTTGATAATACTTTTGGTGATTCTATTGATAGTTGTTCTAATTGGAGGCATACAGAACAAATTGTTACTTCAGCAAATTTCTCTGAAGGAGGGAGAGAAATTAGTAATAATGGAAATGAATTGTTGCCCGATAGAATTGCTGAAGAGACTGGTAGATATTTATAATTAATTAATTTCTGAAGGTTAAGAGTCATTCGTGGCTGAATGTTAGTGTGTTAGAATAGGCTCCTAAAGGGTCGTGGGTTCGAATCCTTTTGGTGGTCAAATATTTTTCTAAGTTATTTAAGGTCGGTGAAATTGTTTTTTGTGGTAGTTTTTGTTATAAAAAATTTATTTTCAAGTAAAAAATTTAATTATAACTTGGAACTTTAATTATTCAAACACCCACCCAGATATTTTATTTGTTGTATAAGAGAGTTACTGAGATGATCTTTCCAATATTTAATTTACTTTAAAAATATATTTTTTCAATTTCTAGTTTGAAAAACAAATCAGAGAGAGAGCAACAACATTTCTTTAAAAATTAAAAAAAAGATTTCGTTAAAAAATTATAATTATCGGGTCAGAACAACAATCAGAAAACCCCCTTCCTCTACAACAATTTTTAAAACAATACATTGCCAAGGAAAAGAAAGTCAAAAAAATTTAAAGATCTCATTCTCAAATAAATATACATACCTAATTTTTAATTCCGGAAAGAAAATACACGGATTTTAGTCTAAGTGTAATTTCAAATGCACTGCCTTTTACATTTGTTTTATTTTGCATTTTTTAAAATTGTTTTTTGTATGTTGAATCCGTTTCATAGTTTTTAAATTTCATTTTTTGCTCAAAGTAAAAATTATTGATTTTTTATCGATTTTTTGGAAAATTAAAATTTTTAAAAAATAAATCATCGATTTTATCGATTGATATCGATTTATCGATTTTTTGGAAAATTAAAATTTTTAAAAAATAAATTATCGATTTTATCGATTGATATCGATTTATCGATTTTTTGGAAAATTAAAATTTTTAAAAAATAAATTATCGATTTTATCGATTGATATCGATTTATCGATTTTTTGGAAAATTAAAATTTTTAAAAAATAAATTATCGATTTTATCGATTTATCGATTTTTTGGAAAATTAAAATTTTTAGAAAATAAATTATCGATTTTATCGATTTTCAAGACAAAGGGCAACCCCAAAGACCACCGCAAAAACACCAATAATTTATTTATCAAGAAAAACAAAAAAATCAACAAAATATCAGGAATATTCAATACATCTATGCTTACACTTCACACACTGATAAAAAACCGTTTGTCCTTCATCTGCTGATCTAGTTTGTTGTGTCGTATATGTAGCTACATTATAATCACATTTTGGACACAAATGCTCCACTGTCACATCCTCTTCCACATTTAAATTTTTGTCGTCATCTTGTTGAGTTTTTTCGAAGCTTCGTTTGTAGGTGAAGGTATTTCGTTCTTGATCAACTGAAAAAAAATTGGAGAAGGAATTAGTCTACCCTTGAACTGCAATTGATAAGGGCATGCCCTAGTAATCACCATTAACCCTGAAGGCCTACAACTTTTGAAAGGAAATATCAAGGGATTACAGGGATAAATACCCAGCTCCTGAAAGCATTCTGCATCTTAGAACTTATGGTGCCCCCTTCCATCACACCAAATCCCTCGATATTTCTTTTTAAAAGTTGTAGGTCTTAAGGGCCTTCAGATTGAACCCCAAAATTGAAATTTTTAATTTTCAAACGTTTAGCAGGCCATTTATTTTTGCATAGAGCGCATTGCACGGTTGAAGGCATTAATTCAGGCAACGGCAAGATTGTGCCACAAACTGTACAAAAATCGTTGTTTTGTTGAAACATGAATCTGTATGACTTGTTAAAAAAATTTAAAATAAAATTTAAATGAAAAATTAAATATAATTTGTAAAAAACGTTTACATATCAAGTAAATATAATTAAAAATATTTATAAAACAACAGAAAAAATTAAAAACGATTTTTAAATTAATTTTAAATAAAATAAAAAAAAATTGCCGAAAAAAGGTTTCGAACCTGCAACCTTATTGGTGGCAAGTCAGACGCTCTAACCAATCGGATATAAAATCTTGCTTGTTACTATGTATTTATGTTAATGTATTTTTTCCGAAATATTTTCCGGAAATGTATCTAACTTAAACTAAAAAATACAATCCGGAAAATATAACTATTATATGTGTTTGTGTATTTTCCGTAAGTGTTTCATTTAAATGTATCCGGAAATGTGTAAACAATTTCCGGTTGATAGTTTCCGGAAAATACAATTATTTGTTTTTATAAAAATGTATTTTTTCAGAAATACATATAAATATTTTTCCGGAAATGTGTTTTTGTATTTCAAAATAATGTATTTTCGCAAAATGTATTTTTTAAAAACACATTCCGGAAAATTAATATATTTAGAAAAATACATTTTTAAAACTTGTAAAAGCTAGAAGATCACCTCCCATTTAATTAAGTTACTATTATTCCTCCTTCAATCCTTCTGCCCACAAATTTCCATATTTCATATCATCAAAAGGTTGTCTATTATAATCTGAAGGAATAATTCTTCTTGTATCTATATTTCCAAAGAATTCAAGTCTGTGAAAGTCTGGTTCTTTAAATGTCCCATCACTGACAGCATACAAAGATTCAAAATGTTTTGAATCTCCAGAACCGTGTATTGCATAAGCATTAAATTTGGTTATATCTAGAAGAAAGTATATATATGCAGAAGAGAAAGATGCTTTTGTTAAAGAAATCAAGAAAACCCACGCTCTTATAGATACCCACTTTGGGACTAAAAATAAATCGTAGCTTATATGAGGGTGTTTTAAATAGAGGAGAAGTGGGGGGGGGGGGGGATAGTAAAACAGGCTAAAGACCATGAGGGGCAATCTCAACCTTTAAAAAATTTTTAATAAAATTAATTCTGGAGGGTATCTAAAATTAAGGTCACTTATTTGTTAGTGCAAAAATAATTTTTTTTTCTTCTCTTACTTCCAGGCAAATAAGCTAAAGGTATCTCCACCATACAATGCCATTCAGAACCTTTCCATTCATTCTCAATTTCTAATTGTAAATCTTGCCCATTATTTATACATTCTCTATATCCTTTGTGTAGTAAAACAAGCCAATGACCATGGGGGCCAACTTCAACCTAAAATTAAAAAAGAATATCAGAGTCTAGAGGCCATATTTTGGGCCACAACTTTTTTAAATCTCAACCTATTTAAATAATTTTAATATCAATCGAAAGCTCTGGATGTGAGGATTATTTTATTTAACAGGGTTGGTTTGATCAGATCATTATACAAAAAGTTATAGTTGAATAAAGACACAAAATCAAGATTACGCGCACTTATTTGACTGTAATTTTTTGTAGAATGATCAGAACAGATCAATTCTGTTGGAAAAAATAATACACACATTCAGAGCTTTCGATTAAAACAAAAATTATTCAAATCGGATAAGAATTGAAAAAGTTATGGCCTAAAATAACGGGTAAGGACTACAGCAAATTTAAAAAGTACATAAATTTGTGTCCAAGAAAAAATTTTTTTTTAATTTTCTTCAAAAAATACCTCCGTGTAATGTCCCTTGTTATTTGCAAAAAACATTTCCACACATTCATAATTCCAAAGATCAGGACAAATTCCAGCCATTTCACTAGGCGGCTCAGGATCATCAATAAAAGGAGCAACAATTTTGACTCGAATTACACGTTTGTGAGGCTTTCCCATCATTCTCTCAAAATGCCATTTCATTGAAATTTTGATAGGTCCATGTTCATCATTAAATTTTTTTCCTTCCCAATTTTTTCGAATTTCACAATAATAGCCTTCATCCAAATACTTGAGAAAATAAAAAATTGTTTAAGACTCTAGAAGACAGAGAAATAGACTAAATACAAGGTAAAATGTTTTCCGGAAAATGTTAGGTGTAAATGTATTTTTAGAGAAAATACTTTCCGGATTAGATAATTATATATTTAATTACCAAAATACAACAATTCCGGAAAAAGATATTAGGAAAATACAATCCGAAAAATACACAATTTATATATTTGTTTTTAAATATACTTTTCCGGAAATGTGTGTCATTAAAATACAAGTTCCCGGAAATGTATTTTTTGTAAAATGTATTTTCTGGGAGTATTTTCCGGAAACATTAAAATATACATAGCTATTAAAATACATTTCTTTCAGAACTTGTATTTTTTACTGAAAATATAAAACCTCTCATATATATATCACCTCATTACGCGCAACATCCCATTCTTGAACTAGAGCACTTTTTGGCACTATAAAAAATTAGATAAAATTTTTCTAAACAAAATTTAAAAAAATACCAATATCTCCAAATCCCAATCTACCACTTGTTGACATTTTTGATTTCTTTTTTTTTAAATTAAAGGAACAAAATTAATTTTAGAATAAAAAAAAATAAATAAGAGTGAATAAAAACACAATTTCAAAGTCAAAAAAATTTTTTCCTATAATAAAATCGAAAGCATTTTTTTATTCTACAGAAAAAAATCAAAAAAATGAAGGTATATAATATAATCTCGATGTCTCTAAAATTTATATATATAACTAGAGAGATTAATAAAGACTTTGGCTTATTAAACAATAAAAAATAAAATCTCTCTAGATATATTTAAATTTAATAAAATTATCTTTTTTATATATTTTGGCAAGGGAAAAGAATCTAAAAGAGGAAGAAAAAAATATCTCAATAGGTTGTTAAGAAAACTAAAATTTAAAAAAAATTGGTACACATTTTTAGCTAGCGGAAGTTAAAAAAAGTAGAAGAAAAAATTTAAAAATTGAAGTGAAAGAACTTTTTTTTAGAAAAAAACCTTTTGAATTTTTAAAAATATTTTTTAAAAAATCCAAAAAAAAATTTTCTTTTCAAAAATCAGAAAATACCAGAAATTAAATTTAAAAAAGTCAAAAAAATTCACAAACCAAAAATTATGGGAGAGGATAAAAATTTAAAATATTAAATACTAAAATGTATTTAAAATAACGTGTCACTCGGGTTTTGTTTTGTATCTTGTCCATCTAATCAAAGTTTGAGGTGATCGGAACAAGAAAATTAATTTTGCAAATAAATCCTGTTTAAAATAAAAAAATTTTTTTTGAAATCAGAAAATTTTCAAAATGTTTCAAAAAAATTTTTTTGAGGTCCTAAAAATTTCAAAAAAAAATTTTTGAGGTCAGAAAATTTACAAAAATTCTTCAAAAATTTTTTTCGTTCCAAAAATTCTTTCCGAAACTCGAAATTCCTCGAAACACAAAATTTCAAAATTAAAAAATCCTTTACCTGCTCCAAAACAAAATCCCTAGCTTCCCTGACCAAATAAATATCAAGGCATATTTTCAACAAATGATCAGGATTTGGAATTTCATTAATAATTACATCCAAAGGCTGTGAAGAAACAAAGCCGCGAATTAAACGTCCGACAAAGAGAACAATACCGGCATACATTAAAATAATACTTAAAGAGAAATTCTGATTTTTAAAATTAAAAATTCTGGTTTTATAAAAAAACACATTTCTAATTCTGATTTTTAAAAACTTGGAAAAATACAATTCTTCCGGAAAAATACAGGAAAAATACAAATGTATTTTCTGTTAGTATGTATATAAATATTTTGCGGAATTATAAAATTCTGGTTTTTATTTAATTTAAAACACTTGTATTTTCTAATCAGAATTTTAAAAAAAAATTCTGAAAAGAAATGTGTATTTTCCGGAAAATACAAAAAGTATTTATTGAATGTATTTTTTAGGATTAAAATTCTGAAAATAAAAATGTATTTTCTTTTTATTAAAATCAGAATAATTATTAAAAATTAAATTTATTTATTTACCCTCCCTGCACATAACTATTTAACCAAGAAGGAAAAACTCTATCAACTAAAGCCAAAAATTCAGTATAATTTAAATCTCTCGATCCATATTCAATTAATTCTGGGGAAGGTATTGCTGTAAGTTTTGTAATATTTTCATTAAATTCCATTTGACTTAGCCAATAAGTTGAATTGGAAGTCTTTGGGGAAAAAAATTTTTTTTTTGAATTAAAAAAAATTTTTTTCCGGATTTTTAAAATTCAAAAAAATTTTTTTCGAATTTTAAAATTTTTTACCGGGGTCTCAACCAGCCTCATTTTCCAATGATTAAATGTTCTTGTAATATTAGAAGGTGAATCAGAATTAATTCTACGTTCAGCAGCTATTAAAAAATTGGAGATCTTTTTTAATTAAATTAAGAAAATGTCACCTCGTTGTAAAAGTTTTGCAATTTGAACTTCACCCTCACTAGGAATTACTAAATATGTTGGTAGGGCATTTAAGACTTGAAACTAAATTAAAAAAAATTTTTTTTTCAATTTAATTTTTTTTTTCAATTTTCTTTTACCCAATGTGAACGATTATCAATAGCATCCAACAATTCCCTTCCATGTATTTTTGCCTTTTGTGTAAAAGAATGAATTTGGGGCTCTTTCTTTCCTTCTTGTGGTCTTTTAAATTCAAAATTAAAAGATAATTCTAAATTTCCAGTATTGTTGTTTTGTAAAAAGTCGCGAAAAGCAATTAAAGAGACTGGTGAAATTTGCCAAAAAGTTTCTGATTCTGGACGGAATTTGACTTTCTGAAAATTAAAAAATAAATTCTGATTTGTATAAAAATTAAGAAACACAAAAAAATATGAATCAGAATTTTTGTATTTCATTTAAAATTCTGATTTGTATTTTTCATGTATTTTATTTTTATTAAATCAGAATCTTCAAACAAAAATGAAATACAAAAATTCTGATTTCTATAAAAATCAAGAAAGAAAAAATACAAATCAGAATTCTCGTAGTATTAATAAATTAAAAACAGAATTTTTGTATTTTATTTTAATTCTGATTTGTATACACAAATAAAAATACAAAAAATACACAAATCAGAATTTTCTTGTATTTTCGTTAAAAACACAGCAAAAATTAAAATCAAACCAGAATATCCTTAGCCGTATATTGTGTAATGTAAGCAGATGCTTTTCTTGTTCTATCAACAACATCAGTATTTAATTCCGATTCTCTTCCATTTATATCAGAAAAATTACTAATTAATGTATTATATTCTTGTTGTGTTATTGCCATTAATCCTAAACCTTTTGCTTCCATTTTATAAAGTGGCTAGAAAAATTTGGAAAATTTTTTTGAATTTTTTTACTTAAAAATTTTTTTTTAATTTTCAAAAAAATTTTAAAAAATAAAAAAAAAATAAAAAAAATTATTTACAGGAAATCCTTCAAGGCTGACAGTCATTATTGCACTTTCTGGCGGTGAAATATTCCCAATTGTGTTGATTAATGCAAAAGCAATAATTGGTGACCAAACAAGTAATATCATTATTAAAATTAATGGTAAGCCCATTAAATACTTAAAATTAGAAAAAATTAGAAAGGTTAAAAAAGATCCAAAATGTCCAAAAAAAGTTCAAAAATCTCCCGAAAATTCAAAAAATTCCATTTTTTAAAATGTCAAGGAAGTCAAAAAGCGTCCAAAAGCCTCACCAAAAATTTAAAAAAAAAATCTAAAATAAATAAAAAACCTTAATAACAGTCCCTTTAGGTTCTCCTCGAGGTGCAGGAAATGCTTCTTCAAATTTACGAGCACATTTTAAATTGTAAACAACAGCATAAAAATTTTCCATATTAAAAAAGTCAAAGATAGGCATTGAGGTATCTGTCCATGTCTAAAAATAAAAATTGAAAAAAAAATTTACAGAAAAAGGAAAACCCAATCAATAGCTGTTCGAAGTTCAAAAACAAATGGAATAATCATAAATCTGAAAATTAAAAAAAAATATTTTTGGTAACCTAAAAGACTCAAAACGGTCTCAAAATTTGAAAAACGGTCAAAAAGGCTTAAAAAAAATTTAGAATCTAGTCAAGAACCCCAAAATAAAAATTGAAAAAAATTTTTTTAAAGAAAAACAAACATTTTAAACAAAACCATATTAATTAAACCATAAGAATGTGTAAGCAAATTTCCAATACAAAGAGAAGGATAACCATTTCTTATTTGCCAGGCAGAAATTAAAAAGTAAATGCATTTGATATAATATAAAAATCTTGCTACTCCATTTGTATATGCTTCTCTAAAAAAATTGAAAAATTAATTTAAAAAATTTGCGAATCCAAAAATGTCCGCAAGTTTTGTCCGCAAAATATTATATTTCTACCACAAAAAAACGAGTACTATAAGGAAAGGTTTTGGCTACATAAATTTTAATAAGGGAAGTCCAAGCCCGGTTAATGTCTGTTCAAAGTAGAAAAAAACAAAAATAAAAAAAAATTCAGAAAAAAATTTGCGGACAAAAAATGCGGACAAAAACTTGCGGACTTGTAAAAAAAACCACCCAAAATTTAATTAAAAAATAAACAAACTTTTGTGTAAATAAAGGTAAAATAAAAAATATCCAAACATGCACAATAATTAAAGTAAGCAAATGATATATTAATTTAGCAACAACAGCTTTCCTTAAATAAAGTCCTCTATCCAAAACAATCATTAAAGATTGGACAAGAATTATAACTACAAGTGTTATTGGTATTCTATTACTCTAAAAAATTGAAATTAATTAGAATTTTAAATTAAAAAAATATTCTAAAAGGAAAGAATTTTCAATTAAAAGAAAAAAATTTCTCGCCCGGGCTGTCCGCAACATTTTGCGAATTTTAAAAATTAATTTTGCGGACTGTAATTGATGTTAGTGCGGACAGCCCTACCCCTCAAAATTAAATTTTCAAAAATGAAAAAAAAGCAGATTGATAGAAATTCTAGAAAAAATAATTTAATGTCAAAATGTCAACTTTTCAAAACACAAAAAATTACCAAAAAAAATTAAAAAAAAATTTCTTTAACAAAGAAAAACCAAAAAATCCCAGAAAAATTTCCAAAAAAATTAAAAAAAACATTTAAAAAAAACCTTAATATCACTGACAACATCCCCAGTTCCTCCTTCACCAAAAGAAGAATAACCAAAAGCAATTATAAGCATACAAAAAATATCCAAAAAGAACATTAATGGATAAAAATCACAAATATAACGAAATTTTGGATAAATTAACTTTAAAAATAAAATAAAAATTATTTTTTAATTTAAAAAAAACCTTTTCAATAAAATTTCCAATAACGCTTAAATGTACAATTTTTGATGGAGGAGAGGGTAGTTTCTATTAAATCAGAATAATTAGAAAAGTGAGAAAAAAATTTTTGTTAATTAACCGAATTTTCAGCTACAGGTTCTGCCGTTGCCGTTGTTATAGGTTTCTGTCCGCTTTCAATATCAATCTTAAAAAAAGTTATGACATGAGTCGTTTTTATAATTAGATTAAAATGTTCTCCCTAGCCAAGGAACCGAGTTAAGGGTGAATAAACAAAAAATACAAATTCATCCATTCGCTATTCTTAACCCGAAAGAAGCCCCTTGGACTACATATTTTTCTAATTATCCGAAAAAAATTTTTTCGAGGTTCTCTCCCTCTTGAAAACAACAGAAACAAATTTAGAGAGAATACTCATTTAAAGAATTAAAAAATTTTTTTATTAAAAAAAATTAGAAATACCAACCTCTTCCAAATTAATTTGATCATCAGATATTGAAGTTGTTGTAATTGCTGAAGTTTCTGTTGCTGTAGAACCATTTTGTGTTCTTCCTTTCCTTTTGTTTGGACTCTGTTCATTTGAAGATGTTGACGATAAATTATTTTTGCCATTACTATTATTTAATATTTGGGGAGAATATGCGAGAAGTCGGTCAGAATTTGCATCTCTCCATAAACCAAGTTTTCGAAGCATATATCTAATTAATTAATTTTATATTAATAAGAATGAAGCTTAGAGTTAGAGAAAAATTGCAGACAAAACTTGCGGATTTTCGAAAACAAAAAGATAAAACAAAGAATGGGTTTAGGTTAAAACCCCATACATCATTCTAGGGTCTATCCAGGGGCTGGAAATGGGACTGGATATTGGTGCACATTCTATATTAGCCTCCTTTAAAATCCGACTCCTGGATAGTTCGCCCAAGTTATAAGAAAGCCCAGATTTCTTTAAAAATAAACCTAGAACCAGTGCTGGTGGTATTGGGAGATGGGGTATTTGTGGCCCAGGGTTCCTAATAAATCTAGGACCTAAGAGAAAAAATTTCAAAAAACTCCCCAAGAAAAAAAACCTATGAAAAAACAGCGCAATTAATAGAGCCACATCAGTTACAGCAAAATATTCAACTCTTTGAACACCAAAAATATATTGTAATTTATATATTTTATGTGAATTTTTAGCTTCTTCAGCAATAGAATTCCAATCCCAAAATCCAAATTGAAAAGCAAATTTTATAACAATAACCAATTCTGTCCAAATAATCATTGTAACCCAAAAAAATTTTGAAGGACGAGGATTTGCTAAAGTTCCCCAAAAGAAAACTAATGCTGGTAATGGTAAAGTTAATAATCCAGCAGTTTTTCCATGTACAAAAACAGCAAAAGCATAACATATAATATCTGTATGTGCACATATACAATTTCCTACAGCATTTATAAATCGGGCAAAAACATTTCTTTCTGCCCAACGATCATGTGCTTCGTTTTCTAATCTAAAAAAATTTTTTTATTTTTAAAATTTATTAAAATTTTATTTTAAATAAAATAGAGATAGAGAGATGTCTGAACTTGAGACTGAAAAAATTTTCAAAGAAAACCCAAACCTAAAGATTCGAGTCAAGAGTCTGATTTCAGGTTCGATTTTTTCCTTCTTTGGATTATTCAAAGCCGATAAGGATTAAGATCTTGTGGATTTTATTTGTAAATTCGCTACGACCTTCCCTTTTCTCGGTTTTTACAAAAATCTTTGATTAATTATAAAAAGAAATTTTCCTAAAAAATGTATTCCTCGAGCTATGTTCCCAAAAATTTTTTTCCTTTCGGTACGTCCGAGAAAATGTAGGTGCCGGGAAATCTATATAACTCTCGGAAAAAAATCAAAAAATAAAAAAAAATTATGTGTGAAATAAACCTTTTAATATCCTCTTCACTCGACACAATATGCATATTATGAGATTCCCAACGTTCCCTCAAATCAGAACTAGAAATTTGACCATCATAAAGTTCCTTCAAAAAGAAAATTTTTTTAATTTTAAAAACCTTTAAAACTCCATACATTACTCATCATTTCCTTCAAATGTTCCTTTTCTTTATTTAAAACATAGGCAACATATCTATGTTCTCTTGAACGTCTATTTAAAAATGCTGATATCCAATCAAGAAATGCAATCATAATTTTCCACAAAAATTGGAAAAAGGAAATTATTGCTTTTGCTAAAAATATTTTAAAAAAATTTTCACGGAAATTTTCAAAAAAAATTTTTTTTTCACAAACCATAACTATAAGCATCAATTTTTGTTGTTGTTTGTTGTTGCTCTTCAATTTCTTTTTGTGTTGATTCTTTTTCAATAACATCTTCAGGTTGTTGTTGTTGTTGTCTTTTTTTGCGGAAACGAATTATTGGAATTCCATCTGTTGTATCCGTCTCTTCATCTTTTTCTGATTTTTCTGCTAAATGAAAATTTTAGAAAAAATTTTTGATAATTATCAGCAAGTTTATGCGGACAAATTAAAATAATAGAATTAACCCCTTCAAAAATCATCATTCTAAAGAATCGTAGCAGTATCCCTACATATAAACTCGGCAAAATAGCACTCTTAAACGTGTCGTATCGTCCCTCAATGTTTACTATTTTAGGAAGGAAAAATGATTAGGAAAATCGTGCCAGTTTCACCGATTCTTTTTAACCAGTTTCGGCAGACCCATAATCCAGAATGAATCTACCCATAAAATACCCAACAAAAGAAACCCCATCTTCTACAAAAAAAAATATTAAAAAAAACCTTGTGAAGTAGAAGGACCACCAATTGAATAATAATCACCTTCATCCACATGATGAACAGTTTCCGGTTTTGGAGGTGATTGATGTCTAAGTTTAAGTGCCAATTTCGCAATTTCTCTAGCTTTTTCTGACGGAGCAACAGCAGCAATCATTCTCAATTTTTCATCTTTAATTTGTTCTGCTTCTTCAACAGAATCTAATGTTTTAATTAAATCCAAATCTTTTCCAAGTGCTGTATGTAATAACTTTGAAAAAAAAATTTTTTTTTAATCAAAAATTTCTTTAAAAAAGTTACTTGAGCAGGATCCAATTTATCAAAATCTCCAGCTCCCGGTGTTACTTCTGGAACAAAAGATATTACAGGCTCAATTAAATCATCAATTTCTGGATCTCCTTCAAACATATAATAATCTCCAGCACGTTTTGCTAAAATTAAAAAAAAATAATTTAATAATAAAAAAATTTTTTTGAAGCTTAAGGGAAAAATTTAGGTATAGAATTTAATTAGTATTTTTAAAAAGGAAAGTGATTAGAAAAATTTAAAAAAATATTGGAAAAAGAAAATAAAGGAAGAATCCGCGCATTGAACAAAATAATTTAAAAAATAAATCAAAAATACAAAACATAAACACAAAACAAAATAAAACACAAAATAAAATGTTTCCGGAGAAAACACAAAGTTAAAAATACAGAATTAAAAAGAAACAGAATTATTCTGAAAATTGTGTTTCAACACAACCCATAAAGGAAAAATTAAAATCAGAATAAAAGAAAATAAGAATTAAATAGATTTAAAGAAAATACAAAAAAATTCTGGTTTATTTAAAAACCAGAATTATATGTATTTCATTCCGGAAGGAAAACACAAAAGATTAAAGAAAAAAAGAAAAATACAAAGTTTTCCGGAAACAAATCAGTTGGAAAAATAACAAGCAAAAACACAATTTAAAGCAAAAGAAAAAAAAAGCAAAACACAAGAAAAACAAAAGCAACAATTTCCAAAAAATATAAGAAACAAACCCATAACAGAAGTTGACTGTGGCGGAGCATATCGAGGATCATAACTTGGTAATGGATCATCAATATCAATAATTGAGCGAGGACGAACTAGTTGAGAGTTTTTTTAAATTAAAAGCAAAAAATAAAAAGATTTTTTTAAAAATGTTAAGTAAAAATAAAAGATTCAAAAAAACAGCAAATCTTCAAATCCCAAACAGACAGAAAAAAAATAAAAATTACGAGAACGAAAAATCTTTTTAAATACAGAGAACGAAAAAAAAAATGTTGAGAGAAAAAACAATTAAAAATAGAAAAATGAATGAGATGAGGATAAATGGCGCTTATTTTATACATAAATAAAACTTAAAAATAACTATTAACTTCCGGAAAATATTTCCGGAAATATACATATGAAAATAGAAGTTAAATATGTATATGGTTCCGGAAAAATATAATTTCCGGAAAGTATGAGAATAGAATATATTCACGGAAAGTTAGTACCTAAAATAAATGGGAAAACAAAATTCCGGAAAATACACAAATTAAAATAGACAATTTTCCGGGAAATAAAATAGAATGTATATTCATATGTATAATTCCGGAAAACATTCACTTAAATAAAAATAAACAATTCCGGAAATTTAGCGAAAATAAACCTTTAGAGTTCCAACTTAAAATATTGTTTTCCTAAAATTTGCTAATCCCAAATAAATAAACTAACCCCCCCCCCCCCCCCCCCCCAAAAAAAAACACCAACCTTGCCCATATGTTTGTGGAGAAAAAACAACAGCTCCATATCCACTACTTCGCCTCTGTTGTTCTTCATAACGTTTTCTGATGGCTGCTGTTCTTGCTTTAATTTCCCGAAGTTTTTTATTTTGATGCTCCGTCTGTTCTCGCATTTCTTTCTCAATTAATTGGTTGATTAAAACAGCTCCTCTAAAGAAATATATTTTTTGAAATTTTATTTATTTATTAAAAATTCAATCAAAATTGAAAACAATAGGCACGACAACAAAGGGGGATTTCATAGAACAACAATCCTATGGAATAATTCAAGAAAAAAAAGTTAATGAAGTACGAAGGGCTTGGGTTAAGAAAAGAAAGCTGGGACAAGCTTCTTCGGTAACCTGACCTATCACTGATACTCTCAAACACATATTGTTGCACCAAAAAAGAAAATTCGTCTTCTCCTCCCTCTCACGAAAATTTACAAAAAAAATTTCCTCCCCAAAACAAACCTATTAGCCTGAATAACTTCACATCTGAATTCAATCATGCATCGTTGGAAATACCAGGAGTGCAAAATCCTCAGTTGAAAAATTATAAACAAAAACGCCACAGCATCGAAACCAATAGAAGCTTCAGAAGAATCTCCACCTTTTGAACAACTTTGTAGATCACTAAATTCTGTATCGTCGCTAGGTAATTCACTAAAGAATCTTTGAAGTTCTCCAATTGAAAGTGGATTAACACAAAAAATTGAAAATAATTGTTGAACTGGACATAATTGTTTTGGACGAATTAAACCAATAAAAACACAACCAACTAACTTTAAAAAAAGAAGGAAATTTTTTGAATTCTTGTGTGATCAATGATGGGGTATTAGGTAGTAGGAGTTTTGTGGCTTTGGATCCGATCTCTTTCAGAATTCTTGGCTACGATTGGAGCCGACTAATTGTGAGAAGCCAATAAGGAGTCACAACTGCTTATGACTCCTTATCCTACCTCTAATTCCTTTTTATATCATTTTTAGCTTATCAGAAATCGTTCGGAAAACTTAGTTTCATATAAAAAGAGGGGAATCTGAGGGCATAAAAGGAGACTTCCAAGACTACCATAAAAATTTTAAAGAAAAACCTGTAAAAATATTTTACATAGCATAATAAAAACTGTATATTTTGCCAAAGTATTCCAACGAGCCAAAGTTTTTGTATACCGATGCATTGTATATAAATTATTTCCTTCCCAAAGCATCCAAAAAGCTAGGATTACATAGCCTAAAGCGAAAAGTGAAGTTCCACCCAGACCAGCACATAAAGTCATAATCTGAATAAATAAACATGGTTTTGATTTAAAAATCTAAAAAAAAATAAACCATAGTAATCCAATGTCCATACATAAAAATTATGTATTTAATAAAGTCAACAAAGCTTCTATAAAAAATAAATTATAAGTAAAGTAAAAATAAATTTTTAAAAATAAAATCGGACCTCATTTGATCATCACTAACCCCCACCAAAATAGATCCAATTCAAGTAAGGATACATTTTAACGATTTGAATCGGTCGGCCATCGTGGATGAGGTGAGAAGAGGAAGGAGGTGGAGTCATTATAAAACAAGGGCGTGCCAAAAGGATTGTAAAAAAGGAAAAGGCGAAAATCCGCTAAAAGTGAAACTGGCACACTCCTGCTATGGAAGTAGGAGGAGGGAGGTGGAGGAAGAAAACCAGGAAGGTGGAAGAGTTGGTGTGAGGAGGAACAGGAAAAAAAGGAAAGAGGTGAAGGAGTTGGTGGGTGTGTACGAGCTGGTAGGAGGAAAGCGAAGGAAGAGGAGGTGGTGGGAGAAGGTGGAAGAAGTTTGTTTAAACAATCTTAAACCCCCTATAGTTCAAATAAAATTTTAAAAAATAATAATAATAAAAACCTTTGTTCAATAACAAAATCATAATGAGGATTTTCTTTTAACAATTGATACTTATTGCAAACATAAATAGAATCATTAGACCCAGCAGGATGTTCTTCACTTTCTTGTCTAAACATTCTATTTTGTGCTGATACAATTGCTAGCAAAATAAAATCAATTTTGAGGTTATCAGAGAAGCGGTCTGGAGACATTCTATAATTTGGTAGACACAAGAATAATGACAAATTGTTATTCAAAAGTTGCCAGCTTTTACCAATCGAATGAAAAATGTTGAAGAGAGGTTGCCAATAATCCCATGGATAATCTGAAGAAAAATTTTTTTGAAAAAACAGAACATGTTGGATTAATTTATGAAGGTCAAGCTGGGTTTAGGCCAAGCTCTGCGCTTTTCTGATCTCACATTAGACCCAAAAACACAAGCGCTTATTTGAGAGGTTTCTCATGTAATACAGGCACAGAACCAGACCCAGGTCAGCCGAAAATGCCCAACCCCAAACTATTCAAAAATGTCGATCTCTATGAATTTTTGATCAAATTGAAAAAAAATAATGTCTTAAAAACAAACAACAAACCTATACACAAATTTGAAGGTAAACCAAGAGCACTAAAATATTGCAAAGGAAGAACAAAAGCCAAATAAAAAACTAAAAAAGGCCAAAGACGTTTTCGAGCATTTCGAGGAATTGAAATTAAAACAAGCAACCATAAAACAAGTAAAGCACCAAGTAAATCCATTCTCATCCAAGCTGCAAAACCCAAAGATGCAAGAGAAATCTTTGAAAAAATTTTTAAGTTTGTCCGCAAAAATTTTGCGGACAAAAATTTTTTGTCCGCAAAAATTTTTTTTGCGTAAAGAACTAGTAAAAATAAAAAACAAACCTCCATTCCAAATTTATAAAATCCATAATTTAACAAAAATTTTGTACAATCAGTTAAACTTTTATCAAAATCAGCAGGTTGAGCATTCGGAAAAAGAATTCCAGGAGGAGGTTCTGCCAAACTCCGCAATTTTCTATTTAAATGTTGACGATATTTAATGCAGAATTGAAGTCCAATAAGGATGAGAATTAATGTATAACCCTTTAGTTTGTAAAAAAATATTTAGGAAGGTTACAAAATAAAAAAATTGCGGTCCGCAAAAAACTTGCGGATTAAAATTTTGTGACCCAATAAAAAGATTCTGATATGAAAAACTCACAATATAATCGCTAACAACCCATTCATCATTTTGTTTTTCAAGCCCTACCCACTTTGAAGTTGTATTAAATAATGGATTTGTATCATTCCTGTTACAAGTTTTATTCCAAGGCCAGTGGAAATCTTCTATGGAAGGAATAAAATCAAACTGGAAAATAAATAAACAATAAAATAGAAGCAAAAACAAAAATTCTAATTTTACAAAAATCAGAATTTCTGTCAGAAGAGTCAGATTCTGATTGACCACAAGTTTTTGGTTTCACAATTCTGATTTTTTTCTTAGTCAAAATTCATGTCAAAAAAATAATCAGAATAATTGAAAATTCGGAGGTTCTAGTTAATTAAAATCAGCAACTCTGCAGAATCAGAAATTCTGTTCCTACACATTAATTCTGATCGAAAACAGAATCACAAAAATTCCGACATGAATTCTGATTTTTTAAATTTTTTGTTCTGATTTCATTTTTAAAACTAAAATTCTTTTCTAAATCAGAATCTGATTTAAAATAATTCTGATTTAAAAGAATTCTGGTTTTTATAAAAATTCTGATTATTTTTAGAAATTTCTGATTTTTTTAAAATTCTGGTTTAACAAAAAAAAATTTCCCAAACCTGATAAACACTTCTAACAACAAACAATATAGCCATATATGCACATAGTGCAAACGTAACACTTTTTGAAACACAAAAAGTTGAGGAAGACAGAGCAATTGAAATAAATATTATACAAAATAAATTTAGTAGACAATAATGTTCAATACAAACAAATAAAAGTACAAATAATGTAAATTTAAATAAATATAATTCCAAAAATCTCCAACAAAAATCTTTTAAATTGATGATAAAATTGTTTGTTGTTGTTGGTGTCATTTTTTAACTTTTCTAAAAGCTGAAAAAAATTTAAAAAAAAAATTAATAAAATATATACAGCGAAAAATAAAATCGCGCAACAAAAAATTTTTTTCTCAAGTTAAAAAAATATTTATATATTTTTTATACAGCAAAAAAAAAGTATAGACATATTCACATAAATAAAATCAATCAAATAATTTCATAAAAAATATGGATTGATTTCAAAAGAATTCTTTTAAAATTTTTCTTAAGAAATAATTTTATTTATCCGAAAAAATTCTAATTTTTAAAATTCTGTTTTTTTCGAACTTAGTCAGATAAAATTAAAAAATTTTTTCTAATAATTTCTGATAATTTTTTTTCAATCCATACCCAAAGGAAAAAATTTTTTTAAGTAAAAAAATAAATTCATTCTCTACTACAAGCAACAATAATTTCAATATCTGCTTGTGAAAGATCACTTGGAGTTCTTACAAGTTTTGACCATGCATGATGAAAAAATTTTAATTGTAACATTGTAACGATAATTAATGAAATTAATTTGATTAAACGAAAGAATAAAACTCTGAAAAAATTTTGAAGGGAATTTTAAAATATTTTGAAAATAAAATTCTAATTTATTTCAGAAAAAACAGAATTTTTTTCTGATTTTCCAAACAGAATTTTTATAATGTCTGAAATAAATTCTGATTTTTTCAAAAAATTCTGATTTATTTTAGAATAGAATTCTGATTTTTTTGAAAGAATTCTGATTTTACCAGAACAGAATTTCTGATATTTTCAAAAATTCTGAAAATTTCAAAACAGAAATTCTGATTTTTGAAATAAAAAATTCTAACATTAAAAACAAAATTCTGAAATAAATTCTGATTTTTCAAAGCAGAATTATAAATTTTTAAATCAGAAATTCTGAAATAAAAACAGAATTCTGGTTTTTATTTTTAAAAAAATTCTGATTTTTCAGAACAAAAATTCTGAATTTACAAAATCAGAATTCTGATTTTTAAAAATCAGAATTCAGAATAACTACCAACAAAAACATACCCAAAATCTTCTCCCTCATATTTTTGTAACCCAATTTCTTCAGCCAATTTTAAATTTAATCCAGTTAATTTATTCAGAAATTCAGGAACACTTGGAAATTGATAACAATAAATTGAAATAAGTACAAGTGAAGAATAAATAATTAATAATGTTAAAAAAGCAAATATTGTGTTGCGGAAGAAGCGAAAAGATATCTTTAAAAAATAAAAAATTATTTTTTGAAAAAATTTTCAGAAATTCTAATTTATTTTTGAATGAAAGCCTGATATTCTAATAGATATTTTCAAAAAATTCTGGTCTTGTTATAGAAAAAATCCAGAATTTTTTTTTATCGTTTTTAAACAGAACACTTAAAATTTCTGAACAAAATTCTGATTTATTTTCTAAGAAAAATTCTGGTTATTTTCTGAAAAAAAAATTGAGAAAAAAATTTAAAAAGGGAAACACCAAAAATATATTTAAGAAGGGGTGATACTTTTTTTTTACAAAAAAAAAATATTTAGTCAGAAAAATCATGTTTCATCAAAATTGCAAAAATTAAAAAGATGACACTATATCCCACCTAATATTATTTACAAAAAAAAAAATTTTTTTTAATTCCCCATTTCTCTCACAACAATAGAAACACAAAAATGAATAATCATTTTTCAATGTCAAAAAAAAAATATTTTTTCAATCAAAAAACCCTCCCATAAAAATAAAAAAAAACTCCAAGGGAAAGGGAAAAATTCAGAATTTATGTATTAAAAAAAAATAAATTTCCAAAAATACAAAAAATGTTCCCAAAAATTATTTAAATTATTTTAAAAATTATTTTTAAGAAAAAACCTGAAATATAAGCAGAAGAAAAACAAAGAAAATAAAAAATCCAATAGAAAATAAATTGTTGCTGGAAGCTAAAGGAGTGTTGAATAAAAGGCAAATTACAACCAGAAAAATCCAATATTTGGTTAAGGCTTTGGATATAAATACAAAATGAATCTGAAAAAGAAGAAAAAAATTTTAAATAAATTTTAAAAATAAATAAAATGGATGAGACATTATATCCCAACCCACCTCCACACCCTACACCTTCCACAAAAAAAAACGAAAAACAATTCATTCTTTTGGCGGATAATAACCTTCATTAATGATTTTGAATCTCCATAAATCAAAAACAAAATTAGAAAATAATTTAACACCATAAAAAATAAAAAAGGAAAGGATGACATTTTATCCCAACGTCATTTACATCCGCCCACCTCCCACTCTCAAAAAAAATTTTTTTCAAGGACCAACCATTAATTAGATTAAAAAAAAAACTCTCTCGCGCAAATCAAAAACAACTTAAACTTATTAGTTAGAGAAGAGCAAACAAATCCATCCCCTCATAAAAACTAACCTCTTTTCTTTCCTCAACGTCAACAACCAATTTTCCTCCTCCTCCATCAATATTACTTTCATTAAAAGTTCCATAATTTTTGAGATGTTTTAAGCGATCTTGAGTACTCAAAGAATTATATTTTATTTCACGAAGATTTAATCGAGAAAGAGCAAAAAATGGTAGGCTTAAGAGAAGCTGAAAAAAAAAAGAAAAAAAATTTAAAAAGTCCGCAAGTTTTTATCCGCAAATTTAAAAAATGAAAAGCAAAAAATTAAGAAACACATAAACCTATACCTATCAAATCTGATTTTTCTGGGAAGAAAAAATTTAAAAAAAATCCAAGTCGAATAAACAAATACACAAAAAAAATTAAATTCTCCAAAAAAATTTTTTTGCGGACAAAAATTTGCGGACTTTTTAATTCATAAATTTCTTAAGTAAAAAAAATTTCTTGTTAAAAAATTAAAATTAAAGAAAAAAAAATTTTTCTTTAATTAAAAAAAAATAATAATTTTTAATCAAACTTCTTCTTCCTTTTTCCTCCTTTTTTCAATCCCTCAATATTACTTTTTTTATTGCTTTATTTACCTTTTAGTCAATATATTTTATAATTATTTAAAAAAAGGCGATTGGGGGTGATAGGCGCGTATTATAGCAAAGATAAAAAAAGCGAAAAAATGAATCATTGAATAGACTAAACCGTTTCAAAAAAATATTTAAAAAAATAAAATATATACTAAAGTCCCATGACAATAATAAAAAAAATAAAAGTGCGGAAATTTAAAAAAAAACTAAAAGTACAATGAAAAATAAAAATAATTTTTAAACTTAAAAAATAACTAGGTGTGTTCAATTATAAAATAAAAAAAAATTAGGAAAAAATATAAAAAAAAGATTTTTCTCACCTACTAGAAAAATATATTAGAAAAGGCTCAAAATGGTCAAAATAAAAAATTGAATAATTTAATGAAAAAATTTTCTAAAAATAATTGACCATCCTTCTCTAAATAATTTACCATAATTTTAGATAATATTTCGGCAAAAAACTTTAAAAAAAAATTTTCAACTAACCTTAATTACAATAGTAAAAAAAGCTCTAGTTTTATTCTCTTCATATTTAAATCCAATAATTTCAAGTAAATCATCATTTTTTAATTCTTTTGCCAAATCCATATTGTAAATATATTGGGCTATTAGTAGTAACTTTAAAAAATTTTTTTAGTAATTTTTAAAAATTATTTAAAAAACTTAAAAAAGCTCAAAATGGTCAAAAATTAATAAAATTAAAAAAAACAAAAAAAATTATTTATGAACCTCAACATAAGCAAGAATAAGCGGAGATAAACGAAAAGACCATTTACGAGAATCTACTAGTGCCCAAAGAAAACATGCCAAAATTAAAAATATAAGGCCAATAATTGAGTGATATAAAAGAGCCCAAACCTGTAAAAAATAATTTTTTTAATTATTAAAAATTTTCACAAAATTCCTTACAAGCATTGAAACTAAAGCAAAAACATAACAATGATATAAAAATAAATAAGTAATTTCTTGTAAAGTTAAGAATAAAGTTGCAGCTGCTGCACCAGAAATTGTTTTACGTCTAGCTAAATAATAAATGAGTCCAAAAAATTTTTTTGAGATTAAAAAAATTAATTACGACTTTTTAGAGATCGGTAATTTTAAAAACTTGATTTTGGTTGAGGACCATGGCCAGATTCTTGACCTTTAGTCAAGTAAAAATAAATGAATAGGAAAATCAACGAACACTGAAAAATGATTTATCTTGACTCTGGATCCAGAAAAAATCAAGGTCTTGATCCAGATACAGACCAATCTCAAAATTTTTTCAAATCAGTCAGATTTTTAAATAAAAAAATAAAATTTAAAAAATACATTTAATCAATTTTTTAATCTTTTCACGATCCATAACATGCGAAGTAATTCTTTGTAAAGCAATAATATCAACAGAATCATTCCCTGCCGTGTTTAGGAGTAACTAGAAAACATAAGAAAATAAAATCATTTTTTAAAAAGAAAACCTCATCATGTATTGACTCATCATCCCCTTCTCCCTGTCCTCTACTTGAATGATCTGTTGCTGTTAAACTTCTTGATTTTGTTCCATCTTTTGTCCAACTAAAAAAAATTTTTTTAGTAAGCAAAAAGGAAAGAATTTTTTAAATAAACCTCAATTGAATAGAAAGAAACAAATAGAGAATAGGCAAGGAAACAAAATTTAGAAAAGGCACAATTCCAACTTTTTCGTTTAATTGAAAATCCCACCAATGCAAACCAGTATATTTTATTAAAACGGGTAAGCCAAAAAGTCTAAAAAAATATTTTGTAAAATAGATTAGAACATTTAGGTAAACTAAAGTCGGAGAAAGAAAAGAAAAGACCATCAGCCTCTACAAGGTATCGAACCCACAACCATTCCCCCCTACCAAACCAGAACACTAACCGTTCGGCCACTGAGACATGTTAATTGAACTAATTATTTATTGACTAAAATAAAATCAGAAAACCCCATAAACATCGATCTTTACCCACTAAACACGAAAAAACTAAACCTCGCAATAAAAGACGACGGCTCCACAAATTGTTGAAAAAATACAAATTGATATGCAATTAAAACCAAAAAGTGAACAATTATATATCCAAGAATAGCATTTTTGACAAAATTAAATTTTCGCCTTCTTAAAGGAGTATAAATTGCTAGCCACGTTAAAATTGTTAAGAAGAAAAGAAAATATG
The DNA here is from genome assembly GCA_036172955.1 of Meloidogyne arenaria. Classification (NCBI taxonomy): domain Eukaryota; kingdom Metazoa; phylum Nematoda; class Chromadorea; order Rhabditida; family Meloidogynidae; genus Meloidogyne; species Meloidogyne arenaria. The sequence continues at coordinate 3,570,328 of JARQAB010000032.1, read as the reverse complement.
GCAAATTAAGTAGACAAGGCTGCGAAGAAAACAAAAATTTTAAAAATTTCTTTAAAAAACTTACATAAATTATCCCAACAAAACATATTAGACAGACAATAAATACATCAGAAATTCTTTTTAAAATAGCTAAACAAGCTATAGAATGGCCATTATTTGCTTCCTCCTCTGTTGGAATTGAAGGTATATTAAAACTTGTTGTTTGTTCTTGCTCATTTTGAGGATATTGTTGTTGTTGTTGACCCGAAGAAGAACCCATTATTAAACAACTACTATCAAAAATTTAGTGGACAAATTCTAGAACAAAATGAAAAATAATTCCCCCATATTTTGCCAATAAAGCAAAAACCCTACATTTTGACAACACTACCTAAGGAGCAAAAGTGGGATTTTTCGCTTTCTTGGCAGAATATGAGATTTGGCAGAATATGAGGTTACGAGAAGACAAAAAAAAAGTTTTTATGGCAAAACACCTTTTCCCCAAATAAAACAACGCCAAAAAAAAAAATACTCAAAACTAAAAAAACTCTCTTTTTCTCTAACACCTCTACTATTTCCCAAAAGCTCACAATGAAAGTTGGACTTTAGAGTCTAAGCAAAATTCCACAAAAAAGCTAAAAATAAAAATTAACTAGCCCTAATCCCTTATCAAAAAATATAAAATATATTTTCTTTTTCAGCTAATCTTGTTTACGGAAACAAAACGCTTTTCCCCCCATTAACATTGTGTGTATTTTTTGTTAAACTTTTAATGTGCAGCTAAATTTGTTTTTCTAATTCTCTAACTTATATACTCTAACACTAACTTTTTGTATTAAATACTAAAGACAGAAGCGACAAAATGCCAACAAAGCCAAAAATTGACAAAATGTCAAATGATGAGAAAAGCGCTAGGGAAGCTACCATTTTTACCGCTGGCATTTTGTCGTTAATAAATAATAAATACTCTTTCTATCTCTCTGTTTCCTCTATTCTGTTTCAATCTCTCTTTTCTTTAATTCACTACAATCCCCGTTTTGTGAATTAAATAAGGAAACAGTCAGTTGAGAATAAAATCGACGCCGCTAACTACTAAAATTGAGGAAAACCTTCAAAACTTCTTTTTCTTCCTTATTTTGCCTTTGCTTTGCCTCTCTAAAATTTACACACTTTCTCTTCATCATCCCCCCAAAAAATTGAATCCAATTATTAAAAAAAGCCCAGAGTGCCAAAAAGAAAAATAAGAATTCCTCACAAAAAGGCAAAAGAGGAGAAGCACTATAGTATGGCACCGACAATCTTTCTTTTTCCTTCTTGTTTTGTGTTTGTTTTGTTAGTGTATTTACACATACTTAACTTTGCTTTTTTTTTTAAAGTTTTCTACATTTTTTTGTTAAAAAGTTTAGCCTTTTCGAAGGGTTATTTTCCTAAATTTCCTTATTGATTGAAAAAATCCTTCGAGATATCTACAAAAATGAATGTATTAGAAAAAAGACCACCAGTAGTGACTGACTTGACAGAAGAAAAACAACAACAACAACAACATCTACAGGAGACAGTCTGTGATAAAGAAATTTTACCTACTGCAATAATTATTAGAGTATGTACTTTTTTTTAATCAACTTGCCCCAAAAAATTCTGCTTAGCCTCTCAGACCCCCCCCCCTCATGGGGCTGTAAAAGGATCGTACATTATAATGAAGGGTACCGGAAGTAGCTTAGATTGGGACCAACCCAGAAGGTTGGTCTCTAGGTCAGCTGATCCTCTAAGGTGTTGACCTAGAGACGGAGTTGATCCTCGAGAATAGACCCGTTAAAGGTATATCCACTTCTAGGGAATCCTATAGTGAGGTTTGGCTGGTCTAACTAATCCCTTCCTACCCAATCCCTCTTTTTTAGGACCTCTCATTCGTAACTTCCCTTCACCCCATTTTTTAGGACGTGCCAAAAGAATTGTTTGACGACCCTGAACAAAAATCAAATTTTCGATCACTTTTTCAACAAATTACTTGTGACACGGACCCTATCCGTATTGATTTTCTAAAAAGTTTTCAACGTGTTCGCATCGTTTTTGAAAAGCCAGAACATGCTACAGGTTTGGACTTGTGTAGTTTACACCCCATAAGCCCCGCCCCTTTATCGCCTTCTTTTTCTTTAGAAAATGGGTATGTTGGCCCTTTTGATCATTTTACGGAAGGAAAAGGTGCTGAGCTTATGGGGGGTAAACTACACAAGTGCCGGACTTTTTTAGACTTGAGACTCTAATTTCTCTTTTTAGCTGCAAAATTACTTGTTGAACATCATTCATTTAACGGAGCAAAAATGAAAGCGTTCTTTGCCAAAAATATAAAAATGGCTAGAAGAGTGGATCAGGATGAACAGGGGCATTTAAAATTGCCTCCTCTTGAGAAACAATTTCTTATATCACCGCCAAGTTCGCCTCCTGTTGGATGGGTATATTTTTATTATTTTTCAGTCCCAGGCCTCATTTAAGATACTCCCAGCCTCTACTTAAGACACTTTTTAAATTTTTTGGTTGATCATTAGGCGAGGGGAGCCACCTAAGCAATACTCTCTATTTAAGACACACCCATTATAAGTTACAGGCAAAATGGACTTGAGACTTCATTATAAGATACCTTATCTCTATTTAAGATACTTTTTTCGAACTTGGTTGATCGTTGGATGGGGGAACTTGCCAAACAACCCTCTATTAACCCTCTATTTAACACATACTCGTTATAAGACGCAACCCTTTTACCCCCAATTGTGTACCTTAAAGTGAGAGGTTGAACTTCTTCCTCCTGAAAAATCCGAAAAAAAATTTTTTTAAAGGTTCAACACGCCGAAATGGCCCCCGTTGTTTGTAACCTTGATTTAATGTCTCGATTAGCTTCCTTAGCAGTCGACGACAAATTTGAACTTTATGAAGGAGATGAACACCAACGTAGACCTTCAATTGTTGTTACGCCTTGTGGAATTGATGGGGGAGGAGGAGGGAAATCATCAATTTTTGGGAGAAGAGTAGTCTCTATGGATTCTTCAAATAATATTAATGTTGTAGGAGAAAATGATTCTGATAGTGCAAATTCTGAATCTGAACAACAAATTCTTCCACCAACCAAAGTGCAAATGCCACATACTCCTAGGCCACCAACTTGTAATAAAGAATAAAACTAAGAAAAGGTTTAAAATACTAAAAATAATTATAATTGTGTATATAATTAACCCCTAAAAGACCCTTTAAAAATATTCTGATTTTAAAAATCAGAATATTTCCGATTTTTGACTCGAGTCTGATTTTAATCCAATAATTCCGATTTTTAAAATTTAATTTTCAGTATTTAAAAATTAATAATTTCAAACTTTGTTTCGTTAGAATCACCCCCCCCTCCTTTTTTTTAATATTTAATATTTAATAGTTGTCTCCCATAATAATATTTTTTAATATTTAATTTCCAACAAACCCAGATTTAAAAAATCATATAATATTTTTATTTTTTAATTCATATTAAAGGCTCTGGTTTAGGACATGCGTCCCATTAAATATTACTTTTTTCAAAAAAAATTTTCACGAAATTTCGTGAAACTTAAAATTTGATTTAAATTTTTTCAGCTAATTACTGGGACTTTAGGCATGCCCATAAACCAGATCCTATTAAACCATAAAATAGTAATTTTCAATAAAATAGAGAATTTTCTAAAGAACTAAAAAGATGAAGTTGGAAAAGTCAGAAAATTGGACAAAAAACAATAATAAAATTAAAAATTGGGCAAAAAATTTTTTAAATTTCAATTTGAGTTAAGAGACTATTATAAATTGCTACACTTTTTAAGAGAAAAATGAGAGAGGAAAGAATTCCAAAAAATTTAGAAAAAAGAAATTCACGAAGTTTCGTGAAAATCCGAAATTTCGAAAATAGAAAATTTAGAAAAATCTCAAAATAAATATTTTTCTCAATATCCAAAAAACACCCCAATATAAATTTTTTTACGAATTTGGGAGATTCTCTTAAATTAAAAAAAGTAAATCAAGACTCAGGTGGCGAGGTGTCAGTCTCTACATTATTACCACCTCCATTTTCCTGGTTATTAGAGACTAACTGAGCAATATGAAAATGTTGTTTTCGCAATGCTGCGAATCGAAGCCTAATGAGAGAAAAAATTTGTTCAGAAAAAAATTTCGAAAAAAATTATTTCACGAAATTTCGCAAAATACGAAATTTCGTAAATAAACGAAATTTCGAAAATTAAAAAAATTTTAAACAAAATTTCGTGAGAATCCCGAAATTTCGAAAATTAAAAAAAATTTCCAAACCTTTCCCTAGACAATTCAGCTTCCAATTCAAGAACACGCACTTGTGACTCCATTTCTTCTTTTTTAGTTTCATGCAATGAAAGATTTGAAAAGTCGAGTAATTCTTTAAAAATTAATTTAAAAATAATTTTCCTTTAAAAAATACTTTCTTCCCCAAGTGATTGTTGTCCTTGTTTAACAATTCCAACTAAATTTGCTGTACATTTATTTACATCTTTTGAAGCTTTTCCAAGTCCAACCAATTTTTGGGAATTTTTATCTGCCTTTACACGTGAAGAAACAAAAAGTTGGGCAACACTAAAAAGAGAATAAAAAAAATTTCGTAAATTTTTTTTTAATTTTTCGAGACTATATTGTTGAAAATTTTATTTTAAATTTAAAAAGAAAATTTAAAAAAAAAACCTAGCACCAACTGAACCAGCAGAAACTATCAAATGTTCAAATTTGCCACCTTTCTCCATTATTAATTTGTCTGCCGATTTTCTATAAAATTTAAAAAAAAATCAAAAAAAATTTTTTTCAGACTACCCTCAAAAAAAGGGGGCGCTAATTCGGAGGGGGGCTATAATACACGGTATCTTTCAATTAAAAAAATATTTACAAAAAAATTTTTTTTTGTTTCTTACACTAATTCAGTTGCAGTAACACCAACAGCTCTACCAGCAGAAATTAAACCTTTAAAAATATTTTTTTAATTTAAAAAAATTTTCAAAAAAAAACCTTCAGTCCATAAATGATTTCTTTTATAAAATTCAATAGGTGTAGCCTGCCCTCTTCCATTTGAAACAATTTCTTCTTGAACTTCTTTACTTTTTATTACCAATTCTCTAACAGCACCCATTAATTCATTACAAGAATTTAATATTTTGTCATTTACTTCCAATTTTATTCCAATATTTGTTTCACGACTATAAAAAACATATTTTTTATTGAAAGGGTTATTAGAATCTTGTCTAAAAAATAATTTTTTAAAAGGATTATTAGAGTTATTTGCAATTGGATGAAAAAAATCTGGGATCAAATGTCATCTCATTAAAAAATTCCCATCTAGTCTCATTTCAATTTTAGGACTTTGATTAGGTCTGAGGGCCTTAGGAATTTGGCTATGAGAGGTTGACAATAAAAGGTCTTATAAATTATCCCTTGAAGCCTTAAACGGGATATCGATCAGAAAACTCCCTAACTAATAAAATCGATCAATTTTTCATCAAAAAAATCAACAAAAAAATCTGGGATCAACTGTCATCTCATTAAAAAAATTCCCATCTAATTCTATAAAAATGCCCCAAGTACCAAAAATTTAAAAAAAGTTTGGGACCAAATGTCACCTTTTATTAAAAGATTCCCCTTATTATTTCAAAAATACCCTAACAAAAAATAAATTTAAAAGAAAAAAAACCTTTTCTTTTGTAATTCATTAATATGTTCAACAGCAGCAGCTATAGCTTCAGTCATTCATTTCTTCTTCCAATTGTTTACCAACTGTATTAACATCTAAATCAACATTTTCTTTAGGCAATCCCAACATTAAATTTTCTAAATTTTCCAATTCTTTCCAAATTTCATTTAAAGAGTCTAAATTCTTTTCTTTAATGAAAGTGGAAGATAATTGTTGAATTTGACGACATTGTTCGTTTACTTCTAGAAAAATAAAAAAATTATTTTTTGTAATAGTGAAGTTTAGATTCCCCCTTTCCTCCATTTTCCTTCCTTATTTTTACTCTTTGTTTACTCCATCATTCTACGCATCTTATATATAAGCAGTGAAATTATCCAAAAAATTCCAGTTGCTCGTTAATCCTTTGAAACTTGTCTTCTGACAATGAATAAAAAAAAAGAGAAGGAAAAAGCTCGAAATGGTCAGGGAAACGAAAAATGAAAATTGATGGCGACTTAAGAAGTATTCCCAAAACAAAGGAAAAAGTCCCTAACCAAAAACAAACATTTCTTCTTGGTATAAAGAATAAATCATTAAATAGAAAAAAATTTTTTTCCAAGAAGAAACCTTCAAAATGTTGAATAGATGCAGTATATGCGGCAGATGGACAAACCAATAAAATATCTGACATATTTTGGGCAATAAGTAAAATACTTTTATAAAATTCATTTTTCGAAGATTCGTTGTTGAACATTGAATTTACAAAATCTTTTTGTTCAATAAATGATTTAAGTTTTGTTGTTGCCAAATCTTTAAAAAAAATAAGAAAAAAAATAATTGGAAAAAAATCAAGCACAAGTTGAGGTAAATATACACCAGGGAACGTGCCGTCCTGATTCCCGAAAATCAATTTCCGACGTTTTTTTGGTCGGGAATCCCGATTTCCCGAAATAGTGAATTTTGTTTCTTTTCGGCCCGTTTCCTGGAATACACCCCTCTTCTCTCCCTCAAAGATTGAAAAAAAATCAGTCAAATTTTGTGGAACCCCATTCCCTCACCTCGAAAAAATTTTGATTCGGAAAGCACCCCCCCCCCCCCCCCAAATATTAAAAAATTAGATGAAAGGAATTGGTGCGCCTACCAGAAAGGCTGAAGGTGTTGGAAAATCGAGAAACTCTTAAACTAGCTTGCCGACCCAACTTTTGTGAGAGTAAGGATTTAACGGGTAAAAAACAATATAATTCTAAAAGAAAACTAACGTGGCGGATAAGAAATAGAAGTAGCATTTTGAGAATCTTCATTAGTTTGTTCCATTAAATTCAATGCAAAAGAAGTAATACAATCTTGAAAAAAAATCTTTTTTAATTTTAAAAACCTCCAAAAATAACCTAAAAAATCATTCCCAATTTTTAATTTATCCTCATCCATAAGTTTGAATTTTTCTGCTGATTCAGCCTTGAGTTTATCCAAAACATCTTCCACTTCTTCCAATTGAGATTCTAATTGTTCAATTTTTGTTTGACATTCAATCAATTTTTGTCCTTTTATTTGTATACTTTCTTGAAGTGTTTTGGCCTGAAAATTAAATTTTTTTTTGATTAAAAAAATTAAAAAAAAACCTGAGATTCAAAAAATTCCCGTTCAAGTCCATCTTGCTCCATTTTAGCTTTTAATTGGGTCAATTCCTCATTTTTTGTATCCGATGCTTTAAGATTCGAATCAATTTTAGCTCGCAAATCACGAATTTCTGTTAGTGCCTAAAAATAATTTTTGGACATTTTTTTTGGATCACTTAGAGTTTGGTGAAACCTATCCAAAATGTCAGACGCAGAAGCGGATTTTTCACAAAGTTCGGGACCCAAATTATGGGCTTTTGGTGATTTCCAGATTCATGAATAATGGTTTTACCAGGCACAACTATCCGTCGATGCCTCCCAAACCACAGGAAATCGGCAAAAAGCCGATTTTGTCGGTAAGCCCGATTAACAAAAAAATGCACAAATAAAAAACCTTAATGTGATCTTCACGTATTTGTTGATAAGCTCCTTTTAATTTTGCAAATTTATGTTCAGTTTCATCAACTTTTCGTTTATTCTCCTCTGACGTTTGTTGACGTTCTTGTCCCAAAGTTGTACTCAATACACGTAATTCTTCCAATTCTTTTGTCTTTTCTTCAGTAGCTTCTTTGTGCAAATCAATTTCTTGGTTCATATGGAGTAATCTAGCTTCGTATTGTTCTATTCGATTTTTGCATTCTTGTTAAAAAAAGATTTTAAGAAATTGTTAAAAATTAATTTGAATCATTTAATGTAGAGAGAAATAAATTATTTCAAAAAATTCAAGGGTGTAGCCAGGGAGCGGGGGGGGGGGGCTAGGGCCCTTGCACTCATTATAAAATAAGATTTTTCCAGCCCAGGGGTATATCCCTTAAATTAGCTCCCAAAGTTATGAGAATGGCGATACGTTTAATTTTTTAAAGAACCCCCATAATCAGTTAAGACAATCCACCAGTGGCCGGCAGTTAAGAAGCTTTATTCGGAAGGCTACTGGGGAGGGAAGGTCAACTCAATCACCTATAGATACACACAAAATATAAGCAACCTTCAAATAATTTTTCCTTTACATCCCTTTCAGCATCAATATCAAGTCGTAAACGAGCAATAATTTCATCTCTAAAAAGATTCAAAATTAAAAATAAACACAAAAATTCAAACTTTGGATCAAAAATTGGTTGATGAGCAGCATTATTTGAACTAGACGGAGGTAAGGTGGATGAAGCAATAGAATCCCCCATCATTGAAATATTATCCATTTGAGGAAGAGAAATGTCAATTATGCTGCTTATTTGCTTTAAAAAAAAAGAGAGAAAATCACTTTAAAAATTAACCCTAGAATTAGAGAGGGTTTAAAGAAGCTTTATTCGGAAGGTTAATGGGAAGGGAAGGCCAACGTAACCCCTTAATTTAAGGTAGCTTGACACTGTAGGATAATCTTCACAATCCCAAGAGGTATTTAATAACGAGGCCGACTTTATCCTCAAATTCAAATTTTGACCATTTCACAACAATTTAAAATTTGGACATTTCGAAATATTACCATTTCAAACTTTTAAAGCAAACCTCATCACAAACAGACTGCGAGTCCGGCGGCGACTGATCACCATTTTCTGAAGTCGTACCAGCATGTAAATAAGCCTGTGGAGCTCTATAATCCTCCAATTCGGAGGCTTGTTGAAAATTTGGAGCAATCTATATTTAAGAAAATTTTCAAAAAAAAATTCAAAAAAAAACCAAACCGATGGCAACGTCGGAATTTGTACCAAATATTTAAAATATTGCAAATTTGCCGTTTCTTCATAAAACTTTTTTGTTCGTCTAAACAAATCATAAAAACGTTCTCTATGTCCAACTAAAGTATCGGCAGGTAAACTTTTGTGAAGTTTAAAATGGGCTTTGACCAAAAAATCGTCTTCAAAAAATTTTTAAAAATTAAAAAAAATCCAAAAAAAACAAACAAAATTTTGAAGTATCAAGAATAACCAAAATTAATGGGGCCAGTAAACATTGGCCTTGTGGAACAAGAGAACTCCAACGCATAGAATCCATAATTGACATTACTAGAAAAATAGAATTACTAGAAAAATTCTTCCCAAAATTAGGCATAAATTATTTTAATAGGCTATGCTTTCTACAGCTACGCTTTTCTTTCTCTCATTGATCAAGAATTTCTAATCGGGCTGATATGGGTGGATGTTAGTTTTCAGAAGGTAACTAGTTCAGAAAGAAGGTGGCTTCGGAATGCCAACATTCTAAAAGGCAACCATTGGAATGATCTATCATTTGTTGAAAACCCGCTGATTCTAATTCCAAGATCAACAACATGACCGGATAATATATGTGGAAAAACAAGGAAATTGTATTCACCTGGGACCTCACAGAATGAGAAAAAAAGTAGGAACGAGTTTAAAGTCGAGTTTGGAAAAAAATTTTGGATCGGATTTCGTGGAGAAAAAAGTCTGAGTTTCGAGTAACTCGTGATACCCTTTGTAATTTGTCTAATAAAAAAAATCTTAAGTTGCCATTTGAAATAAAAAATCCTAATTGAAAAAATCCAAGAAAACAAACTAGTAGCTTTTAAATTCAAAAGTTCATCCATCTGGTCCAACATATCAATAGCTAATTCATAAGTTTCATTTATATCAGAACAAAGAGTATCTAACTGTCGTTGATTTAAATTCAAATTGCCGGGAATACTTGGGTACTGAAAATAAAATTTAAAAAATTCCTTTAAAAAAATTAAACCTTTTTATGAAATTGGAGTCTGCTAACAAGCAATTTACAATAACCTTAAAAATAGATACATTGACTCGAAATTGTACAAGAATCGATATCTCAAAGAATATTGAACTTTATAAGCGCGGTTTTCTTTTAAGACTGTGTCTCTGGTTTCCAAAGAATTTGACGTCCCTGTCCGACCTCGATTCTATTATAGAAGGCAATTTGCTCGTGGAAATATAAAAAGAGGGGAAGAAATGAACATCGAGGTCAATTCAAAACGCAAAATCCCTTAAAATTCCAAAGAAATCCCTCAAAGTTCAACAGCATTTCCTCGCGAAATTTTTACCCAAAAATCCCACAAATGAACAAAAGGTTTTTTAGGAAAAAAATTGACAACTAAGGCTATCCCACAAACCCCAAAAAATAAAAATTCAAAAACAAACATGTATTGGCCTGTCCATAACCAGAACTTCTCAAATGTTGCCAAAAATTCCCCAATTGAGTTAAACGAGAAACATGTCCAACACTTTCTCTAAAAATTTGAGGAAAATTTCCAAAAAAATAATCAAAAAAAGTATACTCAGTTATCTTCCTATGCCCATCATGAATAAGTTTATGAAGTAATTGACAAAATTTCCAAGTCAAGACAGGATTCTTTTCTAATTGAATACGTGAAACTGAATGCCAGAAAATACGAGAAGAGCGGAGTTTGTGCTGAAAAAGATAAAAAAAATTTAAATAACTATAAGAATATAACGCTGGCAGTTTCCTCCCACTCTAGCAAATAAGGCAAAAATGAAAAGATTAGTCAGTGGAGTCAAATACAATTTCTTCCTGAAAGTCTGCCTGGTTATGTGACTGGGTAGTGGGATATGGCTTTCATTGAGCAGGTAACAACTTTGCATTTAAATGTCTCATGAAAGTTTCACTATTTTCCGGTATGAGTTTGCCTTTCCTATAACTGACCAAGACTGAAATAGGTTAACAGGCAATCCCGAATCAACTGGTCATACGTTTTTGAACCCTTAACGTTAAGAGATCTAACGCCAACTTTAAGCCAAAGAAAAATAGCTAAATTTCAGGACCAGGCAGAAATCAGGAAAAAAGGTCCCAATGAGGTTAGAAAACCCCTAAAAATAAACTAACCGTTCCAACAACCAATGCCCTAACATGTTTTTGTTTGAGCGGTGCTTCAACTTTGTTTAACGCCTTGCAGAATGCAGCCAACTTAAAATTGAAAAAACTTAAAAAAATATCAAAGCAAAAAAAACCTGTGATTTAACAAAACTTTCCTCAGCCATTTTCCAAGTGTTAAATTTATAATTGTAAAAAGTTAATCAAATTTTTTAAAATCCAAAAGATACAAAAATAAAAAAATTTTTCTAAAAAAACTAAAAAAAAAATATTATAAAATTAATTTTCTAAGAAATGATTTTTAGTTATTTTCTACTGCTTTGAGGCAGCACAAAACAAAAAACAAAGACAAAATTTACCCAATGCCAACAAAAATATAAACGCGCCAAAGATTTTCTATTTTTTAAAAATGTTGTTAGTAACTTGCGGACAAAATTTGCGGATAAACTTAAAAAATTTCTCAAGTCTTTTTTTGCGGACAATATTTGCGGACAAAATCCCTATATATTCTCGAAAAATTCCTTTTTTAAAAATTCTGTCCCCCATATTATTAAAAATAATATTTTTCCTAAATTAACAATTTCATCAATCATTTTCTTCAAAAAATATATAAATATACACACATCTTTAATTTTCTTTAAAAAATTATTTTTTAAAGATGACTCATGTTAAAATGTTTTCCCTTCAAGTTTTGGGGGGAAAATATATCGTTTTTGTGTAAACACAAAAAAAAATTAATTGAAACCAAAAAAAAATAAAAAAAGATACAAAAATTCATTTAAAAATGAATATATTTTTAAATTAAAAAAAACAAATCTAAAAAATTTTTTTTAATATTTTTTTTTGCGGACAAAAATTTGCGGACAAAATTAAAATAAAATAGGTATATTAAGAAATATACAAATTTGTGAGAGATATTATACAGTCGAATCCCACTAATACGACTTCCTCTCTTGGTAATACGTCAACTCTTAATTCTTTTGCCACAAAAACGTCAAATATTAAAAGGATTCCACTGTTTATATATATTAAATTCATTATTACAATATTAAAAAATTAGAGAGAGAGAGATCACTTTAAATCTAGGCTAAAGAATTTTCTATCAATTCTTTTCTGTTTAGATCAAGTACCTGATTATATTAAGTATACATCTCTCCAACTCTCGTTTAAGTAAAAATAAGAGACTAGGAGGAAATTGTTAAAATAAATTTTACATTTTTGCGGACAAAACTTGCGGACAAAAAAATTTCTTTAATTTTTTTCACAGGCTTCCTGAAAAAAAACGGGTCATAAAATTTGCTTTTACACAAGCTTTAGGGTCTCTCAATTCAAATTTACTAACGAGAGAGTTTTGAGAGAAACACACAAAAACCTAGCCCTTTTTTCTCCACAAAAATTTTTACTTGTACTTACTTATATGGCTAAATAATTACTTAAATTTAATAAAATAAATAAAAAAAAATATTAAAAAAAAACTTTTTTAATTATTAACACTAGTTTTAGACGGTCTTAAAGCAGAAAAAATTCTTAAACGATCGTGTGAACGTCTACTGTTTGTTGCAGATTTTTGTTGTTGTTTTCCATCAATATATAAATTTTGTTGTTGTTGATCTTCTTTAGATGATTTTACTTTTTCTCGACTTCTTGTTCTCAAAGAAAATTTTGATGGGTAATTTGTTGTTGCTGCTGTTGAAGATTCAATGCTTTGTGCTCTAGCTGTATATAATTACTTATTAGTGGAGAGAAAGAGAGGATTTTTAAAACAATAAAAAACTAAGGACGGGCAACCCCCACAATCCTTAACTCAAAAAATCCCTTGAAACCCCTTTCTTTTTTATGCTCCAAAAGTCCGCAATTTCTACCCGCAAGAGGATTTTATTTTTGAAAAAAAAATATTTTGAAGACTATTTTCCCTGTAAAAATTGTCGACAAATTATTCACTCTTGAAAAATACATTTCTTGTGATAAAATAAAAAAAAGAATAACTTGCGGATAAAACTTGCGGACTTTTTATGCTCACAGAAATAACCTTCTCATTAAAAATATTTACTAAAAAAAATTAAAACCTCTAATCACAGAAACATCATCCACATTATTTTGATTATGAGAATGTTGTTGTTTTTGTATAATATTTGAAAATAAATTTCCAAAAGAGCGTCTAGTATTTTGATGTTGTTGATGTTGTTGTTCATTTAATAATGTTCCATTACTTCCCATTATTTTTGCAGTTTTTCCTCCATTTCCCATAGTTAAACCTGATGATGTTGATGAACAAGTATCTAAATCTGTATCGCTAGGCTCTGCTAATGCTATAGGTGCTTGATTATTATTTTGTTGGTGAAGTTTAGAATGTATTAATCCTCCTCCATTTTGATGGTGATTCAAGCCTTTTGATTCACTCATTGATCTACTCATTGTTGCTGAAGTCGTAATACCATTGCTCACCAGACCTATCTTCCTGTTGTTATAAAAAAATTTTTTATAAAAAAAGGAAAAATCCAACTATATAGGGAAGACCTAGACCCCTTCGGGGGGAAAAGTGCGGTGTCAGGGTTGAGACTTTCGAGGTCTGGGCGTTGGCCTAAAAAAAACGCTTAAAACTAAAATAAAAATCAACGCCTTAGAACATAACAAGCGTTGCGTCTAACAACTTTACTGTTAAGAGGCCGCAGGTTCGATTCCTGCACGATAGCTAATCCTTTTCCGGTCGCTAATATCTTACTAATTAATACAAAATTAAAAATAACACAAGAAAAAAAATTTTTTTTATAAACCTTCCATAATGCCCTCCACTAGTATCTCTTTCAACTGAAGGTGAACTTCCTATTTCATGTTTATTATTAAATTTATGTTGTTGTTGTTGTTTTAATCCTCCATTAATATTTCCATTATTATTCTTTTTCTCTATCCCAACATTATTATTGTTGTTCTTCAAATGTTTTACAACCTGTTTTGGTGTTTTTTCACTGTCTGTTGGGGATGTTTCTTGTTGTTGTTGTGTTTGTTGTTTATTTAATGTTTTTGTTGTTTTTATAGAAGGGAGTGGAGAGGTTGTTGTGATTGAATGTTGTTGTTGTGTTTGTTGTTGTATTACCCGCTTGTTGTTTTTATGTTTCTCATTTGTTGTTGCGTTTGTTGATGTTTTCTCTTTCTCTAACTTACTGTTAACAACACTGTTTTTCTCTAAAACATTTTGTTGTTGTTCTTTTAAATGTTGCTCTTTCATTGTTGTTGACTGTCTTCTTTTTTGTTGCTCTTTTATTATTTCCCCGTTTTGATAATGTTGTTGTTGTTTCTCTACCCAACCATTACATGTTGTGTTTTTATCATTTATATTGGGATAATTAATACGTTGTATATTTACTTTTTTGGTAGAAATTATTTCATAAAGTTTATCTCTATATTCGTGGACAGAAAGTTGAATATGGTCTTAAAAAATAAACAATTTTTTGAAATTTTGTTAATTAAAAAATTTTTTTTTAATTCTCACCAGGAAGAGGAAGCCTAACTTCATAATCTAGCGACGGTTCTTCTGCCTTATTATGAAATTGAGAGACATATGGATGTTCTAAACATTGCTCAACGTTTAATCTTTTGTGTGGGGCGAAGATAAGAAGTCTAAAAAACCGAAAAAAAAATTTTTGCCAAAAAAATAAAAAAGAACCTTGAAACTAGATCTAAAGCTTCTGGAGTAGTTTGTGACAAAACTATATCTAACGGCTTTTTTGGCCATTGTGGCATTTTTTCTAAAACGGAGGAAGCATAAGCAGAGCCAATACTTTCAATATCATTCTGATAAAAAATAAAGAGAATAATTTAAAGAATCAAAACAAACTTTAGAAGGCCTTTGAATTGTATTCATAATACGTTCAATTTGATTAATTGTAGAACTACCAGGAAACTATAAAATTGAAAAAAATATTGAAGGAAGGGAAAGATCCAGCTAATTAGCATTTTTAAACCTGGAGGTTCAAGATTTATAGTTATAATTGAGCGGGTGAACGCACCGACCGGGTATCTCGGTGAGCGGAAGTGCCTAAACAACAACCGCCAGGAGGTCGTGCAGGAATGCCTGCCCTGGTTGATGACTGCCCTCTCCCCTACCATATTTTATTTTAAATCCTTACAAGTGCTTTCCCCAACAACATTTCTGCCAATATACATCCAAGGCTCCACATATCAACACCTTTTGTATAGTGCTTGGCAGCTATAAAAAAATTTCAAAAAATTTCACAAAAAATTTAAAAAATACCAAGTAGAATTTCAGGCGACCTATACCATCTAGTTGCTACATATTCTGTTAGTTCGGGTACATTAGATCCATCTAGGGAGTCGTCCATTTGACTAAAAGAGCGTGCCAAACCAAAATCTGCCAACTTAAAAATAAGAAAAAAATTTCGAAGAAAATGAGGAAAAAACCTTTACTCTACATTCAGCATCCAATAATACATTTGATGGTTTCAAGTCTCTATGAAGAACATTACCGCTATGCAAAAATCTGGAAATAAAAAATACTTTAATTTTCCAAAAACTTGTGAATAAGCAACTACTTCTCTTCGGAATGTGTTGTAATACCAAGCATCGAAATACCACAATAAGACCTGGAATATAAGCCTGTGGAAATGACGTTATATCCACATATTGGCATTTCAACGGCTTTTGGAAGTTTGGTATTTCGACGTTTGGTATTACAACATCATAAAAATTCTGGGACGGGGAGTTTTTTTTTTAAATTGAAAAAAAAACAAACTTGATTGCTCTAAAGAGTTGACACATTATATCTTCAAAAAATAAAATAATTTGTAAAAAATTTTAAAAAATACATTGTTTGTGTATATCCTTTAAGATAGTCATCTTTTTAATTACATTGTGTAAATCAGCTTCCATATATTCAAACACAAGATAAATGTCTCTAAAAATTAAAAATAAATTTAGGGTTATTCCCTAGTCTCGAATTCGTTCACCTAAATATTTTTTGTAGGAACCCCAGAAGCCCCCCCCCTTGGCTACGCCCTTGTTAAACCCTACTTAAGCTTAAGCCCCCCAACAGTTTCTATTAATCCTTCAATACTCCACCCCCTTTTTTAAATGTTATCAAAAAAAAACAAACTTGTCATTATCAGCCTTCAAAATATTATACAATTTAATAACATTTGGATGCCTTCCAAATTCTTGTAAAAACATAATTTCTCTAAAAGTTCTCTGTGCATCTGTAGCATTTCGGAAAGCATCAAAAATCTTTTTTAAAGCTATAGCTTCATTTGTTCTTCTATCAACAGCTTTCCAAACAATTCCATAAGCACCTTAAATGTATTGATGGGATAAAATGTCACTATTTTTTTAATTTTTTAAACTTGAGGACCTAGGATCCCAAAGTTAGCGACGTCGTCCAAAAACCCCAAAAAAAACTCAAAATTTCCTTCCCTTATCATTTTCCTCAATTTAACATTTGGCCCGGGAAAAGGCCTCCCCCTGTAATTCTTCCAGCATTATTTCCAATATTAAGTAAGATTCATTTTTTCATAAGTAAGGTCCTTAATTTTGGAAATTTTCCGGTGCTTGGAAAATTTTCGGATATACAGAATCGAACCGAAAATCCTCAGTTTTTCGTTTCGATTCCGAAACGTCTCAAAATATCATTAAAAACATTTGGCCTGAGAAAAGGTCCCGCGTGATCCCCAATATTAACTTTTCATTTTCCCATAACTATTTACCCTTAAAATGTTGACAGAATGGCTACAAAAAATATCGCTAATAATTTCTAAAAAAGTTTCCCACAAGTAAAAAGAGAAAATATTATTTAAAAAAAAAAGTAAAATAACACCAGAAAAATCACAAACCTTTCCCCAATCGTTTTTGAATATCGTAATTCTCCACAATGTGTGAGTCTACTTCTTCTGACATTTAAATAACACAAAACCCTAGAATAAAAGTTAAAAATAGAATAGTATTCTAATTTGGAAAATCAGGGCTGTCCGCAAAGGAGAGCTTTCCGCAAAAATTTGTGGTGTCCGCAAAAAAAAATTTTTTTTCCGATTTGCGGACAGAACTTCTAGGGAATACATGAGGAAATGCTTACAATTAGAATGACTTAAAAATAAACAAGACTGTCTATTATGGATTTGGAAAGGATTT
Organism: Meloidogyne arenaria; assembly: GCA_036172955.1. NCBI lineage: Eukaryota > Metazoa > Nematoda > Chromadorea > Rhabditida > Meloidogynidae > Meloidogyne > Meloidogyne arenaria. Next base: position 3,553,108 of record JARQAB010000032.1, on the reverse strand, counting down.
AGAGAAAGATTTGAAGAAAAGAACAAATAATGTGCAGCTCAAAGGGAGTAAACCTCTATTCAAATATTCTTACAAAAAAAACATTCAAAAATCCAAAAAAAATTATAAAAAACATTAAACGACTGTCTTCACGTTAAAAAATCTCAGAGAATATTAAAAAAAAATTTTTTTTTAATATTCCGATTGTTAGCGAAAAGTTGACCAAGAACATTATTTAAACTCTACTGGAAGTCAAGGTAAAAACCACAGTGGGGGAACAGCCGGAAAAAAATGTTTTATTGATGAAGTGACATTAAAAAGCATTTCTGTGGCACAAATAAACAGATAGAAAAGAGGGGGAAAGGAAAGGTATATTACACAGGCAAAAGGTATATGATGAGGTAATTGAATGTTTGGGCGCAGTATTGTCTGGGAATGAGTTTATAAATAGAAAGGACTCTCGAAAATTTTACAATGGAGTTTTTATAGTTCTTAAGGGCTTCTTAATCTTATACAAAAATTTCAAAAAATTTTCAAAAGAATTTTGCTAGGCAGGGAAATTTTTTTCAAAAACAAAATCCTCCCAAAAATGCCCATTCCCTTTACTTTTTCAGGCCATAACTTACCCCATGTCCAACCAAAAATTATCAAAGTTAAAGAGAAATTACGTACCCTTATTAAGGACAACCACCCCAACCTTCAACAAAATCGGTCAATTCCTGATAATTTTATTTGCCCCCACGCCCAACCACTACCGCGCCCAAATACCCAAATATGCCGTAACGACTGTCAGAAACCAGAAAAATAATATTAAAAATAATAAATGGCAAACCTTAGCTATATACCTGTCAGCAAACAAGAAAATAGTTTTCTCTCTTTGAATAACCAGCAAGACATAATAAATATATTCGAGTCCTCTGTGCAGGTAAAATCGTGTAAAAAAAAATTTTTTTTTCCCAAGTTGTCTAGGTAACCATTATTTAATAAAGATTGAAAAGAGATTGGCTGGCTGGCAGAAAAATAAATATAAGAGAAATTAAAAATCTGAAAAAAGAAGAAACATAACATTTTTTTTTAATTTAAATTTTTGAATAGAAAAAAAATTTTTTCGAGTTAAAATAAAAGGGATGTTACCAGGGGACACGCCCAAAACGGCGCGCGGCCATAACGGCGCAAAGTCATAACTTGCTTCAAGATTTCTTAATCTTACAAGATTTAGCATCAAACGATTCCTCTCATCGAGCTAGGGAGATTGGTACGAAAATTGACAAGGGCCAGACATTTCCAGCAAGTTATAGCTTTGCGCCGTTATGGCCGCGCGCCGTTTTGGGCTGTACCCTAATTAAATTTCAAAAATTTTTCTAACCAAAAAACACCAAACAAACCTTTAGCCAGTAGGACACTTGGTCACTTGAACAATATTTTTGTATTTCGTCACAACCAAGCTTGATCATTTTACAATTCGATTTCATCATTTATATCGAACAGAATATTTTTTAAATTGGAAAAATTAAAAACAAATTCAACTAAATATTCCTAAAAATTAAAAAAAAAATTTCCGTAATTTATTTTATTAAATTACTCGTTTAATAAAAAAAATGGCAAAAAATTTAAAATATAAAATATATTTTTTAATTAATAAAAAAAAATTTTTTTTCAAAAAAAAATTAAAGGAGATACAATTTTAACATTTTTTAAACAAAATTTTGTTAGAGATTTTAATAGTTAAAATATTTAAAGATTTTAAAAGCTATTAAAAGAGATCATACAAATTATGACTAGAGACCCGCGCGGGACGGGATCCCGCGCGGGATTTTGCGGGGTCCCGCTCCCGCAATCCCGCACTTTTTTCGATTTGCGGGATTTTGCGGGATGCGGGATTTTGCGGGATTTATCCCGCGGGATCCCGTCCCGCAAAGATTTAAAAAAATCCCGCATGCGGGATCCCGCAAACACACTCTTGCCGTCTCTAATTATGACAAATTTAAAAAAATATTTTTGGGTATGAGACAAAAAAGAATTTTCTTTTTTGAGATTAATAGAATATAGAATTTTTGAAAAACAATAGTATAAAAATGAAAAAAAAATATTAAAAAAAATTAAAAAAAAAATTTTTTTAAGCCCAAAAAAAAATTTTTTTTTCTTGGCAATTTTTGTGTAGAGAGCACCCGATTTTTGAGAAGCAAAAAAAAATACAAAAAGAATTCCAAAAAAAATTTCCAATAATTCCTCTCCTTCTATTCATCATTTAACCATTCATATATTTATTATTATTATTATTTCATTGACGTGGAATACAATAACTTTTTAATTCAGTAAATACTTGTAGAAAAAGAGTTGAAGAAGAATTTATTTTTAACATTTGATTGCTATGTATTTTAATTAATTTAACACATTTTGACCAAAAAAGTGAACGATCCTAACAAAGATAAATTAAAGAAAAATATATATAATGTCTGGTAGTTTTTGTCTCTCTTATTATTTATTCAGTAGTTACACACTCTCTCGCTTTTTTGTCTAACATCATTTCCGGAAAATTATGTGGTGAAATACAAAGAAATACATATTCTGTATTTTCCGGATTGTATTTTCCGGATGTATTTTTCCGGAATTTTTGTTTTATTTTTTTTCCGGATTATAATTCCGGAAATATAAAAAATTTCCGGAAAATAATATAAATAATAAATTAAATTTCGGAAAATAAATTAATTCTATTGTATTTTCCGGAATTCTTTCCGGAATGTATTTTTCTGTATTTTTGCTGTATTAATTATTTTCCGGAACAAAATTCCGGTAACATTAAATTGGTGAAATACAAAGAAATTATTTTTGTATTTTCCGGAATTTTTTCTTCGTTTATTTTCCGGAAATCTGGTCAGACAAAAAGCGAGAGAGTGTACACCCCTGCTTATGAAAAAAGAGAGACAACTCTAAATATGCGCGTTAAAATTATAAAAAATTAATACCGCATTTTCAGTAATAAAAGGTTTAAGAGGATAACTAATTTCATTGCCCATATAAGAATAAGAAATATATAAACACATTAATACAAAAGAGTGTAATTCTTCCAATGAATTTAATTTTTTACATTCATCTTTAAATTAAAAATTAATTTTTTTTTATTTATTAAAAAAAAACCTTGTAAAAAAGCATCACGAATTAGCATAAATAAAAATACTAAATTTGCCGGATTGATAAATGCTACATCTTGCCAGCCCTAAATTTTTAATTAAATTATTTTTATTTTTAAATTTTTCCCCAAAAAATTATTTTTTAAAAATTAAAAAAAAAATATTTATTTAATCCCCAAAGGGCATGTCTCCCCCCTTTAACCCGTCAAAAATATTTTATTTTTTGGTTTGTTATTTTGTAAAAAATTTAAAAAAAAAACATAAAAATAGTTCGAAAACAAACAAAGAAATTTATGACCATCCTTTAAAAAATAATCTTTCCCATTAATCTTGACAGATATATACGTAAAGTTTTTATAAAAAAAACTCTTTTTAGAAAATTTAAAAAACGTAAAAAAAAAATTTTTCAGAAAAAAAAAATATAAAAATAGTAAAGTCCGACAAGATTAATAAAAAAAAAAAAATTTTTTTAAAAAACAAACTTGTAAAATTAATGCCCGATCAACACTTCGAAGCCTACAAGTAAATAGATTATACTTTGAATTTTTAAATTTATTTAAATGTGTTTAAATGTGTTTTTATTTAATTTTTATTGTAATTTCCCCGGAAAATAGGGCAATTCAGATTCCGGAAAATGTTTTTGTGTATTTTTTTCTCTCAAAATGTGTTTTCTCTCAATAAATTAAAAACACATTCCGGAAGAGAATAATTAATATTTCTATTTATATTTTCCGGAAAAGATTGTGTATTTTTTAAAAAAATGTATTTTCCGAAAATGTATTTTCTCTCAGATAAAAATTTCCAGAAAACAAATAAAAAATTCTAAAGCTTCCAGAAAATGTTTTTTTGTATTTTCTCAAAAACACAAAAAATAGGTATTTAATTTACCAAGTCCCCAAATGTGCCGGTTCAAATTGTTCATGCAAACCATACCAACAACAATGTTGACAAATAAAGTAACCAATAGCCTTAATTAATTCACCTGAATTTGCTTGAATAATCTGAAAATTAATTTAAAAAAAAAATTTTTTTTTTAAATTTTTTCCACAAACTTTTCGTCTCTGCCTCAAAGGACTTAAATTATCCAAAAATTTAGTTTTGTCATTCCCCCCACTCCAATCAGCAGACAACCACAAATCTTTAGACTTTTTAACATTTGTTGAAGTATAAGCATCCGTTGGAGCAGAAAATGGACGTCTATTAGAAATTGAAGAATCGACAGAAGGGCAGGCAGTAGCCATTGACAAAAGCATGGATGACACAAGTTCTCCATCACCTCTTTTATTGAGAAACTTGAAAAAAAATATTTTTTTTGAGGAATAAATACTTTAGAAAAATCAAAATTTATTATCCCAACGGAAAAAGAAAAATCTTTTGGAAAAAATCGAGAAAAAAATTTTTTGATGACATTTGGTCCCAGTAACTATTTTAATTGTAAAAAATCAGAAAAAAATATTTTTTGAAAATTTTAAAAAATTAAAAAAAATCAAAACAAACAATTTCCACATTTCCATTTTTATTTGGAAGTTTAGAAGCAGCAGAAGAAGCACATTTTGGTAGCATTCGCTTTTTTGCTTGGTATAGAGACGCTCTTAATGAAGATGTACTTATTGTTGCTGCTGTTTTTTGTTTATGTGGTAAATTATTTAAAATTTTTGTTGTTGTTTTATTGTTGTTGTTATCATCAAGATAGAGATGATTCTTAATTTAAAATTTAAAATATTTTATAACCCTTACCCGATTAGTATTTTTATAAAGCTTCAACTCTGAATCCCCCAATTTAACTCCGAAAATTTTTCTGAAAAAATTTTTTTGATGACATTTGGTCCCAGTAACTATTCTGAAAAATTTCATCATCCTTTTCCCACTTTACCTCCTTCCCCTAACATTCCTTAATAAAAAAAAATCCAAAAAAAAAACCTTAAAATCATCATTAAATCCTTCCTCATCCTCGTTCTCCCAATTTTTCTTCTCCTCAATTTCCTCTTCTTTTTCTTCTTCTTCTTCTTCATTTTCATCTTCACCAATTAAAGAACGTAATAGTCCATTAAACAGTTTAGAACCACTTCGTTTTAAAGAACTTTTTAAAGAAAAGTCCTTACTATTAGAATTGTTTTCTAATATTTTTCTTCTTCTCCAATGAACCTCTTTTTCAACTTCCTTTTGAATATTTTCAAAATTGTTTGAAGAATTATTATTAGAGATTGTTAAAGTAGACAAATCTGTGAAAAATAAAAAAAAAGGTCAAAGAAGAGGTCAAGAAAACAAGACAAGGTGACATTTGGTCCCAGAAACAAAAATAAAGAGAAAGGTGACATTTGATCCCAAAAACAAAAAATGCCCGTTTCACAAGAGATTAGGGACTCATTTAATCGCCCATTCCTAGCGGAAAACAAGACAAGGTGACATTTGGTCCCAGAAACAACATACACGTCCCCCGACGATTTCTTGGCTAAAAACCCCCGACCCAAAAGTCAACCCCGAAACCCGACATGCTCTCCCCGGCAAACCCCGATCCCTAACAAATCCAACCCCGAAGGCTCGGGGAGCTACCCTAAACTAAATAAACAAAAATAAAAAAAAAATTCACCCTTATAGACAACATCATCATTTTCATTTTCATTATTTATATTTACATAAATATTGTTGTTATTATTATCCTCAATTTTACTACAATTTTCAATTAATTCTTTTCTGTTTTTACTTGACGGCAAATGCCGTCTTCTTTGTTGTGTTTGCTCTTTAATTAAACTTTTGGCCATTAAATGCCTCCTTCCTTCTACAAAATTATTAACATTTCCTCCTCCTTTAAGTCCAGGCAATGCACGCGTGAATGAACCACCCCAACGAGAAACAAATGTTGACGGGCCATTAATGCTTTTTCCATTTGAGCCTTTAATTTAAAAAAAATATTTTTTTGAAGCCTAATAAAACACATCTTTTTTGCTTATAATTAAAGTTTTTGCCAAAAAAATTGTACTTTACATTTCGTCAAAAAGAAATAAACTTGCCATTTTGTCAGAAAGAGAGAATTTTGGAAATCAAAAAATCAGTTTTCTGCCAAAATAAGACAAGGTGATATTTGGTCCCAAAAAATACAAGGTGACATTTGGTCCCAAAAACAAAAATAAAGAAAAAGGTGACATTTGGTCCCAAAAAACAAAAAAGCGACATTTGGTCCCAAAAAATAAAAATAAAAAAGGTGACATTTGGTCCCAAAAAACAAAAATAAAAAAGGTGACATCTGGTCCCAAAAAACAAAAAATGCCCATTTCTCCACAAGAGATTAGATACTCATTTAATCACATACCTAAACCACTCCTAGCAGAATTTGATCCATGCTGACTTTTGTGGTTGTGTCCAAGCATTGAGGAAGGCAACCGATTACTTTTTGAACCAGCACCAATAAATGAATTAACATTCGCATAATTATCGGCAAAAGGAGACGGTGAAGGAAGGGCTTTCCATTGGGTTAGACTGTTGGTTTTTTGTCGACCTTTGGAGCTTAAAAGCGAAGAGGGATTAAAAAACAAAAAGATAATAAAAATATCAATACCCAGAAGATCACAAAATTTGTCTCTCTTGTATACCCAAGCAGCTCTCTCGTTTTTATACTCTCTCGTTCTTTGTCTAACCATAAAAACAACTTCCGGAATTTCCCGGAAATGTTATACAAAGAAAGGGAGAGTGCATAGTCTAGGGGTATATATAAGAGAGACTGCAGAGACATTTTCGAGAAGGTTATTCAAGACTTTTCGGAAAGGTTAGACAGTGGGCGAGAGAGTACATAGTCTAAGGGTATACGAGAGAGACTGCAGAGACATTTTGTCTACTTGCAATTTTTTGGGGGGTTTTTTATCAAACTTTTTTTAAACATACATAGAAGAGCGAATAATTGATTTAGATAACGAAGGATGTCTAATAAATTGTTGTTTGTTCTGTTGTTGTTCAGACAAATAGGGGGTACAACCAGCAGAAGAAAAAGACGAAGAGGAGGACACTTGGGGAGGGCTAGCAGAATTTGAACAACTTGAAGGTGTTCTCCAATGTCTAGACTTTCTTCCACTTGAGCCTATCGAACTTAGGCCCGGGGAAGTTAGAAGACCACCGGAACTATTTCTGCTGCTGCTACTAAAACTTCTTGTTGTATTGAAGTTTTCTCCACTTCCGCTGCTGCTTATTTGGCCACCCATATTTTTTTTAATTAAAAAGAAATTTAATACATCCTTTAAGGGAAAAAAGGAAGGAGAAGGAAGAAAATTAAAATGTGTGCCAAAAAGCTGAGCTACAAATAGACTAAAAAATAAATGTGTTTTTTAAATCAATATACAAGGGGATTAAAGAGTAAATTGTAAAAAAAACTTCATTATAAGGGTACACGCTGGAAAAATTCGTATCGTAAAAGGAGAGGGTACTATCTTAAATTGGGGAGGAGGAGGGTATTTTATAAAAAAAATTAGAGGCATCTTAAATTTGGGGTAGTATCGCTTAGACAACGCTCCCCCATCTTCAAGTATCTTAAAATAGAGGTGTATTGTGGATGTATGTATCTTGTTAATAAGGGGTCAACCTATAAATGAGGTCAATAAATTTACAAGAAAAAAAATAATAAAAATGGACATAAATTTATTTAAGGCCCCCCATCTGGAAAAACAAGCAAAAAAAATTTTTTTTTCTTTAAAGAGAAAAAAATATTTAATTTTGGCATTGTGTATTTTTCAAAGTAATGACAAGATAGGAAACAAAAAAAAGGTTTTTTAAGAAAAAAAGAATTTTCTTTAGATTTTGCCAAAAAATGAAGAAAAGGAAAAAATGGAAGGGAGGGAGACACAAATTTACTTAACTAAATAAACCTATTTAAAATTTTTTTAAAGAAAAAAAGCAAATTTTTAAGGTAAAAAGGTTTGCCTTTTTTGGACTAAAAAATTTTTTTGAAAAAAAAATAAATGAAATGAGGAAAGAAAGAAAAAGAGAAATTGCCTTTCTGTGACCAGAGGGAATTGCCAAAGCTTTATATATATATTTTTTTACTTGGCCCCTTACTTCCCCTATTTTTCCCTACTTTTCTGTCACAAAAAAACGTTGTCACAATATACTCATCCCTTATCCAAATATCCAATCTTTCAATGTTTTTTTTTAATATTTTTTTTTGTGTCACAGCTGGGGTATTTTTTATAATAAAAATAGGGGGTATTTTTACAAATAAAAATTGTTATGAATATTTGAAAATTTTAATGTGCGCCAAAATTGTGTGCGCGCCAAGTTTGTAAACTTAAGTATTTAAGTGAGAAAAAAGTTTTGGTGTCTTACCAAGTTTTTAAGTTTGCGCTTGAAAAACTTAAAAACTTGGCTTAAAACTTAAAACTTGACTTGACTTAAAAACTTAAGTTTCCAAGTTTTAAAAAAAGTTTTGGTGTCTTCCCAAGTTTTTAACCAACGTTTTTTAAGCATGCGCTTGAGAAAACTTAAAAACTTGACACGACTTAAAAACTTAAAAATAGGTTTTGGAAACCTTAAAATGCGCAAAAAAATTGTAAAGAAATATATAAAAGCTAAAAAGAGGAAAAGGAATATATAATAAAGCAAACTTTTCAGAAAAAATGTCAGAATATAGTGAAGACGAGACTAGTATTTTAGAAAAAAAAGGTTGAAGCTTTTAAGCAAGAAAGAGAAGTAAAATAGAGAAAATATTAAATAGAAGTTAAGGGAAAAATGATAGAGAAGGGAAAATGCCGTTAATGCCTTTGTCCATAAAAGAAGAATAAACGTCATTAGCGAGGAGGAAGAAGCCTATGGCATGGCCACACCAAACCGAGCTTATATTTACTTTTATGGACAAAATGCCAACTAGGGTCAAATACGACATAATGCCAGAAGACATAATGTCAATAGGGACAAAATGTCCGAAGGAAGACAGACTGGGATAAAATGACAGGGGCATCTGTTTAGAATTTTATTTCCAAATTTAGAGAGAAAAAAAAAGAGAGATGAAGCAAAATTAAAGAAAATTTAATATATTGTGTTTTAAGCCTGAAGAGAATAGAAGGGAAGAGGTAAATTGACTAAACAGAAAAGGCAATATTTAAATATTCTCAAGTATATTGGTAGAATTGCTTCTTATATTGCTTTTTCAATAGCCTTCCCACGCTTTTAAAATAATCCAATTTTCTTTGAAATTTTATGAGAAATTTTAAGAGTTATGGATATTTTTGGGGTATGACGAGGCTAGTAACTACAAAGCTTTAAATAAACTTGAAAACTTAAGTTTCAAGTTTATTTATTAAAAATTCAAGTTTATTAATAAACAAGCTTTATTAATTCAAGTTTATTAAATTTATAGGTAAGTTGAAACCTAAGTTTACTTATTTAAAAATTCAAGTTGATTAATAAACTTATTAAACTTAAACAAGTACAAACTTGGGCAAGTTTCAAGTTTATAATTTATTCAAGTTTCAAACTTAGGCAAGTTTTTTTTAAATAAACATCTCAACTTAAACTTGAAGCAGGCGCATTTATTTTTCAAGTTTATTCTAAGTTAAAATAGAGTTCGTTTTATACTTTAAGTATGTAAATGCTTACAGGAAAAGAATAATTTATTTAAACTTTTTTAGACTTGAAAGATAACTTAAGAAAGATCAGAATAATAAATAAATAGACATAAATAAATTGAGTTTTTAAGGGCCTTTTTTTGCTTTAAAGGGCTTTTTGCTTCAAATAAAAATATTCTTCCTTAATAAATTATTTTTTTCCCTAATAAATTGCTCCTAAAAATTATTTTTTTTTAATTTAAATTTTTTTAAGTAAAATTTAAATTTTTTCTTCCATCTGGTTTTAGAAAAAAGTTTTTTTTTAATTTAAAAAAGTGTTACACAAAAATAAAAAAATAAAATAAAATTGCCAAGCATTTGTTTTTCATTTTCTCACGCTTTTCAAAGCAATTTGGCAATAAAAGAAATCTTGTGAGACGCGTGGATTGCCTAAGAAAAAATTTTTTTCGTTTCCTCTTTATCTTGCAAAATCAATGTTTTGTGTTCCTTTAAGGTTGTTAAAATTATTTTTTGAGGGGGAAAATTGGCAGTTATTTAGAAAAAAAACTTTTTTTTTATGTAAGACAACCTTAATAATAAAAAAGGATTTTTTAGAAGTAGAAGAAAATTGAAAAAAAATATTAAGTCTGGAAAACAAGGGAAAAAGCAGTAAATAAAAAGAAGAAAATGACAAAAAGAAAGGAAAATGCCATAACTCGGGAGATAGATGACTGACAAGAAAATTCCCTCAGGGGATTCATTCATTCTGCCAATCATTTTTACTTTAAAGAAGCTGAGCGCAAAATTAATTTTGGCGTTTTTAAGTTTTGGCGTTTTACTAATTTGCGCACTTGCAATTTTTATTAATTCAAGTTTAATTATAAAAACCTGATTTAAAACTTGTTTTAATACAACTTGTTTTAAATAAACTTGGAAAGCACAAAGAAATACATTACAAAAACAAACTTATTCAAGTTTTATAAGTTGGTGTTGGTGTTTTTCAAGTTTATTTAAAAACAATTTTATTTAAAACAAATTCTTGTTTGTTTTATAAATAAAACATGTTTTTGTGTTTGTTTAAAATAAACACATTTTATTTTTTACCAAACAACATGTTGTAAAAACACAAATGTTTGTGTTTTATTAATGTGTTTTTTTGTGTTTTATTAAGTTTTATTAAAAGAGTTAAATAAAGGCAAAAAAGAAATGTTTGTGTGAAAGGCAAAATATTAAAACAAAACAGTAAAAACATTTAAAAAAAGGCATCTCAAGTCAAAATTAAAAATATTGCAAAAATATATAAATATAATTATTTAAAAAAACGAATGGCACACACTATAATTGGGCAGTTCCTTATTTTAAATTTCATCTTTTCTCAAGTTTAAAGACCATTTTCTACATTTTTTTTTCTAATTTTCTTTTCGTTTTTAATGCCGTGCTCCATTAAAACGTTGTCCGCTACTTGTTGAATTTCGCTATAAAAATAAAGAGTAAAAATTTACTCAGACTAATTATAAATTTTCCAATAATGAGCGCCATTTTGGCGTTCCAAAAAAATTTTTTTTTACTTTTTCAAAAAATTTTTTCTACCTGGCTACGATGAAAGAGATCGCCTGTAGAAGTTTCTTGTTGTAGTGATTCTTTCTCCCCAGAATTATTTCCAAAAGGTTTATGGTGTCCAGATATTTGTTGGGCATATCCAGTAAATACAGAAGATTGTTGTTGTGATTTATTACTTTCTTGACTACTACGAGGGGAAGAAATCATTTCCATGGCGGAAGAAGAGGAAGAACGTTGTTGTTGTTTGGAATTTGTGGGAGGGGGTGGACGTCTGGCAGCTGAGCTTGCGTCGGGAGATAAATTCCAATAGGAGCCATATAGAGAATAACGTCCAGGGCCAGCCCAGAGTGGATTCTGCAATAATTAAAGTTGGTAAAGAAACACAGAATTTTGAAAAATACAAACTTGAAGAGAAACAATTTAAACCACAATTTAAAACACAAGTTGTGTTTTTCCAAGTTTATTTAAAACAAGTTGTGTTTGTTTTTATTTAAACAAAACAAACTTTTATTATAAAAACACACAAACTTGTTTGTTTTACAAATAAAACAAGTTTCTGTTGTTTACTTATAATAATAAAAACATTCTATTTCCCAAACAAACTTGTTTACAAGAAAAGAAACACTTTCCGGAAAAATACGTTTTAGAATAAACACAAAACATTCCGGAAAAACATTTAAATAAAGGAAAATACAAAATCGTTTCCGGAAAATATGTTTCCGGAAAAACATTTAAATATTACTAAATTAGAAGAAACACATTTTTCTAAAAATAATAAACTTACGGGATTGTAAGCCAATTCAGCAGAAAGCCTCTGCGCAGCTTTTTCCAAATGTTCTTCATAACTACCAACACCTAAATTAATTAAAAAAATTTTTTTTATTCTTTTCAGGTTTATTACCTTCTGTTGCCGCAAAACTCCCACCATTTCCTTCATCAAGTTTGTTAACACGCATAGTGTAAACTGGCCTAATTTGGTATGCTGGTCCATAGAGTGTGCGTAGACGTTCTTGGGTTTGTCTGGAAATTTTTAAAAAAATATTATAGACAAAATAAAAATAAATTTAATGATAAAAAATTTTGCCTTCTTCGACAACACAAAAATATAGCGACTACAAGCAGAACTACCAACCAAACAAGAACAATAGCAATAGGAATAACTATGGATAGCTCTAAAATTAAGGGAAATAAAAACAAAAAATGAAACAACAAACTATTTGGTGTAACAACCCCTTCTAATAGAGAGTCACTTCCACCTTCTCTATCACTACCCCAATCTTCCATTAACAAATCGTCACCATCTGGATTTTCTTGTTTATGTTTGGGTACTTGAGTTGTGCTCAATTTTGTTTGTATAACAACTTTTTTGGTTGTAGCAACAGGTTTCTGTAAGAATTTATTTGTATTTTTTTTGTATTTTTCATTTATATTTTGTGTTTTCTTGTATTTTTGAGTTTCATGTATTTTGTGTTTTCTTATGTTTTCCCAAATTTTTGTGTTCGTGTTTCCTTGTGTTTTTAAAAATTTAATTGTGTTTTACCGGTTTTGTATTATTAAAAACAAAGAGAAGGTTGTTTCTATCATTTTCCATAGTTGTTGTAGTTAATGTTGTTGGAGTTTCTTCTTCTGATATTAAACTTGTTGGCAACAATGTTTTTGTGTTTTCTGTTTGTGTGATGTTGTTTTTAATGTTTTTATTGTCTTGCATGTTTTTAATGGTTTGTTTGTTGTTTTCGTTATTTTCTTCTTCCCCAACATTTTCCATTTCTTCGTGTTTTTCATGTTTTGTTTGTTTCATGTTTTCCTTGTCTTCTACAGGCCAAATAGTTTCCATTGGGGGAGGTGAAGGGAAAACACTATTATTATTATTTCCATTAAATAAACTTTCATCTTCAATTTTATGTTGAAAACGTCCATCAAAAACAATTTTAGATGGAGATTTTTCTATTGGAATAAAACTTGGTAAACTTGCAACTTTTTCTGTTGTTTTAACAGAAGAAAACAATGTTTGTTGTTGAGGTGTTGTTTGTTGTTGAGATGTTGTTTGTTGTAATGTTTTTGTTGTTGTTGTTTGTTTTGTTTGTAAATTAACTAATTCTGGTATAATTACATGTTGTTCTCCCTCATTTTCTTCTTCTCTCTCCTCTTCATGTTTTTCTTGTTGTTGTGATGACAACCATTTGTTTTTGTTTCTTGGGATGTTTGTGGGAATATTTGTTGTTGTTGTAGTTGTTTTTATTGTTGTCCGAATATTAAAATCTTCAAAGGCGTCTGGGGGCATTTCAAACTCTCTACTTTGTATTTGTACAATTGCCGGTTTTTTATTGGGCAAAATTGTTGGTGAAGGTTGTAATTGAAATTGCTTCTTTAAAAAATAATTTTTTAATTATTTTTTCATTTTTAATTATTTTTTCACCTCTTCACCGCTTTGCTCTTCCCTTGAAAAATCAGGCAAATTTTGATGTTGTTGTTGTTCGCCTCTTCCTTTGTCAAAATGTTCTTCCTCCTCTTCCTCCTCAACTTTAATTTTTTCTTTCTCTTGAGGAGGATTTGGGGAAGTATTTGGTTGTGCTGATGCTATTGAATTTTCTATAGGTTTAGAAGGCCCTGAGAGACTTGCAGAGAGCGTGTCACAATAGGGGGGTTGTAATTCTGGTCTTAAACAGGCTGAAGGGACCAAATCGTCTATTCTATAGAGCCAAATTCCCTGGGAACTGAAAAAAATTTTTTTTATTAAATATGTTTTTGGGACCAAATGTCCCCACTGTAAACCATACCGCGCATTGCTGAGTTGACTAAGCTGTTCAATACCTTCAGTACCCGAACCAGGCAATAAAATGGAGTTGTCTCTGTCTGGGGCCCTTTAAAAGACAAGAAAAAATTTTTAAAAATTTTCAAAAAAATTTTTTCAAACATAATTCCAGCTTCAGCTTCTTCTCCTTCCCAATGTAAATCACGATATAAAAATTGAACAAAAGTAACTGTAGAACTTTCCCCTCTTTTTTGCCTGTCTTTTCCACCAATTAAAAGTGCTTGGAAAGTATTTGTAGCTTCTTTTGTTGTTTTAGTCATGCCTATACTGACATTTGAATATGTTACTAATAATGCGTGTGTTGCTACAAAACGAGGTTGTTGTTGTTCGGAAGAAGTTGAAGCAGCACCCAATTGTGTATTAATTAATTGGGCTGCTTTGCCTAATATTCGAGGATCGGTTGTTTCTTCGACTAGAATTTTTCCGTGTGAAGTCATGTCGATGGGCACAAAGAGTGGGGCGACCTATAAAAAATTGGGGAAATTTTTCTTTGGAAAATTTGTTCCTATTGTGAAGGTACGTTCGTGTTTGATTCGCCTATTTTTTATTTTGCTTGATTTGAATTCATTAACATTTTTTGGAAACCTTCGAGACTTATGACAACCAAACCGAGAAATGTGAAGTTTCTCTCTCTCTCCCCAAGAAAAACCAAGTAAATTTTTAGTTGAGCCAAATAGTGTCCTTATGCCTAAACAATCTGATGAATTTGTTGGTAAATAAATTTAAATCCCTCATAGTAGTCAAAAAATTTAACCTAGCCCAATAAGGGCGTAGGTTTAGAAAAGCTGTCAAAAAATTGTTACAGAACCCAAAATCCCTCCCAAAAATTCAATCAAAAATTTACCCCTTGAACATCCATTCCATCGAGTTTGTGTTGTTCATCTCCAATAGAAGGAAGATTCTTGGCCCCCTTCACCAAAATCAATCCATTATTTGTCAGCCAAATAGTGTCCCTGTCACGTCCAAATATTCGAAGAGGATGACTTAATCTCCATTCCATAACTCTTCCATCCTTTTCATTTGAAGGAAGTAAATGTGACTGGTCAAAAGGATAGAGGAAAGAAGCAACACATTCAGATATACCTTTAAAAAATTTTTTTGAAAATTTTTTTTTAATTTTTTTTGAAATTTTTTTTTGAAATTTTTCTTATAAAATTTTTGAAAATTTTCTGAAAATTTTTTAAAAATTTCTAAAAAAAATTTTTTAGAAATTTTTTTTTAATTTTTTTGAAAATTTTTTTCTGAAAATTTTTTGAAAAATTTAAAATTTCACCATCGCCTTGAAACCCTTCAGGGCATTGACAGAAAAATCTTCCCGGTGTATTTGAACACTGTGCCAGTTGGTGGCAAACGCTTGGTTGTCGAGTACATTCATCCACATCTTTAAAAATTCAAAAAAATTTTTTTTAATATTTTTTAAAAATTATTTAACCTGAACATTCAGTGTATGGATCCCCTGTAAACCCTGCTAGACATTCGCATCGATATTGAGGTTCTCCACATTTGTTATAATCTGTCATTTGTAGAGCATTTTGGGCACATTTTGAGCCTTTGTTTGAACAACGGGATTGTTCTGAAAAAAAATCAGAATAAAATCAGAATTCTGAAGAATCAGAATTTAATCAGAATTCTGAAAAATCAGAATAAAATCAGAATTCTGAAAAATCAGAATTTAATCAGAATTCTGAAAAATCAGAATAAAATCAGAATTCTGAAAAATCAGAATTAAATCAGAATTTTGAAAAAATCAGAATTCTGATTTTCCCCTCCTTACTCTGTTGACAAGCAATCCCTGTCCAGCACTGTGAACATTCACCCTTTTTACATTCACCAGTAGCCTCATGACAAGTACCCTCTGCACAATGACAGCAACGGACACAATCTGGACCAAACTCGCCTGCTTTGCATGCTGACATGAGAATTAAAAAAAAAATTATTTTTTTTTCAATTTTTGGTTTAAATTTTACCTTCATCACAAGTATCCCCCTTAATTCCAGCTTTGCATCGTTGAATTCTTTCATCTCCCAAAATAAACATCCATTCCCCTGGGATGCCTGAAAAATAGAGAAAAGTAAAGAGAGAGAAGCATTGTTCGGTTGAAATTAAATTCCGGGAGAATTATTCATAAATTCAGTCTATCTGATTTCCGGAATTGTAACGTCCAGAATTATATAGAAATTAAAATGTATTTTCCGGTAGTATATTTCCGGAATAGTACATATTTTCATTAATAAATTAATTTCCGGAAAAGTAATCTGATAACAGAAATATATTCATAAATTCCGGAAATATTTATGCTTGTATTTTCCGGAAACATTTTTAAATTACGTATATATATATTTGTATTTTCCGGAAAAATACTTAAGTTTAATTTCTAATTTTTCATGTTCATACGATATATTTTCCGGAAATAATTTTTTTACAAATCCCTTAGTACCAGTATTTCCATAATCCTCCAAATACATAATATTCCCAGTGCCAGACGTTGGGAGAGCAAAGAAATTGTTTCCATCCCCAGCATTAAAACCGGCTTCTGCCCCTTGTGTCCATCCAATATTGCTGTAAATAAAATTAGCAAAAGTTGCATTGCTTGTGGAGAAGAGGGCTAATTGGAAAGTGTTGGTGTTCTTTGAAAAAAAAATTTTTTTTTCTTTGATTAATTTAAAAAGTAACTACTTCATCAGGTAAAGGATCAGTCCCCACAGGTTGCATTTTATCAAATGTAACAAGCACTGCTGTATGTACTTTAACTTCAAGTTCGTATTGGTAGCGTATTTCGCTTTGACCACGGTCTAATACACGACCTCCTGAAATAATAAATTAATTCTGATTTAAAGTGAATATCAGAATTTTGCGTTAAAGAATGTAATCTTCCTGAAAATGCAAACCTTAAAAAATACTAATAATTGTGCTTCCGGAAAGTTAACTCAAAAATACAATTCCGGAAAACATATATATTTTCCGGAACATGTAATATAGGTTCCGGAAAACACAAATCACAAAAAATACAATTCCGGAAAATATGTAAATAAAAATTACAATTCCGGAAATAATAGAAAAATTATGCAATTCCGGAAAACAAATTTTACAATTTTCCGGAAATTTTTATTAATGAATATAAATATGCTTCCGGAAAAGTTAATTATTCAAAAATACAATTCCAGAAACCTATATTTATATTTTCCGAAAAATGTAATATAGTATATTCCGGAAAATTAGAATATCCGAGTTAGATTCCCGAAAAATATTAAAATGAAAATACATTCCTGAAAACAAAAAAAAAAGTACAATTCCGGAAAGGCTTAAAGGAGAGCAAATTAATTAATTATTTACCCGTCACTTCTCTATAAAATATTTTCCCTCCAACTCTCAAATCATTTCTATTCCAAAAGGGAACAATTATTCTAACATTGCTAGGCAATATATTTGCTCTGTATTGACGTGCCGATTGTTCAAAACCAATCCCTCCATTACTCAAAATCCAAATAGCAGAATGGGGTTGGCCATAAAATAGGAGAGGACGAGACAGAGGCATTCTTTTTGCAATATCCAAACCGCCCCCGTTACTAGACAATAATAATTCTTTGTCGTTTGCAGCTGGGCCGTATTCAAAGAGTCGAGAGGAGAATAATGGTGCTGTTACCTTTAAATAGAAATTTTTTGAAAATTTTTCAAAAAATTTTCAAAAAAATTTTCAAAAAAAATTTTTGAAAATTTTTTGAAATTTTTTTTGAAAAAATTTTTGAAATTTTTTTTGAAAAAATTTTTGAAATTTTTTTTGAAAAAATTTTTGAAATTTTTTTTGAAAATTTTTTTGAGAAATTTTTTAAAATTTTTTTAAAATTTTCTGCCCCCTCTCCAATTAAAAGAAAAAGGTTTTTTATTCTTGCCTGTATAGTCTCTTCCTTTGGAGAACCCCCTCCTAGCAGTTGTCTTCTATTTCTTCCACCACTCCTCTCTTCAGCTTCTTCCATTTCCAGTCGAAGCCTGGCCATAATCCTTTGTGGATCAACACGCATAGATTCACAATGTTGAATATTTAAAATTAAAAAAGAAAGAATAAAGCCAATAATAAGCATCTTTGGAGGCTAAAAAATTTTAGAAAATTTTAAGGAAGAAATTTTAAGAAATTTTTTTTAAATTAACATAACGCCAAAAAATAAAAAATAAACATAATGCCAAATAAAATGGCAAAATAAAAATATTCAAAAATCAAAAATAAAAACAAAAAATTTTTTCAAGAAAATATAGGCCATATATCGATTAAAAAATTTATTCCTTTCCACGTACAAAAATTATATAAATAAATTAATTTTTAAGAGTAAAGTGAGTGAAGTGGGGACACCCACAACAATTACCACGCTCTTCTTTTTAATAATTACCTTTACTTGGAAAGGAGGTTTTTTTAAAGCAACTTTTAAAGAAATATAAAAGAAAAGCAGAATTTTTGTATACGAAAAAAATTAATTGAGGAGAAAATACCTGAAAATACATAGTATTTTATTTTATGTATGCAGCTACCAGCGGGACCGTCAAAAATCAGAAAATATAGAAAATGGGGAAAAATTGGGGGGAGAACAGCATTGCCTGGTAAGGATCCAGAACCGAAGCAGGAGCGAAAATTTCTAAAAGGTCGGAACAACAAAACGCCCAATATCTAGGGAATTAGAGCTCCAGAACCGAAGCCTCGGAGATATCTTTTTAAAAGGTAGGAGCAACAAAACGCCCACGCCCAATAACTAGACAATTTTCGACAATTTTCATTGGAGAACAGATAAAAAAATAATTTTTTGTTAAAATTTAAAAATAAATAATTAATTAAACAACAAAATAAAAGTGCAACAATTTATTCGATTATTTAAAATAAATGGTTCAAGAAAAGCAAAGTGTTTATATTTACAGTCACAAAATTTTCGCCAAAACGGCGAGACAGTCAAAAGTCGACAATATTTTTATTTATTAAAAGTGGAAATGAAGAGCTTTTTACAAGAATAATTTATAAAATATTTAAAGATGATGGAAAATTAATTGAGCCGGAATTTTTATATAGTAGTAGTAGAAAGGAAATCCATAAAGAAGAAATAAATATTAAAATACAGTGAAACTTGCAGTTTTATTTAAATTGTGTTTTTGTTCCGGAAAAATACTTCTAAAATACCAGCTTTAAATAAAACCGGAAAATACAACTAATTTAATTAAACGTTGCAAGAAAACTAAAGAAAACACAAAAATCAGAACATCAGAAATAAAATAAAATACAAAAATCAGAATATCAGAATTATTAAAAAACACAACCAGAATATCGGAAATAAAATGAAATACAAAAACAGAAGGAAAACACATAGAAATAAATCAGAACAAAAGAAACACATAATTAAAACAAAAACACAAAAATCAGAATTATCCTCATTTAATACCCCTTCCAACATAAGTATTTATTTTTCTTCAAAGATGAAGAGGATAATTTAGACGGATAAAAAAGTTGAAATAAAAAATCACATAAAAATAAATATAATAAACGGGTCGAATGAGGGGAAGTGGAAAAAAGTAATAAGAAAATCAGAATAAAATCAGAAAAAAATTTAATAAAAATAAAAACATAAGAGGAAACAAAACAAAATTTCAAAAAATCAGAAAAAAATCAGAATTAATTTTTCTGATTTTAAAAATCAGAATAAATTAATTAGAGATCCTTCTATGTAAGGAATTTTCCTTTCTTTTTGTTCTAAAAAATCCCCCTTCTTTTTATTTAATTTTATTTAGTACATTGATTAAATCTCCCAGTTTCGGGATAAGGAAGAGAGTAATAAATGAAGGAGATAAAGACGAGAATTTTTGTGTTAAAAATAAAAAAAATTGTGAATGCGTCGAAGATTGCAAAAACTAAAAATGGGGATGGGGGAATTTTCGCTTTCTGTTTATTAAGTAATTAATTTAATGTTGGACCAGGAAAAAAGTTTTAGTTTATTCAGTATAATCTGAAAAACACGAGAAAACACAACAAAATAAGAAAAATAGGTATTACTAAAAAATCAGAAAAACATTATGAACAGAACAAAATAAAAAATCAGAAATTAATTTGAACATGTTGTTGTTTTCTAGTTTCTTTTTCCTTTTAATCATGTTTTGTTTATATTCTGATTTTTTCTTTAATTAATATGTTTTCCGGAAAACACAACAAAATCGGAAAAATATTATAGAAATAAAAATTAAACTAGAAATCAGAATATAAACAAAACAAATTTAAAAATCAGAAATTTACATGTTGTGTTGTTAATATTTTCTGTTTTTAATTATGTTTTGTTTGTATTCTGATTTTATCTTCTTTAATTAATATGTTCTTCTCAACATTAAAAAATACATAGGTATATCCTTCCTATGTATTTATTAAACTAAAAACTCTTAAAATGCCTTACCCGCCCTATTTCCTGTGCATTTTCTGTTTGAGGTCAAAATAAAGCGCTTTGCCTTTTTGAGCATTTTTAGACTTTTTTCTTCTTTGACAAAACTTTTTTGATGTCATTTTTTATTTTCTTCCTCAATTTTGACCCTTCCGCCTTTTCAAGGACGTTCTCCCCCTCTCTTCCTTCTTCCTTTTAAAGACGCCTTTTTACTTCCTTACAAAAATATAAATAAAACCACTTTTGTAAAAGAGGAAAATTGTCAAGAAAAAAATTACAAAAAAATTTTTTCGTAGAAGAGCGTGTCAGGAAAATAAAATGACTATTTTTAAAGAATTGCACAATCTTCAATTTTTGTAAAGCTAAGCATTTAATCTCTCCTATTACCTCAACATATTATTGTGTGACCTAGAAATGGTTAAAAACCAGAATTCAAAAGATTTAAAAGTGGGTTAAAAACACAACTGCAAAGATTGAGCAACAACAGAATAAGAATAAAACACAAAACAAAGAAACATCAGAATAACAATAAAACATGAAAGTAAACAAAATCAGAATAAAATCAAAACAACAAAGAATAAAACACAAAACATCAGAAAGTCAGAATAAAAATAAAACATGAAAAAACACATTCTTAATAAAAATGTGTTTTAATTAAATTCTGATTTTTCTGTAAACCTTTTAAACTTTCCGGAAAACACAAATAATAATAAAATCGTTTTTTCATAAATATGTATATTGTTGTATTTTTAAAAATAGTTTCCGGAGTAAAAATACAAACCTTATAAAACCTAAACCAGAACTAAATCAAAACATAATTATAAAAATCAGAAATCCACCTGCACTTAAAATGTTTTGTTTGTTCATATTTTGTTTGGGTCAATATAAAATTGTTTACGAACAGAAAATAAATAGAGAAGTTTGCTTTTTAGTCGATCAGAAAGATCGTTATTTGTAAGAGCTAAAAGCTTATAATATTTTTTATGGCCAAAAAATATTTTTTTTATTTTTAGAGGAAAATGGTCAAATTTTTCAGAATTTTAAAAAAAAATTCTGAAAAAATAATAGAGGATTTTAGCAATATTTTTAACTGTTGAAGAGAAGAATGCTCTGTATTATTAGAGAAAAAAGGTTTTTTGATAGGAAGGGGATAGGCAATTGTATATTTGAATATATCGGTGAATTGCATGCTTTGCTTTATTTTTATATTTTTTCTGTTTTGTTTGTTGCTACTATGCGCGATGTGATGGCCTTGTCCCGGCAAGGCCATGATGAAGGTTTGTTGGTATCTAAGCCCTACAGGTGAGAGATGAATAGAGGAAAGAAAAAAGGGACAATTTTGTGGTTTTAAAGAGGATCAGACGGAGAAAGGAAAAAAGAAAATTTTTTTGGAAACCAAAATTACGCCTTGTCTCCCCTCTTAGATTTGCGCCTTTTCTTGTGCATTTAAGGGCAATCAGGTGTACATCAAAAAATTTTCTCAATAAGATTTTCTGTGTTAAATGATTTGTATAATATTAAATTATAGATATTATGTTTTAAAAATTAAGAAAAAAATTTTTGTGGGAAAACTAAGAAGAAAATAAGAATTTTATTTATACGTATACTGAAGGGGTATAGTAGGTAGAGTGGTATTTAATAAAATCAGAATTTATTCGATAAAAATCAGAATTTATTTAAATTGTTGTGTTTTCCGGAAATTAAATTGTTTTCCGGAATTTGTATTTTTCCAAAACAACCGGAACAAATAAATTAACTGGGTGTATTTTCCGGAAAGACCAGAAAATATATTTATTAAAAACAATTAATTATTATTTGTGTTTTCCGGAAAGCTGAAAAAAGTTTTACAGAAAAACCAGAATTTAATAAAAACATGAAAAAATAAATAAAATCAGAATTTAATAAAAACACATTTTCTTCATGTTTTTATTAAATTCTGATTTTTATTTTCCTCATTAATTTTTACGCGTCTTTGAGGATAAAAGCAAAAGTGTTGGTGTAGTGCGCTAATAAAACAGCAATAATAATATTAATAAAATATTTTGATAATAATCTAAAATATATTTATTTATAATTCCAAAAAAAATATGAATATTTTTAATAAAAAAAAAGAAAATAATTTCTCTCTATTCTCTGACGTTGAAAATTAAAAACAAAGAAAAATGATCAGATATGGAAATTAAAATAAAATAACATGTTTGTGCGGGCATTTCCGAAATTTTTCCTTCCTAAATTTTCCTCCTTAAATTCCCTCAAAAAAGCTAAAATCGTTTTTCTTCCTTATAAATCTTAGAAAAGAAAGATATGACCCAAAAAACACAAAAATTGTTTTATCCGGATGTGTTTTGTTGGAATGTTGTTAAAAATCAGAATTTAATAAAAACATGAAGAAAATGTGTTTTTATTAAATTCTGATTTTTCTGTATTTTTAATAAAGAGGTAGAGAAGGTTTTAAATTAAAAACACAGGGGTTTATGGAAAAATCAGAATATTTAATAAAAACATTTTTATTGGAAATCAGAATTTGAAAAAACCTGAGAAATTAAATTAAATTTTGTGTTTTCCGGAAAACACCAAAATTTATCTGTTAGTCGTGTTTTCCGGCTGTGTTTTCCTGGAAAAAGAATTGTAGGAGCTGTGCTTGTGTTTTCCGGAGAAATCAGAAAAACAAAAACAAAAGAAAAACAAACATATTTATTTTGTTAAAATTTAAACATCAGAATTTTCAAAAAAATCCGAATTTAAAAAGAACTTCCGTTTAAAACTATCTTCAAGAAAGTTATACATAATTTAATTTTTTACTACTATTTTTAATTAAAAAAAAATTTTTTTTTTAATTAAAATTTTTAAAATATTTTTTTTTCATTTTTTTTCTTTTATTTATTTTTTTTCTTCCATTTATCTATCTATTTATTTTTTTCCATTTTTATTTATTTATTATAGTGCTTATTGTAATAAACCATATTTATGTCATTGTTATTATTTTCTTGTTACTCATAAAAAGCTTTTAAATATTTTAAAAAAAATTATTTTTATTCGTTAGATTTCACTCTGTTCGCTTTTTAAGCCTGAAAAATGAATTTATTTATTTTATTTATTTTTTAATAAAATACAGACAAAAAACAAATTAATTGGGTGCCCTAGGCCTAAATTGGGTGCCCTAGGCAACCAATAAATAGATAAGTCTGAAAAATATTTTATTTTGCCTGAGGCGTTTTTGCGTTTTATCCTGTTATTTAATTCATTATTTATAATCCTTTAAGCTAAACTTGAAGCTTATTTAAATATTCTACTTAAATATTATTTGCCTGCTTTTTAATCCTATTTGGTTCCAAAATGTCTTTTAAAAATAAGGAGATTGTGTAGAAAAAATGAAAAAAAAAACAAAAAATAATGTCATAGTAACCTTAAAGGTAGTGATGATTTTTAAAGAACAATAATTTTTTAAAAATTTGTTTCTTTCAAAATTCTTTTCTTCCTCTTCTTTAAATGTTCATACGTTAGATTACGATTTTTAGAAAACCCAAAAAAATTTTTTTGGTAAAATTTTATTCCCAAAAATTATGGGTGGGGTGTGTCGAACAGATTTTAAAAAGCGAAAGACGAAACGGCACACCCTTGATATATAACAAGGATCCTGCCATTATAAAAAAATAAATTCACAAATTCCGCCTACATAAACATTATGCCAAAAATAGCTAAATTAAAAATTTTCTGAAATTTCAAAAATGTGAATTAAAATGAAAGGAATTCCCCCCAACTTCATCACTAAATAATCCATAGTGAGTCAATAACCAAAAACCAAAAAAAAAAATTCCTCACAAAAATTCCATCCCTCTCTTGAATAAAAAGTACATTTTTAAAGGTAATAGGAGAGAGAAGACATAGATAAAAAATAGAGAGAATGACCATTATAATTATTCCCTCTCTGACTCTATTTAGCTCTAACAGAGAAGCTAGACACAAAAATAGGGGAAAGCTTGATTGATTTTATTTTTTTATATTCTTTTTTTATAGTCTAGTCCAAAGGCTTTGTTTGGCTTTTCTAATATATAATTAATTTTTTTTTATTGTTTTTCTGGCTAAATGAACGCTTTATAAAAAATAGCTTTTTTTAAGATTTTGTCATTTTTCTCTATTAGAGATTGAAGAACAATTAATTTAAAGATAAGCTTTGTTGTCCTTTTTTGTTCCTTTTTTTCGTGTTTAATTGATTTTCCTACCCAAATTAATAAATAAAAATTGTGGTAGAAATCCGCAAAATAAATCCGCAAAATTTAGAAAAATCCGCATTTTTAAATTATTTGGCTGTTTTAAAAATTGTTTAAGCCTAGAAGATTATTTAAAATGTTTATTTTATTTTTTAAAATATTTATTTAATCAAAAAATATTAATTATCCCTGAAAGGACTCGAACCCACGACCCTATTTCAGGACTTATTTTTAATTAAATTTTTTAAGGGAAAATGACTTCAAAAATATTTATTTTATCAAAAGATATCGATAAACCCTAAAAGGACTCGAACCCGCGACCCTATTTCAGGGCTCTTACCCACTTAACCAAAAAATTTTTTTCTTGCAAATTTATTTTTAATTAAAATTTTTTAAAGGGAAAATGTATTCAAATACAACAGAATCTTTTCTTCTTTTTCCATCAACATCAACTACTCCTAATTATATTAATTTGACTTTAAATAATGATACTATTAATTCACAACAAAATATTGACCAAATAAATGTTTCTTCATCTCTACCACTTTCTCATCATTATGCTAGGAGGGACAAAGTTGTATTTTTTGAAATGCATTTTGAAGAACATCAAACACAACTCACTTTTGCATTTTGGTTTTTTATTACTATATTGGCAAAAATAGGTTTCTTTAATTTTTTATAAATTTGCGGACAAAAATTTTTTTGCGGACAAAACTTGCGGACAAAAAATTTTTTGCGGACTTTTCATTTTTATTTTTAATTTCTTAAAATCGGGGATGTGTGCCATTTTCTTGTCATTTCAAGATTATTTTTTGGCTTTTCAAAAATTTTTTTTTGTCATTTATTCTAATTTTGCGTTTTTTGCGCACATCCTTGGAATTAAAAAATTTCATTTTTAATTAATTAAAAATTCTAGTTTTTCATCGGTTGGAAAGAATCAAAGGAGTATTACCGGATTCAGCTTTATTGCTGGTATTAGGAAGTGTTTTTGGAGGGATTTTGCATTTTGTATTTCCAGAACAGGCTAGCTTGTTGGAATTGCTGCAAAAAATTTATTTTAATATTAAAGTATAGGAAATTTATTTGGAGCCCGATTGGTTTTTTCTTTATCTTTTGCCGCCGATTGCCTTGGAAGCTGGATATTTTATGCCTAACAAGGAGGTGAGGAGAGGTTTTTTTTAATATTTTGATTTTTGGGGGTTTTGCGGATAAAACTTGCGGATATTTTATTTTTGCGGAAAATTCTTTATTTTACGAGCAAAAATTTTTTGCGGACAATTTTTCATTTAAAAGTTTGTCTGCTAAAAAAATAAATATGTCCGCAAGTTTAATCCGCAAATCCCCCAAAAAATTTCCCTTTTCAGTTTTTCCGTAATATCGGCACAATAACAACATACGCAGTTGTAGGCACTTTATGGAATACAGCAGCAACAGGCCTAACCCTCTACTCATTCAAAAATTATTTTCATGGCCATCCATCTCCAATAGATTTATTTTTGTTTGCAACATTAATAAGTGCGGTTGACCCTGTAGCGGTAATCTGTGTATTTGAGGAAATTCATGTTAACCAACTTCTCTATATTTGTGTATTTGGAGAAAGTCTGCTTAATGATGCTGTTACTATTGTAAAAATTTTTTTGAAAAATTTAAAAAAATTTTTGCGGACAGAATTTGCGGACAAATATTTTGTCCGCAAAAATTTTTGCGGACAAATATTAAAAAAATTTTTTTATTTAAAGGTTCTTTATCACACTTTACATGCTATGGCTGCTGCGGGAGTAGACGCAATCTTCTGGACAGATTATTTACTTGCCGTAATTGCCTTCTTTTGGGTTTCTGTTGGAGGTATTGTGGTCGGTGCGTTGTGGGCTGTTTTAACTGGAATAGTTACAAAGTATTATTAATTTAATTAAAATTTTTTTTCGGAAGGAAATATTCTGATTATTTGGAGAATACTCTTCCAAATAATATAAAATCCGGAAAAGTGTTTTCCGGAATGAATTTTGGGGTTCGTTTCGGCGCCTGGACCTTTTGGCGCGCGTCTCAAAATTGACGCTTAGGCGAAACCTAAATTTATGAAAATTTTCTAAAATTTCTTTAGCATATTTGGTTACCTCCTCCAAAAATTTCAGAATTTTTTATCAAATACTTTTAAGTTGTAGTCGATAAACTTCGAAAAATAAGGCTTTTTTTGGAGAAGCAACATTCATTTTTGGTCAGAATTTCTGAAATTCTGGCTCCAAAATTCTGAAATTTTTGGAGAACTTAGAAAAATATATGAGATTTACAAAAAATTCTATTTCTTTTTTTTTTCAGATTCGGTGCAGGCGTTTCTGTTGTCCAACCTTTAACATGCCTTCTTTTCCCTTATTTGGCTTATTTAATAGCAGAATCTTTTGGTTTATCAGGAATTTTAGCTATTGTAGTCTGTGGTATGGGAATGAAGCAATATATTGTTGGAAATATTTCTGAACAGTCTTTGGTTACCGTTAATTATTTTATGAAGACACTTTCATCTAGGTTTAAAAAATTTTTTTTAAATTTTAATTGTTGGCTATGGGTAGGACATGCTCCCTATGGGAGCGTAAGAGTCCTCCGTTTTATTTTTTTATTTTTATTTTTGGTTCTGAATTTAGAACAGTTGTCCTATTTGAAGGTATGCGTCCCTCATTTTATTTTATTAAAATTATTTTTTGGGTCTAGGGTTGGACATGCTCTCCATGTGAATGTATGGAACCCATTAAGGAGTTTTTTTGGAACTCAAATCCTAAACCAATAATTAAACTTAATTCTGCTCAGGGATAGGACATAAGCCTCTTGTGAATGTATGGGACCCATAAAAGAGTTTGTCTGATTTTTTTGTTGGATGCCTACAATGTTAGGGTCGTATATACTCTCCTTTAACGCCTGTCCCGGAGCGTCTTATCTCCCCAAAAGCTTTTGGGGGTTTTTGGGTTTGGGGGACCCCAACAGCTTTTGGGGGTTTGGTGAAACAAGCTTTTTTTCCACGGTTTGGTGAGTTAATGGCTTTTGGGTTTTGGTTAGACAAGACCATACCCGCCTGTCCTATATCAGAACCTTATTTAACCAGAACCTCAATTTTAGTTGTGAAGCAGTTATATTTGTATTTCTTGGCCTTTCTGCTGTTTCAAAAAATCATGACTTGGATTTTGCTTTCATTTTCATTACACTTTTTGCAATTTTTGTTTTTCGATTTATTAGTGTTGGAGTCCTAACATCTTTAGTAAATAAAAAACGTTTACAAAAAATTGGAATTGTTGATCAATTTATTATGGGCTATGGAGGAATTAGAGGGGCTGTTTGTTATGGTTTAGTTATGTCTTTAAATCAGGAATTAATTTGTTGTAAGAATATGTTGGCTTCGACTACTATTATTGTTATTGTTTTTACTGTTTTTGTTCAGGTTTTGTTAAAATAATTAAATTTAATTTTAAAATATTTTGGGTTATTTTTGGGTACTTTTTTCTGTTTTTTTTTCTCTTAGTTTTAAACAGATTAAGTTATAATGTGGAGCTTTTTGCCCAGAAAAATGAAGAAAATCCAGGAAAAAAATTCCACTAAAAAATCCGCAAAAAGTGAATGCAAAAAAAAATAAGTCCGCAAAAATAAAAATAATTTTTCAAAAAGTCGGCGAAAAGAATAATAAATAAAAAAATAATACAAAAAAAATACGCAAAAATAAATCAGAAAAAAGAATCCTCAAAGGAAATTCGCAAAAATAAATTTGCCAAAATTTGCTCACAAAAATTAGTCCGCAAAATAAATCCGCAAAAATTGACGCCTCAATCTTTACAATTTCCTCCTATAAATTATTTTTCAGGGAGGCTCAATAAAAAAATTGGTAACATATCTCAAAGTTAAACAACACGAAGTTCGTAAAAAGACAGTTTTTGAAATGATTGCAGATAATGTTTGTAGCCATATTGGTGGTGGAGTTGAAAGTATTGCTGGACTACGTGGAAATTATTGGGTTTTTTTTTTGAAAATTTTTTTTGAAAATTTTTTGAAAAATTTTTTGAAAATTTTTTTGAAAATTTTTTGAAAAATTTTTTTCTGAAAATTTTTTGAAAATTTTTTTTTGAAAATTTTTTTCTGAAAATTTTTTGAAATTTTTTTTGAAAATTTTTTGAAAATTTTTTTTGAAAATTTTTTTGAATTATTTTTTGAAATTAAAAAAAATTTTTTTTTATTTTTTTTTGAAATTTTTTTAAATTTTTTAAAGTTTCGAATGACAATTGAACGCTTTAACGACAAATACCTTCGCCCATTTATTACTCTCCAACCGGAAGATAGGGGAATGAAACTTGTCAAATACAACGAAGAAATTCAAGTGACAGAAGCTGTTAGTTACCTTAAAAAACATGGATCATTTGCTGGAATGCCAACAGTACAGAGCTGTAGAGATTTACAATTGGCACAGAGTTTGCCTCCAAGGTTTGTTAAAAAAAATTTGACTTGCGGACAAAACTTTCGGATTTTTTTTCTGTTCGCAAGTTTTAATAATTTTTTCTAAAAATTTTTTCCAATTATTTTTATGAAATGAAAAATAAAAACTTTTGACATTTCGGCGTATTGGCATTACGGGAGCATATCTTTTTCTTTTCTTATTTATAATCCTTTAGATAAAACTTTATTCATGACGTGCGGATAAAACTTGCGGACTTTCCCTAAAATTTTTTAAATTTCAGAATGAGTATATCTCAACGTTACCTAACCACTACAGAACAACCCCTTTTGGGAGGTGTAGTAGTTCCTTCTTCTGTTGCTTTACAAAGACCACGTGAAAATACAATTCCAAGAAATGAATCTGTTAGCGTTTTTGTCAGAGATAAATTTGCGGAAATGAATTCGGTTTGAAAATAAATTTTTAAGAAATAAAAATTATTATTTTTTAGAGTGCTCATCGTTATAGCAGACATTACTTGGATGGCGATTTTAAAAATCTTCAACACAGTTTTAGTTTGGCAGAGGATGTAAGGGTTTAATATTTATTTTTTATGTTTAATTAATCTAAATTTCCAAACAAAATTTTTGGGAAATTTAAAATAAAAATCTGATTTGCGGACAAAACTTGCGGATTTTTCATAATGAAAATTTTTTTTAAATTTTCTAGGAATTAAAAAAAATTTTTCAGAAATATCTATTCCTAATTAAAAAATTTTGAAAAAATTGAAAATTCGTTTTAAAAAATTCCTCAAAAATTTTCTTTTTTTTTCCTAAAAAGGGTAATGTAGAAGAAGAAGACGAATATTACTACAAAACATATCCAAATGGTAAATACAACAAAAAAGATTTGATAATCCAGATGCGTAAAAAATCTGTAAAACTAAGCAATGCTTCCAACAACAATAAAGAGCTTGACACAGTCCCAGAAATGAGTATTAAATTTTTGTCGCCTGAAGAATATGAATAAATTGCTGCAATGCAGTAAACATTCCAAGGTTTTATTTAATTTTAAATTATTTTTTTTTGGCAGACCAAGTGTTTGTTTAGGTAAATTTTAAGTTGATGGGTTGAAATTAACGAGTCGGGGAATTTTATGTTTCGGATGTCTGATCCGGGAGATTTCCCAGGAACCTCCCATTCTTTTTTTTAAATTTCCTTGGGTGAAATTAACGCATCCGTAAATTTTGTGTTTCGTACGTCGGATCCGGGAGACTTCCCAGAGACCGCCCACCCTATTTTTTAAATTGTCCTAATTTTTGTTTTTTAATCAAAAACGAATTAATTTTGAGGGTAGATAAAAAGGAAACTAAACACTTGGCTCTTCAATAAATATATTTTTTGAATACTTGTTGACTAATCTTATATAACAACTCCATAATCCTTTCATAAGAAAAGCTTTTTTTTATCGAGGAATTATTTTTTCGATTTTTGAAATTAAAATTTGTTTTTTAAAAATTAATTTATATATACCCATTTTGTTGTAAAAATGTTTTTACTAAAAATTAATATTCATAATCTGAACGCTTTAAATATTAATGTATTTTTAAAATTGTTTGTTTGATAAAAATATGAAAAAATATATAGAGGCAAAAATACCCCTAAAAAAGGATAAAACTACAAATTGTAAAAAGCTAGAGATTTAATAAAACTTTTTACAATTTGTAAAAAGTTTTAATTATTTTTTACAATTTGTAAAAAGTTCTAAGTTGAATATTTTACAATTTGTAATTTTTAAAATCAACTTTTTACAAATTGTAAAAAGTTGTAAAATAAACATTTTACAATTTGTAGTTTTGAAGTTTAACTTTTACAATTTGTAGAAAGTTAATTTTAAAACTTTACAATTTGTAAAAAGTTGTAAATTGATTTTACAAATTGTAAAATGTTCTAAATTTAATATTTTACAAATTGTAAAAAGTTAATTTTAGAACTTTACAATTTGTAGAAAGTTAAACTTTAAAAACTACAAATTGTAAAATGTTTAATTTAGCATCTTTTTACAATTTGTAAAAAGTTGAAATAATTAAAATGTATAGTAAAAATAAATTACAATTTATACAACACCTAAAAATACACAATATGATTACAACAAATAAAATAAATTAATTAGTAAATATAATTATTTATAATCTAACCTTTTTAGCTTTATTAGATATTGCCTTTTCTTCTTTCTTCTTTTTTGGTCTAGCTGATGGTTGTGTTTCTTGAGGAAATTTAATCATGTTTGGAGGGTTTTTATTGAAAGCAGCTTTCATAAAAGCATCCCAAGCATTTTCAACCCATAAAGGAAATTTATAACGAATATATTTCTGAAAAAAAAAGAAATTTTTTTGGAAGAAATTGTTCAAAAGATGGATATGTTAAGAGAGGGAGAGGGCTTGTGCTCTAACAAAATTTAGTTGTTCCAGTTAAAGCTGGGGGAAGTCTATATATTCTCCCTTATGAGATGGGGAGGGGGGCTTTGGAGGGACGAGATCTCAAACATAAAGCTCTTTATCGGGAATCGAAGATTTTTCAAAATATCGATCTTGAGGTTCTTGTAATAGCCTCCCAGTCCGGTTTTGAAAGCATGAAAAAATTTTTTCGAAAAAATTTCATGGGGGGGGGGAGGTCCTATAGTAATTGACACACTAAAAAATTATTTTTAAAAATTTCCTTACAATTGCTTCAGCAAAAAGTGATTGTAACAATACTTGCCCAATAATTAACATTGGTAAATGAACTGTTAAATATAAACTTCTTGATGCTGTCAAATCCCCAAATCCAATAAGAGCAGCAGATTGGAAAACAAAATATACCGCTACCATATAAGTCCAACGGCCTCCACATTCTTCTTTGCTTTCGAGGTACTAAAATTTAAGAAAAAAATTTTTATTTTGGACATTTTAAAAAGTTGGGCAGGGGGTCATTGAGTCCAGCCGGTTGAGTCTCTGAGCCATATTTTGGGCCATAACTTTTTGGGTTCCCAACCAACATATAATAATTTTTTATCAAACGAAAGCCCTGGATGTGTGGCTTATTTTCGGCAATAGATTGATTTGATCAGATCATCCTACAAAAAGTTACATCTAAATGAATGCGCGCAATCGTGATTTTCGATGTTGATCTAATCAGATCAATCCTGCTCGATAAAATAATTCTTACATCAAGAGCTTTCGATTGATATATTACTTAATTATCTAAATCCATTAAGAATTGAAAAAGTTATGGGCCAAAATAAGGCTCCGGGACTCAACCGGCGGGACTTTAAATTATTTTAAAAATACCATAGTAATGGCTCCTTGAACAAACAAATAGGACACGGCAATAAAAATTGTAACCAAAAATTTTTTCCATCTTGCAATTTTAATTTGATGTCGTTTCTTATTAAAAATTAGTCCATAAAGCCAAACAAAAATCAACTGATCAATTCTATCCTGAATATCTGCAGTAAATGCAAAATATAAGGGAATGCCAAGCATCGCATAGAAAATTGTAGCTATTCTGCCGGCGGAAGTTTCTGGGGCCTTGAAAAGAAAAAAAGTTGGCATTTTGAAATTTGGACGTTTTGAAAATGGGCATTTTGAAAATTGGACATTTTAAGAATTTTTTGGAATTTTTTCAAACCGTTAAAAAATTCTCCCAAAAACTACACAAAAATAAAACCTGAACACCATAACCAACAGTTGTAAAAACACTTATTGAATAAGGTATCCCATCTCTAACAACATCAGCAAATGGTTCATAACTAAAGTAAAAAAATAATTTTTAATTTTAATAAGAAACCTGGATCCACAACCAGTTTTGTTATTTGGTGTATAAGGCGATTGTAATGCAGTATGTTTACTTTCAATTCTCTAAAAAGGGTTTTTTTGAAATGGGCGTAGGTTTTAAACATTTTTAGATTGGTCCTTTTCTGGGATTGAGGTAAGATAAACCGCTGAACCAAGCCGGGATCTTTCTAAATTCCAGGTCTCCAGGGTCTGGCCTATGTCCCAAGTTCAAGGAGGGACAAGCTGGGGGCTAAGACGGGACCAGTTCCGCAAGTCAAGGCACAAATCCTGAAAAAATCTCGGTCTCTCCCTCTATTACGCTAAAAATCTGGATGGCCCAGTTAATAGTATAAGCCTTAAAATATTCAAAATAAACCGTAAACATCCAAGCACCAAAAAAAGCATAAGCATAAAGAAAAGGCAAATAAATAAAAGGACACAAAATAGATAATGTTCGTTCACCCATCAACATTCGACTTGTAACTGATCCAACATCGAATTGGTCGCTGTCGATTCTTCGTGCCTTTTTGGGGTTTACAATGTTTGTATTCATTTTTATTGAGAATTAGCTTAAAAAAAGAAAAAATTTTAAATAGAATTAATAGAAACATAAAACAAATTAAGCCCAAAACGGCGCGCGGCCATAACAGCACAGAGCCATAACTAGCTGGAAAATTCCTGGCCCTTATCAACTTTGGAATTAATCTTTCCTGGCCCTTATCAACTTTGGAATTAATAATTTCCTGGCCCTTATCAACTTTGGAATTAATAAGTGGAGTCGTTTAATACTAAACTTGGTAAGATTCGGAAATTTTGAAGCAAGTTATGGCTTTGCGCCGTTATGGCGTCTTTTATCTCTCTCTTTAAATATGAGAGAATTTTTCATTTTTAGGATAAACTGTCCATTTATCAACAGTTTGGCGAAATGATTTTTTGAAAAAATTTAAAATTAGAATAGGTCACTTCACCGCCATAGTTTCAGTGTCTCACAAAAAGGATGTTTCAGTGCAGTTTTTTGAGTGCGCATTATTTCTTTGACTATTAGAGAAAGAGAAAATAGCGTTCCACCATATTTTGCCAATAAGGCTAAAAAATGACATTTTGCCAATAAGGCTAAATTTTGCCAATAAACTTGAAGCTTTATTAGCAAAATATGGGGGAGTCAAAATAAATATTTAATAAAAATTAGTTAAAAATATTTATTTAAAAATGTTTATTGAAAATAAAAAACAATTCTTAAAAATCGAATCTATCAAAAAATCTGTCAACTCTATTTTCGTTCAGGAATTGCACATTTAACAGCGCATTCTCTCTTAAAATTAGAGTAGTCCCCAACAGGCCCTCCATTACACTTTTCAGCACATTTTTGGTCCAAAATTGGGGCTACTCGAACTGTTGCGGGTAATTCTCCATGACATTCAATATAACATTCTCGTCCTCTTTTTAATGGGGATGGACGGCATTGCATTTTGCATTCTGGCTGTGGCTTGCTTGAAGGAGTAGAAGAAGAATTTTTGGTGTCCGTCTAGAATTTTTTTTTGGAATTTTAATTTAATTTTGGGAAGTAGGGGAGAGGGGCAATTGAAGGAAATGATTTGAGGAGTGAGTGAAATGGGAAGATATCCTCCTATCTCTGGAAGTAGAACAACTTCTCATTCCTCCTCCCCATCCTCATAATTTTAAGCTCTCACCACTGTATTATTAACAGGTTGTACTTGAACTAATTCACGTCTAACAATTATTGAGTTTGAAAAGTTTAGAAATTCAAAGGCAAAAATTAAAAATAAGGAAAATATAAGGAGCTTCATTTTATTGACTCGACACTTTCAAAAAAAAATTTTTTAGAAAATTTTTAAGCAAAAAATTGTTTATAATTTTTACTCCAAATAGAGCAAGAAAAATTTAATAAAATTATATATTCTTTTCTTTCCAATTTATGCAAAAATGAGTCCCACCCTTTTACACCTAGAAACTTTTTAAATAAAAATGATTTATATTAAGGTAATTAATTAATTTTTGTAAGGAAACGGAAGGGAAATACTTTTACTCTTCTTTTTTTACACCAATTTAAGTCGAGAAAGAATTGGAAAACCAAAAGCCAAAAATGTTGTAAAGGGAGAGAAGGCTCTGAAAAGGGCACTAAACTGGCATCTTTTACTTTAGCACTGAATGAGGGCACTAAAACGTCCCGTTGTTAATTCTCTTCGTCTGTCACATTTTACCAATTCCATATTTTGCCAATAAGGGCTAAATTTCTCGTTTTGTCAACAAACTTATTGGCAAAACGTGGATTTCTACCCTTATTGGCAAAAAGTGGTGTGTTGCCATTTTCTTTCATTTCCGTCTCTCTTATTTTTACGTCTTATTTCTTTTTACGCATTATTTCTTTTTAGTCCGGCTTTGGAAAATACCGATTTCGAAATTTATTATCCTTGTCTTTAGGTTTGTAAGATTTAAGCTAACCATTTTTAAATTACAAATTAAAATTCCAATTCCATTCCTATAGAAAAATGTAGAGGGTTTCTTCTATAAATTTTGAAATTTTATTCCTTCATGGTTTTGAAAAAGACAAAAAGAAAAGGGAAAATAGTGTGTTAACTTTAAACAGGCGCTTTTTTTGTTTTTATAAAAAATTAAAGCGACATCATTTTTTATTTTTTTTTATTTTTTATTTTTTAATTGTTTTAGAGATTTTGGAAATAATTTGACTAAATTTATTTATTCTTTTATTTTGGTTATTTATTAATTAATTTAAAATAATTAAAGAAAATGGCTGAGCAAAGACAGGTTTATTTTGTTTAAATTAAATTTTAAATTAAATTTTCTGAATTTTGAGGATACTCTAAACAAAAGAAAAGTGTTTACTAGAAGCGATGCTGTTGTTGGTGATGATGAAAATAAGGAGGAATTGTCGATAAAGCAAGCTGAGTCTCCAAAGAAGCAGTTATTTAGAGGTTTTTTACTTAAGCTTTGCTGAAAGTACAATAAGTTAACGTGCCTCGGCACAGCAAATTATAATAGGCAAGGGCTGTTACTCGCCTTTCAGTGCGGGAACATGGTTATTTGGTTAGTGAGCCAAATAACCATGTTAGTGAATTATTTGGTTAGTGAATTATTTGGTTAGTATTTGGTTAGTGAGTTATTTGGTTAGTGAGCCAAATAACCATGTTAGTGAAATATGTGTGAGGTTCGAACCCTTTATTAGGTGAAACGGGTAATATTGAACGTGACAGACCCCCTTTTTCCTTCCCCAAGTTTTACCCTATAATTTTACAGAATGGTTAAATTTTTTCCTTTCTCCCATCCCAATTGCCTTTCTACAAATCCTACAATCAATCAAAAACATAACAGTTTTTTCCCAATTGCCAAATTTGTTCCATTTTTTATAAATTGAGAACAAAATTAATACTCCTCTTACTTTTTTTGCATATACTTTCACTTGTATAAAATTAAATAATCTTTTTTGTTTGATTGCTGGCAAATATAGAAAGGCAATTGGGATGGGAGAAAGGAAAAAGTCTGACCATTCTGTAAAAATATAGTGGAAAAACTTGGGAAGGAAAAAAGGGGGTCTGTCACGTTCAATATTACCGGTGAAACGTCCAAGATCTTTTAGCATATTGGGATATTTGGTACGCTTTACTAAACTTAAGTCGATTTTTTAAGGCGCTGGATAGCTTTAATCATGAAAACTTTAAAACTAATTTTTAAAAGAAAAGAAATTTTTTTTAAGATCATTCATATGCCGATTCTATGGGTATTGATGTTTTGCGTTTTGTGGAGAACACACTTCATAAAAATGCTAAAGATCGAGAATTTTTGCTTTTTATTGAAGAGGAGACGAGGAAATTTGTTGAGGATGAAAGGTAAATTTTATTTTTTAAATTTATTTTTTTTTTGAATTTTTGGAGGATATTTTGTCCCAATTTTTTTAAAATTTTTATTGAAATTCGATTTAAATTTGTTCGCACAATTTTTAATATTTTCTAGCAAATCCTATCATTGGTTTCCTCCAACATCTTCCTACAATCGCATGGTTTTTTTATTTTTTAAATTTAAATAAAATTTTTTTTAAAAAGTTGATTCATCGTGTTGCGGCTTTCTTTGGGCTTATTCACAATGTGGATCAAAGTGGGCAACAAGTGGTGATTACTAAACAGAAGGGGCATACAAGAATGTTTGTTTCCATTTCTTAAGGGATTTTGTTCGGTTAATGAAGGAAATCCGAAAAAATCCAAAAAATAGACATTTGGTCCCAAAAAATTCTTTTCTTTCCCAAATTGGTTTTTAAATATAATTTTTGTTTTTCTTTCAGTTTCTACTTAAGAAATTAATTTTTTCTTTATTTTACAGTCCTGATATCAAGTTCAGTTCGTTGATTAAACATTCAAACTTTGAAGACAAATTTCATTTTGGACGGCGAAATGTGCAGAGTTTTGATGAGGTTTCTTTTAACTTTAAAAAAGAGGAATAATTGAGGAAAGACCATATCTTCTCGAATATTTTAGTGAAAAATTTTCTAATCTTTATCAATATAAGTACTAGAGACTGGCAAAATCGTATTGCTGTTTCCCGCTTGCGGGATTTTTTTTAAAAATTTCCACGGGACAGGACCTCGCTTCTAGTCGGTATTTTCCTCAATCATTCCTCTTTTTTGGTCTCTGCTTGAAATACAGATTTTTGATCAACAATTGGAAACTACATTTTTCCTTTTTTGTTGTAGATTTATAGGATTAAAAATTAAATTTTAGAGTTACTTGCCTATCCCCAACCCTTCTATTAATTTTTAAAAATTAAAAAAAATTTTTTTTATCATTTCCTTTTTTGGGGTCTATGTGTCTTTCACAAACTTTACTACATTTGCCACTTTTTGTTGTAAACTTATAGCAATGGAATTAAATTTCAGATCCTTCTCTATTCCTAACCCTTTTTCTTTTTTAAACTTTTCTGTCAAAATTTTTTAAAATCTTCTCAATTTTTTCAAGTCAAACATTTCAACACTTTGCAATCATCGAAGCACCACAAATTTTGGCGGACCACCTCCCTCATCATTTCGTCCATTTCGCAATCGTTTTTATACTTCTGGAGGTTCACAATTTAATAACAACAATAACAAATCTAGACGTACACGTTCTTTTGAAATTTCTGATTGGACAAATTCTTCTTCAACAACTTTGTTTAATCAACAACAATTTGCTGCTTGGTTACAACCTTCAAATTTAGAAATTGTAACTGGTGGTGGAGAAGGAATGTCTACTTCAAATTGTAGTAGTAGTGCAAGTAGTGGGGCTGTTATTCATCATCAAATGGCTGTTGGGGGGAATGGAAGTGGAGGTGGAGGTGGAATTCCTTTTCAAATTTATCCGACTGGACAGATTGTGTTGACTAATGAGGTTTTTCTTTTTTTTTATTTGGGGAGTTTTTACTAAGGGGGGGGGGGGTGGTCATTCGCGACACTTGATTTTTGAATTCTGTAAATGCTCTAATTAAAGCCCGGCTCTATTAGAAGCCCAAAGCTTACCCAAGGAGGCCTATTAAAAAAATAAAAATATTTATAAAATAAACGCCCATTCCATAATAGAAGCCTACCCTAATATAAGCCCATCCTAAAGAGGCCCATTGAAAAATAGACGCCCAGAGCTTTAATTAAAGCATTTACGGGTCTTTGTTTTCCGGTTATGTAAATTTTTAAATACCAATTCCTTTTAATTTTGAAAGTTAAGGCATAGAATCAGAGCTCATTCATGTCGATAAATTCAAAATTAATCCAGACTAAAACTTGTTAAATCTTGGGTTCTAGCTGGGGGTGGATTGGGTTGAAAGAAAGAGGGTGACTTGACCCTTCCCTGGTTTCCAGTAATAATTTTTCTAGTAACCTGGTTTCTAGTAACCTTCAATAAACATTGAAAAATTAAAAAAAATCTATTTTTTAAAGCCTTCATTAATTTCGCCAACTAGTGCTTTTAGTGAACCAATAATCACTAATAATCAACAACAACAATTACCACCAATAATTCAATCAACAAATGGAATTATTGAAAAAAGTGAGGAAGGAGGAGGAGGAGAAAAAGATCAGCAATTAAATAATTTAAATATTTTAGAACAACAACATCAACAACGTTCACAAATTCCTTCACTTTTTTCAATACAACCATTGATGTCTCCACCTATTATGCCACCTAATAATACGGCAAATATATTGCCTAATCAGCAACAATATATTAATCCGTATATGGCTTTACAATACCAATATCAGGTTTTCTAAAAATTTTTTTGATTTTTAAAAATAAAAAATTTTAATTGGGATCAAATGTCATCAAAAAATTTTTTATCGATTTCTTCCCAAAAAAATAATATTTTTTAATTTGAGCTAACAAATATTGATTTTTTAAATATATAAAAATTAATTTTGTACTTTTATGAGCAAGTACGGAATTAAAATTTAGTAAAAATTTTTATTGGGACCAAATGTCATCAAAAAATTTTTTATCGATTTCTTCCCAAAAAAATAATATTTTTTAATTTGAGCTATCAAATATTGATTTTTTAAATATATAAAAATTAATTTTGTACTTTTATGAGCAAGTACGGAATTAAAATTTAGTCAAAATTTTTATTGGGACCAAATGTCATCAAAAAATTTTTTTCTCGGATTCTTCCCAAAAAATTTTTTTATTTAAAAAAGCAAATATTTATATGGGTTTCCTAGTAAAATAACTTTTTTAAAATCTTTTAAATTTTATTATCAAAAAAATTTTTTTATAGCCAATGATGATCAATAATGCTGCAAATCCAGCCCAATACCAATATTTTACTGATAATGGTTAATTTTTTTAAAGAATTTTTTTTCTTAAAAATTTATTTTTCTATAGCTAATATATTGCACTACTACCCAACTTATTATCCAATTTATCAACCTCATCAACAACAAACTTTCATTGATCCGTATCATCCTTTGATTGAGGAAAATGTAAGGGAGAGAGTATTTTTTGTGAAAATTTTTTTGGGAATTGAATTAGGATTAGAATTAAAATATTAGGGAAAAGTGTTAAAAAAACCCCCAAAAAAATTTTAGCGAGTAATTAATATGAAAAAAATTTTCTGATGACATTTGATCCCAATAATTAATTCCAGTTTTTAAATTAATTATTTGAAAAAAATTTTTGGAGGAGGAGGGAGGGGATAGAATTGAATAAGGATTAAAAATTATAATTTAGAAAATTAGAATTCATTATTGGGATCTAATGTCATCAGAAATTTTTTTTTTGTTTTTTCACCTTTTTTTTTATTTTCTGATTTTCACACCTTTAAATTTTAAATAAATAAATTTAAAAAAAAATTAAATTTGAAGGACAACAACAGACCATCAATAATCGAAAAACAATTTGAATCATTATCAATAAATCAACAAGAAGGAACACCTCCAAAATGTAACAACAACGGTAATAATAATAATGGTGTTGGGAAGCCTAGTACTTGCTACTAGTTGAAGAAAAAATGAGGAAAAAACTACGGGAAAAATAAAAAAATAAATTGGCCAAAAAAAAATTAATTTAAATTTTAAAATTAAAAAAAAAATGAAGAAGAAAGAAAAGTATGGAGTGGACCCAATAATTAATTTAAAAAAAAAAGGTTTTTTTTTTAATTTTTTAAATTTTATGTTGATTAAATTTTTTTTCGTTTATTTTAAAAAATATATGTAAAAACATTATGTAGGGATGGGCTATCTTTTTTCCAGTTTCTGTCTTCCACAAAAAATTTTTTTGACTAACAATGATGAGGTGGGTCGGAACAGTCAGAAGTGTCGGAAATCGGAACTGGCTCGACAGTCGGAACTCGGGAATCGGAATTCCGACCCACCTGCCAAGGAACCATTGTCTTCTGTAAACAGGAATTTTGTATTTTTTGCGATAGGAAGTCGGGGGGATCCTCTATCGAATGGTACCAAAAAAATACAAAATTCCTGTTTATTAGTAGACGATGATTCCTGGTAAGACAAAAATTTTCCTTGACTTTTACATTTTTAAAGGAAGGATGTGCCCATCCCTAATATAAACACACTTATACCTAAAATTAAAAAAAAGCACATATAAAGTAGCTCGGTGGTTATAAAAAGAGATTTGAAGGGAAATTAATTTTAATTAGTAGAAGACTTAAAAAAAGAAAATTTTTCTTCCCCTATCTCTTTTTTGCCTTTTTTTTGCTTACAAAAAAAAACGAATAGACACATACACACATATTTACACGATACTCAATTTTAATTAATGTAAACCTTAAAAAAAGAGACTGGACAGAGGAACACTAAAATTATTTTTTTTTTAAAAGAGGGGAGAAGGGGGTGAGACAAAATATCCCAAAAATCCTCAAAATTGTATAGATGCATCCCTCAATAATCAATCCCCCTCAAGTCCAGTCTTTAAAATATAAACCCATTATTTCTCTCTAATTTAAATATTAAGTACAAGTGTGTAAAAGAAAATAAATGTTATTTAAATTGAAAAAAATTTTTAAATTTGTGGGGGTTTTTTAGGTAAAATTCAATTTTTAGGAAAAAATAAAATTTATTTTATTAAAATTAAAAATTAAAGAAAGGCAATTAAAAAAATAAAAATATGTAATTTAAACGGCAGTATAAAGAAAAATTTTAAAAAAATTAAATTAACAACCCTTCAACCCTTTAACATTATCTGGGCATACACAAGTAAAAGCACCAACATAAGCACCTGGCAGACACCAATGAGTACATTTATGTTCTTTTTGAATACATTCGGAAGGGGCTGTGTTGAAATGACATTTTACTGGAAGACTTAAAATTCCATAAAGTTTGCCTGAGGGGAAATTTTAAGAATTTTACGGAGAATTAAAGGATGTATGTTTTTACCTCTCCCTCCAGCACCAGGATAGAATTCTGTATATCCTCTTCCGGTAATGTCGATAGAATGGATTTTTTGACTTAAAGAGAAAAAATATTTTTTGTTTGATAAATTAATGAGTGGCTAGAATAAGCTTTTTAAAAGCCTCTCGAATTGCCTGCGGCCAAAAAGCTCGTTCAGTTTTTTCGAATAAAAAAATCGAAAAAATCAAGTCCAGCTTTAAATTGTAAAAAAATAATATTGTTGTCTACTTACTCTTTCCAATCTGTCCAATAAAATCGCTCTTCTAAACTGTCAGCAGTCAATCCAAAAGGGTATTCTAATGGAGCATATATCTTTTTAAAAGAAATAATTTTTTTAATTAAAAATTAATTTTATTTATTTACCACTTTCCTATTAGACCCATCCAAAGCACTGCATGTAAGCCTAAAAAATTAAATTATTTTTTGATAATTAATAAATTTCCAACCTTTGATTCCCAGCATCTGCCCAACATAATCTTCTACTAGTTTGAAGCATTACTAATCCATTAGGTAAATGTATTTCATCAGAAATTATAACTAAAATTAAAAATGCAAAATCAGAATTTATAGAGCGTGAAACATTAATTTTAAGTTTAAGATTAAATTTATTTTAATTTTCAAGTTCAAGCTTAGGCTTAGTTTAATTTTCAAGTTCAAGCTTAAATTTATTTTAATTTTCAAGTTCAAGCTTAAATTTATATGT
Source organism: Meloidogyne arenaria (assembly GCA_036172955.1). Taxonomy (NCBI): domain Eukaryota; kingdom Metazoa; phylum Nematoda; class Chromadorea; order Rhabditida; family Meloidogynidae; genus Meloidogyne; species Meloidogyne arenaria. Next base: position 3,510,669 of record JARQAB010000032.1, on the reverse strand, counting down.
TCAATCTTAAGTTTATTTTATTTAAGTTCAATCTTAGGTTTAATTTAATTTTTAAGTTTAAGCTTAAATAGAGAAAAATCAGAATTTAATAAAAACATCCCTTACCTTTATTTCCACTTCCATCCAAACCAATTCTTCCAATTTTGGGAGCATCCCTCGACCAGTCAGAATAAAAAAGTTGACGACTTTCCATATCAATAACCAATGCCCTTGGATTATTCAACCCTTCTTTTAAAAGTGTTTTTTGAAATTTTCCATTGATAGACAAAACACCCAATTCGTTTTTGATACTATCAACGTAATAAATATTTTGTGAACGCCAATCTATTGCAATACCTGAAGGAAATTTAAGAAATCAGAAAACCCAAAAATCAGAATTTATAAAAAACAGAATTGTTTGAAAAATCAGAATTTTTTAAAAATTTACCTTCTGGAGATTTAAGTAAATCACTAAATTCAGAAGTAATTTCTGTACCATTTAAAAATGCAGAACGGATAGAATGACCTAAAAAAATTTTTTTGAGTGCAAAATTAAAAAATAAATTACCAGAAATGTCACTCCAATATATCCTTTCTGAAAAAAATTTTAATTATTAAAAAATCAGAATTATTGTAAAATAAAAAAGAAAACACAAACAAAACACAAATTCTGATTATTTAAATTAAAAAATACAAACCAGAAATACAGTCATAGTCAATATCTACAACTGTTTGGTGTGGCTGTACAATTAACTTTAAAAATAAAATAATTAAAATTTATTTTAAAAAATATTCATTTTTTTACTTGTCTTCCAGATTCATCCAAATTCGGAATTGAAGACCTTTGAATAATAGCCATTCCACGCCCAATTAACAATTTATCTGGTGTTTCTTTTGTTTGTAGAATTTTTGCTGTAAATTTAATGAATATTAAAAAAATTCTGATTTAAAATAGAAGAAAATACAAATCAGAATTTTTCAAAAACATTTAATAAAATTTCTGGTAATTAAACAACAGGATTGTACTTATACAAAATTAAAATACAAACCAGAATTCCAACAAAACACAAATAAAATACATTAAAAAATTCTGGTTGTTTAAAACATAATGAATCAGAATTTCGTAAAAACACAAAAACCAGAATTTTTTAAAGAAAGGATTCTGATTGTTTAAAACTTAGGAACAAAAACCAGAATTTCTTCAAAACAAAATAATTTAAAACACAATTTCAAATCAGAACAAAATTAAAACAAATCAGAATAAAATAAAAACATACGTTCACAAATCTTTCCATCCCCATTAAATCCATAATTACAAACACACAAATAAGAAGCTTTTTGACCATCAGGTAAGCATTGAGCATTAGGGCTACACATTTGTGGGCGATCCAAACAATTTTCTGATTAAAGAAGAAAATTATTTTTTAATTTAAAAAACCCCTACCTTCTCTACATTCAAAACCATTCCCTGTAAATCCAGGATTACAAATACAATTCCAAATAAATTCTTCTTTTCCCCCTCCCACTAGTTGTTTAACACATTGTGAATTAGCCCCACATTGTTTGCAACGATCGACAGAAGAGGGTGGGGGTTCTGTCGGTTCGAAAAGACACTTTCCGTCTGCTTGTTTTATAAACCCTTCATTTTTAAATAAATTTTTTAGAATAAAAAATTATTTTTTAATCACCATTTTTGCATTGACAAGCAAATTTGCGAAGTGAATGTTCAAAAACACATTCTTGATTGGGGTGTGGACAAGCTTGAATGTTTGTTGGACTACACTCCTCTAAAAACAATTAAATATTAAAATACAAAGAAAATACAAAAATCAGAATTTATAAATTCTGATTATTTAAAATACATTACCAGAACTTTCGCATTTTTCAACTCCATCCCCTTGAAAGCCTGGTAGACAAAAACAATAATGTGTATTTGTTTGTTCTGAAAGTAGACAACTTCCAAACACATGACAACTAAAAATCAGAATTTTATTTAAACAAAGAAAGAACAAATTCAGAATTTGTTTAAAACAAATCAGAATTTCATCCAAACAAAAGAAAAATACAAAAAAAAATTTCAGAACTTGTCCAAACAAAAGAAAACACAAAAACAAATCAGAACTTCATCCAAACAAGATAAAATACAAAAAATCAGAATAAAACAAACTCTGTAGCATCAGAACATTGTTTCCGTGTTTTTGGAACAATTCCGGAAGGGGTGTTGTCGTGTGTTTGTAAAACATGCTCTTCCTTCTCTTTTAATGTTTGTTGTTGATTATTAATGTTTGTTGTTATTGTTGTTTGTTTCTTTTCCGGTAAACATTCAAAATTACTTCCTTCACCAACTTTATAATAACCATCAGAACAAAAACAAATATAATGTTCATGTTTAATAGAATATTCACATTTTGCATTGTCTCCGCATTCATCAGAATTATGACAAATTTCTCCTACAAAATATTATTTTTTTTTAAATTTTTTAATATTTTTATTTTCGTGCCTCGATTGTGAGTAATGATAATAGGTTGTTGTGGCTGTTGTGGCTGTTGTTGATTTTGTTGTTGTTGTTCTTCTAAAATTTTGATTTCAGTTGAAAAAATTAATTTTTTAGATTTACCTGGAGGTCCACAATGCGTAATTCCATCACCTATATACCACCCTCTACATTTACATTTTCCTGGGTAACCAGGAATTAGTCCAAATACACATTCACCTAAAAAAGGAAAGAAATTTTATTTAAAAAATAAAAAAACTACCCCATCGATGGCACTGATCATGTCCAGTACATTCTCCAAGTTGTAATGTAGCAGGAGGACCAGTGGAAGGCGCAGGAAGAACAATATTCTCCAATTTATCAACTAAAAAAATAAAAGGTTCGTTTTTAAGAGTAAATTAAGTTTATTACGTTTTCAAGTTCAAACTTAAATTTATTTTTATTTTTAAGTTCAAACTTAAATTTATTTTTATTTTCAAGTTCAATCTTAAGTTTATTTTAATTTTCAAGTTCAAGCTTATTTATTCAATTTTTAATTTTAATTAATATAATTTTTAAATTCTTTAAAAAAAATTTCCACCTAAACGACAAACCATTCCTTGCTCAACACTATCATCCTCAAATAATCTAAAACCAGGTCTACAATCGCATCTATAACCCGGATTATATGGTATTTGGACACACACCATATTTGGTAAATTACAAGAATTGCGACCAGAAGTACAGGCGTCCTTTAAAAGAATTTTTTTAAATTTTTTTGAGAGATTTTTTAAAGAAGAGAATAGAAGATGTCTCGAACATAACTCGGCCGTGGATGTGCCCCTTTTTCTAAAGAAAAAATATTTTTTCTTTTCACCTGTGTTCCACCACTATTATCTGGAGCATGCCCTACACTTGTTTCAATTATTGGTTCTCGTTCAAATTTCTTTTCTCCATCATTAAATATACTTGATTGTGATGCAAATCTAACAATATTTTCAGTTTGGTCATAAATGGCATTTACACGTTCAAATTTGACAGTAAAAGAATCCGGTCCTCTAGGCTCTTTATATGGACATTCTGTGAAGTGGATTTGTTGGTCTACAGTAACACGGAATTTTTGTTCCTCACTGCCTACACCACGCAAAAGAATATACCGTTCAGAATAAGACCTCAACATTCCTTTAGAAAAAATAATTTTTTCTCAATTAAATTCCAATTAAATTAATTTGCCTTGTTTTTCAACTCGATAATTCTCTTCAAATTCGGGAATTGAAATTTGAACTGGTCCAGATATTTCAGGTAAAGTACCGCTAAGTAAAACGTTAACATGAAATTGGTCATCAAATTGCCGATCAGTAAATTCTTGTCGAATAGATAGTGCATAACGATCACCTTTTAATTAAAAATCAGAATATAAAAATCAGAATTATAAAAAATCAGAATTAAAAAAATCGGAATTAAAAATCAGAATTTTAGAAATTCAAAATCACATAGGCCTTAATAAAATCAGAATTTAATAAATTAATTAACCTACCCAAATGCATATTAACAATTCTTGTAAAATTCCCCCCAGTCAATTCAAATCCATTTTTGTTGCTCTGTGTAGATGCCGAAGATTTCGCAAATAACCAACCAAAAGGAGTACTTAAAGAATCAACCAAAAGTAAAGACCACCCAATTTCTGAATTAATTTTAGCTAAAGCAGTGTGTTGTTGGCCGTCAGCCGGTTGAATATAAGCTTTAACAGAAAATTTTTTTCAATCAAAAAAAATAAATTTACAAAAAAGTTCAGTTTTCTGTACATTTTTGCCATTTATTGCACCCTGAAAAACACCATTAATACGAAGAGCTTCTTGTTGAGGCAAACATTCTGCTCCATTGCCAATATATCCTTGTTCACATTGACAACAATAACCGCTATTGAAAAATCAGAATTTTAAATTAAAAACACAAAAGTCAGAATTATTTATTCTGGTTTTTATTCTGACAGAAAAAATCGACTTAAAAACCTAAGTGTAAACTTAAAAATTCAAGTTCAGACTTGAAAACTTAAGTTTAAGAATTTCTAGAAAAGAACTCAAAAATTAAAATTTTTTATTTAATAATTATTTACCTCCTAAATTGTGAACAATAGGCATGAGCATGACACTGACTAGAAGATGTTAGTGGAGCACAACTTAAATCAGGAGAACGCTGAATTGATGTCTTTGGTTGTTGATGGATATTTTGTAGAGGTAATTCTTGACCCAAATCTTTTAATTTTTTAAATTAATCTTTAAAAATTATTTTATTTTTTACCATTTGTAAGAGTAGAATAAGGTGATCCAGCCAAGTTTTCAGAGGAAGAAGAAAGCACACCTTTAAAAATTTTTGAGATTAGACTTTAAAACTTAAGCTTGAACTTAGGAACTTGAAAACTTAAGTTCAAACATTAAAAATTTGAAAACTCAAGATCAAACTTGAAAACATAAAATTAAGCTTAAGATTAAGAATTGAAATTTAAGAGCAAACGAGTGAACTAAAAAAGTAAAATTGAATAAACTTAAGATTAACCGTAAAATTTTTTTAGAAATTAAAAAAGACTCACTAGAACATATACAAAGACTACAGTGTTGGTCATCCATCACCAGTTTACAAGTTGGTGGACATTTGTCTCTGTAAGGGTCTGGAGGACATTCCACTGTTAAAATTTAATTTTTATTTTTAACATTATTTATTCTACCAATTTGGTCATCCGGATCGTATTCCTGAGTTTCCTTTAAAAAATATTTTAAAAAATTCAAAATATAAGACAATCCTCACTTGTTGATATTCATAATCATCGCCTTCCGGTCTTCTAGGATCTGTTGGTTCAACTCCAGAAATACGATAAATAAAAACACCAGGCTCATTGAAATTAGTCACCCTAAGAAAAAGTTTAAAATTAAAATAAAAAAATCCAATTCTTACTTGGCAACTTCCCCAACAGAAGAACTGCTTTGATCAAGTACTTTATCATTCTTCCCATCAACAGAAAAAAATCCAGTCTGAGCTACCCTTCCACCTGATTTTGTCCAATTAATTGTGCTATATACAAAAATGGCATAAGTCTCGTTTGAATCGGTGGCTAATGCTAACTAGAAATATATAAAAAATATTTTTAGGAAAATGATTAATGGACGACAAGTTAAAAATGTAAAAATTTGGAATTTTAAAGTTAAGTCCTCAGTTTTTCAGTTTCTCAAATTCACCTTAATTTTAAGATTAAACTTAGAAATAAACCTAAATTAAAACCTAAAAAAGACAAATTAAAGTTTAGACTCAAAAATAAGCGAAATAAGCTTAGGATTAATCTTAACGATTAAAATAAACTTGAAATTAAAACCTAACAATAAATTTAAGATTAAACTTGAAAACAAAAATAAACTTGTTTAAACTTAAAAATAAAAAAATAAACTTAAGATTGATCTTAAAAATTACAATAAACTTGATAACAAACATGAAAATAAATAAACTTAAGATTAAACTTGGAAAAGAATAAAATTTAAGATCAAACTTAGAATTAAATAAACCTTAAGTTAAAACTTGCCTGAAATGTATTTGATTCCGATTTCTCATTCAATAATTCACTCCAAGTAATTAACAACACAGCAGAAGCTTCAAATTGGTTTGCACCAAAAGCACGCCTAACTTTTGCTGAAAGTTCTCTACTCAACAAAGTTTCGCTATGTGACGTTCTTAAAAAATTATTAATTTTTTTTTATTTTAATTTTCCACATTTCTCACCGATAAAAAACTTTTCCGTTAGAAGAGGGTGCAAATAAAACAGCAATAATATCTTTATGTTGTTCACTTAAATCTTCCGATTTTGTATCAAAAGATTCTCCAAAAGAAACTGCACCATTTGCAGAAATAAAAATTAAATTTTGTTTTCTTTCAAAAAATGTAAAGGGAGGGCCGGGAAGTAATTTTCTTGTAATTGCTGGTTTTTCGATAAATTGAAGCAACTATTAAATTATTATTAAATTATGTTGATTTTTAAAAAGTTTTTTTACCTCATCCCCCTCTTCAATACCAAATGGAATGTGAAATGAAGCAAAAGAAAATAAAAATTGTGAGATTAGTAGAATTAATGAGAATAAATTTTTTGTTGTTGAATTAATCATTGTTATTAAAATTACATAACTTAAACAAGATTAATCTTAAAAATAAAATAAAACTTAAAATTAAAATTAAAATTAAAAAATAAGCTTACCGTATTTATTCTATTAGAATGGCCGTCTCTATTTGAATGGCCGTCTCTAATAGAATGGCCCCTTGGAGGATGATCGAAAAATAGAATGGCCGTCTCCATTTGAATGGCCGTCTCTAATAGAATGGCCCCCCTTTTTATGATTGAATTTTTTCAAATATGAAAGGATAATTAATTTTAAGCGTTTCTTATAACTTTTCTTACTATTCTGTCAATTTTATTAGGGTTGAGATTTTCGAATTATCAGGATTAGGGTTTCAATTTTATTATGGTTGGCGTTTTTTAGGGCTTTTTATCGGGCCGGCCTGACCGAGTCTTTTTCGGCCTCATTTTTACCGAGTCGGGCATAATAATGAATAAAATGCATTAAACTAAATTTATTTAATCAACATAATAGAAAGAGTTTAGCAAGTTTAGCAACCGGTCAGGATTCGAACCTGCGACCTCATGACAGTTATTGTTAGGCGCTTTCGCTCACCATATACAGGACTCACCATCTACCACCGAGCTCCCAGGGCATCGACTAATACTTTCTCTTTTTCCTTTTTAGATAGTTTAACCCCGCATAAGCGTTTAAATCTTTAGGTTAATCATCCTTACATAATCATCTTCATCGCTTAATAGATTTATATCAAACTCACTTCTTTGAAACAAAAGCTTTTTTTCTAACAAGGAAACATATCGAACTGTAACCAAAAATTTTGAATCCTTATAACTTTTCGAAACGGGGGTCAGGGCCAAAAAAACTCGCATAGCCCGACTCGAAAAAGTCAGGCACGAAAGTAACTCATAAATGCCCGATTTGATAAAAACAAGCCCGAAAAAAATGCCTCGACCGTCGGTCGGCTCGAAAATTTTTTAAATTATAAACTTTTCTAGTGATAAAAAATTTTAAAATTACTATCGAAAAATAGAATGGCCGTCTCCATTTGAATGGCCGTCTCTAATAGAATGGCCCTCTGGAAGGTGATTGAAAAATAGAATGGCCGGCCATTCTAATAGAATAAATACGGTAAGTTTAAACTTGAAAATAATAATAAACCTAAACTTGAAAAGGGAAATAAACTTAGGCTTAAACTTGAAAAAGGGAGATAAATTTAAATTAAACTTAAAAATAAGAACAACTTAAAATTAAACTTAAAAATGTTAATAAATTTAAGATTAAACTTGAAAAGGTAAATAAACTTAAGCTTAAACATAAAAATCAGAACAAACTTAAGATTAATCTAGAAAAAAATAAACTTGGAATCAAACTTGAAAATAAACATAAACTCAAGATTAAACTTAAAAATATTAATAAACTTGAAATCAAACTTGAAAAGAAAAATAAACCTAAGTTACTAAATTTAAATAAACCTATGTAAGAGCAAACTTAAAAACTAAAAAATTGAATGCCTCAAAAATAAAGCATTGAACTCAAAAATAAAATGGAAAATTGAGGATACATATTGAAAATTTTCAAAAATCCTGCCAAATAAAAAGTCAATTATAATATTTATTTTGCTATTTTTGTTGAGGATACTGACGGTGAGAAAGTCCGACAATCGATGGGAGATGGCGCGGGCAACAACACAACAACAAAAACTATTACTAAACTAGCATTTTACCCATATTTTATTTGCGCCCTCCATTTCTCCCCCCATTAGGTAAGGATGGGAAGGAGGCCATGACGATGGACGTTGGTCGACCTTTTTGCATAAACAGAGAGGGAAAAGTGAGAACAACATCACATAAAATTAAATATATGGGGGGACATTCTGGACGATATTTTATTTTTTTTTCTTCCCTTTCTTCACATTTCTTCACTTAATTTCTTCATTTTTAACAGAATAAAAGCTGTCTTTTAGCAAAAAAACTTTTTAGAACGTTCCTACTTTATCCACCTGCTAGCATTTTCTGCCAGTTGAGACAAGATTAATTTCTTTAAAATAAATTTGTAATTCACATCTGCAGTAAAAATAAATTAAGAATTGAAAAATGAAAATAAACTTAAGTTTAATCTTGAAAATAAAATAAACTTGAGCTAAACTTTAAAAAGAAAATAAACTTAAGTTTAATCTTGAAAATAAAATAAACTTGAGCTAAACTTTAAAAACAAAAAAAAACTTAAGATCAAACTTAAAAATTTAAAACAAACTTTAGCTGAACTTTAAAAAGGAAAATAAACTTAGATCAAACTTGAAATTAAAAATAAACCCAAGTTAAACTTAAAAACAAAAATAAACTTAAGTTTAATTTTGAGAATAAAATAACTTAAAATTAAAAAAAGGAAAATAAGCTTAAGATTAATCTTGAAAATTTAAAGTAAACTTGAAATTAGACTAAATTTAAATAAACTTCAGAATAAACTTAAAAATAAATCTTTTAGTCAATTAAAAAACAATTTAAGTTTACGGCAATCTAGTGAAAAAGGATTGTTTATTGATTTATCCATTTAATATTTGATCTAAAATGGAATGAATTTATTACAACTATTCAAGGCTGGTACAACAAATATACATATATGTTTTTAATTTAAAAAGCTAGAAATTTGGAAAAGAGAGGGGGGGTGTTCTTGTTTTTTCCTTTCAATCTATTATATTGCTTTGGATTAAATTTATATAATGCTTTTTCTTTTCCCTAAAATATATTTTTCATTTTGTAGATGAATCATCAGTAATTGCAGAAATTTGGGCCGGGAAGGATTTTATCCCCGCCCTTTTTTCGTCTGTCCTGAAAAATAAAAGAGAGAATAAAGGGAACAGACTTAAAATGTTTTGAGAATAAACTTGGACAATAAACTAGAAAAACCAACTTGAGAAGCAAGAAAAACACGAAACCTAGAAACTTGAGAATGAACTTAAATTTAAATAAACCTAAAAACAAACTTGAAAATAGACTTTGTTTTATGTTCGATTTATGTTTGTTCAAGTTTGTCTTATGTTTTTTATTTGTTGTTTGTTTGTTTGTTAGTTTGTTTGTTTGTTTGTTTATTTGTTTGTTGTTTTGTTTATTCCAAACAAAACAAATTAAACTTATTTTGAGTGCAAACTTAAAAACAAAGTTTATTTATTATAAACTTAAGAATAAGCTTTCTTAAGCTAAGCTTAAGAACAACAAACTTAAATTAGACAATAATTAAGATTAAACTTAAGATTTTGACTTGTATTAATTACACATATGTTCACTTATTTATTTATTTAATTTATTTTTAGTTCATATATTTGTTTTGGTCTTCCTTAAAATTAAATCCACACATTTCATAATAATATTTAATCATAATCAGGTCAGCAGGAAGTTGAAAATCATTTGTGGAGAAACTGACAAAACTTCCTCTCTAATTGTTACAGGCGGCAAATAGTACACACATTTTATAATTTCTCTCTTGAAGAAAAGATATTTAGGCGGGATAAACAAATGGATTTAACGGAAAAGTTGAAGGAATTGGAATGAATTTATCAAAAGAATTATTTTAAAAAATTTTCCAATCAACTTTATATTCTAGTTTTGAATTAATTCTTGGTATATTGTGTGGATTAAAAAATTTTATTTAAAAATTCTCTTATTAAAATAATTTTCTAGCTTGTTTCAAAATATGGCTTTTTAAAATAATTTGAACTAATAATATGGCTACTCCATCAGTGACACCCAAACCTGAACGTCGAAACAGGATAATAAGGGTAATTGTCTTATGAACATTGAAAGGGAAAATAATATGTACTTAAAACCCCAACATTTTTAAGGAAATACAAACTAAGAAAACAAACATGTTTTACAAACTTAAAAATAAAATAAACTTAGTTACAAAACAAGTAAAAACATAAGTTTCAACTTAAGTTTCCAACTTGTTTCTATGAAAAACCAACTTTATAGAGAAACAACTAGTTTTGCAAACTTAAAAATAAAAATAAATTTAAAAACTTGTTTAACCTAAGTTTAAGTTCAACTTAAGTTCACAAACTTAAATAAAACTTAAAAAATAAACTTGTTTTATAAACTTAAAAACTTGTTTTAAGTTGCAAATTTAAATAAACTTGAATATAAAATAAGTTTAGAAACTTAAGTTTCAACCTATGTTTATTTTAAGTTACTTAAGTCATAAGTTTTTTATATTTTAAAATTAAAGCAAAGTGTTTACCAAGAAGAAAATTTAAATCAGCCTAAATTACAACAAACAAAACAACAACAACAACATTCTCAACATAAACCAGATTCAATAGAAAAACATACAACAATATCCCAACTAGTTTTATCAAATAATCAACAACAACAAAATCCAAATATTAATTATATTAATACAACACAATCAGCTACATATCACCAAATTTGTTTACCTTCAGATTCGATTATTGGAAATAATAATTATGAATTTGGAGGAGAAGGAGGAAGTTGGGAAGGAACACAACAGCAACCTATTTTGAATGAAACATTTATTGAAAACAAAGGAAATACAACCAAAAGTTGAGGATTTTTAAAGAATAATTTATTCGATTTTAAGGATTTCCTCTAATCTATCGTGTCCAGATGCTTAAAGGTTTTGACGTTCTTTGTAAACGTTTACTCTTCCACCTAGTAAAAGCTAGTGCTGGTTCTCCAAAATGTTTTATTGTAAATTTAAAGACAATTAAAATTCATTTAAAATTCAATTTTGAGGCACTCCCTTTTGCTCTGGTTGGTTTAAGTCTCTTGCTTTGCTCATTTTCTTCGTCTTGGCCGTCTTCATTTTTTCCATTCTATGACATTTTCCATTTTGGGACTGATCACGAGGAATGTGTCAAAACATTTTTTATGTCAACAAACTGTCAGTTTGGACAAAAATCTTTTTTATTCGACACAATACGTGATCACAACAATTTTCCTAGCGAGAATCCTTTATTTGATGCGCCACAACATTCCCCACATAATGAGTTTACAATATTGCTAACAACAACTAAAACAAATATCAAGTGAACTAGTTTTTAGAAACATAAACTACTATAAAACTAAAATAAACTTACAATTAAGCTTAAACTTGAAAATAAATTTTAAATAAACTTGGAAGTTAATAAAATTGTAATTTTAAAACTTAAGTTTAAACTTGAAAGTAAGCTTGGAATTAATTAATTTAAACTTAAAATTAAGCTTGAACTCGAAAACAATTTTTAAATAAACTTGAAAATTATAAAGTTTTAAACTTGAAAATTAAGCTTAAACTTGAAAATAAGTTTGAAAATTACTTAGCTCATAGAAAATATTTTCAGAGGAGGTAGAGGTTCGATATTAACTCCGAATGGGACATTAATTAAGGCATATACCCAACTTTTTAACCAAATTCAAGATTCGACTATTCAGCATCACAAACAAGTTTATAAGGTAACAGATAGTTTTGTGTAAATAAAAATAATTAATTCAAAGTGGTGGGACCTTTGCCGACAATGCCATTTAGATCAGGCTCTAGACAATTGGATTAAAGGCAGTTTATCTCAAGAAGGGAATTTGACAGAAATTTCAAATTTTTCCCCAATGGAAGAAAAGTCAAGGAAAACCCTCTTGCCAGACATATTTGGAGGTAAAAACTGTTTATTATAAAAATTAAAAATAAAATTAAATTAGATGTTGAGTTAAATTCATTTCAACATGTCCATTCTTTAATAATGAGAATAAAATTGAAACGACATTTAAAGCCACAATTAGTTGACACCTTCGAGAGACACTTACGACGAATTGTGAGTGTTGTTTTTAAATTGAAATTTAAAAGTTATTTTTAAAGATATCCAATTTTTCACGTCAAAACAGCCTAACATCTTCCCGGGAAGAAGAAAAACCTTTGGGTATCCATTTCTGGTCTGCCCAACAACTTGCTGCTGAAATTGAAAATCCTCTTCGTCAAACACATGTTAAAGTATTAATTTGTTGGGTAGCACTATGTGGAATTTTGGCGATAGTTCAAATTCGTTCTAGCACCTACGAAGTAAATTAACAAAAAATTTTCTTCTTAAAATTTTAAAATTTAAGAGTAAACCGATGGTTGGTTTGCAGCAAGCATTGACTCTTCTACTAGCTTCTATTTGTGCTTATGCTGTACATTTAGCTAGTTCTGAGAGATTTAATTCTCTCCTTTTTGCTTTACCTTTCACACTTGCAAGCATAGGAACGTTGACTTTTGCTGGCGTTGATAGCGCCTTTAAGCGTTATTCGGGAATTGCAATGCACCCAACAGAGAAGATGGTTTGTAAAACAAGTTTATTTAATTGTTGAAATTAAAGTTTGTTTATATGTTGTGTTTATGTTTATTTACTGATGTTTTTATTCAAGTTTATTTACTTATGTTTTTGTTTATTTATTTGTTTTTGTTGTGTTTGTTTCTATGTTCATGTTTAGGTTTGTTTTTATGTTTTGTTTACAACATTAAAACTTATGTTTTGTTCAAGTTTATCTGTTTGTTGTGTTTGCGTTTATTTGTTTTTATTCAAGTTTATTTTTATGTTCGTTTTACAATCAAGTTTTTCTCATGTTTTTCTAATTTAATGCTTGTTCATTTTATTGCTTATTTTTCTTTGTTTTATTGTTTGTTTTTACCTATTTATGTTTTTGTTGTATTTCAAGTTTGTTTTTCTTTGTTTATTCCATTTAATTTAATGTTGTTTTCGCATGTTTATTTTTTTTCATCCGAACATATTAACATTAAATGTTTCATCCGAACATATTTAACAGGCCTTCTTGTTTATTTGGGATGGTTGTGCTTTAGTTCTATTACCTTTACTTTGGCTTATACTTTTATGCTGTAAGTTTTATTAATTTTTAAAAAATTGTTTTTATTTCAAAGTTTTTTCTTCTCTACTCGTTCAAAGCATTTTTCTCCTCCAATCCTTGTTATCCTTAGCAGCCGGATTTTCTTCACTCCTTTTATTCTCCTTAACTTTTTTGCTTGTTTGTTGGTTAGGGACAGCTCGACGCATGGCTGCTGGTCTTAAATGGTTTCAAATTTGTCGAACTGGGGACCAATCATTTAATGGTGTCCTTAACCTTTTTTAAAACAAATAATTGTTCCTTACAGAAAAACAATTTTTTGATTATGATGCCTATACTTGTGCTCGTCTACACGAAAAATTAGCAGACTTGAGGCCCTGTTTTGGAAGACGTTTTGGCCATCTAGTGTGTGGACAGAATTTTAGAATGCTCTCCTTCGGCCTTTTCTGTATTTTATGTATTGGAGCAATTATTGGAGGAATAACAACAAATAAAAATAATACGTCAATCGTTAAACTTGAAGCTTCACACTTTTTATTACCCAAACGTCAAAGCCAATTATTTATAGAAAATTTCCATTTATCCTTTCCTAAATATGAGGATTTTATTGGTAAATAAAAAATATTTAGAGTTAAATTTTAAAAATTTTAGAAATAAATTTTGACGGCCCTCTAGACTATGAAGAAAGAAAAGAACAAATTTTTGCTCTCCTAAATTGGCCAATCGTAGAAAATTTTTTAAATAAGAATATCATAAATTTTATTTTTTATTTTGAAGGAAATTGGGTTGGCAAATAAGGCAGTCAGTTGGTTAATTGAATTTGAAAAGTTCAAGAAAACTGTTGCCTATATGGTTGATGAAGTAAATACTATATTGTTTTATATTTAAACATTAATTTAGACAAGTTTGCTAACTTAAATAATAAAGTTGATTTTAATCAAGTTTATTTTACAAACTTAAAACAAGTTTATTTTCGTTAAAGTTTGTAAACTTGTTTGTTTGAATTATTTAAACTTACTTAAAATAAACTTCTATTAACTATGTTTGGAAAAAAGTTTGCAAACTTAAATAAAATATAAACTTGATTAAAATCAACTTACTCAAGTCTGTTATTTTAAGCAAACAAATTTGCAAACTTAAGTAAGTTTATTTTTAATTACAACTTAAAACAAGTTTATTTTTATTATTATTATAAGTTGTATAATTAACTTGTCTAAAATAAACCTACTCAAGTTTGTAAAACATTTTTATTTTGAACAATTATTTCTAAGTTTATGCTTGTTTTTAATCTAGTTTTTTTTATTAAAACCCCTCTGTATCTTATACCTAATTTAAGGAATCGTCAGTTTCTCTACTTACACATGTTTTTCTGAGGGATGAGCGTTACAATAAATTCTTGGCCGATTTACATGTTTCACAAGGGCAGATACACAAGTAATAAATAATTTATTAAATTTTATTTTTATTGGGATATGGAAAAAAATAATTTTTAGGTCACGAATGTATCTCAAGTTGACTTCCAAAGGTCGTCAACAAAGGTTAAAAAATTTTGATTTAAAAAATAAAATTTAAAAATTTAATTTAAGCGAATTTCTTATCCGCTCAATTCTTGAAAAAGCGAAAAGAGCAGCATTCTCAATTAGCTTACACGTCCCTTTCAGCTTTTCTATTACTCATGATATCCAGGTTTAACTTACCTATAACTCATAAAATTTAATAAGGTAATACCTAAAATGTTTACTTCAATTTTATGGCTTTGTACTCTTTCTGCTATTCTTTCCGCTTTACAACCTTCCTTGGCTATTTGCTTGTTTGTCTCAAACTTGTTTTTAAGTGCTTCTGTTAATACTTGTTTTTATTTATTTAATATTCCTTTAAATGTTGTTACACTTGGAATTTTGGCTGTTTTTGGTATGTTTGTATTTAATATGTATATCAAGTTCGAACTTGTTTTTAAAAAACATTTTATTAAACATTAAAACATTGTAATGTTTTTAAGCTTAAAAACATGTATATTTTAAATGTTTTAAGTTTTATAAACATTAAAATGTTCGAAACTTAAAACAAACAGCAAGTCGAACTTGTTTTTAAAAAAAACATTTAATTAAACGTTAAAACATTGTAATGTTTTTAAGCTTAAAAACATGTTTATTTTAAATGTTTTAAGTTTTATATAAACATTAAAATGTTTGAAACTTAAAACAAACATCAAGTTTGAACTTGTTTGCGAACTTAAAACCTGCAGACTTAAAACAAAGTTCAAACAAAGTTCGCAAACTTAAAAACATGTTTATTTAATGTTAAAACAACAAAATATCCAAACAAATTAATAATGTTTTTATAAACTTTAAAACAAGTTTGCGAACATAAAAGTTTGCACACTTAAACTTTTGTTTGTTATTCAAACTTAAAACATGTTAGCAAAACATGTTTTTTTAGCAAAACATGTTTTAAAAACAATTAAAATTCCCACAGGTTTACCATTAAATTCTGCCTGCATTTTACACTTTTCTCATCACTTTTTCAACTCCGGACCACTACAACAAAACAATTATTTAAGAATTCAATATGCGTTTCAATGTTCAATGTTACCTATATGTTTAGCAACAATTATAGGGCCCTTAACTTTTTGTTTTGAATTAATATTTGGAACATATCCGCCTATTGTTTTCAACGTTTTTCAAATCCTAACAATTTGTTCACTTCTTATATTTATTCAAATTTTTGTTTTTCTGCCGAGTTTGTTGCCAATGTTCTCAGATTTGTTTCACGATATGTTCACTATAGCTTCCCAACTTTGTGATGAAAATGCAAATGCAGAAATGACTGTAGACCCAATGTCAGAAAATGTTTATTTTGTAAGAAGGCAACAGCCAATATGTCCGACAAGTTCATTTAATAGATGGCAAGCAGCTATGGGATATGGGTGAATTTCAAAAATAATTTCAAAAATAAATTCAAAAAAAATTTTTTCAATTAAATAAAGTTATCAGTCAACATTCAACATTGGAGGAGCGCCAACAAACTTGTGCATTCCCCCGGCGTATAAACCACCTCCAATAGAATATTACCCCTTTAAACCTCAACAAAATAGCAATTTTGTTCTCCACAGTAGACAAACAAGCAGATTTAGGTTTTCTAATTTTTCTGATTTTAATCAAAAAATTGCCCAATTTTTTAGCCAACAGGATCAAAATATTAATTCTCCGCGGATAAATTCAAGTTGTGGGGGAAGGTCAATACACACCGATCCAAAAGAGAGAAGCGCCGCCGCACCTCCTCCACCTATTTACAGCCCTCCAAATATGCGAAAGGATAATGTAATGATTAATGGGTGTTGTTGTAGCAAAACAGATAGTGGACATAATAGTTTTAGTGAAGTAAGTTTTAGGAGAAAAAATGGAAAAAAGGTTGATTTAGGATTGTAAAACATTTTATATAGGGGAGTGTTTATAGTCTTTTAAACTTTTCACAAACTTGTAAACTTGAAAATAAACTTTAACGCAAACATTTAGGTTTAGCAAAACATTAAGATGTTTTGAGAAACTTGAATGTTTGCGTTACATTATCTTAATTTAAACATGTTTTGCAACATTAAATAAAATTGTTTTTGACAGAAACAAACTTGTTTTTGATAAAATTAAACTTGTTTTGTGACTCAAAAACAAGTTTGTTTTGCTAAACTTGAATGTTTGTGTTAGATTATTTTAATTTAAACTAACTTGTTTGCAAACTTGAATAGAAATAAACTTGATTTAAGTTTGTAAAACATTTTTGTTTTCTCTAACTTTTTTGAGTTTGTGCTTATTTAATCAAGTTGTAAAACAAGTTTGTTTTTGTTAAAAACAAGTTTATTTAATGTTGGAAAACAAGTTTATTTTTAAGTCACTCGAATCTCATGTTGACTCGCGCATTCGCCATTTACCAACTCAACAACAAAAACAACCAAATAATGGAATAAATCGTACAGTAGTGGATAATAATAATAAAACAAACAACCTTCGAACAAACAATTTTCAAATTAAATATCCTTCAAAATTTGTTGCGGAGGAAGAACAGATTTATGAAGAGCCAGATTCGCCTTTACCTGAGTCAAAAAATAATTCGGAAATTAATATTTGTGCTGGGGCTGTTGCCCGTGCAAAGACTAGATTGACACATTAATTTTAAAAATTATAGTAAAGATAAGGACGTCTATTTTAATTTAAAAAATAATTTTGAAATAATTTTATTTTTAATTTTACTGTTTTTTTAAATATTTTCAATTTTATTTTTCTTAGATTTTAATAGTACACTATTGATTCTTAGTTGTTTACAAAACTATGGACTAGCTATTTAAATATACACACTTTTTTGTTAATCCTAAACATCGAAAATATTAAATGACAACATCTTTATAATTATTGCTATACACTTTAAGTTTGTAAAACAAGCATTAAAAAGCATTGTAAAACATTAAAAACATTTAAAACAACATTTTATAAACAAACAAGTTTGTAAAACAAACATAAACTTTGTCTATAAAACTTAAGTATAGAACTTTAATTGTAAAAACACTTTACTCTTGTAAAACTTCAAAATAAAGTTTTAAGTTTGTAAAACTTAAGCATAATTAAGTTTTGCGAAAACTTAAGTTTAAAACTTTAATTTATCAAAACTTGACAACAAAACTTTAAGTTTGTAAAACTCAATGTTTTTATTCAGCTACATATAAATCTGTTGCTATGTATTTTTCGAATTTTCTTATTTTAACTAAAAACTTTAAAAACAAAAAGATTGTTGTGCATAATTATTTTTCTAATAAGTGACATTTTTACTCGTGCTAGGACGTTTTTTTAAAGTTAAAATACTCTTTAATCTTTATTTTATTTAAAATGCTCACATGTTCAGCTGCAACAAAAAAACTTTTTTTATTATTTAATTTTCAAAGGGTAATAAATAATCTATGTAGGAGGAGAATAAACGAAAAAACTAAATTATTTATTTTATTTTATTCACACTCATAAATATTTATTTATCATTTTTCGCAATCGAAACAAAATACATTTACTTTTAGCTTTCTTTAAAAAAATAACACTTTCGTGCGACAAGAATAAAATGGCAACAATGAGCGGTTAAATCAATAAAAATAAATATTTATTTTATTTTTTTGCACGCCTTTATTGTTTTTTGAAGAAAGAGAGCGCTTAAATAAACATATGTTTTTATTTGATCTAAACGAACATTTTTCTATTTGAAAAATAAAGCTTTGTTTTCCGGTCAAAATTGGGACAAGGAACGGGTATATAAATTGAAGCTTAAATCAGTCCAAACATTTATTTTTTTATGTTTTTAGTTGTTTTTATATTAAACATTTTTTAAGTTTATGAGTTTTAAGTTTATAAAACTTCAAGTTTGCGAAAATTTTCATGTTTAGAAACAAGTTTTAATTTAAACATGTTTTTACAACTTTTTAAAAAAACTTATTCAAACTTTAAAACATTCAAGTCTGTTTAAAAACATTCATGTTTGTACAAAACAAAACTTATTTTGATTTAAACATGTTTTCAAGTTTGCAAACTTAAGTACTTTACAAAACTTAATTGAACATAAACTTTAATTAAGCTTATTTCAATTATTATTAAAACATGATTTTAAGTTTGTGTATGTTTGTAAACATGTTTTAAACTTTCTCCATGTTTTTGAGACTATGCTTAATTATTTTTAAGTTTGTAAAATATTTTTACTTTCGTAACATTTTAAAGTTTGTTTAATAATACCTATATTTTGATTGATATATTTTTAAAAACTTAAAAACAAGTTTTGTTGTTTTTATTTTTTTTACTTTTTTCTTGCAAATTAATTTTGTTTTCTATCAAAACTTCAAGTTTTGTTTTATTTTAAGTTTGTTTTAATTAATAGACTTTCTAGTGTTTTTCTCAACGTGTTTTTCACAACAACTTTATTTTTATTAAAACATATTTATTTATTAACTAATTTATTTACTAAAAACATGTCTTCTACAGGTTGTCCACCAATTATAGTTATTGCTGGTTTGAAAAATAAGTTTACAGCAGAAAAAGTTTTTTGCTTCTGTTGTGTATTGACATTTGAATTTTGGTTGAAAATATTTATTTTGTAATTTTCCTTTTTCCCATCCTTATATTTAATCTCCTTTATTCATTTAAATATTATTTTCCCTCTTAGCTTATTTTTAAATACTTTCCATTTCCTTCTTTGTCTCCTCAACCCAAACCGCTCCTTATCATTAATAATTTAAACTTAAACTTTCAACCTTATATATTTGTTTTCCGCCCTTTTTCCCTCATATAAATAATCTAATTCCCCCACCCAATTTTACCTTCTGTTGAACTTAACTTGAAAGTATTTTATTTTGTGTTTGAATAAACTTTAAATAAAAAGTTTGTAAATTAGAAAATAAAGTAAAAACCCAAATTTAATATATTTGGAGAATTTAATAAGAAATTAAATAAGTTAGATCCGGGGAACTTATTACTGGTGCCACGACCAAAGGGAAGGAAGAAAGCGACTAACTGGCCATTAGATTGCCTTCTTCCTGCCCCACACATAGTTGTGGAGAATTTTTTAAATTTGTTTATAGAGTTTGAGCTTCTAAAAGCCAACTCAAATTTTCATTTGTTTTTGATCTGTGCTGTGTGCGGATCATTTTATTGAAAAATAAGGGAGTTCTGAGCTGTGTGCGGACCCCTCTAGTGTATTTAAAAAAAATAATTTTTCGGGCGTCCTGAGCTGTGTGCGGGCGAGCCCTATTTAAAAAAAAAGCTTTTAATCAGGCGTCCTGTGCTGTGTGCGGGCGATCCTTTGAAAAATAAATTTGGGTGTCCTGAGCTGTGTGCGGGCAAACCCTTGAGAAATAAATATCCGGTGTCCTGAGCTGTGTGCGGGCAAACCGAAGTAAAATTTGAACCGTCTACGGACGAAGTATTGGAAATTTTTGAGTAATTTTAAATTGTTTTTTAATAAATTTTTTGTAGTTTTTACATTTTTAATTTTAATTGTTTAAATGGCTGGATCAGATTTTGATCCTAAATTTTTCACGGCTACGGAGCTAAACAATTTCCAAACGATTTTAACTCGTTTGAGAGCTTTTGAAAAAACTGTTGCGCATTCTTTCCGACAGCTTGAACAGAGAATCGATCAAATAGAGGGAAATGTTAAAACTAATAAAAATAGTTTATCTGGAACTAAAGGTTCCATCACAAAGCTTCGTAATTCGTTAAAAAATATGGAAAATAATTTTAGAGAAAAAATGAATTTAACCGTAACCCAAAATGAACTTGAGGATGAAAATGAAATAAATGAGGAAATTGATTTAAATAATACTTTGGAGCCAGAAATTAAAATGGGGGACCCATTTCTTAATGGAGGGAGTTTCATCTCGGGATATGACGGAAATCCATCCATTTCGTTTTCTAAATGGATAGAAAAGTTTAAGGATATTTTAAGCTTAATAACCACTCCGCTGACGGAAGAACAGAAACTAGCTAGACTGAGATTTTGTTTAAATGGGCAAGCTAGAGCTGTGTATGATGGAATAAATCCTGCTCCATTAACTTTGGAAGCAGCGATTTTGGTCTTAAAAGGTCGATATGAAAATGGGAACACAAAAATTATTGCCCGACAAGCCTTATCTATTTGTAAGCAGGCCCCCGGAGAACCCGTTTTTGACTTTTCGAATAGGTTAAATGAAGCCGTTCGAACTGCTCTTAGTGGAGAAAATGAAGAAACAATACAGAAAAGGCTCTTGGAGGAATTTCTGGACAGGCTATTGCCTGAATTGCAGTTCCAGGTTAAGTCACACAGGCCTACTGAATATGGTATGGCTTATGAGCAAGCTCAACATTTTGAATTATTATTGAGCGCTAGAAAACCTGCCATAAATATTTCAATGTCTGAGATGGCAGAGAAGGTTGATGCATTTGTTTTATCTAAAAATAAACATGAGTTTGTTACCTGCTATAGTTGTAGAAAGCAAGGCCATATTGCTCGTTATTGCCCCGAAAACCCGAGAAATTATAGTGGAGAAAGTGGAAGACAATGGAGCTATAATTCTAGAACAAATTACGGTTATGGAGATTACGATAATAGACCAAGGCAAAATTATAATGGAGGATATAGAAATAATCAGGGATATACCACGAATCGTCGTGAGGAAAATAAGTCATGGAATTATCATAATAGGCAGTCACCGAGGAAGGATAATTATAGAAATGATAATTACAGGAATTACAGTAATCATCAAAATTATCGAGGAAATCCAAACTCTAGAGAAAGTAGTAGGTCTTCTGAACGAAGATCCTCACCCCGCGTTGGATTCCAGCGCAGATCAAGTCCGAGTATTAGAGTTGTGAGTCCACTACTATTCGCGTTTATTGCTATTATATCAGTGTTTTGCAGTGCAAACGCTCAAAATCCGATGTTATGCCAAAGTAATGTCCCAACTTCGCATTTGAAGTTTCCGGATGATGCAACCTATCCTTCTTGGCAACCATCCGAGTCACCGATACCACTAAACCAGTACGTGGACAGAGCAAATACGTTAGAATACAAAGAACCGGCGACAGTATTTAAATGTGTTAAAAGTAAAATATATAGGAGATTAGGCATTTTTGGTTCAAAAATGAAAGAAAAATTAAGAAAAAATTTAAATGTAGTACCAATATTTCATCGATGGCCTTCACTAAATTTTGATGGAGAGAACTCAAAGAACGCAGAAAATGATAATAAAATTGCCGAAGTTAAGATAGCGGACTACGGGTCTGAGATAAACGGACTCAGAACTAAACCATCTTTTTAAGATGAGAATACTTTTACAAATATTTATTATTTTCTTCGCTTATTTATTATGTAAATATTTCTCCCCATGTCTCTAAATTTTAATTTTTAATTACTGCTTGTGTATATTTTACTTGTAATTCAACTTTTTTTAATTCAACTTTATTAAATCTATCTTCAATTTTTTACGTCAAATATTCAAATGGCTCTTATGGAAATGGTTATTGCATGGAAATGGACAGCAGCAGTTTTGGCTAATAACAACACCAATTATAAAAATCTACCTCCAATGGATGGAGAGAATGGAATATAAAGACTCCACTTTAAAATTAAAAAAAAAAATTTTTTTTTGCTATGGATCCTTTAAAACTAATATAAAAGTATATTATCTTGTTGTGAGATTAAATAAAAGTAAAGTTATTCTAACTATAATACATACACTAAAAAAAATTAACCCATCTTTTGGAGAATGAAATTCACTTAATACAACTAAAACTTTATCCGCTGAAAGCGAGGCTTTTATTATTCTACTGTCTTTGCCCTAGAAAGGAGTTTGTTGCAACCAAATATTATATGAAGCCCAAACCGTTCTGGCTGTGGCGGATTTGGAGGTGGAGGATCAAGACTACCTATGCCGTTGCTGCTACTAATTTGAAGGAGGGAGGAGTGTTGTGTATTGACATTTGAATTTTGGTTGAAAATATTTATTTTGTAATTTTCCTTTTTCCCATCCTTATATTTAATCTCCTTTATTCATTTAAATATTATTTTCCCTCTTAGCTTATTTTTAAATACTTTCCATTTCCTTCTTTGTCTCCTCAACCCAAACCGCTCCTTATCATTAATAATTTAAACTTAAACTTTCAACCTTATATATTTGTTTTCCGCCCTTTTTCCCTCATATAAATAATCTAATTCCCCCACCCAATTTTACCTTCTGTTGAACTTAACTTGAAAGTATTTTATTTTGTGTTTGAATAAACTTTAAATAAAAAGTTTGTAAATTAGAAAATAAAGTAAAAACCCAAATTTAATATATTTGGAGAATTTAATAAGAAATTAAATAAGTTAGATCCGGGGAACTTATTAGCTTCTATTTATTTTAAATTTTTAATTTAATTAAAGTTGCGTTCCCTTATAAACAATATGGCTCAGGACCCTGAAATAAACGCATATCAACAATTAGTGGAGGATTTTCAGTATAAAACGGGGGATGCTCTAGCTTTTGTTACTGTAAAAATTAATTCTTAATTAATTCTTAATTAATTTAGAATTATTTATTTTTTAGTTAAATTCTGAAGAAGCTGCAAATCGCGTTATTTTTCATTTAAACGAGTCTAAATTGGAAGGATGGTAATTAATTTTAATTAAATTAAATTTAAAAAAGTATTTTTTAGTGATGAACTTCATGCTGCTTTTGTCCCGAGCACGCTTTCCTTCGGAAATTCTTTTGATGGAATTAAGGGAGCCGAAGGTCCAGATCCGTGGGGACGTCCTTTGGGTTAACAATACTTTCAAATATTAATTTTTTATTGAATTCTAGATGGTTCTTGGGAGCGTAAAGGCTATGAATTCAGTTGGGACGAGGATCAACATTATGCAACTGTAGGGGAAGATAGCTTTACTTATGAACAAGGTGGTTTGTATGGACAAGGAGCTGGAATTAATGGTAATTTTGTCTAAATACTAGGGTTAGGTCCCGAAGGCTCGGGGCGGTTATGTCAGGGAACGGGGTTTTTGAATTGTTTCGGGGCGAGGAACGGGTCGGGGGATGTCTAAAAAAATCGTTCGGGAGTGGGGTCGGGGCGCAGCTCTACTAAATACAAATTGAAAAAAAATTTTTTTAAAGGGGAAGACGACTTTATCAAACCAAACGAAGGATGGGCAACAGATGAATTTTTAGTTGCTAACAATGTTGAACCTTGGGGAAATGATGCAAATGCTCTTGTCAAAAAATATGGAGAAGACAATGGACATCAATTATATACAAGTGGAATAAGAGGAGAACGAGAAGGACGTGTTTACCGTTCAGAAAGTCGAGGTGGGCAACAAGGAGGAGAAGGTGGACGTGTTTATTTGGAACTGTCAGGAATTACTCTTTCTGACATGCTTGCTCATATCAAGTTTGGGGTAACTCATTAAATGAAAAAAATATTTTTTTTTAAATTAAATTTTAATAAGAAAAAAATTAAATTAAACTCTTAAAAATAAATTTATTTACTCCTTATATTTATTTAAATTAAAAAAAATTTTTTAAACATTAATTCCAATAGTAAGACTATAATTATTTTGATATTTTATTTTGTTCGAATAAATATGTGCAAATTGCAATTTTACTTGTCAGAAAACATGTTTTACAATTTAATAAAATTAAAATGTTTTGTAAACTTAAAGTTTTACAAGTTAAGTTGTAATTTTAGGAAATAAACTTGTTTGGATAACATAAAAATAAACTTATTTTAAATAAACAAGTTTATTTTTTCCCCAACTTAAAAGCTAGCAACTTGTTTTACAAACTTAAAAATAAAACATATTAAAAATAAACTTGAATCAAGTTTAATATAAAGTTAAATATTGTTTTACAAACTTAGTTGTTCCAAAACAAATTTTTTTCAAACAAATGTTTTCCAAAACAAGTGTTTTTAAACCTCTTCTTGTTCATTTGTTTCTTCTTGTTTTCCCTTCCTTTTCTGTGCTCGATAACGAATTCTTTTATTTCCAAACCAATTATTTACTTGTGAAACTGTTATACCTTTAAATTTTTATTTTAGCTAAAAATTAATTTTTAATTTACCCGTTTTCCTAGCCAATTCATTTTTATCATTATCAGATGGATACGGGTCTGAAATATGTTCAAGATAATACTCATTCAATATTTGTACCACTTCTTTTGAGAAATTTCGACGTTTCCTTCTGTAAAAAAAATAATTTTTTTATTTGTTATAGCCCCAAAAACTAACGGATGATTAGCCAGCTTTTCATGTAACACTTTTATTGCTTGACAAGTTTGCATTTTTACTTCAATCCGAAGATTGGTAAACTTCTTATTACAATTCCAAATCATTGCCTGCATGTCATTTAATGCAACTGGACGCACCATACGATGTTTTTGTAGCAAACTTTGAATTATTGGAGAAACTTCTACTGCACGCTAAAACATTGAGATTTTAAATAAACAAGTTTAGTAATTCTGGTCAAGTTTGCAAACTTAACTTTCTAGCGTTTGTAAGACAAGTTTATTTATTTTATTAAATTTCTAAACAAAGTTTATTTTTTTTAATTTCTAAACAAGTTTATTTTTTGGTTCCAGTCAAGTATGTAAAACATGTTTGTTTTGTATTAAAAATAAACATGTTTTATAAGTTTGTAGAAAATTCAAGTTAGAAAAACAAGTTTATTTTCAAATCTAATCAAGTTCGTAAAACAAGTTTGTTTTATATTAAAAATAAACTTGTTTTGTATGTTTGTAAAAAATTCAAGTTTGTAAAGTGTGTTTATTTTCAGGTTTATTTTTATTTTATCTTAAGTTTATTTTCAAATTTAATCAAGTTTGTAAAACAAATTTACCCCCTCAATTTGCATCATTGTTTTATGGAATTGATCAGAAAGTTGTTGTTTGTCGCGTAAATATTCTTCATCCGCTTGCGATAATTGTACCTTTTTTTCTTTATTGGTAATTTTGGCTGCACAAATTTTGTCATATTCAGAGGAAGGATTGCCATTAATAATATTCTCTCGAACCTAAAATTTTTTTGTTTAATTTTTTTATTTTGTTAACCAGCATATTATCAAGTTGAAGTTCTTGTTCTAATAAATAACCCTGTGGTGGAGGTAGAGCACGCTTCGAATCTATAAATAATTTTTTTTGAATTAAAATTAAATTATGTCAATTATCCAACCATTAATTTGCTTCTTTTCTGCAAGAACAAGCAAGAATGGCATATAAAATGGATTGTTAACCATCTCACACCTAAAATAAGAAATAACGAAAATAAAAATAGGAATAAGTTAATAATCAGAATAAAATCTGCACACAAATTTAAAAATATCAGAATAGAATTTGAACATGTTTTAGTAAAAATCAGAACAAATAAGAAACAATAGGTTGTAAAACAAGTTTATTTTTATTTTACTTCTGATAAAGTTTGTAATCTTAAATTTTTAGCATTTGTAAAAACAAGTTTATTTTTTAATTCTGGTCAAGTTTGCAAAACATGCTCGTTTTAAATTAAAAATAAACTTGTTTTACAAGTTTGTAGAAATTCAAGTTTGTAAAACAAGTTTACTTTTTAATTAAATTATTTAAAAACAATTAAAAATCAGAATAAAAACAAAACATGTTTTAAATAAAAATCATTAAAACAAACGTTAATTTAAGAGCATAACTTTCCCCTTCAGGTTTGTTTAAACAATTTATTGTTGTTTTTGTTTGTTCTTTTAGTTTATCAAGTAAAATGTTTAGATCACTTTCTGAAGACTTTGTTTCAGGCATTTTTGTTTAGACAAAAATTTTCTAAATAAAATTCCTTTAAAAATTTTAATAGACAAAATTTTAGGAGAAAATGATTTAAATTGAAAAAATAAATATTTATTTATACACTAGAATGAATATGAAAAATAATGATGACGACTCAACAATTTGCCCATGCCATTTCCCACAATGATTGACATAAACTTGCTGTATATTTCAACTTTTTTTAAAAGGGAGAAGGAAAATAAACTTTAAAGGCAAGTTTGACTAATCAAAAGAAGAAGAGGCGCATTTTCTTTGTTGATTTATTTAATTGATGAAGCACTATCCTTGATGGACAAATTAACGATTCAAAAATTCCCTACTCGTCTGGATTTTTTGGAAAAAATTTTTTTGTATTTTTTTAATTTTTTAATTCCCAAATTATACCCAATAAACATATTTCTTTACAAAAAAGTCTCTAAAAATCCCTTAAAAAATCCCCCCAAAAATCCCCAAAAAGTCACTTGAAAAAAAAATAAAGATTGCCTTCTACTTCTTTTAAAAATACCCTCGTCACAATAAAATAAAAATCTTATTATTTGTTAAAATTGGCCAATTTTGTTATGAAGCTTTACAAAAGAGTAAGGAAATATGGGGGCGATGGAAAGATAAAAACATTTTTATTAAATTTTAGCTTTTTAGTAGTTGCTTTTTTATGTTTTTATTCACTTAGGTAAACTTAAAAACTTATGTAAAATTATTCAATATTTAGCTAAAAATCAAATGAACATTTTTTAAGTTTATATTTAATTTAAGTTTGTAAACTTGAATTTTCAATGTTTGTAAAAACAAGTTCATTAAAAATAAACTTGTTTGGCTTGTTTCTGTTTTGCAACAAACAAACAATAAACAACAACAAAATAAACTTGTTTTACAAATTTAGCAAAACAAGTTTGTTTTTAGTTTATTATGTTTGCCAAACAAGTTTATTTTTAATCAAGTTGCAGAAAAAGTTTTTCTTAGTTTTATTAAGTTTGTAAAAACAAGTTTATTTTTTAAATTCAAGTCTGTAAAACATTTAATTTTATTTCTATTATTCTTTAAATTTAAGTCTGTTTTAATTTTCTTCCTTAAAAATTATTTAAACATTTAACCTCTTAAAAAGCCATTTTTATGCTTCAATAGACTAGAACAGAGTCCGTCTATTTTTTTAATTTTATGGCATGAATATTGATAAAAAATAAATAGAATTTTTAAAGGAAATGCTTCTACGTCAATTAATTTCTTAAAAATAAGAAAAAATATTTTTATTTATTCATAAAAAAATATTTCAATAATTTCCCTAAAAATACAATATTTAAATAAATTATGACATTAAACAATATAACAACGACTAATGGAGATTGGAATTCCCCATACCAACCCATAATCCAGGTAACAATCTTTTGCATTTAAATAAGAATAAACCTGTTTTGAAGACTCTCGGATGGTTTGTTGCTGGTGCACTTTCTTTAGGAACAATCCTTGGCAATGCATTAGTTTTGTTTGCTTATAAACTTGAAACTTCCATTAGCAGACAGGTATGTTTTGTTTTTGATGTTTTAAGTTTGTTATTTTATAGACAAACAAGTTTATTTTCTTAAAACAAGTTTATTTTTCAAACAGTTAGAAAAACATGTTTTTGGTTAAATAAACAAGTTTATTTAAAAACTTAAATGTTTGTAAACAAATGTTTTTGGAAAAATTATTTTTCAAACAAACATTCTTTTTCAACACGTTTATAAAGAAATAAACTTGTTTCTTATAAAGAAAACAATTTCTCTCTCTCACTGCTTTAATCCAAAATTATTGCAACAATTTAAAAAACATCCTTTTAAGCTAAACAATCGTTTTATCGTCTCTCTGGCTGTTTCAGATTTAATTATTGGCATTGAAGGCATTCCATTCTTCACAGTTTACGTTATAAATGGTTAGTGTGTCTTTAAATTAAATTATTTTCAATAAATTTTTAAGGCGATTTATGGCCTCTTGGAAGGTTAGCTTGTGAAATTTGGTTATTTCTTGATTATACTCTCTGTTTAATTTCCATTTTAACTGTGCTTCTGATAACAGTAGATAGATATCTTTCTGTAAGTCTACTTAAAAGTTTAACTAAAGAACGTCTTTTTAGGTTTGCCATACAGCTTCCTACATAAAATGGCAAACACCTATGCGTATTCAAATATTAATTTTTGGCTCGTGGATATTGCCCAGCCTAGTTTTTGGCCTTATGATATTTGGATGGCCGTTGATGGGGAGCATTGAAGACCAAATGTAAAATTATTTGTTTAATTAAAGTTATAAGTTTAATCTTGAAAAACAAAGTTTTAAACAAATGTTGGGAAAACAAGTTTATTTTAAATCGAAAATGTTCGTAAATGTTTCATGTTTATTTAACTGTCTTATGTTTGTTTCCAAACAATTTTTGTATAAACAAGTTTATTTTCTTCAAACAAGTTTATTTTTCCCAAAACATGTTTTCTTCCCAAAACAAGTTATTTTCTTCCAATTCAAGTTTATTTTTCCCAAAACAAGTTTATTTTCTTTTTAAATGTTTACAACATAAAAACAATGTTTTTAATTATGTTTTTACTAATTTCCTTTGTTTATATTAGACAAGCAACATCTAATGGGGAGTGTTACGCTCCTTTTCTCGCTAATCCCTTTGTAAACATGAGTATGTATTTGGCTTATTATTGGACTACGCTTGTAGCTATGCTAATTTTATATAAAGTTTAGATTGTTTTGAATTCTTAATTTTATTAATTTTATAGGGAATTCATAAAGCAGCAAAAAAGTTGGAAAAACGGAGCAAAGCTAGAGAGCATAGACACATTGCCCTTTTGTTAACTCAAAGATTGGGTACTCAGGTAAGCTTCCTGAATTAATAGCTTGCTGAAATTTCCTGATTTATCTTAAAATTTAGGTCGGTGTAGGTCTAATGCTTCATGCTAGGCGTTACCAAGAAGAAGCCCTAGCTAAAAAACAACAGCAACCAACTATCGAAATCAAAGACAGCGGATATACTACAAACAATACAGTTTTGACTAAAAATAAATTTAATTAAAAGAATGTCTTTTACAGCTTTCCACAACAACAGAAACAACAGAAAGGAGAAGAAGTTCGTTTGCAATTCTAGTCAAAGCTTCTCATCGTTTTCGTGGCCGTGGATTTAGTGTATTCAATTCAAATGTTAAGGAGGAAAATACAGTAATTAATAACAACAACAGACGACATTTAAAAATTCAAACACCACCCCAACTTGAACGTCTTTCAGAGGATAATAATAGCTTAGTCAAAACGGCAGTGGAAATTAATGCTAAAGAGGAGGAAAGGAAATGTTAGTTAGTTGTTTTAAGTAGAGGAATTAAGGAGTTGTTTGGAAACATTAAGTTTAAACTTGAGAAAATCAGAATTTAAATTAAGTAGAAGAGAAAAAATCAGAATTAATAATTTCAAGGTTGAACTTAAAAATAACAGAAATAAATAAACTTAAGAATATCAGAATTAAAATTAATGGAGAAGAGAAAGAAATTAGAATTACTATTTTCAAGTTTGAACTTAAAAATATCAGAATTAACCAAAAATTAAAGTTTTGACTTAAGGCTAGATAAAAAAAAGTTTAATCTTGACTTGTAAAAACTTAAAAACTTGATTGTTGTAAAGACTTGACAATGAGTTAAAATTTAAACTTTAATTCTATCAAAGTATTAAACAATATCGGAGATGGAGAAAACCAAATTTACACCGCTCAATTTTTTGATATTGACACGGAAGATATTGATGTATTAGACGATGTTCCTAAGGATATTGTTTGTCTTAAAATTAAAAATAAAAAAAATATATTTTATTTTTAAGCGTATTGGTCGTTTAATCTCCTTTCCATACACTTCATTATCCACAGAAGTATTTCATGAAGAAAGCTTAACTTCACTTTTGAATTTTTGCCCTTCTATGGTTGGTGGAATGACACCTTCTGAACATTCAAAATCTTCTGTGGAATCGGAAATAGAAAATAAAGATACAATAAAATGTTTTAATTTAGGCCAAACTGAACAACTTTTGAAGGTGAAAAATTTTTTTAGATTTTTTAAATAGCCTAATTTTAATTTTAGAGACATAAATCTCTCAATTTATTGTATTCTAAAGCTTCTAAAAATCAGAACAACACAATTTGGAGGTCCAACAGTCTTGGAAGGCAACGAACAAATTTATCTAATTATTTGCCTATTTATGCTCAAATAAAACTTTCAAGGCAAAGCTTAGCTAGTCAAAAACTTGTTTCGAGTGAAGACTGTTTGTTGAATAGAAAGTAATGTTTTTGTAATTTTAAATTTTATAAAATTAAGTTTAAAAACAAGTAAGCTTAGAAACATTAAGTTCAAGCTTGAGTTTATAAACTTAAAAAAATCCAAGTTTAAACTTACTAACTTTAAAAACAAACTTAAAAACATTGTTTTAAAGTTTAAACTTGAGTTCAGAAAGAAACAAAAAAATCAAGTTTAAACTTAAGAATATCAGAATTAATTCTTATAACTTGTAAACATAAGTTTAAACAGAACAAAATCAGAATTAAATTAAAACATTGAAAAAATCAGAATTAAATTTAAACAGAACAAAATCAGAATTAAATTAAAACATTGGAAAAATCAGAATTAAATTAAAACATTGGAAAAATCAGAATTAAATTAAAACATCGAAGAAATCAGAATAAAATTAAAACATTGGAAAAATCAGAACATTTTCACAACAAATAAATTTTTTGTTTTTCAGAAATTCTGACAACATTCAACAATGTTTATCTCTTGCAGTTCCTTTAAAACATGAAGATAATCAACAAAATTCTGATTCTCCAACAAACAGCAGTAATGCTAGTAGTAGTAGAAGACAACGTCAACACACTATGAGAAAAAGGCAGCATTCTGTTCATCATCGTAAAAGACAGCAACAACAAAAAGGGCCTCAAAGCTATATTCAAGTAACAGCTGAAGCTTTGAATCGTTTTCAACAACAATTTAGTGGATTAATTTTGAGTGGATTGGGGTTAACAAATAGAGGCAAACAAAATTTAGTTATGCAGTTTTCACCTTTTTCTAGTTTTTCAAGGTTGGATTTTTTCCAAAAACATGCTTTAATTAAAAATAAAAGAAAAAACAAGTTCATAATTAGTAATTTCAAGCTTAAACTTAGAATATCAGGACAACAAAACAAAATATTAAGTTTAAACTTAAAATATCAGAATTAAAAGAAAACTAAGTCTAAACTTGACAATGTGAGAAAAATAAAAGTCAAGTTTAAGCTTAAAAATATCAGAATTAAATTAAAACAAACAAGTTTTTTTAAGTTTGCAAAAACATGTTTTTAAACAAAACATGTTTTAAATAAAATACATTTTTTGTTTTTTTTCAAGTTTTTCTTCCTCAACACAACCTACAGCATCTAAAAACACAAGTGTTGTTCAACAAAAACAAGTTCCAACATTGTTGGTAACTCGACATTCTCTAACACCTCAAAACATTGAAATTGTTGAAAACAAAGAAAATGAGAAAATTGAGGAAGAACAAAATTTAGGAGCAAATCAATCCTCAAAATTTTTGCAAACACTTTTCTCCCCAATTTCATTGTTTCAAAAACGACGTAAAAAGACTAAAGCAGAAAGACGGGCACAAAAAGCATTTCGAACAATTACTTTTATTGTTGGCTTGTTTGCTATACTTTGGTCGCCTTATTATGTTGTGGTTGGGATATATTTTTTGTTTGAAAAATTGTGGCTTATTAGTTTAATTAAATTTTGTGTTTCTTCTAGTCTTGAGAGGGTCCTCTGATTTTAAAAATAACTTAGAGACAATAAAAATAGGAAATTAGTGGAGAGCTCGTTGGAACAACTGCTATACGTTTAATTATGGGATGCTTTCCCCTTGAGGACTTATACTTCGCTTTTATGGGTATTATTAGGGTTGGATTTTTCGAACCAGGCCGACGTTCGAGTCATTCTTTTTCGGGCCAAAATTCGATGACCGGTTCGAGTTATCGAACCGAACCGGGGCCCCAACCCTATGTATTATGATAATATGAAAACGACGAGGTTGAAAAATACGGGGGAATCGGGGAAAATGAGACAAATTTAAAATAATCGTTTTCCTTTTTTTAATTATCTAAAAATTATTTTTTCTTATATTTTTAATAGGCAACAGTTTACGGTTTCTGTAGAGAATGCATTCCAATGTTTTTGTATAATCTCAGCTATTATATGTGTTATTTAAATAGTTCATTAAATCCGTTTGCTTATGCTTTAGGTAGTTTCTTTTAATTAAATATTATTTTTAAAGTTTTGATTTTATTTTAAAGCTAATCGTCAATTCCGCTCAGCTTTTTGGAAAATTTTGAGGGGAAATTTTAGAACGACAAATTGAAGGGGTAGAAAATATTCTTTTGGCTTCTATTTAATTTTTGATTATTTTTAAATTGATCTCTTATATTTTTTGGTATTTTATTTGAATAAATTAAACAAAATTGTTTTTAGGTAATATTACGGGTTTTTTTGTTCAAAATAAAGGAAATTGCCTAAATGGGTATATGTGGGATGAAATGTCATTTAAAAAATAATAAAAAACGGGGGAAGATTTACGAGGAAAGAAGTTTTTGCCTCTGCGGAGGCCGGCAATTGGCAAAGAAATTAATTATGAACTCGGCAAAATAGTTTGAGTTACACGTTTTAGGCTATTTATTGAATAGAGAGGGTAAGATTCTTATGTAAGATTTTTTAAACTTATCCCGCAAATTATCTTTCATTACGATTGAGCGAGATGCTTTATTTAATGAATAGCCTGAAAAGGGTGTCAGATTTAATATACAAAATCAATTTAAAAACATTAATGAGAAAGCCGACATGAGGCTATATTCAATTTTAAAAGTTTTACACCCCCCGGTTTTATATCAATCAAATAAAACGACAAAAGGCATACAAATAAGGCGATAAGATCATTTAATCATTTTCCACAAAAAATTATATTTTCTTTAATAGTTACACCACATATTACGACGACGGATGTCGGTCTTCTCTTCCTCCTTCAAGTCATCCTCAAGTCCAAAGAGTTCTCGAATCTCTTCTGGCGTCTTATTTCCAATAGCAGCAGCCATAGCCTGGCAACCAGAATAGTACTTTAAAAATTCATTTGAATTATTTTAAGTTTTAAAAAGCATTTTACCAAAGATTTAATGTCCAAAAAGTTGGCAGCCTTAATAAAATTTTCAAGCTCCTCAATTCCGACCTAAACAGAAAAAAAAAATTTGTTTTTACTTTTTGGCTGTACTCTAGCCGGTAACCAGTTCAAAAGCCATTCGACCATTTTCGATCATTTAGAGCCCTATATATTGGCCCACAGGCGTTTCCGAAATGAGGGAATGGTAAACATGAGGGAGAGGCAAAATTTGACAAGCTCGTCGTGAGGAATCGAAAGAAACATTTCAAAAGGCCTTCGAACCGGCCACAAGCTATAGCCATATTTTTGACTGTCTCTGTTCATTTTAATACCTTTAAAAAATCAGTCTCATATTCAGATAAATTAAGAGATTTTCGCTGTCGTGTAGCTGGATCAGTTTCAATTTTAGGATCAGGCTTGCCTAAAAAATAAACGATTTTTAGGTAAAAAGAGATTTGTAAATAACCAATATGTTCTTGTTGTGTAGTGGTATCGCTATAGTATAAAAGCCAGTGAAAGCGTCAGTCTAGCGGGGATCATACTAGCGCGGCTAGTCCCTGATCTCCCTTCGTCTGTTCCAGCCCTTTCCACCTTCGCCTACATTGTATATTTCTACGCCGGATAAATTGTTGTTCTTGTGCACGTCAACATTAGACAAACCTCGGACACCTCCGGTCGTAACAATGGCGCGGTCGACTACGGTTCTGCTCGTCTACTGCCGTAACAATGGCGCGGTCGACTACGGTTCCTGCTCGTCTACAGAACGGCTACTGCAGCGACAACGATCGACAACAGCTTCAGATGGACGAGTGGCATTAGTGTAATGAGGCGAAGTGTAGTGAATTGCTATAAGCAAGTAGTGAAGGAGGAGTGAGGACTGACGTCGTAGTGTAGTGATCGGCAAGAATTGAAAATTAGTGCAGTGGACTTGTTAGTTTGAGGCAAAAAAAAACCTAGTGGTCCTGAGTGCACAAGCCGATCGAAGTCTAAATCAAGTCTATCTGGCATTCACGAGCATGTAAGTCCAGGAATTGAACATTGAAAATTGAAAAATGAAAAGTAAAATTGGGCCATGAACATGAAAAAGTACAAAAATTGGCAGCAAAAGAACGCGTAAGCCCAATGCAAAAGTAAAGTCAAAACTTGGCAGCCATTGAAAGCGTAAGCCCAAAGTAAAAATCAAGTCAAATTTGGCCGCAAAAGAAAGCGTAAGCCCAAAAGTAATTCGGCTGAGGTCAAAGACCAAGAAGCCTTCTCAATGAATCACCCAGACTACACATAGTGTATGTTCAGGAAAGTGTTGCGGTATCTAGTCTTTGAAAGAGGCAGGATGTATCAGACATCCTTCGAGTGGTTAATTAGTAGAGTATTCAAGTAAAAGTATTCAACCACGAGCCATCCTAAAAGTACACAGAAAAACGGCACCGTACTGCGCACTAGCAGAAATGTTAGTGTTGTGGAGTTGAGTTCATTGAAATTCAGTAAAGTATAAATTATGCTTAAGCAGAGCCAAGATCGTAAGTAGATCCTCTGAGCCTGCAATGAAAAGTCAAGCAGTGCCAAGATTCAAAAGTGATCCTCTGAGCCTGCAGTAAATAAATTATTAGTCAACACACGAGCAGTGACAAGATCAAAAAAATGATCCTCTGAGCCTGCAATGAAACATTAAGTGAGCTTATGGACAAGCAGTAAACAAATCAAACAAGTGTCATTCAAGGACGTGCGTTGCCCTGTTTTGTTCCTCTGAGCTTGCTGTAAACGTCAACAAGAACGACAACAATGATGATTGCCACCAAAGAAGAAAGAAAAAGATGTGAACAAAGATGACAAATTGTGATTCTATAAATTATATACTGTAAAATTTAATTTGTTGTTTTGTCCCTTTTGCCTTTTTGTCATCCCACATCTTTATATTTTGTTAATGAGTGTTTGCTAAATGAGACAGACGCTCTGGCTTTAAAGATTGAATAATAGTCTAAAAGACTATAGTGATATTTTCACAACATTGTAAAGCTTCGGCTTTAAGTGAAGCCGAACCTTTTTTTCAAGGGGGGAGGTGTTGTGTAGTGGTATCGCTATAGTATAAAAGCCAGTGAAAGCGTCAGTCTAGCGGGGATCATACTAGCGCGGCTAGTCCCTGATCTCCCTTCGTCTGTTCCAGCCCTTTCCACCTTCGCCTACATTGTATATTTCTACGCCGGATAAATTGTTGTTCTTGTGCACGTCAACATTAGACAAACCTCGGACACCTCCGGTCGTAACAGTTCTGCCATCCATTCAACAACTTTGGAGAAGACATTGGCCTCAGTATTAACTGGAAACTCGTCCTCTGGCTGCCAGTCCGAGTCCTGTAAAAATATTGATAATTTAGCTAAATCAATCTCAAAATACCTTATACATGTCCTTGAAAACGCTGCTTTGAAGAAGATGCGAAACACGAACATTGATTAACCCTCCATCGCTAGTCTTGCATTTAATCTTAATAAATTTTTAAAATATTTTCCCCTCAACAACAATCACCTCCATTTGCATCTGTTCGTCAGTAAACGGAGCAGACTGGTTTCCAACTGATCCTACACTGTTAACCTCAACAGTATCGGATGAAGCAGCAGATTCACTCTTAACAGACATTTTTAATTTTTATTTTAGAAAGCTTATTTAAATTTCTGTAAAGAATAAAATTTATTTTTATGTAAAAGAAAATGAAAAAAAAACACAGATGACACAGAAAATGAAAAAATGACAAAAAAAAAGAAAAGACAAAAATAAACAGAAAAATGAAAAATGACACAAAATGACAGCAAAAAAAAGGGTTATTTTATACTGGATGTCGATTCAGATTGAAGAGCTCTTTTATTAAAAATTATATAAACTTTGGCAAAAAAGATAACAGATACCCCAAAATCGAAAAAATGGGGGGGGGGGGGGGTCTAAATCAAATCATTACAGAATATTCTAAAATAGAATAAGGAGACTATGCGATGGAATATAATGAATGCGGAATAAGACTAACAAACCCACTACTAAAAAACTGCGCCTTTTATACTAAACACGCCGCCCTAACACAGGACATTGATTGCATTTAGGCAATCACTGCTAATGAAAAATAATCCTATATTTCTTTGTATATTTGAAAAGGGAAATAAATTGTGTAGTAAATAGGCAACTTACTCAGAATAAATATATAGAAAAGTTTGAATATTTAAAAATGGCAAATTAAAAAAGGTCGCCCCCCGTATTTTAAAAAAGGGTCGCGCCCTATATATCAGTCTGGCAACATACGGGATTACCGGGATTTACGGGATTAATCCCGCGGGAGCCCGTCTCGTACAAAATGTTGAAAAAAATCCCGTTACGGGATCCCGGGAATGCGATTTTGCCCACCTCTAAATAGTGAAAATAAAATAAATTGCCAAGTGGGATAAAATGTCATTTTAATAAATTAAATGTCATATTGTTAAAAAACGTTTTATCTAAGATTTTTAAGAAATATTTTGAGTTTTTTGGTTATTTTTAGGGTTTTTTCGTGTTTTTTTTCTTCCTAAACTATGTTTTATTTGATATTCCTTCTCTCATAATAGTATATTCCTTTCTCCAAATACGCGGAAAATCCGCTTTCTCCCCAAGTGTCCAATCCCTAATTGTTCGAACACGTTTTTCCGGACACGTCGTTTTCTGTGGCCAAAGTCTCTAAATTACTTTTTAGAATCACAAAAAAATTTAAAAATGAATACCCAAACCCAACAATCTTCTTCTAAAAGTCTACTAAATAATTGTCCTCAACACCCAACAACAGACAGTACTTGCTTCCCAACCTCAACAATTCAAACTCCAACCATTTTTGAAAGTATTAATGGGGCTAATGATTTGGATAAATTAAAAATTTATAAATACAAAAGTGTGTATGGAGAAACTGTTAAATGCCAAGTTATTGCTAAAGAAGTAAAAGAAACTACAAAAAATGATAAAAGCCAACAAGAATTGTCAAAATATGGAAATGTTAATAAAAGTGCTTCTCATTCGTTTTTACCGGGTTTGGGTTGTGCTTTAGTTGGTAAGTTTGTTTTTAGTAATTTTATGGGTTGGGGAATGGGTGGAATTGGATTTTAGTGGGGAGTTGGGTTTTGGTGTGGCGGTTCAGGGTACAACCCAATGTGCCGAAGAGCTATAACTTCTTTCAAAGTGGTCGAATGCGGGACGCCCTAGTATGGTTAGATTCAGCTCGTCAAGACGCATCGAATCATACCAAGGCGTCCCGGATTTGCCCACTTTGAACGAAGTTAATACCTCTGCGGTACATTGGCCTACTCCCGGCGGTTCACCTCCTCTCTCATAAAGAGAATTCTGATTTTTTAGTTTTCTAAGATTTCTACCTCCGGACACCTTTTTTCAGCTCTAGTGTTTAAATGCTATTTTTTCGTATTCTTTAAAACCTTTCCTCCTTTATTTCAACTTCCCTACCTGACTAAATTCAAATTCTTCTTGACCTTGATTCATGTAAACCAAGAAACTGTTAGCTGACTCTAAATCCGGGAAAAATTTAGGCTTGATATCAAGGTCAATCTCTACTAGTTCAAACAGTTTCCTAAACAGCCTCTCATCTTTAACAGCTTCAAAAAAATTTTTATGTCTATTTCAGCATTGTTTGAAGGCAAAGGAAGTGATCGAGGGCAAATTGGTTTTTTTTTAAATTTATTTTTAATTTTAAAAAAATTTAGGAATGGTCACATTTGATTTAAAATCTTCGGAACTTGTGCTTTGCCAATTTGTTGATACAAGTTCTTATTCTTTGCTTAAAATTAGATTGAGTCTTTGCGAGCCGTTGGAGGTTTTTTTAATTTAATTTTTGGGGTATTTTGGACTTTAGGGACCCCAAATTTTACTAATTCCTGACTTTTCCCCTTTGTTTTACCCTGGTGACCAAACCTTTTTTAACAGATTTAGTTGCCCAGAAAACGAAAATTAGGAAGAAATTATAAATAGGAGAGGCGAGGGTACTTTTTTGGGTTTCCTGCCCCCCCTCACCCCGTTTGAGTAGTTTTCCTTAAGTTGAATGGACATAGTGGATCAGACTTCCTTCTTCAATTCCTCGCCATTTTCATATGGATCCATTATCCTGTTTATTCATATTAAGGAAAACTGAGAATCAATGTATGGGGGGGAGGACTTTTTTTGGATATCCCGCCCCTCCCCCTCCCCCGTTTGAGTAGTTCTCCGTAAGATGGAAATATGTAGAGGTCAGACTTCCTTCTTCAATTCCCCACCCCATTTTCATATGAATCAGTTCCCTTGTGTATTCATAATAAGGAAAACTGAGAATCAATGTAGGGGAGGCGGAATGTCCAAAAAGTACCAATGGGGTCTCTTAAGCTTATAACTTCCCCATTTTCTTATTAAAAAAATTTTTCCCCTAAAAAAGATTATTTTGCCTGACGACAAAGAAAAAACATCCTCAAAAGTATTTCTTATGGATTTACTTCAAGACACCTGCAAAAGAGCAAATATTGTCCCAATTCAACGAAAATGCTTTAATGATGCTTTGGGTATTGAATTATTGAAGAAAATATTTTTGGAAGAATGCTCTAATTTGGATGCTTCTGTTTATCAAAGGTTTGGAGTGTTTCCTTGGATTTATATTTTAAATTAATTCCTAACTTTTATTTCTCCTATTCTTAACCTTAATTTATTTAAAACATACTCTCTATTATTTCAGATATTTTTGTATGGGAGCGGTTGCTGCTTTAATTAAATATGCTGAAAATGCTCATGTACTTTTTTTTTGATTACTATAAGACATCCTCAGAATTAGTTATAGGTTTTAAGTTGACCAGTGGTAGATTCAAGGAGCTTCCCAAAGGATACCCTCTATTTAATATACAACTCTTTATAGGATATTATTTTTCAGTCCCAAGAGGGTTATTTATAGTGAAGTCTGCCTCTATTAAAAAATATTATTTTTTGTTTTTAAGAACATTTTTTGTGCTCAAAATTCATTAAAATGTACTTTTGTTGCAATGGAAGATTCCTGTATGATTGGTAAAAAAATTTGAAAAATTTTTTTTTAAATTTTTTTCCAAATTTTATTTTAAAGATGTAAATAGTTGGAAAAGTCTAGATTTAATCCAAATTGATTCAAAACCAAAAAAGGGTGTTATAAATTCACTTTTTGATGTAATCAATTCTTGTGTTACTCCAGGAGGGACAAAAACTTTAAGAAGCTATTTATTACAACCATCAGCAAATTGTCAAACAATTAATAAAAGATTGGATATTGTGGAGGAACTGGTATTGAATCAATCGGTTTGTTTAAAATTTTTTAAAGGGTTAATAAAGGGTAATGGATTTTTTTGAGATTGGAAACAAGAGATTTTCGATTGATTATTTATACCGGGTTTATCGTTAACAAAAAAGATAGATTTAAGTATTTAGTTGAGAAAGTACCCAAAAGTTTAGGAGAGCTGTAGAGCCCTTCAGTGACAGGAGAAAGAAAAATATTTGGAAGAGAAGGATTGTTTAAAAAACGAAAAAATATATTTACCTGTGGTTAAACGAAGTAGGAAATTTAATAACTTTTAAAGCCTTTTTCTAATAATATGTAAGACAATATAGTTGAAGTTGTAGGGATATAAAAATATTTTAAAATTAATAAAAAATGATTAAAAGTAGGATTTTTTAAAAAGTGAAGGATTTTTTTTATTCTTTGCTGTCAGTAACGGAGTTGTAGAAATAGAGAGATTACTCCTTAATTTTTTTCTAAAAACTTTATTTTTTTTTAATTTAGATGTGTAGCAAAATTCGAGCAGTCCTTTCAACCTTATCGGATCTTCAATATATGATTTCAATGTTTTCTTATACAAATTTGTCTAATAATAATTTGGGAAAAGAGGATTCTAAACGAATTATTAGAAATAAAATCGGACAGGTTTTTTTTTAATTTTTTAAAATTTTTAATTGTTTCTCTGTTTTAAGGCAGTTTCTCTAAAAAATATGCTGGATGCTGTTGAAAAACTTGGTTTTATTATGTCACAATCTAGCTTGTCATTTTTTGTTGAAAATAAAATGGTTTTCTTTTTTAATTAAAAAAAATTTTTCAAAATTTTTTTAAATCCGAAATTTCGAAATTTTTTTGAACTCGAAATTTCGAAAAATAATTTCAGTTTTTTTTTTTGATTAAAAAAATTTTTTTAGGTTTTTTAATTAAAAAAATTTTTTCCTTTATAGAAATTAACAGATTGCCGTTTATCCAAAATTGGAGAAATTGTAAATAAAGTAATTTCAACAGAAGTTAATAGTCGAAAAAGAAAGGGATATGCCCCAATAGCTAGAGATTATGCATTATTTGCTGTAGCAGAAAAACAAAATGTTTTGTTAGATATGGCTAGAAGAGTATATCAAGAATTGGTCGAACGAGTTATGGGTTTGTTTGTTTTTTATACAGTTTTTTAAGTAATACGGGTTGGATTAGGGTGTGATTCTCTACCGCGAGTCCGTTTTCTATTCTTTGGCCTTCCGTCTTCCACTTTTATAAAGAAGGTCTCTTAAATTGAGTTAGCAGGCAGCCTTAAAGACCCTTATATTAACTTGAGATGTAACGAGGTGAGCCTTAAATTGGCAAGTCTCTTATAGTGGGAACCTTCTTTATAAAGGACAACAAAATTTTAGAGGAGCGTGCCTTAAATTAGGGGTGTATCTAGCTAGTATTGTATGCATTTTTTGAGGTCAATCTTTAAAAAAAATTTTTTCATTTTTATAGAATATGCTGGACACGAAAGAGAAGAAATTTCTGGTGCACAAATAAACTATTCCCAATCTAGAGGATATCATTTTTCTTTACATACAAAGGATCCATATAGTGTTAAATTACCAAATTATTGTATTCAAATAGTTCAAAACAAAGCTTCTATAACTTTTACTACGAGGGATTTGATTAAATATAATGGTTTTTTATTTAAAATTTTTTGGGGTTATTTTTAGGGCCCTTTTATTGTGTTCTCAAAAAGTCCGCAACTTTTTTCCGCAAATTTTTTATTTTTTTATACTTTGTCAAAAAAGATAAATATGAGTAGGGTTGGTTTCGTAAACCCCGTTCTCATACGACGATGATATTTGGGCTTTTCACAGACTCTAATATTCCCGTTTCCCGCAAAAGTTCTCCCCATTATTTGAGACCAATCCTAAATATAAATACAAAGTATGGATTATTTTTGGGGACGAAAAATTTAGTAGAATTTGCGAACAAAACCTGCGGATTTTTTCGAGAACATGAAGGGACAAATTATTTTTACTTTAAAAATTTTCTTTTTTTAATTCAGATCGTTTAATCCAATCAGAATGTGAAGTTTTACAAATGAGTAATTTAGTTTTGGAACAAATGATTATGAATATAAGAGTATATTTACCTTCACTTTATCAGTGTGCTGAATTAATATCTTTATTGGATTGCTATACTTCTATTGCTTATTATTCTAATAAAACAAAAACAGGTTTATTTTAAATTTTTTGGTGTTCCTTTCACCCTATAGGTAGGGTGAAGGGAACATTTGGTTTTGTAATTTTTTAAAAATATTTTTTGATGTTCCTTTCACACTGGATATAGTGCGAGGGGAACATTGGGTCTGTAATTTAAATAATTTTAAAGGTTCCTTCCACACCATAGGTAGGGTGTAAGGAACATTTCTGTAATTTTAAATTTTTTTGATGTTCCCTTCAGACTATGGCTAATGTGAAGGGAACATTGGTTCTCTTTTTCTCAACATTTTGATGTTCCCTTCAGACTATGGGTAGTGTGAAGAGAACATTTTTTCTTATTTAACTGACAGTTATTATTTTTTTATAGTTCGCCCAAAGTTTTCCAATCACATAAAAATTATTGATGGTCGACATCCCATCTTAGATTGTCGTTCTGATGTTGTTCCAAATAATACAGTAAATTTTAAAAATTCTGCCAAAAATTATTTTTTATTAATTTTTAAAGTTTCTTTCTCAAAAAGATGGACGTTTTATAATTATTGCTGGGCCTAATATGGTTTTTTTTTAATTTTTAAGAATTTTGAAAAATTTTTTTAAAGTCAGGAAAGTCTACTTATATGCGCCAAGTTTGTCTTTTACAAATTATGGCACAAATGGGATGTCTGGTACCAGCAGAGTCTGCAACTTTTATACCGATGACACATATATTTTCACGTGTTGGGCATAATGATGATCTTGTAAGAAATTTGTCTGGATTTTCTGTTGAGGTTTATAAAGAAATTTTATAAGGAAATTAATGTTCCCTTTGCACTACATATGGTGCAAAGGGAACATGAAAAATTTATGTCCCTTCCACACTACATATAGTGCGAAGGGAACATTAAAAATTTATGTTCCCCTCACACTACATATTGGGTGAAGGGAACATCAGAATATTTATGTTCCCTTCACGCTACACATAGAGCGAAGGGAACATTGAAAAATTTTCTGTTCCTTTCACACTACGTTAGTGCGAAAGGAACACCAAAAATTTATGTTCCTCTTACACTACATGTACATGTAGTCCGAAGAGAACATTTAAAAAAATTTTTATAAAAATTTATGTTCCCTTCACACTACACATAGTGCGAAGGGAACATTAAAAATAATTTTAAATTAATTTTTAAAAATAGATGTCTGAAATGGCTACAATATTACAAAATGCAAATCAAAGTTCATTAATAATTATTGATGAATTGGCTAGAAGTATGAAGACTTGAAAAAAAATTTTTTTTTAATTAAAAAAATTTTTTAAAGGTACATCAACAGAAGAAGGGATAGGAATTAGTTATGCAATATGTGAAAGAATATTGGCTATTGGGGTTTTCTTTTTAGATTTTTTTTTATTTTTTAAATAATTTTTTGAAAGGCATTTACTCTATTTGCTACACATTTTTTGGATATGGCTCAACTTGAAATTTGTTATCCTGAAATTGTTAGAAAGTTTGTTTTGATTTTTATTTTTATTTAATTTTTAAAATTAAGTTATCATTTTTCGTCAATGAAATTTAATGGAAATGATTATGATACAACTCCACATAAATTGTTTAAAGGTCCATATCAGGGTCCGTTGTATGGTAAATTAATTTCTTTTTCTTTTCAATTATTTGTGTAAAATCCGCAAATTTTGTCCGCAAAAATTTTTAAAAATTTTTAATTTATTTTCCAAGAGGACCATCCAAAAAATGTAGAAAATTGTGTAAAATAATTTATATTCCTTTCACATTAATAGAATATTTTTCGCACATTTTTGGATACCTAGTCCTTTTTTTCAGAAAATTTTTACTTAAATATTTTTGCAGACAAATATTTTTTGCGGGCAAAAAAAATTTTGCGGATTCCAATAAAATAACCTTTTTTTAAAAAAAATTTTTTTTTATTAAAAAAAAGGTTTGGATTTGGCATCAATGACTACCTTTCCTGAAAAAATTATTAAAGATGCGGAAAGGTTGGCAGAACGTTTAAGGACTGCAAAAAGGGAATCGTGAGTATTTTTTTTAAACTTTAAATTTGGGAATTTTATTAATTTTTATAGTAGTAGTTTTTTGGATACCACCTCAAAAATTGAATTTAATAATACTTTTGAAACAATTGAAAATTTTGAAATAAACAGAACAATTTAAATTTTTTTTTGTTGATATTCAATTAATTTTCTGGGTAAAAATGTCCAGTTCGCTATCTACCTGTCCACAAAATGGATACTTATCAATAAGAAGAAAAATGGGCGAGACGAAAAAAATGCAAAGAGGGAAGGAAAAGTGAGCATTCCCTTTGCGGACAGATAGATAGCGAAAGGGCACATTTACTGACTGTTTATTTTATTTTGCCATAATTTTTTCCACTTTTTCAAGACCAATTTCTTTTCAATTTTCCATATTTTTTTTGCTAGTCTACTCTATATGAACCGGG
The DNA here is from genome assembly GCA_036172955.1 of Meloidogyne arenaria. Classification (NCBI taxonomy): domain Eukaryota; kingdom Metazoa; phylum Nematoda; class Chromadorea; order Rhabditida; family Meloidogynidae; genus Meloidogyne; species Meloidogyne arenaria. The sequence continues at coordinate 3,465,868 of JARQAB010000032.1, read as the reverse complement.
GATGTCACGGAAGTTAAGAAGTAAGTTGGGCCGAGTTTCGGGTTTCTCGCCAATTTTTTTCGGATTGGATTTTGGGTCAAAACGAAGGATTGACCGCGTGACATCCCTGGACCTTCTCTACCTCCTTAAATTCCTTTAAAAAATTATTTTTCTGTTTAATTATTTATTTTAAATAAACTATAATTAATATTAAAAAAACGTGACAATATTTTTTCCGTTTTAACAAGTTAAAATGATTATAAATCAAATAAAAATAAAAGAAAAAAATTACGATGTATATAATTAAAAAAAGTATCTTTTTGACGAGTTTGTTTTTCATTAAAAAGGGTTCCAAAAAATTTTTTGTACATATATAAATACCAAAAATGCCCTTATCTATATAAAAAGAGGTTAGGTTATGATTTCTTAAGAAAAAAAATTTTTTTTTACTTGAAGGGAAACACAAGTAAAATAAAAGGAAATTTTTTTTATTGTCTATCAATTACCAAAATTTTATTTAGCAAGCTTCTTTTTGTTTTGTTTTTGATTCTTTAAAAATTTCTCAAATTTTAAAATTTAAAATAAGGAAAAAAAGCTTGCTAATAATTTTAATAAACACACAAATGTTTACCATTTAAAAAATCAAGAAAAAAAATTTTTTTTGTCCTTTATTTTATGAAAAAGCTTCAGGCGGTATTTGTGCACGTATATTTGCAAATGCTCTTGTTGCATCCTAAATTTAATTTTTAATTAAAATAAAAAATATTTTTCTGGGTCAAGAGATTCTTCTGGTATTTTAATCTTACAAGACATCGATACAAAAATTATATTGGTACCCCCCCCCCCCCCCGAAATGGGGAAAAGGAAAAAATCTGGCGAGGAGATTGAGTAAGAAAGTGAATTTGGTAGCCTACTGTCCTATAAAATTCTCACAATTTTCGCCTACGGCGATAAAAATCAAACTTCTCCCTTGCCCCCCCCCCAGAAATAATCCTGGCTACGGGCCTGCTCTAAATCCTCTAAAAATTAAAAAAAACAAAAGACAAAACCTCCCAACTCCAGGCACAATCCTGTAAACATTTTTCTGACCAATCAGGCTTCATTCCACTAAAAAGACAAAATTGTTTAACCATTTCTGTTCTAGCATTCAAATTATTTGTTGTTGATGGATTAATAAATAAATTTGTTTGTTGTTGTTGTTGAATTCCTCCTTCTGTTGCCATTTCATTTTTTATAGTAAAACTTCCTGAAGAAGTCCCAGCCATTCCAGATAACAAAGTTTGTGGATTTAATAATGATAATTGTTGTTGTTGGGGACTAGGTGGGGGTGGGGCCATTCCATCCAATTGTTGTGTAGAGACTGACTTAAATTTTAGAAAAGATTATTAATAGGATTTGGAAATTTTTTGTTATAAAATTTTTTTCAAAAAAATTCCAAAAAAATTTCCAAAATTTTTCAAAAAAAAAATTCAAAAAATTTTCAAAAAAATTTCGAAGAAATTTCAAAAAATTTTCGAAAATTCAAAAAAAATTTTTCCCTTCCCCAAAAAACACTTACACTTATAGCAGCATTCTTCAATAAATTATTGTAATGTTCCATTCTTTGTGTACTCACTGGTGTAATTTGTAAAATATCAGAAAGTATAGCCAATCTTTAAAAAAAATTTTTTTAAATTTAAATAAAAAAAGAAACCCTTCAGTTTTTGGAATAATAGCAAATTGTCGAACAAAGAATTTGCATTCTGTTGAGCTATTTAATGGCTCGCCAATGCGAGTTTTTCCATCACGAAATATTCCTTGGAGGGTTATAACCATTAGACTGTTCTAAAAATTAAAAGAAAATTTTTTTATTAATTTTCCAGAAAATTTCAAAATGTCAACTTTCAAAAAGTCAAAAAATTTTTTCAAAAAATAAAAAAAAACAAACCGAAACCAAATTAAAATCCAATAAAAAAGATTGTTTAACATGTTCAGTCTTTGGCAATTTACTCAAAGCTACAGCTATATCCATTGGTCCACGAAAAAGAAGGCGATCACGAAAAGCTTGCCATTTTTGTTGCATTACAATATTGTGTGAATTACGGACATATGTTCCAAATACTTCTCTACAAAATTAAAAATTTTTTTAATTAAAACTTTTTTTAAAGTAAGGGGGTTACAATTAACTCTAATTTGAGCAGAAAATGGAAAGTAAGAAGAGGAAAGCTGGTCAACCTTCGAAAAATTTTTTTGTGAATATACGGACGAATTGAATAAGAAAAAAAGATAGAAATGGGAAGGCGAAAAATTATTAAAAGAAAAAACTTACGTATCACCACGTTCCACAAATTTTGTATCAGGCAATGTACAGATAGAATAGGAAAAAGTAGCCTGAAATTTAAAAAAATTTTTTCCAAAAATTGCAAAAAAAAAATTCACAAACATACATTAGAATCATAAGCATTAATTAATTTTTGTCTAGATTGTTCTGGATCTAAACTATCATAAAAACCAAAAAATTCGATAATAAAATTTTCTGCCATTTTTTTCATTGATTCATCTGTGTGATAACCAGCCTTTAAAATTAAAAAAAAAATTTGTTGAAAAAAAAATTGTGTATTTATCTAAAGCTTTCCTAAATTGACTTTTTCCGAAAAATTTTTGAGGAAAATTTTTCCGAAAAATTTCAAATCATTTTATGGCCCTAGTCTTAAAGGTTATCATTTTAAAATTAAAAATTTTGAAAACTCCAAAAATTTTTTTCACAAACCTTAAATTTAGGTATAGGCTGTGAAGAAGTATATCCAGATGGACGTGTTGCCAAAGGTATAACAATAACACCATCCAAGTAGCTTACAAGAGGGAAATGTGTATGAATATCCCTGGAAAATTGAAAAAAAAAATTTTTTTTAGAAATTTTCAAAATTTTTAAAAATCATCAACAAACTTTGTATAAGCAGCAAAATTATTATTATATCCAATAATAAATTCATTATTTTCAAAATGAACACTTTCCAATTGCCAACCAGAAAATTTTGAAATTTCTTCAATACGAGAAATCTTCAAAAAATTTTTTATCAAAAATAAAAAATTTAAAAGAAACCGCATTATTAGCCATATCTAATTCAACAACATTAGGTGCTGCATAGACTAATGAAGAAACAAAGTCTAATGTACGTAAATTGTTGTTCTTTAAGAAGAAAATATTTTTTTAAAAATAATGAATAACAAAGAAAAATTAATTTTGAAAATTTTTCAATGAAAAATTTTTCTTTAAAGAAAAAAAAATTATTTTTCATGAATAAAAAATGTTTTCCACCCAAAAGGATTCGAACTCTCAACCTAACATAACAAAAATAAAAAGATTTTCCCACTACACCAAAAAAAAAAACAACTAATTGCAGGAGTGTAAAAAGAAGGTACCATACATATTGTTAGAAAGAAAAAAAGTTTCCCAAAACTTTTTTTATTCAAAAAATAATTTAAAAAATACATTAAGTCTAATTCCTTTAATATTAGCCAAATGACGAGAAACATAGTCAGAAATTGTCACCATTACAGAATTGTGAATAAGGCCACGTGGTGTTTCATTAAGCTTTTGGAAGAGAGGATCGCTTTGAAAGCTGCTCAAATCCAAAGAATTGGTGTATTGATTGTAACGAGTTTTTAATATTTCCTGAAATTTTATAAGATGTGTTGAAAATGTTGAGACCTATTTCCCTTTTCCTGTAACCACAAAAAAGGACCCTCAAAGAACAATTGGAAGATTGAAGCAACCCTGAAACCAAGAAAAGGAGGATCGTTGTTGAGTCCCTAGTTTAAACCTTTTCGAAATCATTTTGACCCCCAACAGAAAAAAAGGAGACCCTCTATACCGCTTAATTAATATAGAGCCCCAGGGGTTTCACTAACAGAAATTCACTGAGCAACAGAAATATTATAAAAATCAACAAACCAAAACAACATTTCTTGTTGAAGTTCCCAACGTCTCAAAAGGTGCAAGCACTCTCTTCTTATAAATAACATATTTCATATTTGGATTGTGTTTGTCTGCTATTCGTTTAGACATTGCACAAATAGCTTCAGCATCATCTTCCGACATTATTGAAAAGCGAAGGTCTCCATTTGCATCCATCTTCGGGGCGATAGGCAAAAAACGATCAACAGATTCAGCCAAAAGGTTTAAAACTAAATATTTTCCAGCACGAGAAGCATTTTTGACCTTTAAAGGAAGTTGAGTTTTTGAATTAAAAATGGTAATATTGAACCAGGCAGACCCCATTTTTTCGTTTTTTCCTCCCGAAGTTTCTTCCCATATATTTGCAGAATGGTCAGACTTCCCTTCTTCCATTCCAATTTTCCTTATTTCCATCCAAGGGGAAATAAAAATTAATTCCTTTTGATTGTTAGTAGAAGGGCAAATGGGATGGAAGAAAGGAAAAAGTCTGACCAGTCTGTAAATATATTACAGGAAAAAACTTGGGGAGGAACAATTGGGGTCTGTCAGATTCAACATTAACTAAAAAAATAAAAAAAGTCAAACCGTGATTTCGTAGATATATGTATTTCGAATAAAATCTCTGCTTCGAATAGTTGGCTGTTGTCCTTTGGTTATATGTCCTTCAATTATTCCAAGCATCTTTTTTTGTAACTGGGAACCGTCTCTTCGGTATGACTGGAAAAAGAAAATTTTAGAGTTAAAGATGTAAAAAGAAAACCTTTTTTGCTCTATAAGAAGTCCCTTCATCATCGTCCAAATCTTCATATTTTGAAGCTACATCAGGATCTAATACAGCATATTTCATTGTACGCGCTTTAACATCGAGACGACCACCAGGGTAACGGCTCATTTTTATATTTGATTTTATTTTTTTAGATCCTGCAAAAGTTTAGAGGCTTTAAATTAAGTCAAAGATTTAAACAAACAAGGGTAATACCAAGTCTCGTGTCCTCATCACCCCTCTATTTTTCTTAGAATGCGCATGATGGTCAGGAGAGGGAAAACAGAATATGGCAAGGGAAATCGAGGAAACCTGACAAAAAATGCCAAATCTGACCATTATGAACATTCTAGGAAAAAATTGGGGTGGGGGAAGAAACTCGGTATTACCCAAACAAAAAACAAAGTAAAATCACAAAAGAAATACAAGAAAAGGTCTTAAAATTAAATCAAATGACTAATTTATTTGAGCAATCTTTAACACGTTTTTAACGAATTCAACAAATAAAGGCAAGTAAATTGCTCTTTAAAACTAGCCATTTCATTTAATAATCGTGTAATTGCAAATACCAAGGTTACAAAAACTAATTTCAGGCTGGTTAAGGTGAAAATCAATTTCAACACTCAAAGGAAAAATCAGGATTTATGGAAATGGTGCTATATAATTTCGACAGTGACTAAATTCGACAGTGATTAAATTCGACAGTAAAATTCGCCAGTGACTAAACTCGACAGTGACTAAATTCGACAGTGAACTATTTTTTCTTTTTTCACCGTTTTCCTCGATTTTCGACAGTGATTAATTTCGACAGCGACTAAATTCGACAGTAAAGCCTAATTTTTAAAAAGTGTGGATAATTAGAGAAAAAAAAGTAGAATATTTTCGCTAATTTAGAAAGATCTCAATAGGCGCTATTATTTTTTTAACTAGAAAGATCAAGCCTGATTACTCATTAAAAACTACGAACCGATTTTAATAATTGATCAGATTTGATTTATTCAGTTGGAAAAAAGATACCGCTTAACGAGGGCTTTCGAATCATATATGATTTACTCAGATTGGATTAAGGCTTTAAAACGTTGTAGTCGATTAAAGCTGCGTAGCACTTAGTTAACAGCGCTCAGCTGGCCCATTCCGCAGCAACACGGGATGCTGAATCGGCGACTTTGAATCTATCTTTAGCGAAAATTTCGCTTTTTTCTCTAATTATCCACACTTTTTAAAAATTAGGCTTTACTGTCGAATTTAGTCGCTGTCGAAATTAATCACTGTCGAAAATCGAGGAAAACGGTGAAAAAAGAAAAAATAGTTCACTGTCGAATTTAGTCACTGTCGAGTTTAGTCACTGGCGAATTTTACTGTCGAATTTAATCACTGTCGAATTTAGTCACTGTCGAAATTATCAGACACGATGGAAATGAAGAGAAAAGAGAGAAAAGTAGAGAAATAGTGTGTTAAAAATTAATTAGAGAAATAGAGAAGTTATTTTTTTGGCGTTTTGTTTAATTTCCCCGGATATTTAAAAATCTTTATTTTTGAAAATTTTTTTGACTTAACTTTGCTCATAAAATTTCGAATTTTTTTTGTTTTTATTTATTTAAGAGTTGCATTTTTTTATTTCCTTTACATTTTGACGAGAAGGAAGACGAGAAACACGTCGGAGTAGACAAAATTGTTGTTAGTTTTTGATGTCTTTTCCTTGACTTTTTTGGCTTGCATTTTTATTTTTTACTCTTAATTTTTAAAATTTTTTTTAGATTTTTAAATAATGCCTTGTTCCAGCGAAATGAGATTTTGTTTAATTTGTAAGCGCAAAGTGTCAACAAATGGGTTAATTAATCATATCGCTCAACATTTGGATTATAAACGGCACAAATGTACCAAATGCTCTTTTAGGTTATTTTTTGTGTTTTTGTTTTAGTGATTATTTTTTCAATTTTAGAAGTGTTTCTGTTGAGGATATGGTTGACCATCAAAACCAAACGAGTCATATTGTTGAATTCGATGTAAATTTTTTTATTTTAATTTTCTAATTTAATTTTTACTCACTCCTTATGAATGCCCTCTTTCTGATTAAGGCCACTTTGTAAGGTGATTTTAAATGCTCGGGCATTCTATCAGAGGCAACATGAGAGTATTTTTGAACTAGGAATTAAACAAGGCTTAGTCAGGGATCGGGGTTCCGTTTCAATTTTAAATTTTTTTTGCTAACCGAAAAGCTAGATGAAAGATCCCTTCTGCTCTTTTTTGAATCGACAACCCAATTTCGGCCTGTCTCCTCTCGGGTTTCTTGTTTTAGACCTTAATTTTCACATTCCTTTAATTCAAATTTAATTCTTCCAGTCACTCAAAAATTGGTACCTTGAACGCGTTTGTCAGTTAATTTACAGCGATTTTGATTACGTCGAGAAACACGGTGTTGAAGCTATTCGTCGTATGGGCTCAGCTTTTGGTGATCGAAAACGTTTGGAAGATTTGTTGAAAGCAGAGTAATTTTTTGTTTAATTTTTCTTTTAAATTTAATTTTTTAGAGAGGTTAAATCTGAACATGAACTTCAAATTATTGAAGCGGATGATGAGGTTGAATCTGTTGAAGGTTAAAAATTCTAAATATATTTTTTGGTCGAGTATGGGAACTTTTCTGGGCGTCGTCTTGTGCTCTATAAATTAGTAATGGAATGGTTTATGCGAAACTTCTTTCGAACCAAAATCCGAAACCCTATTTGAAGAAAATCTTCTAAACTCGAACCCCAAAACCCGACGACATTTTACTCAACCCGTCTTATTTCTGTTTGAACTTGTTAAAATTAAGTTTCATAGTGGTCATAAAAAATTCTGAGATTTGCCCGTTTTAATGTTACTGGGTTCGAATCCTTTCAGGATTAGGCATATGTCTCTATTTCTGTTTCTAAGGCCTCTATTTTTAGTTTTTACAATTTTCTCCACTTTATATGACTTTCAATGTCTTTATTCTTTAGATGAACCACCACCACCCCAACCAAATAAGCAAACAACTCCTCGTCCAACACCTCCAATAGATCCGCAAGCAGGAATTGATTTACTAGATCATTGGACACGTTCAATAGAAAAAATGACAAAATCACCGGATATTTTTAAAAATTTGAGCAATTCAAATAATTTAAATGTGTCAAATTCTTCCAATTCCAACATCGACAAGAACAATTTAAACAAATCTGGAAGGTGTTCTTTTAAAGATACACAATCAACTACAAGTCCTATTGTTCATGGAACTGGAAGTCCTGCTACAGAAAATTTGAGTTTGGAACAAAAAACGGTTTCTAATTTACATATTTTAAAGGGGGGGGGGTTTGGATTTATTTAAAGATTCAGGATGATTTTAGGGGTTATTTTAAGTTTTCACTCGAGCATGATCTATATTAGTGACCAGAGAACTTCTTACAAGCCAATTATTGGCATCACAAAAAATATCTATCTCTTTGGCCTATAGCTTTGCTCAACGTCGTATCGGAGGTTGGGAGGTTGGGAGATTTTATGTAGTCCTCCTCACCCGAAATATGGGGAGGGTAGTGGTATGGTAATATGAGGATGGTCAAAAAGTCAGGCTTCTTGAGCTCAAAAATCCAACACCCTTTATTTTTTCCTTTTTGAGCATCTTCTGGCCATCTCTTAATTTCTTTAAAAAAATTTTTTCATTTTTTAGAAGCGTTGTTTAGCTGATCTTCACAAACAAATAACTAATGGAATTCCAAAAAGAAAATGTCAAATGTGCAATCAAAATGTCGACAACGATTATCGTTCAATGAAGAATCACGTTTTTCGTGTACATTTTAGGCCTTATAATTTAAATAAATTTACTCAACTTTTGGAACGTTGTTTTAAAAAGGATGGAAATAATTGTAATAATAATATTTTTATTACAAATGATTTACAATGCAATGTTTGTGCACGGGAATTGAGAACTAAAAGTTTGTTTTTTTTAATTTTGGGTTGAAGGGGGTTCGGGTAGGGTCGTCGGTTTTTGATCTTTGGAGACTCGAAACCGACCCTAAAACCCTCGGGCCAATTTTCTACGCCATTTACACCGAGGGTTTTAGGGTCGGTTTCCAACTGGTTAATATGAATTTAAATTGATAGTTTCGGACAGGCATTTGCGGATGACATTTATCCTTAAACCTAAACTTACCTATAGTCCGCTTAGTGGCATTTAAAAACTTAGCTCCGGGAGCCAGCCTTAGAGATAGCCATATCCAGCATTGCTTACTAATCTCTTTGATTTAAGCTAGGTTTTCCAATAACTCTATTTTGACAGCCTTTTTTTTTTTGAAAAACAAAATTTTTTTCTAATTTTTTAGCTGGCCGTTTCAACCATGTCTCCGTTTGTCATTCAGATTATATTTGGAAATGTATTTATGCTCAATGCGATTTTAAAGTGAATAGCTTTTCCAATTTTTTACGCCATTTACAGGTTTCTACTTTTATTTATTTAATTTCAACATAACAAAAAACTTACAAGTTATGTCCGCAAATTTTTAAAATCCGCAAATCATATTTTTTTTGTCCGCAAAAATTTGCGGACAAAAATTTGCGGACAAAACTTCGGATTTTTCTTAAAATTATATATTTCTTCTCATTTTCAGATTCAACATCGCAAAAAATCTTTTCAACTCGAACATTTCGAAAAAGATGCATATATTCGATTGAGAGCAGATTATGAATTAAAATTAACACCTTTAGTTAGAAAATGTTTTCCTTTTGATTTACCTGCAATAATTCTTGGTGGAAATATTAATGAAGAGGAAATTCCAGTTGATGAAATTGTTTCAAAGTAAATTAAAAAATTATTTTTTAGTTTTTTATGAGGGTTAACATGGGTAGAATTTTAAAAAATTAAAAAAAAATGTCCGCAAATTTATGACAATCCCTGTACTACGAGGTAAAAATATGGAACAGAAAAAATTCCTCGTTTATCTTTTCTATACTTTCTTACCTTGCCGACAATGTAAGCAAATTTTTACATAAATTTGCGGACATTAAAATTTTTTTAATTTTTTGTCCGCATAAATTTTGCGGACATTAAAATTGTCTAACTTGTGAGCAAAAATATTCACAAAACTTGAACATTTAAAAAAATTTTTTGTAACTTTTGTCCGCATAAATTTTGCGGATAATATTTGCGGACATTATTTAAAATTCCTTTTTTAAAGTTTTATGCCAACTCGTGAAATTAAACAGCCACTCACTCCTCGTAATGCATTAAAACAACAACATTCTAATACCCCAACAAAAAGTGTAGATGAAGAAATGGTTGATCCTTCATCTGATGAAGATGAAAAGAAAGTTGATAAAAAAGAATTAAATGAAAAAATAATTGAATTAAATAAAAATTTGGTTGGAAAGAAAAATGGAAATAATAATAATGTGAATAGAATTAGCAGTTCAAGTAATAGTGGTGAAAGGCTGACTGGAACAACTACAAATAAAATGTATGGAAATAGAAATGTTATGACTAGTGGGCAAGTACAGAGATACAATCAAGGATATTGTGAGTTTTTTGAAGATGAAAAAAAATTTGAAAATTGCGGACACAATTTTTGTCCGCAAATATTTTGTTTGTCCGCAAATTTGTTTGTCCGCAATTTTTGTCCGCAAATATTTTGCGGACAAAAATTCGTCCGCAAAAATTTTTTGTCCGCAATTTTGTTTCTTTGGATAAAATGTCTATTATTAAGATTTATTTAGATTTTTTCAATTTTTGAAAGAAAATTTTTCTTTTGAAAATTTTTTGGGGTGTTTTATGGGGTAGTTCCTTCATGGATTGTATTTTGCGGACAAATTTTATTTTTCGATTGATAAATAATAATTTATAGGTGAATTAAAAAAAACGAGAATGTTGGGTTCTCCAAATAAGTTATATAAGCGATGTTAAATAAAAAAATTTTTTGTCCGTTAAATATTTGCGGACAAAAAATTGTGTCCGCAAAAATTTTTTGTCCGCAATTTTCGGATAGAATGCCAATCATTAAAAAATTAAGTAGTTAATAATTTTTTTATTTTCTAGTCACTCCAAAACGCAATTATAATCCAGGATTTGCACGTATTTTCTTTAAAGGGGGTCATAAACGTCGTTTTCGTTACTATAGGAAGGATGACGATTTTAATTATCTTTAGAGATTGGAATAAAATTGTTTTTTTTTGATAATTATTTTAAATTTTAATGTCGTGATTATTTTATTGATTTTCCAAGTTTGTAGATAAAATTAAAAAAATAATAATTTTTTTAATTTTTAAATTTAGACGAGTTTTTTACTCAATCTTATTTTTATTAATTTTTAAGAATTATTCCAAGTATTTGTGGATAGACATCAATGCAATTAATTTTAAATTTTAAGTGAGTGACCTTTTGGAAATTTGGTGCTCGGTTAGTTTTTTTTACTTTTTTAGTGTTAAATAATTATTTTCCCCTTGTTGGGTTCGAACCTGGCCCCCTTTTCTCCTTAAAACCAAGATTTATCCCACTACACCAAAAATGTAAGGGTAAGCTCTTTGGTCGCCTACCCGCCTACCTTCATTGCGTTTTATTTTTTATTGTTAATTTTATTTTAGATAACCTAATATAATGGATAATAGTCAACAATCAACTGAAAATAATGAGACGGTTACTAAATCACAAACAAATAGAATATTTATTGGGAATTTGGCAAGTGAACTGGAAGAATTTACAATTTATAAATATTGCAGTGCTTATGGGGAAATTGTTAAATGTCAAATTATGAAAGAACCAAAGACTGAAAAAAGTAGAGGATTTGGTTAGGGTTTTTCTTTTTTTTTAAACTTTTTTGAGTTTCCCTCATATTTGCGGATTTTCCGCAAGTTTTGTCCGCAAATCTTAAAATTCCTCCGAAAATATTTGAAGATTTATATAAATTTTATCCTTAATTTTCCCTATGAAATCTTCCTTTTCTTTAAATCTTCAATCCTTTCCTCTCTCCCTAGAGATGTGGATTCTCCAGCAGTCCGCAAGTTTTGTCCGCAAATCTTGAAATTCCTCCCTCCCTTTAAAAAATTTGTCTTAATAAATTTACAAATTAATCTTTTTTTTCCAATTTTAAGGTTTCATAACTTATGCTCAAACTTCATCATCTGAAGCAATTTTGGATGCACGCCCTCATTACATTGGGCATCACAAAATTAATGTTAGACCTGCATTTCCGACTAGTGAGGTTTCTAATTTTTTAATTTTATAAATTTGCGGACAACTACTAATTTTTGCGGACATTATTTGTTTTCATTAGAAAACTCGGGAAAAAATTTTTTTGAAAGAGAACCCCCTTTGAAAAAAAAATTTTTTTGAAGAAAATGAAAAAATTTTTTTTGACATTTTGAAATTTTCCATTTTGAAAAAATTTTTTAAAATTTTTTTAGTTATTATCCCAAAATATTTCCAATACTCCCTCATCAAATTTAACCACTCGACGTTTATTTATTGCTTATAACAAAGACGAAGCTAAAAGAAATAATTTATTGGAGCCTGCAATTTTTGGTTATTTAAGTACTTTTGGTGTTGTGAAAGAAATTGTTCAACAATTTTCTTCTTCGTCATCTCAACTTCCTTCGATTTTGAATTCTCCACAGCCCGTAAATGATTATTGGATTGTTGAATTTTTGGGTACTTTATAAATTTTATTTTATATATTTGCGGACAAAAATTTTTTGCGGACACTTTTTTGCGGAAATCCGCAAAAAAATTTTTTCTCCGCAAGTTTTTAATTTTATATTTGCGGATAATCCGCAAAAATTTTTTGTCCGCAATTTAATTTCAAATTAATTTCAGATGAAGAATCAGTTGAGAAATGTATGAAAATTGGTGCTTTACATTACTTTTCTGGTGTTCGGTTCTATGTCAAAAGAGTTATAACTGAACAAGATATTCTTAGACGTAAACGAAAATTGCAACAGATGGAAGAGGCAATAAACAATCATAATAATGATATGGTTTCTTCATCTTATAGTCAACAAGGTTTTATTTGAAAAAATTATTTCAAGAGAAAATTAATGTTTTTAAATATGTCCGCAATTGGGTTTGCGGACAAATATTTCTGCGGACGACTTTTGCGGATTTTTAAAAAATTTGCGGACTTTTAAAACAACATTTGCGGACTTTGCTTACAAATCTTGTGGACCTTTTTTAAATTGTCCGCAAGTTGATTTGCGGACAACATTTGCGGACTTTAATAATTTTTTAGTTTTTCAGATTATTTTCAACCTTCCTATGGACGTAAAATTTATGCCGCATCAAATACTTATGGAGATACTTCCATGCAGTATCCTCAATATGGTTCATCTCCAGTCCCTACACCTCCACCCCCACCCTCTCAACAACACATAACAACAACAAAATCGGCAACTACTTTATTATCTTCTTATTCTTCAAAACCTATTGGAGGAGGAGGTTATTTTTAAAGAAAAAAAATAATTCTAAGGAAGAGAAAGATCCAGCTAGCATTAAATGCCAGCTGGCTAGCATCTAAAATGCTCACTAGGTTGGGTTTGAGGTCTATTAAAAGTTAAGGTGAAAGCAGCGTCTCTGTAGCTCACAATCACTCGCTCTTACTTAATTTTTCTAAATTTTTAATAGACGGTGCTTCAAGACGTTCAGTTTCGTCAGCGGAGGAAATGCTTAAAGGATATGGATATCATTAAAAAAAGAGGAGGAAGGAAAATTAAATTTTTTTTTGCGGACAACATTTGCGGAATTTTTTTGAATTTTTTTAAGCTTAAGAATCTTTGAATTTTTAATAAAAATTAATATATTTATTAATAAATTTAATTAAAAAAATTTTACTTTGAAAAAATTTTTCAAAGGTTTTTAACCTTTTGATTTTTTAATTTAATTTTCTTTCAATTAATTTTCTCAGCAAGGTATGGGTGGTTCTACAATTAAATTATTGGATGAAACAAGTTATCAATCAACTTATAATAAAATTAAACAAAAACATGGAAGGAGAATAATTGAGGTTTTTATAATTATTTTCACTAAAAGATTTCTAATTTTTTGTCCGCAAATTTAATTGCGGACAAAAAGGCATTTGCGGACATTTTTGATTTTTCATTTATTAAATTATTTTTGTAACACGTCCACCAATTTCTTTAGGTGTTTTAGTTTTGCTCGCAACATTTGGTCTTTGAAATATTGTTTTGTCCGCAACTACATTTGCGGACAAAAATAAATTTGCGGACAATCTAATTTTTCCTTTTTTTGTTAGATAAATTTGTGTATAAACACTTTGTCCGCTAATTCTTAAGGTTTAGCTTTGTCCGCAAATTTGAATCCGCAAAAAATATTTGCGGACAATTTTCATTTTTTTCTCTAGGACTGGACAGAAAGAACAGATCCATTAAAATATGTAATTGAAGATTGTGGAATAGCAGCATATTTAATAGAATTATTCAAATCTCACCCAAATTTGGCACCAAAAAAAGGTTTCGCAGATTTGGGTTGTGGGAATGGTCTTTTAGTAAATTTGTTGGAAAAAGAAGGAATTCAGGGAGGTTTTGGTTTGGATGTTAGAAGGCGCAAAATTTGGACAAAATTTGAAAAAGAAGGAACGGAATTGAAAGAAATTGTAATTAATCCTGATTGTTTGGATTTGGAGGTTAGTTTGCAGCAGTTTTTCGTCTAACGGGATTATATGTCTCTTCAGGGCGCCTGTGTAGTTGACCACTTTAACGTCTGGAAAAGACGTAGAAAAACTGACCAGTGGCCGGCTGTGGTCAGAGAGAGAATTTCTGCGTCTTTTCAAAACGAGGGGGAGAGTTCAACTACACAGCCGCCCTGAAGAGAACTGAGAGAAATTGCGGACAAATCTGCAAAATATAATCCCGTTAGGCAGAAAATTTCCGCACACTAATGTAGATATTGAATTCTGTTGACTTTTTAATTGGAAATCATTCTGATGAATTGACTCCGTGGATACCTATTTTGGCTGCAAGGTTATTTTTGAAAGATTTTTGTTAGGAGGGAAAAACAGTTTAGGGAAAAACAGAGAAATACTAGGTCGTTTCATAAAAAAGTTCGTTTTTTTTCACCTCATGTTTTTTGAGTGTTAACTATTTTTATCCGATTTTGTTTTTATCCTATTTTGTAGCCGTTGTTGATTTTTATAAGCTTCCTCCCATTTCTGAAGTGTTTTAGTTTTGTCCGCAACTACATTTGCGGACAAAAAATATTTGCGGACAATCTGGCTTTTTCTTTTCCTAGACAGTCTCTCTCCCTTTTCCATACTATTTCTTTTATTTTTAAAATTTTTTTATTTAAAAAGACTTGGCTGCAATTTCTTCCTACTTCCATGTTGTCCATACAATTTCTTTTCAAAATTTTGTAAATCAACCCCCTCAGCTCAACAAAAGAAGGATGGCATAATTATTGGTGGATTACAAGACCAATTTTACAAATATTTGGAAAATATAATTATTCGGCTTGGATTTAATTTAATGAAAGATCAATTAAGAATACCTTCAAGAAAAAACGTTTGTTTATTTTTTGGGGTTTTTTGTTTCCAAAAGTCCGCAAGTTAGGCTATTTTTCTAATTAATACAATGAGTAACAATAATATAGCAATATATAAGGAAGGGAGGGAGAAGTCATTTTGGTGTAGTGGTAGAATGCTTAGATGTGTAATTAGATGGGTATAGGTTCGAATCCTATGGATGAATTTGACTTGCGGGTGAGACCTTTTGGTCTGGAAAATTTTTTTAAATCAAAAAAAAAATTCTTTTTTAATTTTATATAGAAATGTTTTATTGGAATAATACCAGAAACTGGACTTGTACAAAATTTGGAAGAAGTAATTAATGAATTATTATTGGCTGCTAAAATTTTTAAAAAATCGTTTGCACCTAGACCGGCAATTGAAAAAGTATTTTTTAAATTTTTTAATAAAAGGAATTTGGCTTGAATATTTTTTGTTTAGGTCAGAAATTGTTCAAGACTTCCATTAAATGCTAAAATTGATCTTGCAAGAAGAGTTGTCGATTATCTAATGAAAAAGGAACCGGAAAATATCAAGTTTGTTTTGAATAATTTTTAAGAAAAAAATGTTTCAAAATTAATGAAGCATGTTTCTGAAATTTCTAAACACGTTACAGAAAATGTGAAATGTTTTTTTAGACCTTAAAATCATATTTTGAGTAATCTGAGGCTAGTTTAAAAAATGCTTCAGAAACATGAAGCATGTTTTCAAGAATCTATAGCATGCTTCTAGTATTAAAATGCTGCAGAAAAAAATCTGAAGCATTTTTGAAAAATATGAAACATTATTCTAGTTTAAAAACCCAGAAACTAAAGCACGATTTTAAAATTATGAAGCATGCTTCTGATCTAAAAAAATACTTCTTCAGAAACTTGAAGCATGTTTTTCAAAATATTTTCAAAATACAAAGCATTCTTCATAATTTTTAGAAGCATTAAACATTTTTCTAGCGAATTTAAATTTCTTTTTAGTGGTTGGCGTTGTAGTGGACCCGTACATTTATCCAAACTTAGCGAAGACGTATTGACAGAAGATGACCGAAAAATGTTATCAGAACAAGATAAGGGAATGCAAACATTTCTTCGAGGTCAACACCAAACATTTTTGGTAGAATGTGCACATGTTTCAATAAGAAAATGGCCTTTAGTAAATGCTGATTTTATGGCTAAAGCTTCGAATGATAAAATAAGGAAAACTGATTGTTGGTTTTTTAAATGGCATCCGGACGGGTAAAAATATTTTTTTATTTAAATTTAGGGGATTTTAGGCGCAATTTTTAGGAGGGAAAGAAATCTGTCTGCTGACAGATTTTTGTGGACTGAAGCCTTATTGGAATTAGACACCGTCCAACAGTGATGAACTTGTCGGACGGTGTTTTGTCCCAGACTCTTAAAAACCCCAAGTCTCATGCCAGTCCCTCCTGTTTTTTTTTTTAAATTTGTCTTGGTATACCTCTGAAAAGGGCTATTTGGGGCTTTCAATAATAATACAACCAATTATTTTTCTAGATGCCCTCTAGCTTCAGATGTTTGTTCTTTTAAGCATTAGAAAAAAATTAGATTTGGTATATTTAAAGAGCTTAATATTTAAAAATATTTGTATTATGTTTGTTTGTTATTTTTTGTTAAAATTAATATTTTCTTTCAAAAATTGTGAAAAAACACAAAATATTTTAATATAATGTAGAGAGCTACTTTTGAATACACGAAATGGTTGGATCTCTTTTTATGAGGGTTTTTTCCTTTTTTAGGCTTTGTCCGCAAAATTTTGCGGATTGTCCGGAACTTCTTGCGGATTGCTAAAATTAAATTTTTTAAATAACGAAGAAACTATCATAACTTAAATAAATTCTCAAATAATTATTATAAAATAGAGATCCAACTTTTCATTAATTTTACAGAGGGGAGAGAGGGATATAAGTAGCTTGTGACTAACCAAGTCAGAAAAAAAGATAATCCTTCTAAAAATTGAAGGCTCTTCAACCTTTCAATTAGGCCAGAAAAGTCGGAAATTAGGCTAAAAGGAAAGAACCCCCTACTTTACATGACTAAAAATTTTTTTTCAGATTTTGGTTGGTCACAAATAATTTCCCAATTTAATTTTTATATATGCCGAAAAAAAAGGAGAAAAAAAAAGAAATTTCAGTAAAGAATAAATTTTAAATAGAATATATTTATTTACTTATTTTGGGTAGTAGTTTTACACATGTGTATATTTTTACAGTTAATCATCTACCATTTCAAGATCCTCCTCATTTACTTCTATAATATTTCTCTTCCTATAAAAATAAAAAAAATTTTAATTAAAAAATGTAAAAAATCCGCAAAAATTTTCGGTTTGTCCGCAAAAATTTGCGGACAATTTTTGCGGATTTTTTTCAAAATTTTAAATTAAAAATCAAACCATTCATCAATATTTCTCAAAACAATATTCGCCAAATTTTTTATTGCTTCAGTCGACCGGGCATCTACAGACAAATTTTCCAACAACTCCAACCCACCTTCATCTATTATAAATCGACAATATTTTTTTCTGTCTGTAGTTGTTAAATTTGCCAATGCCCAAACAGCCCATTGCTGCGCTCCTTCAGAATGCCATTGTGGTAGCAAACATATAATTGGTTTAAAGCTTCGATAGTTGATGAAACGGCGTGCTTGTAAATCCCATTTTTCAGTAGCCTGGAAAGAAAAAAAATTTTTTGAGACTTGGAAAAGTTGCTTCTGCGGATTTTGTCCGCTCTAATTTTATTTACAAAATCTTTTTGGGGCTTTCAAGAAAATAAAAAAATTTCAAAAAACCTTAACAATCTTTCTATTAACATCTTCTCGTGGAATATTAACACCAGATTCTGCCCAACGTTCATCTCCATCACTAACTAAATGGGCTAGTACACCAGCACTATTGTAAGAAATTTCAATACTTTCAGTCAAGTTGTCGAGTAAATGGCTTGAAATTGAAAAAAAAATTTTTGGGAGATTTTTTGCGTGTAGGTATTTTGGGAAACCTTTTTGACATTAATAGCGCCCTGAATCTCCCTCCCAAAAAAAATTTTCAAGAATTTTTTTCTTAGGTTAGAGAAATTCAGACCGGTCTTTTTAACCCTTACAATTGAATTTTATGTTAGCAAAAAAAATAAAAAATAGAAACCAAAAAATTTCCAAATATGCATTAGTCATTAATTGGTTGCGTAGTTCAAAAACTTCAGCAATATTTCCAATTAAACCTGAACAGAAAATTTCGAAAAAATTTTCTTTAATAAAAATACCCATCATGTTTCGAACGAGCTCAAAATATCGAGAACCAAAACGCGAAAAGCATTTACTAAAAAGCGACAAACCATGAGCTTTAAGGAAACGTTCACAATTTGATGGAGTTTCGTCTTTAAATTGAGGAAAATTAAAAAAAAATTTTTGCGGATTGTCCGCAAAAATTTTGCGGACAATTAAAAAAAAATTTTTTTCTGCAAAATTTTGCGGATTTTCCGCACTTATTAAAATAGAAGAATTTTTTTCAAAAAGTTTTTACCAGTAATATTCCACAAAAAAGACCATCCAACTTCCATAACATCATCACATGTATTCGCACTTAATTTACGTTCAATTTGTTTTAGAATTATCTGAAAGGAAATTACAAGAGGTATTTAAGTATTAAACAAAAAGAAAACCTCAATAGCCCCAATTTCCCCAACTTCAACTTTTTGTTCTCCCTCAACATGACAAGCCATAGAATTGAGCAAAAACACAACTATACGTTGAGTTAAAACATCAGAATTATGCGTTTCCAAAACTTTAACTAACAAATTTGCAACTCTTCCATAATTAAAAAGAATTTCTTGAGGAATATCAAACTGTTGGAGAAGAAATTTTTCAAAAAATTTTTTAAGAAAAAAAAACCTGGCAAAGACTTAAACAACAATTCCTAACCATTACTTGCTCTTCTAAATGACTTTCCATTCCTTTAAAAAAAATTTAAAAGATTTTTTGAACAGAAAAATTAATCAAACCATCTAACAAAGCCAAAATTACACGACGTTTAGTATCTCGATTCATTTTAACATGACCTATAAAAAATTTAAAAATTAAAATTTAATTTTAAAAATTATTTTTTAATAAATTTCCCCTTATTAATCGCCCCCTTTTCCCTCACACGTTAAAATTTAAATAAATATAAAACTAACGTATAATATAAAACATTGAAGCACTTCCAGCAATTTGCAAATCTTTATTTCCCAAATGCATTTTTAATGCACGCAAAACTAAATGAAGAGCATCCACATAACGATGCTGAAAATAAAAAAATTTTAATTAGAAAAATTGATACTTGTGTAGTTTACCCCCCATAGTCCCCACCTCTTTTTCTTCTCCTCTACCTTCCTATAAAGGGACTTATTTTCTGAAATAAACGTAAAAATATTGACCTAACTGTCACTTTATAAACAAAAGAGAGAAGAAAAAAGGTAGGGGTTTATGGAGGGTAAACTACACAAGTACCAAAAAATTTTTTCAAAAAATACCAAATCAGTCCCAAAACGATATAATTGATAACTTTCATTCAAAACTGTATGCATTGTTTTCGGTCTTTCCAAATATACTTCCATTGCTGTCAATACTTGGTCTTCACCATGTTCACCACTAATACGTTCTGCTGGGATATTTGCATATTGCGAACTACTATCACAATTAAATATTCCCAAAAATTTTAAAGGACGACGTAAAAAGCATAAGGCTGGGATGTCACTATTAATTATTCTGAAAAAAAATTTTTTTTTGGTAAAAATAAACGAAAATTAAAATTTGATTTTTATTTTCCCTTGGTTTAGAGGAAAATAAATATTAGAACCCACTAGGACTCGAACCCACAACTAATCAACTACGAAACTTAAACTATCCAACTGAACCACCACTAAATTTGAGGACTCTCGCGTTTTTAACTATACAATCCAATAAATAAAAATTTAAAAATAACAAAATTAAATACCCTCTTCCAATAAAAGGACGATCATTATCAGAAGAAGCAGAAGTCAAATTTGTTCCAGAAATATCCAAACTAACCAAATTTGGTAATGAAGTAATTAATGTATGTAAAGAAGTTACTGGACGAGTATAATGTCCATTGGTTCGATCACTTTGAGAAATGTCTAGACTTCTGTAAGAAAAATAAAATTTTTTGAGAGAAAATTTCATAAAATTTTAGTCATAGGTGTCCTCAGGAAGAGATAGAGGGCAGAGTGTCCTCAATCAGAAAAAATTTTTTTACCCATCCACTAATCCTCAATAAATTTCTAAAAGAATACACAGTCCGCAATTCATTATTAAAATCCGCAATTAATTTTAAAAATCCGCAAATACTTGCGGACTGAAAATTTTCAGTTGCGGACAACCCAAATTCAAAGGGAATAGTGTCCATCCACATCGTTTGAACAAAAAAAAACACTTTTATAAATTAAAATAGAAAATTATAAAAGAATATACTTTAAAGTAGTTAAAGTGGCAATTGTATCAATGGAAGTCTCCAAATCTCGAACATCATAAAGCACTAAAGTTGTTAAGAAATGAAGCTTTTGTAGAGGTAAAAAGTCATGAATAACCCATTCAGACAAATCAACAGTCTTTAAATTTGGCAATTCTGAAAAAATACGAACGAGAAAAGCAGATTTGGTTTCGTCCTCGATGCTGTAGGTATGGCCCTGAAAATTTATTAGATTTTAAAAATAGAGCTAAAATGTCAAAAAATCAGCCCTAAAAGCTATATAAATGCCAAACTGTGGAAATTACGTCAAAGTACCAAATAAATACCAAATTGTCAAAAACAATCCCTCATTGTTTAGAAGTGTTTAGGAGTTGTGAGAGGTTATAAAATTATTTAAAAGAAATACTTGAAGAAGGTAAAGATGCTCTAAAGCTGGACAAAAATGCATAAATTGTGGCGGTGACTCAATTTGAGCTTCATTATGTTCCATAATTGCACGTAATTTGTATTCATCCATTTGGCTTTCATCTAACGACTCAGAACGTATTACATTGTCATTTGAAAAGAGACGGCGACTAAAAAAATGTTGGAATTTTTACAAAGGAATGAAATTAAAATGTCCGCAAATTTAAAATCCGCAAAATTTAAAGTCCGCAAAACTTCGTACAGGGGAATCTCGAGATGTAGCCAAAAATTTTTAAATAAAATTATGACATCGTGTAGAGAATGGTCAATAACCTCTCCGCCAATTTCAGGCTCCAACCCCCGAATCGAAAAGTATAATGATCAAAGTTTGAGCCTTTTGAAGCAGATGAGTCTCTCCTCATTTTCCTTATAAAAGAGAAAAAAACGACAAAAAATAATCTTACATATTATCCTCCATCAAGTCAAGAGGCATTTTCCTATTAGATTTATTCAAATTTGAAACTAATTTTTCTAGAGCAACACATCCCACTGAAGGTTGGTAACGTTGACGATAACGTGGAACACGTAAAATATCCAAAGAATTTAATTTTAGAGAATGTAAATGTTGCAATTTAATTTTTGTTTTGTAAAGGAGTGAGCAAATACCGGCTGCTGTGATGCCCTAAAAAGAGAAAATTATTAAGAGAATTTTTAAGAAGGCAAACTTAATAGAAAATATACCCAAAAAAGATTCACCTTAATTTAAGATAGAGAAATGTCCGCAAATTTAGAAAAATCCGCAAACCTCATTATAAAAAAATCCTTGGGTGTGGAAAAATTGTGTCTAATAATGAGGCATCTAATAGTTAAAAAATTAAAAAATGAACATGGATGGGAGACGCTAACCAAACGATAATCCCAATTTAAGATACAAATCACTATAAGATACAATTTTCTCAGAGACAAGGGTGTATCCAATAATAAGGTAAGACTATAATAAAAGAAATTTTAAAAAACCTTTGTACTAAGCAGACTTAGCGAAGTCAAAGAATAGCGTTGATTAATCAAAAGAGCAGCCA
The DNA here is from genome assembly GCA_036172955.1 of Meloidogyne arenaria. Lineage (NCBI taxonomy): Eukaryota > Metazoa > Nematoda > Chromadorea > Rhabditida > Meloidogynidae > Meloidogyne > Meloidogyne arenaria. The sequence continues at coordinate 3,443,725 of JARQAB010000032.1, read as the reverse complement.
AAATTCTGTCTGTTATTTGAACGCCAGAAAGATCCACAATCGAAACTGGGCACATATCGCCAGAATAAAAAGGCTTTAAAGCATTATCAATTTCTTCTGGGCTTTGGCTGTGTTCTGTATTTCTCCAACGATCACAAATTTTGTGCAAAACCATCTCTGATGGACGTATAGGTAGAAAACCTTGAATATTGGATTGGGTTGAAGGACGTTCACTAATCATTTGGTATTGAATTAATGCTTTTTCTGCAGCGGGATCACGCAGGCCAGCAACCCTTTAAAATAAAAATTAAATGTTTTACGTGAATTCAGACGCTCGGCTTTGACAGTGTAACTTGCTAGAGACCAGATAAATAGTTAAATTTATGAGCCCCGTTTATATGAGAATAGAAGAAAAGGAAAAAAAAAGAATAAACGTTTGTGGCTTGGGCTTAATGATGGTTAGGCTAAAGTAATACTGATCCAGAAAAGAGGGGGATATATAGAAATCTAGAAAAGATCCCTTAAAACTGACGCTAGAACACAGCAACATTTTACTTCTATAGTAGTAGAAAAAGACTATTACTATTCCAAGCCCTATAAGAATATACAAATCCAACAAAATCGTTCAAGCCCTAAACCCACATCAAGCCCAAACCCCAATCTTATAAAATCCCAAACCCCAATCTCTGTGATCTACCCAATAAATTTAAATTAAAAAGGGCCCCTAACTATTTAAAATAAAATTACCGGCTATGTCCATGAGGTGATGCTTCTCTCGAATCTGAGATTTTAGAAGATGACGATGCAGTCAAAAAAGCTTCGGCAGCACGTTCGGAAATACTTAAATCACGTTTACCAGTATACAAATAATGTTCAGCATGATTAGCCACAATTTCTGCGCTTAATTCTATTAAAGAAGGCGCTTCCAAAGGTCTATCATTTTGTTGAGGAACGTTTTCAGGCATTGTTTCTGAAAAATGAGTGAAATCATTGGAAGAAAAAGGAAAAATTAAGCAAGAAACACGTAAAACTCAATGAAAATTAACGAAAACAAATTTTAGGCGTTTTTAGATTTGGTCAATCGTATGAGTTGACGCAAAAAATTTCATTTTATCAACTTTTCATTTCGGTCAGTTGAGGGAAAAATTTAATTTTGTCGTAGGTAAATTTTCTCCAGCAGCTGGATTTTTGTGTTTTCAAGCCATTTTATTTAATTTTTTTGTCAACTTTTTAGATTCTAGCATTTTTGTTAGTTACTTTTCATTGCAGACTTGCTTATTTCTTATTTTTTATAAAAATGCTAATTAATTTTTCAATTTATTCAGCATCAAAAAACTTTTCTACAATTTAAAATTTTCGTAAATGACAAAGCGTTCTTTAGCTTCTGAAGATAGTGATGACGATGAAATTCAAGCCAGTTCAAGTGAAGCTCGTATTGACTCGCCGCATACAAAAAAGAGAAGATTTGTTGAATTTGAACCTATTAGAATTTGTAGTATTGGAAGTGTGGTATGTTTTTATTTTGGGTGGGGGATGGGGGTAAGTTCGGGGTTCCAAGACTTGGTCCAGACAAAAATCTGTCAGACCAAAAACTGGCGTGGGTGTTGAGGGGTAAAAGTCGGTCTTCCAAGATTTGGTCCTGACAGAACTCCGTCAGACCAAAGCTTGGTTTGGACATCGTGTCTTGCCCTGACTTCCAAAATTTGGCGTAGACACCGATTCTTGCCCTGTCGTTTTACTGATCTTACAAGAATTGGTCCAGAAGAACTCCGTCAGACCAAAACCTGGTTCAGACACTTAGTTTTGTCCTGACATGTTTTTTAATCTTTTCTTGAACGATTTAAAGTCTTTTTGGTTTCAGAAAGAAATTGAACACAAAGTTCTTCGAGCACAGCATTACAAGCTTTGTGAACGCTTTCGATATAAACAAAAAATCCAACAAGAATTGGAAAAAAGGATTGAGGAATTTGAACGCCGACAAGTTCAGGATGATGCTGTTAATTGTATTATTAATAGATATTGGAATAGGGTTTGTGGAATTTTTTTAAATTTTTAACGCTTTATTTGTGGGTTTTAAAAATGGCTGGATTAGGTATAGTGTCGGGGTTTCATCAGATCTTTAAGGAAAAAATGCGTTTTGTCTTGAGTAGGGTTATTGACGGCCGGTTAATTCTTGCCTGTAGCGGCACAAGAAGAGAAATATAAGAGCATTTGAGCCGCCACAGGGAAAAATTAACCGATGCTACAACCCGTGTTGGAAAGGTTCCGGAACCGGTTTTAAAGCAATTTTGGAAGTTTTCCATCACTGGTGTCAACTAATCTAGTTTCGAGTCTTGTTTGTTTTTTCTCGAAATATGAGTTATTTTCGTTTTCACCTTCCGTCATGTTTTCACTTTTGGACCCCTTTTTTCAGTTAGACGCAGACATTCAACTTTTGTTGCAACGTTTTGGTGAAGAAACACCACAATTACAACTTGATACGGAAGCTAAAGGTTTATTTTTAATTTGTGTCCTTTTTATTATTTTTAACAAAATTTTTAGAAGAAACAACGAGCAGTCCACCCCAGGGCAAACATTTTCTTAATTTACTTGCTCAATGGAGCTGTGATGAATTGGACGATAAAATGAAGCAAAGGGTTGAATTTAGTCAACGGGCAATTGCAAAATTGTTGTTGACATGTGCTAGGATAAGTGAAAGGAATGGTAGACTGTGTGATTTATTAAAAGGTTTGGAAGATTTTTTTAAAATTATCTAGGGAATAAGGATGGAAATATTTCTAGAAAGGCTTAATTTGCGGGGTTTTAACACCTCCGAAAATTTTCTGGCCATGTTTCTTGTGTAAGGGAGGGAGTGAGAACAAGCTTGCTCTAGGTATGGGTTTAAGATTTATTGAAAGAAGAGATGAAAGCCTACAGCTCCCTTGGTAGAGCACCTCTACTTGATGGGCGAAAGCGCATAGCAATAACTGCTAGGAGTTCACGGGATCAATGCCTGCTCGATGCTAAACTTTTACCTCTATCTTTTGAACTTTTACCCAATATAAGGATTCTTTAAGATTTTTTAATTTTCTTACTATTATTTTAACTAAAATAGATTATGGGAACAATGAAAATAAACTGGTTAACGATTCTGACCAAACAGCAAAAATTAATGAAGAATTACAATCTTATGCAACCTCAGTTTTTGAAGAAAACGTGTCTAACAAAAAACTTGTAAATGAATTACAAACAGAAAATCATCGTTTAAGTTTACAGGTTGATGTTTTTCAAATTATTTTTTCTTAATTCAAAATATTAGTCTTCTTCCTGTGATGATAAAATTGCATTAATGGAATCTAAGGTGGAAACATTAAACAATGAAATTGAGGATCTTCGATGTCAATTGTTAAAGTCTTTTAGGAGAGAAGAAAAACTTGACTTCCGTCTTGCTGAGGTTTCTTATTTTTTTCTTTTTTAAAAATTTTTTTCCTTTTTCCAATTTTTAAGGTCCTTTATAGGTTATGGGCGTCCAATCATTCAAAATATGAGTTCTCATAATACGACAATATTTGTCTAAAAATTATTTTTGAATATTTCAATGAAATTTTTTAGGTTGTTCTTAAATATCCTTTTTAAGTCCTAAATTTTGTTAAATTAGAAATTTTTCCATTTTTTGTTGTTTATTGGTCATGTAATGAAGAAGAAAGTTATTTCATTTTCCCTTAGCATTTTTATAGTTTTTTTTTTGCAAAAATGATTTCTATAAATTTTCCCTTTTTTCTAGTATATAAAAAAAGAAAATAGCTTAGTACAAGTTCAAGAAGCTGCTTCAATTGTCAAAAATTTGACTCAAATTGAAAATGGGGCTATAAATGAAGAAGTTGCTAGTTTGAGTAAATCACAGGTTTTTTTCTTAATTTGAGGGATTTTTTAAAAATTTTATTTAAAAAATCAAAGTTGGAAGAATTACAACAAGATTTGGAAATTCAAACAGATTTGGCTAACAATCGTTTAACAGAACTTAAAGAAATTACTGAAAGAAATAAATCTTTGTCTGCTGAAGTTGAATGTTGTAAAATGAAGGTTTTATTTTTTTTTTTTTTGAGGAAAAATTTTTTTTTAAAATTATTTGGTTTAGATGAAATACATTTCGCCAGATGATATTAAAAATTCTAATGAATATTTGTTTTTACAAACTTCGTTTTCTTCACTTTTTGAGGATTGTAAATTACAAAAGTAAGCTTAATGTTAGATTATTCTATGAGAGGGTTGTTTTTTTATTAAAAATGAGAGGCTTAATGAGAGGGTTTGAACTTTTGTGAAGATTCCCCAAAAAATGTAGTATAAACGATCACAGATTTTTTGCCTGTTTTATAATTAAATATCTAAAAATTAACTTAAAATAAATAACTTCTTTTTAAATTTTAGAAAAGAAATTGAAGATTTAAAACAAGCAAATACCCAGATTAAACAACATTATGAGGAACGAATTAGTTCAATGCAGGTTTATTTTAATTTTTATAGAAAATATTTTTTAAGTTTATTAATTAAGTCCTTTCTGGTGTAGTTTAAGTGAAAAACTAAGAAAAAAAACTTGAAAGATTTAAATTTTAAAATTAGTATATATTTTAGTTTTTGGGTTAGCTCCTAGTCCATTTTCCCAATTTTGCCTCTTTTTTCAATCTCTTATTTTTTTTTAATTTTTATTTTGCTTCAAAATCATTCTTGAAATATTATATCCCTTTATTATATTTAAAATTTTTAAATTAAAAAAAAAAATATTTTTCAAAAATAAAAAGATTGATGAAACAACAGCATTAGAACGTTTTCAACAAACTGTATGTGAATTAGATAATGATTTAAATTTGGCAAGAAAAGAATATGAAAATGTTTGTGTAGATTATGAAATAAATACAATATCTAAAGAACAAGCAATTCCAATACAAGAACAAGTTAATTCTTTAATGAATACTTTAAGTACACAAAATACTCAATTAAAACAAGAAGTTGCTAGATTAAAAAGAAAATTGCAAGAAGCTTTTGAACAACTTAATATGGTTAGTGAGGGAGAGGGGAGGGGGGGGTATTTTTTAAAAGAAAACTTTCCGGAAGAGTAATATATTAACAATAAAAATCAGAATTTATAATAAAATCTTCCGGAAACTATAAAATTGGTTTAATTAATTGGAACTTTCCGGAAGGAAAATATAACATCAGAATATTACCCTTTCCGGAAAGAGTAAAAACTTGTATAAATGATTCCGGAAAAAGCAGAATTTATATTAAAATCTTCCGGAAGCCATAAAATTGGTTTAATTAATTAGAACTATCCGAAAGAAAATACATATCAGAATTTAACGTTTTCCGGAAAAATCAGAATTTATATAACACTTTCCGGAAACTATAAAATTGGTTTAATTAATTAGAACTATCCGGAAGGAAAATATAACTCACATCAGCATTATACTATATAACCCTTTCCGGAAAGATCTAAAAACATGTATAAATAATTCCGGGAAAAAGTTAGAATTTATTTTAAAAACTTTCTGGAAATGAAACAATTAAAATGACAATTAAATTAAAAATTCTTTTTTTTTTTATAGTGCAATAAAGAATTGGAAGGTGAAAGGCGTTTAAATAATGACAATTATTTGATTATTAAATTAGAAGAAAATTCTTCTTCTTCTTCTTTACATCAATTAAATTCTACAACACAACATCATCAAATTCCATCGGATCATTCATCCCCAGTAAATTCAGAAAATACTCACAATTCAAATAATGCTATAGATAATGTTATGGATAGTGGTTTAATTAAAAAAGAGGAGCCTATGGATGTTTCAAGCCAAAATGGAGAGGATGTAAGGGGAAAAAGGAATTTTTTGACTAAAAAAAAATTTCTTTTTGAAGAAAATTTGTTGAAAAATTTTTGAAATTTTTTTTTTGAAATTTCTTGAAGTTTTTTTTGGGAATTTCAAAAGGAAAAATTTTTCAAAAAAAAAATTTTTTTTTAATTTTTTTAAAAATTTTTTACCTAAGAAAAATCCTTTTTAAGCATAATAATAAGCCTCATGTTGTCTCAACATCCTCGGGTAATCATAGACCAGATTCGTCCAATTCTGCCTCCTCACGTCCCTGTACTCCTACAAATCTTGGAGCTGAAAATCAACGTTTACGAATGGAAAGGGATCGTTTTAAAGAGAAATTGAGACAATTGGCTAAAACAGATTTACATGAAAAAAGAAAATATTGGACAGAAGAACAAAAAAGAAAAATAAAACATTTGGAAGAAGTTTGTGAAAAAAAAATTAGAGAATTACAAAATGCAAAACAAGAGGAAGATGGGTTAATGCAGGAAATGGAGTCTATTGGGCAAGCGTTTGAAGAGCTTCAGGAACAGGTAGAAATATAAAATAAATTTTATTTTTTGTGTGAAAAAATATTTTTTACAATTTTACGGAAGAATTGTAAAATCAAAATTTAAAAATTTCCGGAAAGAGAACAAATATTAAAAATTACAATTCTGTTTAAGTATTTACAAATCAGAATTTTCCGGAAGAGACAATAAATTAAAATGTATGTAGTATTATAGTAGTACATCCTTCCGGAAAATATAGTTTTTAAAATAGAAAATATTTCCGGAAAATATAAAAGTTCCGGAAAGTGTATAATGTTTTCCGGAATGAATATAGTTTCCGAAAAATTTATATTCTTTCTGGAAAACTTTCTATTTTCCGGATAAAGTTTAAAGTTTTCCGGAATCGAATATAAAAGTTACCGGAGTGAATATAAAAATTTCCGGAAATGATTTTATACTTTCCGGAAAGAATATAAAAAAGTTTTCCGGAAAAAGTTGTAGATTACAATTTATACAAATTAATTAAGAATAAAAAATTGTTGGAACAATTACGCGAAAAAGAAGAAGTTAATCTAAAATTAATGTCTGAACGTATTCGAAGTACTCAAGGACAGAAAAAAATTAAGGATGAAAAAGATTTGTTAAGTAAAACAATTCAATCAATGGAGAATCAATTGGCAGCAAAAATGTTGCTTTGTCAAAAATTGGAAGAAAAAGAAAGAATTTTAATTGAACAAAGGGGGACTTTGGAACATGAAATTAGGTGTGATTTTGAAGATTTTTTTTTTGATTTCTAAATTAAAAAAAAAATTTTTTTTTAATTAATAGAATTCGTGAACAACATAACGAGTCGTTGAAAAAGAAAGCTTGTGAATTTTCACAATTATCTACAGACTTGAAACTTCGTTTGGAACGTTTGGATGTTCAATTTAATGAATTGAGAGAGGTGAAAAAAAATATATTTTTTGGAAAGAAAAAAAAATATTCCTTTTTTTTAATTTAAGAATGTAATAAAAAAAGCTTCGACACATGAAGCTGATGCTAACAAAATTAAACGTTTGGAAGAAGAAAAAAGTTCAATGAAACGTAAACTTGATAGAGCAAAGAAAATGGAAAAATTGGAAAATGTAGATCAAGTTATACAAGAAGAAAATCGAATATTGAGGGTAATTTTAAGAGAAAAAATTTAATTGAAAATAAAATTCTTTTAATAAAGGAGTCATTAACTTGCCCAAGTTGTAAAGTTAGACGTAAAAATGCAATACTTGAAAAATGTCATCATGTATTTTGCTTTGAATGTATTCGTCAACGTTATGATAATCGTCGAAGAAAATGTCCAAAGTGTAATGCGGCGTTTGGGGCAAATGATTATCATAGAATTTATTTGGAATAGAAGGGGATGAAGGAAGGAATGAAGAAAAAATTTTTTTTTAAATGAGGAAAAAATGACGAAGAAAAATTCCCCCCATTTTTTAAATTTAAAAAAAAAATTAAAATTTTTTCCCAATTTTTATATTGAGACTTTTTTGCCAACATTATATTAAAAATTAGTAAAATTTATGTAATTTTCCCTTAAATTACGCTTTTTGTATTTCTTTTATTCAAAATTAAAAATGTCTTTTCTATACGATTTTATGAGTATATTTTATTTAATTCATGGGATGTATTTTCTATTTGTAACTTTATTTAAATTGTAAATTGCGATTATATATTCTTTCCGGAAAATTTTATTTTTACAAATTTGTTTAATTATCTTTCCGGAAAGTTCTATTAAAATCTGACATTCTATTAAAATTCTGATTTTCCCGGAAAGTTTTATTCTGAACAACTTTAATTCTGGTTTAATTAAAAATTCCGGAAAGTTTAATATTTTCTGGTTTATTCGGAAAAGTTTTAATTCTGATTTTCTGGTTTAAATTTTTAATTCTGGTAGATTCTTTCCGGAATATTTTATTAAATTCTGATTTTTAGGAAGGTTTACTCTGAAAAGTTTACCGCTTAAATTAAACTTTCCGGAAAGTTTTGAATTTCCTAGAATAATTCTGATTTGTCTGGAAATGTTTTAATTCCTTAAATTCTGGTTGGTTCTTTCCGGAAAGTTTTATTATTAAATTCTGATTGTACCAATTCTTTACCCAAAGTAGATTTTGTTTGTCTATTTTCTTTCAAAAAAATTTATATAAAAATTGCTAAAGTTCGTCGCGTATATTATTTAAATGTGCCATCATGGGACATCCAGAGATTGCTGCTTTCTCGTTATCCATTCCATCGAAATTATGCTTCAAAAAATAATTTTCTCTTAAAATATTTTTTTGAAAAATTACCAAACTGTGGTGATGTTCATTAATCGGTTCTGGTTTAATTTTTATTTGTTGTCTTCCAAAAATCTTGTTTATCTGTTCTAGTTGAAGTTGCATGAATGGATGTGGCTTGTTTTCAAAGTCGACTTGAAAAAATTTTTTTTACAAGAAAATTTTTTAATTTAAAATTAAAAATCCTATGCTTGTCTAATATTTAAAATTTTATTTGTAGAAAAAAAATTTTTTTTCTGAACGTGTTTTTTTGCATGCAAAAAAACTTTTTTTTTAATTTTATTTGTCACGCAATTCAAATTATAATTTAATTTTTTTTTTAATTTAATAGAGTTATTAAAATGTCCTTTTCCAAGTATATAAGGTCATTTTCCTTGAACTTAAATTTTTTTTAAGTTTTTTAAAAATATTTTAAATGATGTTAATGATGAACATAAATATTTTAATTAATATTCTTACCAAAATTCTGTTTTTAAATTAAATCCGGAAATTAGGTAAATCAGAAATAAAATCAGAAAAAACTTGTTTAAAAATTCTGTTTATATGGTATTTCCGGAAAGTTTAAATTTTTATATAGTAAAATCAGAATTTCCGGAAAAATCAGAAAATAAAACTTTCCGGAAGAGAAGTCTAATTAAACTAGAATTAAAAGAGATTTATTTCCGGAAAGTTTAAATTATTATATTACTTTTTCCGGAAAATACATTTAATTTTTCCAACCTTTCCTATTTTTATTTCTAATTTAATATTTTCCTTTCCGGAAAATACTACTTTACTTTAAGTTTAATTTTCCAAACTTTTCTGTTTTAATTTCTGCCTTAATACATATTTTCCTTCCGGAAAGTTTCTAATTTATTATTTCTACATACCTATTATTTTGTTTATTCTTTTTTATTCTGATTTTTATTAATTTAAAACTTTTCTCCCTTATATGGCGTGTTCTTTAGAAATACAAAAATTAAAAAGATAAGCACTTTTGTGAGGGAAAAAGCGTTGCCAGGAGCCATCAGTAATTTTGTCATTATTGTCAGATGCCTTTAGAAAAGCGTGCCCTAGCAATTCAACAATATTATTTGTAAATTCATCTCTGAACCATTCAACAGTTGGAACTTGTACGCAATGAATTGACTTGAAAAATATTTTTTTAAAGTAAAACCCCCAGAGAGAAAAAATTTTTTCTAATAACCCACTTCCCCATTAATTTTTTTATTTTTTATTATGACAATAAAACACCCACAGAAACAAGTAACACGCAAAATACAGCAGTCTCTTTAAATTCTTTTTTATTGCTTAAACCAAGCTCAATTAAAAACCCTTCCAATGGCAAAGAATGTGCTTTGTCTAGTTCAACAAGTTTTATATTATTTTTAAGTTTATTTCCAAGTTTGTTTGGAAGCATAGAAAATAAGGTGCGCAGTTCTGGGGAAGTTTTGTAATTTGAATTGTAGATAAGGAATAAAGTTGGTTCTGGTTTTATAACTAAATCGTTTGTAAATCCGTTTCCAATATCAAGCTTAAAAGAAAAATTACAATTTGTGATTGCTTTCCGGAAAATTACAAATTCTGATTTTATTATTTATTTATTTTTCCGGAAAGTTGTAAATTCGATCCGGAAAATTACAAATTCTGATTTTATTATTTATTTATTTTTCCGGAAAGTTGTAAATTCGATCCGGAAAATTACAAATTCTAATTTTATTGTTTATTTATTTTTCCGGAAAGTTGTAAATTCGATCCGGAAAATTACAAATTCTGATTTTATTGTTTATTTATTTTTCCGGAAAGTTGTAAATTCGATCCGGAAAATTACAAATTCTGATTTTATTATTTATGTATCGTTCCGGAAAGTTGTAAATTCGATCCGGAAAATTACAAATTCTGATTTATTATATACTTTTCGATCCGGAAAATTGTAAATTCTAATTTCTCTTTGATTCTTTTCCGGAAGGTTGTAAATTCTGATTTACTTACAATAAGAGGCATACTCTCCCGAGTAATATGCTGTAAAATCGAATTGACATTAAATGCTCCAATATGAGTTATTTCTTCTGAATTTCCTTCAAAGCGCCTAAAAGTACTGAGACGTGGAACGTCTAAACTGAAATTTAAAATTTTATTTATTTTAATTTTTATTTTTTTCCTTTGCCTTTTGTCTAATTTATATGCTAATTGGTATCGTCCAGCGAGTAATACAGCCACCCTTCTATAGGATTTAAATTCTGCTTGTTGCTCGTCTCGGAAAATTCCCATAGTGATTGGTCCAAATTCCATTAAATTATTTTTTGTTTTGACGTCCTTTATATGAATAAGCGATCCCATAAGGATTAGACGTATCCTAGAAGTGAAAGAATTCATGGGAATTTTTACACTATTTCCCAACCAGTCAATAAAAAATTCCTCGTCCCCAAGACCCATTTGTTGTCCAACCCTTTGTCCGTCCATAAATACCAGAAACTGAGGTTTCTGCTTTGGCAAGATACCAAAAGCGTGGCAAAGCTCTACTCCTTCCTCATCACATTTTACAACACCAAAGACTGCTTCACGGTTTATATTTAATTTCTCGTTGATCTAAGTAATAGTAAAAGATTGTTGTTTTCCAGAAAATGTTAATTTCATTTATTATTTCTTTATTGTTTCCGTAAATTTGTTTGTGGCTTTATTTTCTTTCCGGAAATAATTTTTGTTTTGCTTTTATTGTTTCCGGAAAAGTTTTAGTTCTGCTTTACTATTTTATTTCCGGAAAAGTTTTAAATTCAGTTTTATTATACTCTTTCCGGAAATATTCTAAAGTTAATTATTTTCTTTCCGGAAATGGTTTAATTCGATTTATTATTTTTTTCATTGTTTCCGGAAGAGATTTAAATTCTGTTCTACTATTTTCTTTCCGGAATTAATAAAAATATGTACAATTTTTAATTACTCACCATATTTTTCCATTTATAAGCAGAACGTTTCCAAAGGTGCAGGGCATGTTCCCCCAACGATCCCTCCGTTCCCCAAAAAAGGACAAAAATGCCGGGGGAATTTTCCACTTCTGTTTGAGTTTCTATTGCTTCCACAAGTTCAGAGCCGTGAAAATGGTTTAAAAATGAAGAGCCTTGAACGGCTAAGCTTTCAGCAGAATCGTCAAATATTGGCTGTCGTTCAGCGAGTATCTTCAGACTTAACATTCTAAGCTCGAAAGGGGATCTTAATTCTATCCGGCTTTGCTTCTTCTTTTTATTTTTCAATTTTTCTTTGTGATTTTCACGCATTTGTTGCTCCATTTCAGCAGCCCCCACTTCCCGTACAAACCCTGGAAGAGCATTTTCTATCCCAAATTCTAACAGAGAATGAATTGAATGTCTGCTGAGAGCATCTAACAAAGCCATTTCTAATCTGCCTTCAGCTTCAGCGCGATTCCTACCAACAGCCTCCCAATTTCTCTCTCTTGAGAGACTATATACAGCAGCGCCTGTTCGTCTATAATATTTTTAATTGTATTATTATTAAATTTCCGGAATAGAGTAAATTCTGGTTTATTTAAATTTAGTTTTCCGGAAAGTAATAAATTTTGATTTAATATTAAATTTCCAGAAGGTTGTGATTCTGGTATATTTATTTTTATATTTTCCGGAAGACGATAAATTCTGGTTTATTTTTATTATATTTTCCGGAAGGTATTAAATTCTGGTTTATTTTTATTATATTTTCCGGAAAACTGTAAATTCTGATTTATTTTTATTTTTCGTTTTCGGAAGGCAGTAAATTCTGGTTTATTTTTATTTTTCGTTTCCGGAAGGTATTAAATTCTGATTTATTTTTATTATTTTTCATTTCCGGAAAGTAGAAAATTCTGATTTATTATTTCAATTCTGATTTACTATTTTTCCAATAGTAAAGGTTAACTCACGAGTCCTCCACAATAAGATAATGAAAAGCCTTATTAAGTGGATAGTCACTACAACGAATACTAAATTGATCATCTCCACAGTCCAAATTTTCATTATCCAGTGTAAGCAAAGCTTCTCGTCTTAAACGAGGCCTTAATTCTGACAATTTAGAAATTACTGCCTGTGAAAAATCGCGATCCAGAGCTGAAATGAATTGTTTCCGGATAAATTTTTTCTAAAACTGACTCTTCCTAACCTTCCAAATCGCGGAAAGCAAAAGTTGTTTGAATAAAATGACTGGCAGGGCGTAATCCTGGGGGTTGTCCACCTACATGATTATTACCTTCAACTTTTCTGGGGCATTCTGCTCTAAAATAGATTTTAAATAATTTAAACAGTCCATATTTGCTTACAAAATTGAGTGAAAAATGAATAAATAATAATATAATAGTATAGAAAATTTAATGAGAAATTTATTGTTGCGTGTAAATATATTCAGTTTATTTAAATTCTTTACCATCTACTAAAATTCTTTCCGGAAGGTAATAAATAAATCAAAATTCTGATTTATTTATTATTAAAGTTATGGAAAGTTACAGATTCTGGTTTATTTATTATTATATTTCCGGAAATGAGTAATTTTCCGGAAGAAATATATTTTTATTCAATTAAAGTTGAGTACCTTTCCGGAAAAATATATAATTTTCCGGAAAGAAATAAATCAAATCAGAATTTCTGAAAGTATAACTATGAATATTTAAAACTTTCCGGAAAGATCAGAATTTTTACTTAATTATGTAATTGTGAATAAAAATGCTCAATTTTTGAACGTTAATATACGCTTTATTCGCTATTGATTTTAAAGGAATATTAGAAAGAAATAGGGGGGAAATCAAAGAATTTATCGTTGCTTTAGTTGCGGAAGCTGTGCGAAATTAATAGGTAGGAAAGAACACGTAAGCAACATTTTAGGCGGCTGTCACTGTGTTAAATATAAAAATTTTGTAATTATTGTTGCCTAGTCTTATTTAAAATGGTATTTTTTAACAAAAGTATAATCCTTTCTAGAAGATAATCGAGTATATAAACTTGCTGCAATAAAATGAAAACCAGTTTTTGGAAAGAAAATAGAGAACCTTCCGGAAAGTAAAAAATGCAACAATATTTACAATTACAATTTTCGAATAAAATAGAAAACGGACAGAAGATGGTTAAAGAAAGAAGATACAAATCAGAATTTACCAATAAACTTTTCCGGAATTATAATATAATAAAATATTTTCCGGAAACAAATATAGATTATACTTTTCCGGAAGAATATATTTATAATTAAACCTTTTCCGGAAAGAAATATAATAAATATACATAACTGAACAAACTTTTCCGGAAACATAATATAGGTAATAATAATTTTTCCGGAAACAATATATACACTTAACCGGAGGAATAATTATATACTATAATTAAACTTTTTCCGGAAAGGAATATAATAAATATAACTGAACAAACTTTTCCGGAAACAAATTTAAAATAAATTTTCCGGAAGAAATATAAATATATATTTATAACTAATTAAACTTTTCCGGAAAGAAATATAATGCATCAATATAACTCATAGTCATTATTAAATTTACCCTTATTTATATAAACTTTTTTTTTATTTTTATTATTTTTCACACGTCAAACTTGTGTCTACTAATTCTACTGTTTATCTTAATACTTAATTTCGCATAATTAATCGCCTTTTTTTTATCCATTGGGAATTCTACTCATATTTTTTATTTAAGTATTTACATATTTTATTTATTTTATTGGTTTAAAAATATTTCAAAAAAAAAATTATTTTTTGTAAATTTAACTAAAAACAGATGTTTTTAATTGAATATTTAATTTAAAAAATTATTTTTAGAAAATTTTCTTTTTAATTTTTTAATTTTTTAATTAATTAAACAATAGGTATAAATTGGTCTTTTTTGGGTTAAAATTAGAAAAAAAACATCATTCCTTCTTTATTTACATATTTTCTTTAAAAAATTGCCGAAATCGATCCTCATTTTCCGCTTAAATTTAAACCCAAAAATAAAAGATGATAGCCACTTCTCAGCTTTAAAAATAAATTAAAACTGTTTGGATTGAATTGGAGGGGGCGGGAAAATTTTTTTGGTTAAAGCAAAAATTTGTTTTAATTTCTGAAACTAAACAAGGCAAATATAAAAATGAGAAAAAATTAAAGTAAAATCAGAATATTTTATTTTTGTTAATTTATAATGAAATTATTTGTTATATTTTTTAAGGAAAATTCCGTAGAATCAGAATTTAATTAAATCAGAATTTGTAATTTTCTGTAGCTTAAACTTGAAAAAGAATTACAAACCTTCCGGAAAGAAATAATAAAATTAAAAACAGAATTTACAACTTTCCGGTTAAAAATCAGAATTTACAATTTTCCGATTAGAAATCAGAATTTGTAAATTTTCGGTTACAAATTAGAATTTACAACTTTCCGGAAAGGTTTTTATTTTAAACAGTATAAAATCAGAATTTAATACCCTTCCGGAAAATACTTATATTAAAGTATGTGTTATATTAAAGTACCCAATCCTTCATAAATTAGCATGGGGTTAATTTAAATTTAAAAATCTATTTTTTCAAAAAAAATTGGAAAAAATCTTTTTACATAAATAATTGCGTTCCTCTTTTTCTTCATTTTTGTTTTCATTTATTTTTTTAAACAAAAACTTTATTTTTAAAACGCTTTCCCCTCCAAACTCTCCTCTCTCACTAATTAAATATTACTAGAATACATGTTGAAAAGTATAAAGGAAAATTTAAAAATACACTAATTGGCTCTCCAGCTCTGTTCGAGGAAGTTTATTTAAAAAAACTTGACTTGACAAAAATTATACGTGTGTAGAAAATTATTGTTTCTATGAAAGTAAAAATATATTCCCAAATAAATGTTTCAGTTTTTAAACTTTAAAAATCCTTTCTTTCAATTCTGATTTTAACTGTTTAAAATAAAGACCTTTCCGGAAAATTACAAATTCTGATAATCGGAGAATTACAAATTCTGATTTGTATCAGAAAATTACAAATTCTGATAATCGGAGAATTACAAATTCTGATTTGTATCAGAAAATTACAAATTCTGATAATCGGAGAATTACAAATTCTGATTTGTATCAGAAAATTACAAATTCTGATAATCGGAGAATTACAAATTCTGATTTGTATCAGAAAATTACAAATTCTGATAATCGGAGAATTACAAATTCTGATTTGTATCAGAAAATTACAAATTCTGATTTGCAATTTTCCTTATTTCTTTCCGGAAAGGTTTGTAATTTTCTTTTGATTCAGGATTGTAAATTCTGATTTTATTAATTATTTTCTTTCCGGAAAGTTGGCTGTAATTTCTGAATTGTAATTATTATTTTTTCCAGAAGGTTGTAATTTTTTTTAATTTTAAATTCCGGAAAATTACAAATTCTGATTTATGTTTCATTCTGAATTCTATTATTTTTAAAAATAAATGTAATTTCACAATTATTTTTCAGAATTTTTGTAGACATTTTTTATTTAATATCATTTTTAGGCATTTAAATCAAATTAGGATTAAAAAATAAAAATTCGCTATTTAAGGAAAACAAACTTTCTGAAGGAGGGAGGAGATGAGAGCTTGTCCCTCGAGGGCGTAAAGAATTAATAACAAAAAATGTCAAGTCAATCTCCACCCTCTTAAAAAAGAACAAAAATCACTGCTCCACCCTCAAGATTTTTTAAAATTTGTTTTAAAAATTTATTTAAATAGCTCCAAAACACTATTTCGCGTCAAAAGGAGAATAAATATCTATTATTAAAAACTTAACGGAATTGTAAATTCTGACGTCCTCATCTTATAAAAATTACAAATTGTAATCTACGTAAATAAACGGTTTTTCCGGAAAGTTGCAAATTTAATTCAGAATAGTTGTGAATTCTGATTTTACATTAAAACTTTTTTCTCAGAAAGTTGTAAATATATTCTGATAAACGGTTTTTCCGGAAAGTTGTAATTGTAATTCAAATAAACTTTTTCCGGAATTGTAAATTTTAATGCAGAATTTTGATTTAAAATTAATTCTGATTTCACATTTAAAACTTTTTTCCGGAAAGTTGTAAATATATTCTGATTTTTTTCCCTCTTAATGCAAAGTTCTGATTTCACAAATTCTGGTTTTATAAACTTAATTTCAGAATTATATTTTTTATTTCTTACAATAAGATGATAACTCACACTTTATTTTTATTAACAACTTTACTGGTAATAATACAACCACAAGCATCGTTTTTAAGCAGTAATTATGCCCAAGCTCTGCCAGTGTCAATGATGAATGTTTTCTCATACAACAACCCTTTGAGCGCCCTCTTCCGAAATACAGAATTTAATAGCAGAAACAAAGTTGGTGGATTATTAAAAAATATATTCTAATTATAAGGACATTATTCCAATTATAAGGACTATTCCAATTATAAGGACATTTCTCTCTAATTATAAGGACCTCTCTAACTATAAGGATCTCCAATTATAAGGACATTATTCCAATTATAAGGACATTCCTCTCTAATTGTAAGGACATCCCTCTAATTATAAGACAAGGCTTCAATTAGAGAGGGTGGGCCTATCAATGTTCAAGTCTAATATTTTTTTCTAACAATACATCTTTAAACAGCCACTATTTTCTTCATCAGAATCCTCCTCTAGAACAGAATTAAGAGAACAACAACACCAACTACCAGCATTTAATAATAGAGAAATACAACAAACACGAGTGAAACATCCAATAGAAAAACAAAAAACAGAAACAAAACTTGGAGCATTAAAATTGTGCCCTCCTGGTAAAAAATTTTATTTTTAATAAGTACCGTATTCCTAACATATTCCGGAAAGAAAATTTTCAGTCAAGCATCTTGACATACATAGTGTAGTGGGTTAATTGTTGGATCGTTCCCAGAAGGGGTTGAAGGTTCGATTCCTACCAACGAATTTTATGTTTTTATTTTTTAAATACCGTATTCCTAAAAATATTCCGGAAAGAAAAAATTCTCCGGAAATTTTTCCTTCAGGCATGTTGACATGGTGTAGTGGGTTAATTGTTGGTTCGTCCCCACAAAGGGTTGAAGGTTCGATTCCTACCGGCGAATTTTTATTTTTTGACTTCTTCCCTAACCAAAAAATTTTTTTTAATTTCTAACAGCTTAAAATATTTTAAAAATATTTTTAAAAAGGTGGCCGATCATTTTTCGAAGCGTTTGAATTAGCCTGTCCAATGCGGAAACGAAAGAAGCGGCACACAATATTTGGGATAAGTACACGATTTGAAAAACCAAAAAATAATATAAAAATAAAGGAAGATTATTTTGATGATATAGAAGAGGAAGACAAACAACAAGAAAATTCACAAGAAGACCAAAATAAATTAAAATATAGACCAGCAAATATTAGTGAAATTATGCGTATATGTTGTGTTAATGGATGTGAATTTACTGACTTTTTTCCACATTGTGGTCCTTTTTCGACATGGTGATTAAGAGAGAGAAAAAAAATATATTTTTCTTCTTTTTTTTTGGTTATTTTTATTAAATGGATTTTTCTAGTCAGTTAAATACGCTCTTAACTTATCTCACACATTTATCCAATATTTATATTAGTCCTAACTAATTTATTATTTTGAGGATAATTGAGGGTTGCCAAAATATACAGAAAAGATCGAAACAGGCGAAAGATATTTGGCCCAAAAAAAAACTCATACAGGTCACAGACTCGACAAAAACAAACCCGAAAAGAATGCCCTCAACTGTCAGCCCGATTCGAAAATGGAAACCCTAATTAAGATAAAATCCCTTCCCGGTTCCAAATCAACTTCTGGAGTAACAAAAGGAAGCAGACTGAAAAAAGAGATGATTTTTGAGTGTATTTGTTTACTTTTTTTTCTTCATGTTTGACTCTAAAACGGATAATAAATTTTTAGTGGAGTGGAGATATAAAAAAAAATACAAAATATACCACCAAAACTAGACCCCCCGCCCATCCCCCTTCCCAAAAAACAGACATTTTTTAAAAAATTTTTTAACAGACAACATAACAGCATTTTAAATAACGAAAAAAACAAAGATTTTTTTAACAATTTCTTGACCTTATTTTTTTTCAAAACATTTTTTTATTTAAATTTAAACCTCTCTTCATTTCTTTTCTCTTAAACACTTTCCTGAACTGGAGGTTCATAAGCATCTGGACGACTTTCAATAACCTCACCACTTGCTGTAGTTATAGCAACTTGTCCACCACCACTTCCAGCACCCTCTCCATGCATATCCAAAAGTTTTCCAAGTTCAAATTTTGGTTTTTTCAAAATTTTTACTTTTCGAATATAAACGTCTTGAAGTGGATAGAAATAAGAACAAGACTTTTCAATGTCTTTTCCAATAGAATCAGGAATTAATTTGCTAACAACTTCTTTAAGATCGCATGAAGAAACCTTTAAAAAACTTTCTTTATTTTTAAAATTCTGAGATAAATTGCTCAAGTTTGGAGACTATTTTTATTGATTCATAAAAGAGACCACGGGGACACGCCCAAAACAACACACGGCCATAACAACGCAAAGCCATAACTTGGTTCAAAATTTCCAAATCTTAACAAGTCTAGTATTAAACGATTTCTCTCATCTAGCTAAAGAGATTGATTATAGCTTTGCGTTGTTTTGGCCGCGTGTTGTTTTGGGCTGTACGAGACCACGTGTCGAGGACATCCCATGATCATAAAGAAAACAATTTGAGGGGAAGTAAAAGAAATTTAATAAAAACCTCGCGATGAATAATCTCAACCATCCTAGCACGAATTTGACGCACTTGAGACGATTTTGCATAGCTAGTCTTTTTCACTTGGTTTGGAGCTTTCTTTGTGAAGCCAATACAGAACAATCGAAGCAAATAACCATCAGTTGTTTTTACAGCAACATTTGCTTCAATCAAAGTCTAAAACATTAAAAGGTAAAAAATGTTAAGGTTTAAGCAACTTACATGCCACTTTTTGACAATAGAACAAAGCTTGTCTCGAGTAAAAGTCATTCCATGGAAATTCGTCAAACAAACTTTGCCTTGAACCTCTTCACAAATAAGTCGAAATTTGCGAAAGTCAGCTTCGGTGTTGTTCAGATCACCAAGAGAAACTTCATAAACGCGGCCCTTGAGGAAATCGCTCGAAATTTCTAAAAATTAATGGTGTGAGAAAGATAGGGTATTTTAAACAAGTTCAGGTAGAGGCGCGGATTAAAAGTCAATGGACGGGATCGAGATCTTAAATGTAAGTCTGGAATAATAAGGTTTGACCTGAGTAATATACTGGGCCTTTAGTCCCAAAACCCCAAACTTGGAAAAACTAAGGGGAATGCTAAATCCAAGAATCTCAAAAGATCCTCAAATTCCGGACTCTGGATTCAGAACACGAGATTCTAACCTGGACCCAGTGTGAGCTCTAATGAACTAAAGGAATTACAGGGTTCAAACCAAAAAATTTCCGAAGGATTGAGAAATCCAAGAACCTTAAAAAATGCTCAGAATGTGGACGATGAGTACATGACACTCAAGGCTCTAATAATAAGCTGGACCCTGTGTGAGCTCTACAGAAGGGATACACAGGATTCGAACCGAAAAAAATTTCTGAGGGATTAGACTTCACATTCCCAAGACCCATTAAAGACAAAAAAAATACTTGTTCCAACAGTCTTATTAACAAGCGTCTTTCCAATATAACGAGTTGCAAACATAGCAGGAGCCTTGATGTCATACCAATCTTTGCGTGTGAAGGGATCTACAGCCTTCTTCTTAGCTCCCTTCTTGCCCATCTTCTTATTCTTTCCAACTGCCATTTTTTGAGAAAAAGACTTGGATTTGTTTAAATCAGAAAATCTAAAAGTGTTAAAGTTAGGGTAAATTTTAAGTTCGTCCCTCCTCTTAATTCCCCTTCTCCTTCCTTAATTTGTACACAATGGCCAGACTTTCTTTCTCCCTCAATTCCATTCTACCGTTGTGTACAAATTAGAGATCGAGCTGGAACTGGACCAAGGCCTGGGGTTTTCCTGTAATACAGGCCCAGGATTCAGTCCAGGTCAAGAAATCAAACTCCAGAGACCAGGAACAGGTTCATGCTTTCAAAAATCTCGATCTCTAGTAAAAATTAAGGAAGGGAAAAGAATTGGGAACAAACTTGAATTTTACCAAAGTTAGCTTTCTAATGAAAAATCAAGTAAAAAATAAAAATCTTTGACTGCAAAAATCTAGAAAAATAAAAGAAAAATGTAGAAATCGTTTCGAAAAATTTTTTAGACAGAATGCCAAATTAATTATTTTTTTGAATTTTGACTATTGATTCCTTTCAAATTTATTTTTTTCCTTGTCAGTTTTCTGGAAATTTTTGTTGTTTTTTTGTTCCAGTTTTTGTTTAATCTCTTAAAATCTTTATCTTCTCGCAGTTTTTCAGGTTTTACAATGACAGAAAATAACGAAAATTTTGACGACAAAAAGGAAGCCAAAACCGACACTTCAACAGCTTTATTTGATTCGTCTTCTTCAGAGCAACAACAACCTCAAATGACTTACAGTCGTGAAGAAATGCTTGCTTTGAGAGACGCGAGATTGAGTAGACTTAGACCGCCTGAACTTTCACGAGATTTTGACAGGTTTTTCTTTTTTGGGTAATATAGCAGGGATTGGGCCGGTTTATCCGATACCCGAAGCAAGAGCTCTGAAACAGACAATTCTTCGAATCCGTAAGCTGATCATTCAACACGAAACCGGTACCCAATCCAAGAATTTTTAGAAAATCCGACCCGAAATCATACCCGACTTATCTTGTCCTATCCCTGTTGAGGAGTCGGGCCTCGTTATAAGATAACCCCTGTAACAAGGTTATAATTGTCCTTACATCTCCAAACATTACAGCACCCAAAGGCTGACACCACCAGCTTTTTTTTAAACTGTCCTGTCCTAAATCGTGGGTGGGTATCTCTGGACGTCTTACATCACACAAACATTTCAGCACCCAAAGGCTGGTCAGCTTTTGCATCTTAAATGAGGGATTTTATATTTGGGATCTCTTGTAGCTAACAATAAGTCTATGACTCTAAAAAAATTTTTTTGTTTAGTGATAAGGGACTCTTCTCTCCTGATAAGTGGGTGCAATATAAATGGCAATGTGAAGGCGTTGAACCTCGTGGAAGGCGTCGAAATAATAATAATAATTCTGTGCCGGTTACGGGCAGTAATGCTTTGCCGTTGGCTTCAATGTCAGTTGGGACAAATCCAAAGACTTTGAGTTCAATATTGGAATCTACTATAGCTGCAACTAAAAATGATGATTTTTTGGACAATCACCACACTTTGTTGTCACCACAGAGACGGGGATTTTCTTCTGGATGTAAAGCGGCATCTCCTCCAAAGTCGGGTAAGAAACGATTTTAATGAGAGGATTTTTTGTTCTATTTTTAGGATATAAGAGTATTTCCTTGGATTCTCAGGGAAGAATTTTTTTTTGAGGTATGAAGAAACCGATGGCTTCTTCATTTTCTCCCTTTATTTGTCTTTTTGTTTCACCTGTATTATTTTTTTTGAAAAGACTATTGAACTCGAAAAGAGGGGATTTTGAACTTAAATTAGCGTCTTCGCTATTTTCCTATTTATTATCCAAAATTGGTCCCTTTTGATTTATTTTTTCTACTTCCCTAAAATAAGACAACAAAAACTAGGAAAGGAATGAAAATGGATTTGTTTCTAAAATTTCTAAATTCCCGTAAAGAATTCCCTAACCTTTAGAAATTTCCCTAAACTTTTCATTTTTCAGCAGACAAATCTCATTATCAACAACCATCTTCTAGCCGTTCCCGTTGGCAAATTAAAAATAATGGAATTGACTTTAAACCTGCTTTTGTTTGTTTTTTCTTTAAAATTAGAAAAAAATTTTTTTTTCAGCAAAAGAATGCTCTTGAAGCGAATTCTCGTTCAAGCCGTTCAAGTCAAAACAATACGGTTAGTAGTGGTAAAGAAGTGGGACATTCAACTTCTTGGAATACTAGTGGACATTCAAAACTAGGAGATAAGGTTGTTAAGGTTATATATTTATTTTTACTTTTGTATTTGACTGACATAAAATCTGAGTTTGGATTAGGGTGAATTCTGATCCGTTGTTAACAGCGAAATTTATTTTTCCACACTTGTAGACGGCCTATGCGTAGTTTATTAGTATTGACAATTTTCAACTGAACCAATAACTTACACTAGGGGTTTTTTGTTTCAGTGCAGGATATCCGAAAATATCCCCTCGAACCAACAATCATTTGACGGTTCTTTTTTATAACCGATTTTTGGGGTTGGAAGAATTTAGCATGATTACTATTACTTATACCCGAGATCCTTTTCCTCACTGACTATGCCTTTAAATTATAAAACAAACAATTTTATATTTTTAAGGGTCGTCGCTTTGGTGATAGAGAATTTAGTGAAAGAGAACGTACGCGTAGCTCAAACACAGAATCTGAACAAGTTCCAGAATGGATGAATGCTGGGCCAACTTCTGTTTTTGATGTGATTGAATTGAAAGGATTTGATGATGATGAAGAACAACAAGAACAGCCAGCAACTGAAAAAAGTATTTTTTTTTGAATATTATTGAGGGGGTGGGGGTATGTTGGAGGGGTATGAGGTTCCAACTGGTTCCCTTTTCTGATTTTTAGGTCTAGTAAATAATTAATTGGGTCAGGATTATCCTTACTAACTAACATGAGTTGTTTCAAAAATTGGATACACCTCTACTTGTTACACGTTTTTAATAAATATGGTTGACCACTGGGTGTGTGTAGGGCTGTTCAAACGATCTGCCTAGCTAGCAGATCCCATCCAAAGACAGCCCCCATTCATTTCCTAGCTCAAAGGATGTATCTTTAAATGTCAGTCAAAATTTAAAAAAATCTTTTTTTTTTAAGAAAGAAAACGTTCCAAAGGAAGAAAAGATTCTAATAATGGTAATAATCATCTTAAAGCCAGTTCTGAAACTTATACAGGCCCAACAACACAAAAATCATCTTCATCATCATCTCGTCAAAAAAGGCATTCTAGTGGAGATTGTGCACCAAATAATAATAATAAAAATAATTCACGTCCATCTTCTCGTAATAAAACACCTCAAAGGACTGATAGTTCGTTTAGTAAACAATCTTCACATTCTCCTGTTAGGGTTATACAGGTTTTTTTAAATTTTTTTTAATAAATAAAGATTAGTGGGAGTTGGAATAACCTAACAATAAGTATTCTAGGTAATTGACTTTGAGTTGGATTTTGAGTTTTTAAGAGAGGTATAATTTCCTCGTATTCATTTGCATTTGTCGAAATTTGGGAGTTTCTCAATTATTTTTCTTGTTGACTTGGGGTTCCTTTTTTTTGAATATTCATTTATACAAGGAATGGGTCGTTTATAGGAAAATGCCATTCCTTAAATGTTTCTGTAGATCGGGTTTCGAGTTGAAAAAAAGTTTAGGCTTCGCTTATCGGGGAACCCAATTCCTTATTTACTCGGATATAGTTTCGTTTATTTTCCTTAGAAATTCGGTTTGCTTGGTCTTTGTGGCTTTATTATTTTAAGAAAATTAGGCTTTGGTTAAAACATAAATATCAATATTGAAAAAATTAGGGCTCTGGGTCTTTTTAAATGATAAAAAATGTAAAAGAATGTCTCTTTTAATTTTAATATTAACTGAAAAATTTAAAAAATTCCTTCTTTAAACTCTTAATTATTTGAAAAGACTTTAAAAAAATTTGTATATTTTTTTCTAGGCAGCAGATTTAGAATTATCAATACTTCGAGAACATCAAGAAAAACTTGAAAAAGAAAAGAAGTCTTCATCAACAACAAAAATTGAAGATTTATCCACAACTTTTGATTTATTTGCAGCTTTAGGTATACAACCACCAACAAAAGAAAAAGGAGGAAAGGATAAAGCAACTTTGTGTGAAAATAAATTACCAAATTCTGATGCTGAATTTGCTGCTTGTATTCTTGGTTTGCCTATTGATCAAATTACTAAAATTATGCCTAATGTTAGTTTGAAGAATTGTTGTTTTATTTTTGTAAATTGATTTTTAGATTTAAATAAGGATAGTGGCTTTTTTTAATAAAAAAAATTCTTTTTTGGGGATTTAAGAAAGTACAAAAGAAAATTTTTTTAATTAAAAAAAAATAAATCATTGAATTGTAGGATACAATTTTGGAGAGTAATAAAGAGTAGATAATAAACAAAAATTTTGTTTAAATTTTTGTGCAGGACTGTAGTAGGGGTTGAGTTAAAAAACATTCGCTTATTCAAAAAAGTATTTTTACGGTTTTCAGGTTTTCAAAAAAATTTTTTTTTTGTTTTCGAATTTTGAATAGAAAAGTTGGGGTATCTCGTGTTTTTTTCTTGAGTAATCCCCGGTCATTCCTACTTTTGTGCTGCGTATGTCTAGAGAGTCAACTCCAAATGCCCTTTTTTATATTTTTGAGATTTTTGTAAATAATTTTAAATTACAAAAAAATTTTTTTAAAAGGTTATTCCATCAATAAATAATAATAATAATGAGTCAATACATCAAAAACAACAGCAGCAATATCAACAACAAATAGGAGGAGATCATCAACCAACTACAAGTCGTTTACTTCGTTGGCAACAAAAGGCAACTACAACAAATTTAAATACAGCTGCAATATCAGAAAATAATTTAAATAAAATTGGAGGAGGAGGAGATGAAGAATTGAAAAGTTTAATAAGGAAGGATTTGATGATGATGAATAATAATAATGAAGAATCTACTACTAGTAAAATGAACAAACGTTTGTTTCTTTTTTAATATTTTGGGGGTTTTTTAAGCCTTTTTAGGGGTATATTGGCTGTGGATTACTATTTTTTTTAATTTTTATTTGGAGGCTGTTTTTTTTCAAATTTTTGAAGGATTTTAAAGACTTTTTAGGGGGGACTTTTAAATTTTTGAGACTTTTTTAATTTTTTTAATTTTTATTTGGGTTGTTTGTCATACGGCGAATAACATTACGTCAGTTTGGCATCATCGCTTTTTGTCATTAAGGGCGTTTGGGCCATTTTATATTATCATGATCTTGTAGAGGATCTGATCGGTCTTCTGCCAACCCAAAATATTCGTATTTCTCTTAGGTATCTTTGTCCTTTTTCGGCTTTTTGGGTCTCGTTTTTTTAATCTTTCAGCTTATTCCAGAATCCTCTATATCTTCACATATTTTTCTATTCTAAAAGATTTTCAAATTTTTCTTTTTTCTTTAGATTTGTTGTCTCTTCGAGCAGCACAATTTGTTCCACAACAACCTTTTGTTTTTAATCCCAGAAATTCATCTTCATCACCAGCTCCATCTTTTCAACAACAACATCAACAACAACCTTCACCAATTTTATCTCAACAACAACATCAAAATCAACAACAACAACAACGTCCAGCTAGTGCAGAATATTCTTCTCGTCTTTTTGCTTCATCATTCCCATATCCAATAATTGATCAACATTGTAGTCCACCACCACCTCAACTTACTCAATTATTTAATTCTTCGGGAGCTGCGGCATTTGGTGGAGGAGGTGGAGGACCAGGAGTACCTTCCTTTGGAGGAGGTGGAGGACATCATTTTGGAGGTGGAGGAGGATTAAATCCTTTTGGAAGTGGTCAATTTCCTGGTGGAATGGCAGGAGGTCAATACAACAATCAACAACAACACCATCTTGGAGGTCCTCATCATCTTAACAACAATTTTGGCCCACCTATACCTCCATATGTTCCAAATATGCCTTTTACACCACCTTCACATCAACAACAATTTTATCCTCCGTTTGGTGTGCCAACTGTGGGAGGAGGTCCTGGATTTGGAGGAGGAATGGGAGGAGGAGGTGCTGCTAGTGGTGGAGGAGGAAGTTTAACCTCAAACAATTCTTCTGCTATTTTACAAAAAATGTTTGCTGAAGCAAAACGTAATGAATTGATACAATCTCAATCTGCTGGAAGGGCTATGATGGTAAGAAGAAAAAAATTTTTTTCTTGAGAATAAAGGATAAAATATAATTTTGGCTCTACTTTAGGATATGTGTGGACTTTAAGATTCCCATGATTGTTTAGGCGTCCCATCAGATTTACATGTCTCGAAAAATTAGTCAGAGCTCATTGGACGTATCTCAATCCGCTCTAACAAAGTGGAGGGGAGGGGTAGGAAGTTTAAGGAGGTGGAGGAAGTAGGGAGGAGGTTTAAGGAGGTGGAGAAAGTTTTATGAAAATATCTGGGTCCGGGGTGGAGAAAGTTTTATGAAAATATCTGGGTCCGGGGTGGAGAAAGTTTTATGAAAATATCTGGGTCCGGGGTGGAGAAAGTTTTATGAAAATATCTGGGTCCGGGGTGGAGAAAGTTTTATGAAAATATCTGGGTCCGGGGTGGAGAAAGTTTTATGAAAATATCTGGTCCGGGAAAAATTAAAGTATTGATCTACAATCAAGTTCCTCCACCTCCCCATCCTCCTCCACTTTGTAGGAGCTTTCAGCTGTAAGATCTGTCATTGGACTTATGAAAGCTCAAGTGACACATGTCCTAATTAGAGTCATATCTTTCATTTTGCAGATTGGTGGTCCATCTCAACATCATCCTCTTAATAACAATTTTGCTCCTCAATTACCTCCATTTGCTCCAACAATGCCGTTTAATGCACCACCATCTCATCATCAACAACAACCATTTTATCCTCCATTTGGCGTGTCTGGGGGCGGCGGAGGACTTGGAGGAGGACCAGGATTAAACAATCCAAATATTCCTCCATATCATCCAAATCGTCAACAATCACCTTATCATTTAATGAATTTTCCTCCACCACTTGTAAATACTCAACAGCAACAACAACAAAAAACGGTAACAACAACACATCATCAAAATTTGCTCAATTCACCTGCCTTTATGCCAACATCGGTAAAATAAATTAATAATTTAAGTGATTTTAGCTTCTGGACCTTGGCTATAGATTTTGAACTTTACTTAAGAAAAATTCCCTGATATTGACTCTAGATCCTGGGTCAGGGCCAATCTCTAACGTTTAATCTTACAAAGGAGAGAGTGGTGGACAAGGATTTTATGATTGTCTTCCTATCTCTTGGAAACGATGGATACTTGTCCATACCTTTCAAAAAAAGTGAGAAGAGGAGGGGATATATGGTTACTTGTCCAAACCTTGCAAAGGGGAAAATGGTTGCTTGTCCAGACCTAACTTATGATAAAAAATTTTACAGGTAATGCGACAAATGTCAAAAATGCCTGGAGGTGGTAGTTCTGTTAATAGCGGTGGAGATTCAGCTAGTGGAGGAGTCGGTGTTGCTGTAACTGTTGGAGCTGGAGGAGGAACAAGCAGCAATATTTTTGCTACTTCTGGAGGTAGTGGTGGTGGTGGTGGCTTAACTTCAAACAATTCTTCTGCTCTTTTACAAAAAATGTTTGCTGAAGCAAAACGTAATGAATTGATACAATCTCAATCATCATCTGGAAGAGCTATTTTGGTAAGTTTAAAGAAACAACAAATTCTTTTTCTTTTTTGTGGGGAGGATGAAATAATTTGGGTTTACGATTATATAGTTTATTAACAAGAATCTGATATTTTAAAATATAAAATGCTCAAAATTGTTGGGGTTAAAGAAATTTTTTTAAGGGAGTTTAGGATTATTGATGACGGGTGTATACTGGTTCGATATCCCTGACTTTTGTTTATCGCGGTTTTAAATCCCCGGTTTTCGGTTCAGATCTGGTTAACCATCCGCCACCAATACTAGAGTCACGGGTAAAATTTTCTGGGAGGCAGCGTAACAGGGGCAGGGCGGGGAATTTTCTAAAAAGTCTCAAATTCCCAAACTTTCGAAGACGGGTCACAACTCTATAGGCTAGTCTCTTAATTGTCTAAAATATTTTTTTAATTATTTTTTTCAAAAAAAAATTTTTTTCTTAATATAAAGGGACGTGATCCATATTTGGATGTTGGAATTTTGACAACATCAACAGGTCAAGAAGCTCAAGGTGGTATTAATATTACGACGACGACAACAAACCCATCATAAACATTAAATATACTATTTTAATTATTTTATTTTTTTTCTTCTTCTTCTTGCTTTTATTATTATTATTATTTAATTTTTTTTTTTGATTTTTTCTCCCTTTTAAAAAAATCTTATTTTATTTAAAAAAAATTTTTGGATGAGAAAAAATTTTGAAGTCGTCAAAAAAATATACATATACGGAGCACACCTCAGTTCAGTCTGGATTTTTGACAATTTTGGATACTCTGGCTTTTTTTTCGGAGTTCAGTCTGGACAATATAACTCATCCCCAATGGTACCAGGAAAAATTAAAAATTATCAGCCCCTTCAAAAGTTATGGGGCGTGCAATGAAACCGAGCCCCCCTCAGACTGAAACGAGGTGTAACCAAAAAAATATATATGAAATTTATTATTAAAATTGTGATTGTCCACAAATATATTTTACTGGCTTTTTTTTTCTTCTCTCTATTATTATTATATTGTTTGTTTTAAAAAATGAAAATTTATTTCCTTCATCCTCCCTCAACTTCCATCCTCCCCTTCAACTTCCATTCTCCCTCATCTTCAAAAAATAAACACCTCTCTCTTCTAGGAATGGCGGATCCTGGGGAACCCTGTGGATATCCCGAGCTGATCTGGAAACTTCTCGAGTACTTAGGCTTTTTTTCGGAGCTTGGGATATCCAAACAATATGTGGGCGAAACATGTTTCTGTTTCGTTAACGAAACAATTTTTTAAATCCGAAAAAATTTTTGAGCTTCACCCATACGTATCTATTAAGGATCCGCCAAACTTTTTTAAATACTTCTTTCTCGTCCTCCTATTATTATTATTTTTTTGTTCACATTTGGAAATATAGTAAAGTACCGTTATATAAAAAATAGATTTTAGAAAAAAATCTTTCTTTTATTATTAAAAAAATTTGATTTTTTTGGGTAAAAAATGGAATTAAAATTTCAAAAAAAAATTTTTTTTTGTTGCACATATGTAATATTTTAAAATAATATTGAAATAGAAAAATATTTCACATTTGTTTGAAGATTCAGAATTAAAAAAATAATATTTTTGACAAGAATATTTTTTGGGGGGAAATTAAAAGAATTTTTTTATTTTTTTTAATTATTTATTTCGCTACTATCCCCTCCAAGGCTGTCAATATCAGCATTTAATGTCGAGGGGCTCTGTGCTGCTATTTCTGAAGATCCGGTATTCCGTCGAGAGCGCATACTTCCGGTACCACTAATTGATCGAGCATAATCAGAAATCTAAATTGTGTTTTTCTGATATGTTTAATTTGAGGGTTCTGATTTGTTCTGGTTTTAAATTTCTGATTTGTAAAAATTCTGGATAGTAAATTCTGATTTGTTCTGATTTTTAAGATCTGATCTAAAATTCCAATTTGTTCTGATTTATGAAAATTCTGGTTAGTAAATTCTGTTTTGTTCTGATTTTTAAAATTCTGATTTTTAAAATTCTGATCTGTTCTGACATTTAAATAGTAAATTCTAATTTGTTCTGATTTATGAAAATTCTGGTTAGTAAATTCTGATTTTTTCTAATTTTTAAAATTCTGATTTCTGTTCTCAGTTCCCTGTTTTTTCTCTCCTTATTTTACAACTTACTTTGACATTTCCTCCACCGGGTACATGAGTTATATTGTCGAGTGAACCAACTTTAGAGTTTGCCTTTACTTTTACAGGTTCATTAAATATCTATCAAAAAAATTAAATTAAAATTCTCCTTTATTTTAATTAAATACTTTATTTTGCCCTCCCCCAGGTTGATGCCCAGCATTAATAAGTGACCCAACTTTTGCCTCAGCCTTCCAAACTAATTTTTCTGTTGGAATCTTTTTAATAAAAAATTATTATTATTAATTTCCCCTTAAATTTTGGTTTATTCTGATTTTAAAGTTCTGGTTTTGAAAATTCTGTTTTAAATTTTGATTTTAAAATTCTGATTCTGAAAAAATTCTGATACGAAATTCTGGTTCATTCTGATTTCTGATTCTAATTCTGATTTTTTTTTAAAATTCTGATTTTATTTCTTGTTCTGATTAAAAAATTCTGATTTCAAAATTAAGGTTTTGAAAAATTCTGATCCGAAATTCTGGTTCAGTCTGATTTCTGATTTTGAAAAATTCTGATTTAAAAAAATTCCGATTTGTTCTGGTTTTAAAATTCTGATTAAAAAATTCTGATTGGTTCTGATTTTTAAAAATTCTGATCTGAAATTTTGTTTTTTTTAATTCCTATTTGTTCTGATTTTAAAAAATTCTGATTTAATTTTATTAAACTCACCCTCTTTTCACTCTTCGGAATTATTATTTCCGATTTAGCATCAACTCTAGGCCTTGCAGTCTCTCTAAAATTCAATTTCCTCTGCAAAATGCGAACATTTCCTCCTAAGGGCGTGTGATCCGCATTAACTAGAGAACCAACTTTGGGGGATGCAACAACTTTTAGAGGTTCATGGAAGATTTTTACTTCGCTGGGAGTTGGGGAATGGTCCGTTATTGAGTTTACTTTGCTAAAAAATAAAAAAATTTTTCAGAAAAATTCTGGTTTTTACCTCTTTATGTGAGCATACCGCCTATTAATTATCCTTGGGGGCATACTTGGAGCGCGATTAATAGCAACACCGTTAGAAGCATTTCCAGTACCATTTTGTTTAGTTAGTGTTGAACTCCCTGAAAATATATATTTATTTTTAAATAAAAAATTAATTTTAAAAAATCAGAATTATTTTCAGAATTTTTTGGAAATCAAAATAGTTTCTGAAATAATGGGTTAACTATAGAATTCTGATTTTATTTTTGTGAATATTTTAATAGAAATTAAAAATTCTAATTTGTAATTATTTTAATTTCTGATTTGTAATAGTACTATTTAAATTCTGATATTAAATTCTGATAATAAATTCTGATTTTTACTTTTGTAATTTGATATTTATAGAAATCGGAAATTCTTATTTGTAATCTTTATTTGTAGTTTCTGATTTGTAAATTCTGATAAATTAAATCAGAAAAGTATAAACCCCCAGAATTTACATACCAGAATTTTTGAAGTTGTAGAAATTACAAATCAGAATTCATAAATTACAATATCAGAACTAAAAAATTACAATTTGTAAATTCTGATTTTATTTTTAATTTTAATTTCAGAACTAAAAAATTACAATTTGTAAATTCTGATTTGCATTTGATTTAGAAATTACAATTTGTAATTCTGATTTTTAATTGTAATTTTCTGATTTGTTATTTATCTGATATAATTGTAATTTTAATTTCAGAATTAATTACAATTTGTAATTTCGATTGGGAGCATTTAATTTGTATTTCAGAATTTAGAAATTACAATTTGTAAATTCTGATTTGTATTTTTACTTGTAATTTTTAACTGTTTGGGTCTATTTACAAATTTAAATAAAAACCACTCACTATTTCGACTTATATCTCTATTATTTTGTTGAATTAATTTTCCATTTTGAGAAGGATTATGTCTAGTATTTGGTATAGTAGAATTATTATTGTTGTTGTTATTAAAAGGTTGGGAACGTGGAATTGGTTTGGCTGAACTGCTTCGCATTTTTGAATTGTTCAATGGATTTTTGCTTGAAAAAAATTTTTTTTCAAATTAAAAAAATTCTTAAAATTTTTTTATTTTTTTTTCGTATTTTGTTCGAAAAAAATTTGTTTCAAAAATTTTTTTTGAAAAAAATTTTTTTAATACAAAAAAGGGGGAGAATTTCAATAAATATAAATTATAGTTAAATTCCCATGGTTACTCCAAAAATAAATTATGGAAACTTTTTCAAAGTTTCTATCAAATTTTAAACTTTTTATTATCGACTTTTATTTAAAAAAATTTTTTTTTTAATTTTATTTTTGTTAAAAAATAAATAGAAAAGAGCGTTCGCGACAATTTCTGTCCTCAATCACTTGCCCAAAAAATAATCTAATCGAGGGAGAGGAACATATTTACTCTTTTTAGTGGTGGAGTGAGGAAAAATAAAAATATACGAGAGCAAAAACTAATAAATAAAAAAATTGGTAGAACAAATAATATCAAAAAAATAATATTAAAAAAAATTATGAACGATTAAAAAAAATAATTTGTAGATAAAATAATGTATAGTAGTTGTTATGAAATATTTCTAGTGAATATTTCTAGTGACCAGAATTCTGATTTGTAAATTCCGGTTTTTAATTTGAAAATTCTGATCTGTAAATTCTGATCTTTAATTCTGATCTGTAAATTCTGATCTTTAATTCTGATTTTTTTATTCTGATTTCAAATTCTGATTTGTAATTTCTAAATTTTGATTTGTAAATTTTGATTTTTCAGTTCCGATTTTTAATTCTGACTTTAAATTCTGATTTACATTTTAAAATATTTTTACTCAACCAGAATTAATGAGTAATGTTAGAGTAAACAGAATATACCTAATTTAAAGAGAATTTAATTTATTACTAATAAAATGCGACAATTATTAAAAGACCTAATAAAATTTTCAGGTGGTCAATTATTAAATAAAGACACCCACTTAAGGATAATTATTAAAAGGTTGTCAATAAAAAAATATTTTTTTTTGCATGAAAGTAGAGAGTGAATCGATGAGAAAAAAAATTTTTTTTTACTTTCCAGAAAGGCACAAAAAATGTAAAAATGGCGCGGACGGCCAAGTCTTTTTTGCTTCTTCCCCTAAAGGCGTCGGGAAGCAAGCAATATATTTATTTTATAAAATATATGGATGTTTACGTAAATATGTGGATGGACACTTTTTTTTGTTTTCTAAGAGGAGGGCCTTTTATTTTTTGATGAAAGAAAGGGTTCTTATGATTTACTCAAAATTGGATTTTTTTTAAATAAAATAATAAATTTGGAAAGATTTATAGAGAAGTTGAAATTATTAAAAAATATTTTTTAATTAAAAAAAATATTTTTTAAGCCAATTTGCCAAGGATTAGCCCTGCCTAGAGCTTACCCGGACGTTCCGGTTCCATTCCCGTTAGGCCGGAAGTTCCGGAATTTTTGGTTCTGGTTCCGGTTTCGGTCAAATTTGCGGTTCTGACGAAGCACTAGCCTTGACGCATTTAAAAAGTGGAAGACCGGATAGAGCGGAAAGCAAAATAAAAAATTCCAGAAGAAACGCGGAAGCTCATCCTTGCTGTTTTATCCACTAAAAATTAGAAAAAGAATTGATTTAAAAAGGATTTAATAGTATTTAAATAAGGAAAAAAATATTTATGATGGGAAAAAGCAAAAGAAAAAGCTTCTGGATTGTACTAATTGAAAGCATATTTAATAGAGTATGTTTGTATAGGGAAGAGGGGATAGCTGCGCATTTAAGTGCGCGAAAAAAAGACTGGAAGAAGGGAATTATTAAAAGAGAAAATTAAAGAAGCTTAAAAATTAAAAAAAAAGTTGGAGCACTTAAATGTTTGTATTTATTCAAACTTGTTTCAACCTTTCCTTAAGCTTTTCATTATTCATTCAGGGTTTTATGTTGTGAATTTAAAAGAATCAGAATTCTGGTTGGAATGGAATAAATAAAAAATCAGAATTTGAGTATTTTTGTAAAATTAAAAAGCAGAATTCTGGTCGATAAGGTGTGAAAAAATCAGAATTTTTAAATCAGAATTTTAGAGTCAGAATTTTTAAATCAGAATTTGTAAAAATCAGAATTTTTAAATCAGAATTTGTAAAAATCAGAATTTTTAAATCAGAATTTGTAAAAATCAGAATTTTAAAAATCAGAATAAACCAGAATTTTGAATCTGCAAAAGATCAATTTTTAAATCAGAATTTCTGTGAAAATAAACATTACTTCAACCAAGTTTAAACTTAAAATTTAAAGTATGACCTAATATTTAAATAATATTTTTTGCTCTTTTAAGATCAATTTTTAAGCAGTATTTTAAAGATTTAGATGATAATAGGAATAAAAAGGAAAATTTTAAAAATTGAGAGAAAAGAGAGAAGAATGCCCTCAGGGATTTGTTTGTCAACTAGGAGATTTTTCTTCCAATTTGGCAGCATTTTTGTTTGTGTCCCCCCTCACTCATTTCTGTTCCACACACAAAACCATTTAAGATTTATACCCAAAATTTTACACCAAAATGAGCACACAAATATATATAAATTTTTGGATGTATTTTGGACATATAGCTAATGAGCATTTTCTCTATTTTTTCTTGTTTGTTTTACTTTTTAAAAAATTTTAAGGAAAAGAAAAATTATTTCTGTGATATAATAGGCTTGTGTATATCCTAACCTATCCCTTGTCAAATTCTGTAATCTGCCACTTATCACAATAGAAGGGAGAAGAAAAAGGAACTAATCATAACCCCTTAGATATCCCCCTCCCTCGGTTATTGTTTGGATGTGGTAAGAAAGATGTGTGATAAGAGAGATAAGATAGAGATCCCAGTTGAAGGGTGTGATAAGATAAAAAGCTCAGTTCATATAAAATATGATAATACAGAAATATCAGTTTCTAGGATGTGATAAGCCCGAGAGTGTGTGACCTAGTGTATGATAAGACTTATTCACCCTAGGCCACATGACAAAATAAAGATGACAAGATAAAGAGCTATGTTCCTAAAATATGATAAGACTGAGATCTCAGTTCCTAGATAAGCCAGAGAGTGTTGACCTAGGGTGAATAAGATTTATTCAGCTAAGTAACTTGCTAATAATCACCCGCTATAACCACATTTCCTCTCATATTGTTCCTCTCGCTGTTGACTATATAGAGGGTTAAAAACAGGCTACCTTTCTCGATACAATTTTGGCATTCGATTTCTATCAGAAGATTCACTTGATGTTTTATCTTCCTCATCTTCGTTGTGTTTAATTGAATTTCTACTCGAATCTTTACTTGAATTGTCATTTATTGTTGTTGGAGTCCCCCCATTTTTGCCTCTACTAATTGCTAAGGATGCACGTCTTTGACTTGCAATTCGTAATTCTCGAAAACGTTCTTTGTCTGATTGTTCTTCTGGGACTATAAACGCTGCTAGACCGCTGAAAATATTGGAAGGAGATTTATGGCAAAATTAGTGTGATGGGAGCAATACTCTACAGAGAATTGTCCTAAAGAGTCCATTATAGGAAAGGAGATTCTGGAGTACTCCTCTCCTGTAGTCCGAAGGAAAGGGATACCAGGGAGGGGACGGGTTACCCGAAACTCGATACCCAACTTTTTTCTCAACCCGAGCCGTCACTGGTGTATCATCTTCTAGGAAAGGGGCAGTAAAATCGAATTTTGATTGACCGATTCTAAATGGTTTTGAGCTACACTACAATCCTCTCCAAGCTTATTTCCTTTTACTCGGAAAGAACTTTTAACTTTTCAATACCTGAAGGTTTTAGCTACAGAACCCAAAGATGTAATACTCAATCTAGGCAAAGAATGCCGATTCCCTGGGAGATTTGAACCAAAATTAAAAGAGTAGGAAGAGGGTAAAGCATTGTGACTAGCTGTAGATGCACGCCTTCGACTTGCAATAAAAGGAAATGGTTGGGGACGAGGACGAGGCATTTCTGTTTGGGTAGAGGTTGATGATTGAGTTTGTTGGTCTTCTGTTTCTTTTTCGTTGTTAAAGTTGGTCTGTTAAAATTATTAATTTTAGATGAGATTTTTTAAATTTGACTGTTAAGATAGGTACACATTTATTTGGGAGGTTATAAAATTTTTGGAGTTAGTATCCGATAGGAGCTATAACGAGAATCAAGTGTATTTTTTAAGTTCAAGCTTAAAACAGTAAAGCAGCTGGGCTATAGCTATTTCTCTCCTTTAGCTAGTGCAAGAGGTTATTCGGCTGCTGGGAGCAAACCAGCATCTTCTTAGACCGGACTGATGTGTTAGCCATTACACCACGCCGCCTACTGCATAGCCTTAGGAAATAGAGACTTATTTACTTAAGTGTGAGCTCAGCGAAGTTTAACCCAAGCCTAGTTGTTACCCGCCTATCCTAAATTTATTTTAATTACATCGTCTTCTTCTTGTTGTAATTCTTCCACCTTCTCTTCTTCTTCTTCAACCTTTTGAGAATTTATTTTGGACTGATTAACGTCCTTAGAAGAATATTCAAAAATTTGAGGTATTGCTGGAGTAACTCTAATAATTGGTGGAGATGCAGGCAATAAAGAATTGGAAGGAGTAAATGGAGGTCTAAAAAAGGGGGAAAATTTATGGAAAATAAAAATTATGACAAAAAGCTTTTTAAAAAATGGAATTT
Source organism: Meloidogyne arenaria (assembly GCA_036172955.1). Taxonomy (NCBI): domain Eukaryota; kingdom Metazoa; phylum Nematoda; class Chromadorea; order Rhabditida; family Meloidogynidae; genus Meloidogyne; species Meloidogyne arenaria. The sequence continues at coordinate 3,406,833 of JARQAB010000032.1, read as the reverse complement.
AAAATGAATTTTTAAAAATGGGTATTTTTCTATTTTTATTTTTTTTTGTTACCAAAAAATTTTATTTTACGCTTGTATGGTTAGGTTGCGAAAAATAAGCTTTAATAATATTGTAGCTATTTTTAAGTTTAAGCTTAAACTTAATTTTTTAAAGTTTGTGCTTAAAACTTAATTATTAAAGTTGAATTAGAAGTTTGAAATTAGCCAGATTTTAGAAATTAAAATAAAAATGTAAATTTGTGGAATTGCCATAGACAAAAGGAGACGAAGAAAAATAAGAAGCACACGTGAATTGAAGCGAAACTTTTTTTCAAAAAAAGAAATAAATATTTTGGCTGTTTAAAGAAAGAAAAAAGAAAATTTTTGTTTCATTCCGTTTATAACTAAAATTAGATTACCTAAATTAAACTAAATGAGTATTTAAATTTGGAATTTTTTAAAAAAATTTTAAATTTAGTTTTTGGTTTTTTATGACGAGGAGGTTAAAATAGGAATTCTTTAAGGTAATGATTTGGGGAAAAAATTAACAAAAAAATGCTATGCCTAAAAATAGGCATAATTTGGAGTATAGGCAGTTTTTTGACCAAAACTGTTTTCTGTTTTGAATGGAATAATTTTTATTTTATTTTTATTCTATAGAAAATTCAATTCTCTATCGAATGGTACCAAAAACAAAAATAATGGTTGATTTACCACAGAGTTATGGAGCTAGCTTGGGGCTGCGCCCGTAACGCTCATGCAGTTTTTTGACCAAAATTTCTTTGTTTTAAACCCAATAATTTTTATTCTCGATTTATTTTGTAGCAAATTCAATTCTCTATCGAATAGTACCAAAAGCAAAAACAATGGACTATTAAACTTTGAATTATGGTGCAAGAACTAACTCGGCTCCTAAGTCCTCTGTCTTACACTCATTTAATAGAAAATCTTTTTCAACCCTTACCTAAACCTAGCAACTTGTTCTTGTACAGCATTCTGCAGCTTATCCATCATTAAAGCATTCCTGTTTAACTCCTCAGAATTAGAAGAAATATTACTTGCAGAAGAGTGTCCTCCACACCTTGTTAATTTTAATTTTGAGGGGATTTCCTCCATAATAAAAATTTTTTTAAAATTATTTAAAAATTAATTTTATTTATTTTTGGCAATTTTTGGGGTTATTTTGAATCCAAATTTAGCCAGTATTTATATTCCTCATTTAATTCTAAATCGGGGGGTTGTCAACATTTTATAGCGGAAATTAAAGCTAAACTGCCTAAAATATTTAATTAAAATGGTAATAGCCAACTAATAAAAAATAAAAGAGGACACATCTGTTAGGAGACTTAAAGTTTTGAAGAGGAAACTTAATCGAGAATAATGAACAAAAATTGGATGGACCAAGCTTCCATATATTATCTTTTGTGGTAGGAATATCTTCGGATATTCGGAAACGAACCGTAAACCTTTGAACCGACAAGCTTCTGAAGCTTTTAGAAATCAATCACAAAATTGGAGAAAATAAAAAATATTTATTTACATAATTTATTAAAAAATGCAATGAAAAATAAATAAAAGTCAAATTTGGAGGATTCATTGTGAGATTAACAAGGGTCGTACAGCAACCTTTTTTCTTTCGAAAAAATATCTCAAAAATATAGATTCCGATAACCGATATTTCTATTCGGAATTTTCCATTCATACGAGCAAAAACAAAATTTCAGAGGTCAAGATAAGGAACCTTCATATTTTTTAAATAAAAATCAGAAAATACAAGAAAAATCAGAAAATAGAAGAAAAAAGCGAGATAGACTTTACAAAAGAAAATATTTTTTTATTTTTAAATTTTACAAAGTACAAAATAATCTTTTTTGGCATTTATCTCTCAAAGAATTTAGTAAAGAACAAGGTTCTGAATTTTTGGGCCAATATTCTTCAGAGACGATTGTTCCATTAGCATATTCTCGAATATTGAGCATTTGTTGATCTGTTGATTCTGTCAGGGTTACCATACTTTGAATACTGTAAAAAGAGAGATTAGAGAATATTTTAAAGACTAAAAGATTCCAAGCTTCGGGTATAAGAGCGAATACATAAACAAGAATATAGCGTCCCTAGTTTCTGTGCGAATGGATCATAAGGGCAAAACTATTTGCAATATTATACATCACGATGATCTGCAAGTGCGGACACAAGAATAAAAAGACCGTGAAAAAGTCGTTTATATGGAAAGTATATAATATAGGGAGTCAGGTAATAGAATTATAAAGTCGACTAAGATTAAGTAGCTAAAAAAGGAAGTAATCCTTAGGAAAACTTAAGATTGGGGAAGATTACTGAAACCCCAGAAAAACTGATTTGATATTGGTGTGTTGAACTCGCTCCTAATCAATGATTTACTCCTATAATCACTCAAAAACATTCAAAAAAAAGTCTTCCTTACGTTGAGATCCCTCCCGAATTTTTGTAAAAAGCATATTCAGCCTTTCCCTGTTTATTAGCCTGTACAGAATAGGAAAGCTGTAAATCCATTGCAATTCTGTGCATTCCATATAGCACCAAAGATTCTGCCAAAGATTCAGCCAAATGATGTTCGTTAATTAATTGCTGCTGTTTTGAAGTAAAATTATTTTCTTGACGGGGAATTTTGGGTAGAGAAGGTTGACTTTCGTTTGTAGAAACATTTGGAAACATTTTATTATTTATTGAACTTGCTGTTTCAGCTAAGACTTGAAGAGGGGTAGAGGGAGGTTCTGATGTTGAGGGTGTTGGTGTAGCTAAAAGTGTAGCTGAAGTGAGGCCACTTTTGCGTTTTTGATGCTATAAAGGTGTTAAAATGAGTTTTTAATTTTTTGAAATTTTTTTAAAATTTTTTTTCAATTAGTAAAATTTTTTCAAGGTTTGGCGTTTTTTGCGCACACAAAAGTTTTTTAAATGTTTAAATTATTTCTCACGGTTTTAGTTGTTGTCGCATATCTGTTTAAATCAGAAAAACATTGTTTGTTCATTTGTTGTTCTGATTGTGTTTGTGAAAACAAAACTTGTTGTAATGCTGTAGCAAATGTTTCTGATGTTGTTTGTTGTTGTTGAAATGTTTTCGAAGGGGAATTGATGTTTTGTAGGGAAATGTTATGTTGGGAAATGTTTTGTTGTTTGGGAATGTTTGTTTTAGATGTTTGTGTTGTTAAATTATTTTTATTTCCATTCAAAACATGTTCATCCAAACATTGTTTATTTTTTAAATGTTGTTTGTCTATTTCTTGTTCTGATTGTTTTAATGTTTGTTGCTGTTGTTGTTGAGCTCTCTGTACCGCTGCCATCCATTCCAAATTACAAAGCCAAGTTGCAAAAGCTTGTTGTTGTTGTTGAAAATTCTGATTTATGTTTGTTGAGGGAAAATTCTGATTTTGTTGTTGAAACAATTCAGAAGCAGCAAACAAGGCAAACATTTCATTTAATGTTGTTTGTTGTTGTAAAACTTGTTGTTCATTTGTTTGTATGTTTCTCTGCTGTAATTGTTGAAGCATTGCACTATTTTCGAGTTGTTGCAATCGTGATAGTTGGTTTATTGCAGCAGCCTAGAAAAAAAAATATTTTTGGGGGGTAAAAAATTAAAAAAATCTTTTTTCTAACAGTTTCTAGCCTCGCAAGAATCTGAGGGTCGAAAGGCAAATTTTGTTGTTGAGTCATTTCAAAATTTAAATTATTAATTGCTTGTTGAGGAGCTTCAGAGCCATGTGCTGGAGACAATTTGCCTTCTTTTTGTTGCCGTTGATTTTGTAATAAAGCAGCAGTTGAATATTTTGTAAGGGAAGGGGTGTTAGAAGGAGATTTTTGAATATTTGAAGGTGTTGTTTGGACAGGAAAATTGGGCGGGGAGGTAGATGAGGATGAAAGGGAGGAAGTAATTGAAGGAGTACTTGATGTGGGTAACCCAAAGAGAAGGTTTTGGTTGTTAATCAACTTATGTTGATTTTGTAGAGTTGAAAGATGAACAAGTTGTTGGTGGGATAACTAGAAAAGAGTAAGTGTAGGTTATGCAAAAACTTTGTTAACAGGCAGGAATGACCCTAAGCCTTACAGAAGCCACGCGATGACTCTCATATAGTCTCAACCCTCCTATAGTCAGCTGGATCCCGTATGGATCTTCTATTTCTTAAAGAAAAATGAAAGAGCCAGCAGCTATCCTAACTCCCCCCGGAAGCTACAGAGGCGATGACACTCATCTCTTAACCTCTTATAGCCAACAACTGAAAGAGCCACCTTTCCTACTCTCACTATATAGTTATAAGGAATTTCGCCACTCCTGTTATATCAACATCCAACGGAGAGGGTTATTTTGGGAGGTTGGGTTGGAGCTAATTTTCGGTCTTCTTTAAAATACCTCAAATTTCTGGTCAGCATTCTCCCCAACACTTTGTGGACATTTCATCCCATCCTCATTCTCTTCCAACTTCAAAAGTGTCTGAATAGAGAGGGCAGGACCCATTGGTTGTTTACCCCTCTCTAAAGCCGAATTGACTTCAAAGTGTTTTTCTTCCTCAATTCCTTCTCCTTTAATCATTTGCCGCTTCCCCTCAGCAAATAAAGGAGTATTGCTTCCACTATGTCCACTACTGCAATACTCAAAACCAACAGAATTTTTTATATTTTCTTCACCCTCCTCTTCAGAACTATTATTTTCGCTAATATTGCTGCTATTACAACTACTCGAATTTGAATTTTGCGAATTTTGGCATTCTGTAGTATTTTCCAAATTTTCAATTTTTGGCTTTTTCTGCCTTGAAATTTTACTTTTTTTGTTGTTGTCCCCGTTGTTTTCCCCCCTCATTCTTCGGGTTCTTTTAAGACGGAAAGTTTCTTCTCCGACAAGGTCGGAATGGAAGGCTTTTAGATGCCCCCACATTGATTTGGTTGAAGAGTCCGAACGCTTCATAAATTTCCCGCAGTGATTGCAGTTGACTGAAAGACCGTTAGGGGCCATATAAAAATGGTTCCAAACTTCTGACATTATTTGAGGAAGTTAAAATTTTTTTTAAAAATCTGAAAAAAATTAATATGAGAGGATAAATGGAGGAGGAAAAATGAAGGGGGAAAAGAGAGGGGATAAATGGAGGGGAAAGGGGGGGGGAGGGGAAATGGAGGAGGGAGAGGGGGGGGGATGAAGGGGGGAGGGGGAGAAATAAATACGTTGCTCTATAAATTTAAAAATTAAAAGGGCAACTTGAGGGCAATAAAAAAATTTTTTCTCTCTGCTACACTAAAATTCGGGCTCCCTTTTAAATTTAATTTTAAATCCTAAGGACCTCCAAAAATTTTTTCCAATAAATAAGTTTTTTATATAAAAATTATTTTAATTAAGAGCCAGTTTCAGGTCAAACCCTGAAAAATAGAAAAAAAGTTAAGTTTCAGGATTTTAAAGAACGGGCTTATGGAAGGTACTGGAAAGTGGTTGAATCCATCAAACTTCGAGACTTGAGGATCCATCAAACTTCGAGATTCAAAAATTAGAAAAATCACAATCACGACATTTGGAACGTTCCTTTGGAGGCTCTAGCATGAAAGGGATCTTTTCAAACTCCATCTCCGTTTTTTATTCTCCTCAAGTTTCTTCAGCCTTATGTCTTCTGATTTTAAGCGTACGGAAGGTAGAGACGTCCGAGACTCTTGGTCATGAGTCTGACTGTCTGACTTTTCTCTCTGGAAGGGCTACGGAAGGGCCTTGGATCCAGTTTAAAAAAATTTTTTTTAACGAAAAAAGGAAGGTTTCCAAAGGGCGAAAGGCTCAAAACAACCAAAAACAGTAATCCAAAAATGTTCATGATCAAAAAAATTTATTTTAAAGGATTTTTAGATTTGAGCAAACGGACAGTGTATTTATAAAATAAAAGAAAAACGGAGAAAGATGTTGAGAGGAAAGAATGAAAATGGGCGCGGGAAGGAGGAAAATAAAGTAGTAGGAGTAAAAGTGTCAAAAGGGATATGGCGAGCTTTTTGGAAGAATGAAGGGGAAGGGGGGAAGTGGGAAGGGGGAAAAGAAGATTGAAGGTTTGAATGGAAAAATAAGGCAAAAAGGAGGTGAAGAGAAGGGTGGAGGACCTAAAAAGAGGAAAAAAAAGTGACGGTGAAGAGGAGGGATTCCATTCGTTTTGACTATTTTTGTTCTGGTCGTCCACTGTCCCGAAATGCCCGAAATGACTCTCTTCACTAGAAAGAGGATGTTGGTGATGAGGGAAAGGGGGAAAGTTGGGGAAAAAAAAGAAATAAAAGCAGAAGGAAGGCGAGGAGCAAAATGGGGATGAGGAAACAACAAAAAGAAGAAAAGGGCATTTGGGGAAAATGGGGGCTCCTCTCTCTCATTGTTGACTGGACGAGTGGTTATGGAGAGGGGGGATGGTTGGGCGAATAATAGGGAGGAAGAAGAGGAAGAATAAAAGAAAAAATAGGAAGAAAACGGGGGCGGAAAAATGTGAAGAAAAAAATATAAGAAATAAAAGGGTTTGGCGGGGAGTGAATGAGAAGAAGAAAATGATGGGGGGAAATGATGGGGGGAAGGAAAGGGGAGAAGAAAAAAAATTTTGCCGCCACCACACACCCGTATGTGATGGGGTAAAAAGATGGAAGAAAGGAGGAGAGGTCGAGTTACGAGAAAAAAAAGATTGGGTGGGGCCAGAAGTGCGGGCAGTAAAGATGGGGGGGGGATGTGGTTGGCGAAGAGGAGGAAATGATAGGGGATAGAGGGGTAAGGAGAGGGAAGGGGGAAGGAAAAAAATTTTTTTGGGGAGGGTAATTTTGGCGGGTTGTTTGCTCAGGCAATGGAAGAAGGAAAAAAGGGGGATGGGGAAAGGAAGAGGAAAATAAAGGGGAAGAGAGACTTGCGCGGATTTCTCCCTTTAAAAATTGTCAGACTGCCCTTCTGCCATCTCAAAGATTTTCCCTCATCCACCCAAAAGTGCAATGACAAGACAGCTTTTTTGAGGTCCCTCATATGCCCTTTTTATTTATTTGACCTTTTTTTCTAGCTTCTTTTGAGGTTTTATAAATACTTCTCGACTTCTAGGCCTTTAAAAAAATTTTTGGGATCTTTTGTCAATCCAAAAAAATTTTTGGGATCTTTTGTCACCTCAAAAAATTTTTGGGATCTTTTGTCACCTCAAAAGATTTTTGGGATCTTTTGTCACCCCAAAAAAATTTTTGGGATATTTTGTCACCCAAAAAAATTTTTGGGATCTTTTGTCACCCCAAAAAAATTTTTGGGATCTTTTGTCACTCCAAAAAAATTTCTTTGTTTTAGACGATTTTCTCTCTAATTTTAGTTTAGTCAATCCCCCCATTCATCACTAGGATAAAAAAAATTTTTTTCATTCGAGAGAAAGCGACAAAGGGGCTCTTTTAATAGCTTCCGCTATTATCGGCTGACTGCAACGTAAAAATAAATGTCATAGGGAACGCAGCTGAAAAAAAATTTTTTTTGTAGCCGACGACTCTCTCTCAATTTTCCTTTTTTGGCTTCTCATGCTCTTCCCTTTTGCAAAACTTTTTTTTTCTAATTTCCGTTTTTGTCGTTGTATTTTTTTATTGAGAAGGGGTGAATAATGATAGAAAAATTTCCTTTCTTTATACATAACACACAAGTGTTCATTAAAAGAAAAATATTTTTTTCAACAAATTGACGGCCATAAAAAAGGTGCAAAGATCAAAGAAAAAATAGGTAACTTAATGGAGACTTGAGGAATTATTTTTTGGAGATTCAGTCGAGGCAATTTTTAACAGAGACCGGTCTGGGAAGGTTGTGGAGAAGAGAGAAGATATGGAGAGAGGTGGGTGGGAGACGAAGGGTGGAGGGCGGAGGGAGGTTACATATCCCGAGAAATCTCGATCTGAAAAAAACTAAAGTTTATCAAAAAATGAAGAAATGGAGGTGGAAGAGATATGAAGAGAAGTGGATGGGAGACGAAGGGTGGAGGGGTTCTGATTTAAAAAGAAAGAGGACATATCCCGAAAAATCTCGATCTGATAACCGAGATTTTTTTGAGAGTCTCTGTCCGGTCTATAATCTCTATCTCTTGAACTAGCGATTATCAAAAAAATGAAGAAATTGAGGGGGAAGATATGGAAATGGAGGGGGAAGAGATGGAAATGGAGAAGAGAGAAGATATGGAGAGAGGTGGGTGGGAGACGAAGGGTGGAGGGCGGAGGGAGGTTCTGATCTAAGGAGGAAAAAGGAGAGGGAATTTCTAAATATTCTGACTTTAAATGAGAAGATAATTAAGTAAAGGAATCCTTTATTGAGGAAAATTCTTCAGATTCTTCATGGAAACTCCAAACCTCTCCTTTTTTGTCTTCAAAGGAGAGAAACGTGAAACCTGTGGGATACTGTATGAGTCATTCATTCTCTCTCTTCTTGAGTAACTGAAGGGGAAAAGTATTTAATATTTGGAAAATTTGAAAGATTTAATCTGGAAAGGGATATTTGGCGGTAAGAAAAAAATTTTTTTTAAAGGAAAGAAAAAAAATTTTTTAAGCAAAGAAAAAAAAAAAATCTGTAAAGAAGACATGACGCCAGAAGAAGAATGAAAAAAAATTTTTTTTAGGTGAAAACGAGGACGGAACTGTTTGTGTGTGTTTCGCTCACAATTTCACTTCTAAATAAATATGAGGAGAATGGGCGGCAAGGGGAAAGGGGAAGAAAAAAAAAGAGGGCAAAGAATGTTTGGGAAGTCTCTCTCTCTAAGGGGGGAAGGAAGGGCGGATGAGGGAGGACGGACGGATGGCGAGAAAATGGGTGAGACGACGACTATAACCAACAAAAAAAGGGACGGGGGCGGAAGAAAAGAAAGGAAAAAAATTGAGGAGGGGGGTGGGGAAGGGGGGGAGGGGGAAGGAGGAAATGGGAGCGGACAAAAAAAGAAAAATGCGGATGCTAAAAGGAGGGTTGGTTAGTGGAGGGGGTGGTGACAGCAAAAAGGGAAAAAAAGAAAAGAAAAAATAGGGGGCTGGTTGAATGAGAAAATATGAAAAAAGGGCAAATGGAGAGCCAAACAAAAAATATGAAAAAAAGAGGAAATGCTCTTCTTAGTTGGTGTGTGTGTGTGTGTTTGGGGACCGGTTGGACTTGGAAGTAGTAAAAGGAGAGAGGGTGGAAGACGAACAATTAACGAGCGGAGACAGAAGAGCGGTAAAAAAAAGAGGAAGAAAATGGGAGGGAAGGATAAAATGAAAAAGGAAGGGAAGGAAAATGCTGTCACGGGCGAGCAACGGAATTAGCTCTTTTGGAGGGTTGGAAAAAAGGAGGGGGTGAAAAGCTTGGAAGGGGTGGTTAATAAAATCCAAAAGATCTAAATTTTGGGGAATTTTTTGGGGGAGAGATTAAAATATAAATGAAGTTGAGAGCACGTAAATATTGAAAAGTAAGCCAGTCCAGCATTGAATCCTTAGCTTGGGAGGATAAATTTCTCAGAACCACCCAGACAGTTGAAGTCTTCCATCGTTTCTGAATGTAATTTGAGAGAAAAGGATAATAGCAGTGAGTGAATTGGAGTGAATGGGTGTGGGTGTATTTGTAGGGGGATAGAGGGATGAAGAAGAAATTGGATGGATGAAGAAGAAATTGGTGAGTAAAATGTTTTTAGGAGGGATTCAAGAAGTAGAGCTTTAAGAAGTAGAAATTTCTTTCTTGTTTTGTAAACAATTCCGGAAATATATATTCCGGAAACTATTTTAATTGTTTCATTTGTTCTCCGATAATTCTGATTAAAACTAAAAACGAGCTTTTTGAACCTCCAGATTTTCTCTATGTTTAACAAAGCTCTTGTAACTCTAGTTTTTTTTTCGACCCGGAACCCGACCCGAGAAAAGTTTGAACACGACCTGACTTTTTTTCTCAACCCAACCCTTTCCCTTGTGCAAACCAAATTAAAGAGAAAAGAGAAACGGAAGTTGGAAAAGGATAGAAATGGTTGCTAATAAAAGGGATTTCTGACAAACAAAAATTGATGACATGCTTTTTAGCTTTAAAGCCATAAGATGACTAATAAAAATAAAAAGTAAAAGCACTTTGCTTTATTTTAAAATCTCTTTCAAAGGGGTTTATTGGTTAAAAAGATGAAAAAATTAATTTTGAAAATCTGTAGAACATACATCTAATAGAAACATACCTTACAAGAGCACCGAAAAATAGAAGCGTGCTTCAATTAGAGAATTTACGGCATGCTGATATTTATACTCATTTTAAGGAGCACATAAAGATCTACAACTTTTTGTTTTGAAGCCTCTTCTCTAAAAATTAATCGAAAAGAAATAATTGATAAAACTAATTTAGCAGCCTCTGGCGATCGTTTATTCCGGCACTGTATTTATTTAAATTTAAATTTTTAAAATTTAAAAAATTGGATTGTTTTGCCAATAAACATTTTACAAGGTCTTTCTATTTCCACACAAGTACTCCGACCTCTAAATAAAATAATTTTTTTAGAAAAAACTATAACATCTTTCCTTCATTCCCCCGATAAACTATTAATTTTATGGACAATTATACTAAATGCAAAAAATATTTATAGCTCATTTTCAATAGGTTTCAGATTATTAGAATAATAATATTTAATTTCTTTTATTATTTAAATGACACAGAATTTTTAGAAATAATTTTTTTTTTCTCCTTAAAAATAATAGGCCAAAAAACTAGTAGCTTTGCTAAACATAGAAAAAATCCGTTGGTTCAAAAAGCTCCAATTTTTAGAATAAATTTTTGTCTACATAAATCAGGCTTATTAATTACCCAAAATTATGAAAAATTTATTTCTATTTTATTTTTTATTTTTCCGTTATTTTTTATATTTTTCCATGCTTCTTAGCAAAAAATTTTTTTATTATTAGCTAACATTTTCTTTTCATTTTTCTAATTGTTTTCCCCAGTAAATTCCATTTTTCTTCCCAATCAGAATAATTCTGTTGATGGATTATTCTAGTAGGTGGTTGTGCAAAATGAATTAACTCTTTTAAAGCAAAAAATCATTTTTTTTAATTCTTTTTAAAAATAATAGGCCAAAAATACTAGTAGCTTTGTTAAACATAGGAAAAAACTGTTGGTTCAAAAAGCTCGTTTTTTTTGCAAACAATTCCGGAAATATTCCGGAAACTATTTTAATTGTTTTCCTGTAATTCTGATTAAAACAAATAAGGTTTTCCGGAAACTAATTTAATTTTTATTCAGGAGATAAAGTCTGAATCTTCTCAAAATTGAATAGCTCTGCTAAACATAGGAAAAAACTGTTGGTTCAAAAAGCTCGTTTTTTTTGCAAACAATTCCGGAAATATTCCGGAAACTATTTTAATTGTTTTCCTGTAATTCTGATTAAAACAAATAAGGTTTTCCGGAAACTAATTTAATTTTTATTCAGGAGATAAAGTCTGAATCTTCTCAAAATTGAATAGCTCTGCTAAACATAGGAAAAAACTGTTGGTTCAAAAAGCTCGTTTTTTGCAAACAATTCCAGAAAATATTTCGAATAAAAATTAAAAGATTTATTTTTATGCCAAAATATATTTATATTTATTTTTGTATGTACTTTTAACACTTTTTCCTTCCTTTTTTATTATTCCAATATATATTTTACACATTTTTCTTACTCCCAAGGCAAAAATTAATCGGTAAAAAGTCAACCCTTTTTTCTCCTTTTATTTTTTTATTTTTTGCTTTTTTACCCTTTTTAAAAATGCCTTCCTATCACAAAAACATTTGCGAGCCTTTGACAGCTTCCTTTATTCGGCCAATTCAAAAAATAAGAAAATTGCTGGAAAAAAGACCATACGAAGGCAAAAATGCAAAAAAAAATTCCAATTTATTTGGCGATTTGTTGCAGCAAAAAAGGGGAAACGGAAAAAGAAATTAATTTATTTTTTTACTAAAATAGTAAGGCTATTTTTAACTATATTTTAAAGATATTTTTTTTAATTTTTTTTTCAAAATAATAGGCCAAAAAACTAGTAGCTTTGCTAAACAATGGGTAAATTTGTGCGTTCAAAAAGCTCGCTTAATAATAAGCGGATACTAGATTAATATAAAAAGCTCCCAGTTATCACCTATAATATTTTAATTTTGCAGAGATATCTTGATAGTATTACCTAATCTCTCTTAAGTTTTCAGAAATTTTGGTTATTTATTTACTGAGTTATGGACGAAAATGTCGAATTTTTCCAAGATTTGCCTTTCCAACAAAACTTTTTTCCTCCAAAAACTTTTTTGCTGACCATCACTTTTATAAAAATCTTATCTTAAAAATACGTTACCGATTTATTCTCTCATTTCAACCCTCAGTTTATGCCGGCACATAGGGCAATCCCCCGAGGAAATAGCCCCACGTCTTTCAGTATTTTTTCCTTACGTTTTTAACTAAAACAATTTCTTTTTTGCAAAATTCATCTCTATTTTTGTTTAGTTTCACCTAAAAAGCTTTATATTAACTAAAATAATTTAGTATTTTTGGTTAAAAATAAAGGAAATAATTTTTTATAAAGATGACATCTTGTCCCATTTTTTATTTTTCTTTCCTTTTGTTCTGATTTTTTAAAATCTTATTAACTATATATTAACTAATTAGGGTAACGGATCTCCCCTAATTCTTAATCCTTCTTAATCCCTCCTAATCCCTCGATATCAAAATCAACTCAAATCCCTCTTAATCCTCCCAAATCCTGTAGTATCTCCTCCATATCCTCTTGATCCATCTAGATCATTCTTAACCCCACAAATCCCTCAATATCTCCTCCATATTCTCCTAATCCATAATTCCCCCATAGTTACTTTTCAAGGGTTTCCGTGTATTTAAAGTTATTTATTTTATTATCCCCTATGCTTAATGTTAAACTAATTCAATCCAGTTTTTATAAAGTATTATAGTTGCATTTTTAACTATAAAATTTGTTAGATAAAGATTTATTTTATTTATTATAGCTATAGATCAATGGGCGAGCCGTCCTTGCGGATTATTAAAGAATGCGGACATGCAAAAAAATTGCGGACAATTAAAAAAATGCGGACATGTTTAAAAAATTGCGGACAATTTAAAAAATTGCGGACAATTAAAAAAATGCGGACGTGTCTTTAAAGATGCGGACATAATAAAAATTGCGGACATGTTTTCTAAAAAGCGGACAGATTTAAAGAATTGCGGACATGTTTAAAAAATTTGCGGACTTGTTGAAAATTGCGGACGGGGTTTTAAAAAATGCGGACAATTTAGAAAAATTTGCGGACATGCTTAAAAAATGCGGACAAAAAATGCGGATACTTATTTAATATCCGCAACTTTTCTCTCTCTCATTGGATATCAATGTTGCCTTAATCAAAAGTCATAAAACAATTTTTTCATTTATTTTTATTTTAATTACTCAGATGCTTTGTAGAGGATATAATAGGGGATATAAAGTTGCCCTCTCTTTTATTAAACAAAGAAAAGTCCGAAGGAAGGAATTTTATGTGTGTGGTTATAAATTGACCGCTCTGGGGTGGGTTAAAAAATATAAAAATAAAAACTAGTCGATTCTTGAGCGAAAAAGGGTCAATTGCTGACAGATGAATAAATAAAATATTTTTATTTTTAAAATATTTCTGATAAAAATCTGTGGAATTATTGTGAATTTTTGATTTTTTTTTGCGGGGAAGAAGGACTAAAACTTTGAACGGTTCTAACTCGGCCCAAAGTCATTTTGCAAGAAAACCCGTATCACTTCACAATTGAAAGTCGATGGTGCTCTATCGAACGGTACCAAAAAATATATCAAATTCGCAGGCACAATAAACGATGGTTCCTTGTTAGTGCTATCTAGCTCTAGCTAGTTAATGCTACTACCTAGCCCAAATCACATTTTTAGACTAATCTGGATTTTGGATAGATAACAAGGCCTTCCATTCTTCCGTTTCTGACTTCCATTTCCGATTTCTTCCTCCTTCCGTCTTGTGTTCTTTTAGAAAAAAATTTTTTTTTATTCCTCAACTTTTTTCTTTAAAATTATTTTAAAAAATTATTCATCTTCCTTATTAAACATCGTTTCATCTTTAAAATTCTTCCTCTTAAATGAATCACCCCAAAAACATTAAAATACCTACGTTCAACTCTGATCAAACGAACAGGTTGAAAGATTAAAATTTTCATATTTAAAAAAATTTTTATTTTTTCTAAATTTAAATGACCTTTTTGGTTGGGGTACTCAAAATCTGATCTCCTGCCAATTTATTTAAAAATAAAAAGTTGATCCAGTGGGGGAAAATAAAAATAAAATAAATTTTCTCTCCCCCCTCCACAAAAACATTAAATAATATATTTATTTATTTATTCTCACACTTGTCAACATCCGGAAAGCATTTAAAAACAAAAAAAAATCAACCCGATTCCAATTCAGTCAACCTCCCCCCCCCTTTTCAACATTCAATGACCGAAACATTTTTATTTTCTCCCCCCTTTCGTCCACCACCAAATTTCTGAATCGATTTTAATGTGCAAAACTATTTTATTAAAAAAATTTGTCCAAAATAAAAATAGCAACTGTGAATAATAATTCTTTTCAATTTTATTTTCTTTTAAAAATTGTAAAATTTTAATCATATGGAGGGGGAAGGGTTGTGTAATCTAAACTTTTGGTCTATTCCTTTTAAATATATTTGAAATTGTCATTATTTGTATTTTCCAACTTTTCCGGTTTTTATTTTAAAATTAAACACAAAGTTTTATTGAAATAAATGAATGTGTTTTATATGAAAGTTTCCGGAAAAAATTGTGTTTTATATTAACTTTCCGGAAATGTGTTTTATATTAACTTTCCGGAAAAATTTATATTTTATATAAGCTTTCCGGAAAAAAATAATTTTATACTAACTTTCCGGAAATGTGTTTTATATTAACTTTCCGGAAGGAATGTATTTTATATATACCTTCAGAAATTTTCGGAACATATATTTTATATTAACTTTCCGGAAAATAAACTGTTCTTAAGAAAAAAAAAATCCGGAAAAACTGTTTTGTTTCATTTTTTTGTATTTTAAATTTAATTCTGTGGTTTCCGGAAAAATATCTATAAAATTAAAAAATAAATAAAATTGCCGCTCAAATTTCATAATAACTAGACTTCTTTATTTACAAAAAAATTTTTAATGGATTTTACTCTTAATTTTTGTCTAGTTTATCTATTTTCTAGTTTTTAAAAATGGATAAAAAACCTTTTTCCATTCGACGACATTCCCTACTTATGCCGAGAGACGAACAATCCGAACATCGTTACGGCCCAAAAAATGGAGGTTTTGCATTTTTTGGTTCCTCCTCTTCTTCCTCTAACTCATTTGGGTCAACTTCAAATGGAGGGATAATTAAAGGAAATAAACAACAAAATAATGAGGGAGGGCCGTTAAACAGTCTCCGTCGTTCTCTTAGACAAATTAATCCGTTCAAAAGTCGCCTTTTTCGACTGCCAGCAACGCCTAGGCTTAGTCGGTCTAAAAAAGGTGTTTTCAAATATTTGAATAAAAATTATTTTTTAAATTTAAGTTTTGGCAAGAGGAGAAGATTTTACTAATTGGAACTTTGAGAGGCCTAGCGAGGAAGATAATAATTCTGCCAATAACTCTATTAGCGATAAACAAGGGAATTTTAGAGAAGAGTCAAGAATTAAATGGAAAACCCAAATTGAAACTAACAGAACTAAACAGGTGAACAATAAATTATTTTTTGAAATTGTTTTAATTTATTAACATTCCTTCATATTAAACAATAAAATACATAATTTTGTGTTTTCCGGAAAAATAGTTTTCAAGTCTATTTTCCGGAAATATAATTTAGTTATATTTTTTCCGGAAAATAATACGTATTTCTATGTTTTTCGGAAATAACTAAAATTATCTATCAGGATATTGACCAATATTCTCAAATTAATCCTGGCGAAAACAATGACCTGGACGAATTTTTATCAATAATGGCTAAAATTACTAACAAAAATCAAATTGGAGGAAGCTGTCGATTACCTTCAACAACTGATTCCTCTATACAAAATTCTCAATTATTGGAGAAAAATGCAGAAAAATCACTCAAAATGAAAGGAGATACAGTAATAGGGATTGATAATAAATTTAGTGAATTTTACAATCAAAGCCAAAAACAATCAAAAAATGGAAAAACTAATAAAATACGAAGCAAGATTCCGTCGTTCGTAAGTTGTATTTTCAAATTTTGTATTTTCCGGAAATTAGTAATTTATTATTCTGAAGCAATTTATTTCCGGAAATAAATTATTAGTTTCCGGAAATTAATATATTTTCCGGAAAATACATCAATTTCCGGAAAGTATTTTCTTTCCGGAAATAATTTAATTTATTTTCCGGAAAATACATCAATTTCCGGAAAATATATATTTTCCGGAAAATACATCAATTTCCGGAAAATATATATTTTCCGGAAATTATTTTCTTACCGGAAATAATTTAATTTATTTTCCGGAAAATACAATATTAATCTTCGGAATTAAATAATATTAAATTAATTTTATTTATGCAGCATGATCCGTTGATCACCAAAAGTAATAACGTTGAATTGCCTAATCCTCCTATTAATAATACTAATCACTGCTATAATCAAAAAGAAAGTAATATTAAAAATCTAAATCCTCAACAAAATTTAAATTGTTATAACATGTTGCCTAGCACACGCTATGCACCCGATGGGGAAATATACGCTGCTTGGTAAGCCTTGGAGAGGGATATTTTGATTTAAAAAAAAATTTTTTTTAAGTTGGCGTAACAATCATTATCAACAACCCAACAATTTTCTACCCAATCCTTCTCAACCACTACCTTCATTTCCTCCAATTCCCCAAACTCAATATCGCTGCCAGAGGCCTCAAAACCTTCCACTTATCTCCCCTCAAATAAAACCGGAAAAAGAAGAAAATTTCCAATTAGCGCCTAAATCACCTAGCCATTCAGCAATAACGTTATTAAATATTAATGGTTGTAATAATGTACAGCAACAACAAATTCGTTATGCTACTCCATATGTAGTTAATAATAATAATTATAATTTTCCTGCGACTCAAATACAGGTATTAATTTGAGTGATTATTTTGTATTTTTTTTGTCCGGAAAAATATATATTCGGGTTTGTTTAGATATTCCGGAAATTAATATACATTCCGGAAATATTTAATACTTTTCCGGAAAAATATTTACTATTTTTCCGGAATGTATATTAATTTAATTTGTTTCCGGAAATAATTAATTCCGGAAAAAATTAATTTAACTGAATATTTCCGGAAACAAATATATACATCATTTCCGAATTATGTATTTTCCTGAAATATTTAATTATTTCCGGAAATAATTATAAATAATTTTCCGAAAATAAAAATGTATTTTGTTTAGATATACCGGAAATTAATTATACTTAATTTAAATATAGTATTTCCGGAAATATTTAATATTTTTCCGGATTAATTTATACTTTCCGGAACTATATTTTAACCTCCAGAATGCTTCATCTTCAAATGCTAACATTATTCGTTTTCCTCGAACCCAACTTTTGCAGCGTCGTCGTTCAGCCGCCGCCAACTCACCCTCAGAAAATGCCCCACCACCTTTAGAAAGACATCAAAGACCCCAAAGATCTAGAAGTAATCGAGAAAAAAGTGCCGCCGATTGTGAATTTGAAAAGGACGAGAGATTTAAACAATGGAATGCTTGTTATTATGGAAGGGATATAGTAAAATTAATGGAAAGGCATATTAAACGACAAGTTGAAATTGAGAATAGAAGTAAAATGAAGCTGATAATGAATAAAAAGGAGGATGAGGGGAATGAAAATATGAAGGAGGAGAAAATCGAAAAATTATTAGAATCTCCTCCCCAAATTTTTAATTTTGAACAAGAATTATTTTTCTCAACTTTGAGTACTGAAAACGATAAAAATCAAAATAAATTTGTTGGAAGGAAGTGGATATTTAATAAATTGGAAGAAATTTTGAAGGAAGAAAATGTTAAAGTTGTACTGCTAGTGGGACTGTCAGGGACTGGGAAGAGTGCTATAATTCGTTATTTAATAGAAAATTCGTATTTTGGGAGGAAACTGGGAAAAAGAAAAACTTCAAGTTTAACTCAACTAGAAGGACAGCAAGAACAACAAAACAACACTGTCGATTCCGGAATAGTTGTTGTATCCGCTATAAGTACAAATCCCTCACCTTTGGGCTCTCAAACATCTTTGAATGAGGAGGATTTTAAAAATTCTGATTTTAATAATTCTGATAATTCTGATTTTTATTTTCTTGGTCAGAATATTTGTGCCTTCCATTTTGCTCACCTACACGATTCTAAAAGGCAAGTAAATTTAATTTTAAATTAAAATAAAATTTTAATTTAAAGTTGTTCTATTCCTGAGTTTATTCGCTCTATATGTGCACAACTTTGTGATTGTCCTCAATTAAAGAAAAGTTATGGGAAAATGGTAAAAAAAAAGTTTAAATTGAAAATTGAGAATATATAGTCAAATTTTACTTTAAGATTGGGCCTAGGATTAGAAAGTAATATACCTTTAATGAGGGATGCCTTAGTTATGAGGCATGTTAAGGCCTCCTACTATCTGTCACAAGAGTTCTCAGTTTTTGGGAAATCTAGAGATATCCGAAACTGATTTTCTGGGAAGTCTCGACGAAATAGGATGGTTTACCTAACAAAATGACAGAATTACCAGTTAACTAAAAAAAAATTTTTTTAAAGACGTATATTAAATTAAGGTGTATCTGTTTAATTTAAATAAATAAAATTTAAGCTTAAAAATTTTTTTAAACAATAGATAAGGTCAAATCCAACACTCCATCAACTTGCTATTGACCCATATTCTTCACTAAAATATTCCTCTCTCGATTTACTACGCAAATTAATTCTGGAACCTATCAATCAAATTTGTAGTAACGAAAATATTAAGAGAATTGATGATAAAAATGTAAAGGAAGATAAATATTCAAGTTGGCATGATTCTTCTTCTAGTATCGGAAGTTGTTATGGCAGTAATTGTGGTGAAATTTTCTTTTAGAAAATTTAAAGGTTGCACAAGGATTTAGGCTGAATGGAACAATAGTAGTGAGGGAACACAGAGGGAATGTGTTTCTTCGCACTAGGTGGGAGGGAAACGTGTCCAGACTGGAGGAGAAGTTCCCTTCGCATTACTAGATAGGCTGAAAAGACATGCCCCTTTGTACTAGTATGAAGACTGAAGCATAAGTAAGCAACAAATTGGTGGGAAATATGTCTTGTAGGCAGGCTGGAGGGAACCTTCTTATTAGTAGATAGGCTGGAGGGAACCTTCTTATTAGTAGATAGGCTGGAGGGAACCTTCTTATTAGTAGATAGGCTGGAGGGAACCTTCTTATTAGTAGATAGGCTGGAGGGAACCTTCTTATTAGTAGATAGGCTGGAGGGAACCTTCGTTTAGTTGGTAGGCTGAAGATGAGCATGTCTTCGCACTAGGCTATGCTGGAGGGAAGCTGATTTATTTAAAAAATTCTCTCAATTTCAAAAAAATTTAAAATTTAAAGAAAGCACCACCGATTGCCCATCTACCAATCCCTATCATCATCAACAACAAAAAGAAAAAATTCCCCAATTTATTTTAATACTCGTTGATGGACTGGATGAAGCAAATTTCCACCAAACTGATGGAAATGAATCTATTGCTAGTTTATTGGGACGTTCTATAAATGAATGGCCAGAAAATTTGAGATTTGTATGTACAACATCAACTAATGAAAATTCAACCAAAAATGATTATTTGAATATTTTTGGAGTTGATTTGAAGAGAAAAGAGCTGGAAAATTATTTTAGAGTTATACAAATAGATGAATATAATTCTGTTGAGGATGCAAAGATTTTTGTGGAGATGATTATGAATTTAAACCCTACGGTCAGTTTGGCAACTTAACTGAAAATATTTGTGGGAGAATTCAGATTTTTGTTGTCTACATATAACAGTGATGGGTCGGGTTACTAAAACCCAACTCGACTTTTTCCTCAACCAGACCCATCCCTGGTCTATACCAAAATTAGGATCTAAAGGTTCCTTATATCTCAGATTTCATATTTTTAAGCTAGAGAAGAGACTAACTTCCCAATTTCGTCGCCACAGCTTTTTCGCTACAGTTGAAGATTTTCTTCAATCACAACAACAAATTAAAGACAACGATACCAATTCCAACAAAATTTTATTTTCCAAATTTGTGATTAATTTGGTTAATCGTGTCCATGCCAACTTCTTAAGCATCCATCTGACAGTTGATTTATTAGCGGAAGGGCGACTTTCGTTTGCTAGCCTTTCAGATGATGCTAATCTTTCACAGATTTATGGATTGTACTTTCGACATAAATTTTCGTTAGTTTTTATTAATAATGATAAAAAATACAAAAAAATACAAAAACAAAAAAATACAAAAAAATACAAAAATACAGAAAAAACAAAAGAAATACAAAAAAATACAAAAATACAGAAAATACAAAAACAAAAAAAATACAAAAAAAAATACAAAAAAATACAAAAAAAAATACAAAAAAATACAAAAAAACACATAAAAATAAAGAAAATACAAATAAATTTTCTTCAGATCTCCAGCAAATTTTCGCTCAAATCTTTCACCTATACTTAGCGTCTTAATTGCTTCACTTAATCCATTATCAATTGAAGAACTTGTTAATATCCTCAATATATCCTTTGATTCAATTAATTTGGAAAATATAGAATCATTAACAGAAAGGATAATGTCCCTCTGGCCTTTAATTGGAATAAACCCTTTTAATAAACAAATTGTTCCAATGCATTCCTCTCTGCGTGAATGGCTTTTAAATGATGGAAATAATACTGAATATTCTATTGATATAAGGTAATTAATAAAAATATCAGAATTACTTGTGTTTTTATTTGTTCTGAAATTTTCTTTGTATTTGTTTGTTTGTTTTGGACAAGAATTCTGATTTTGTGTTTTAGTTGTTTTAAATAATTCTGATTATTGTATTTTTGTTTTTTCAACTAATTCTGGTTTTTGTATTTTATTCTGGTTTTGTGTTTTTATTCTGAAATCAGAATTATTGTGTAATTCTGTAATTCTGATTGTTTAAGATGTGTTTTAGTTATCTTAATAAATTAGGTATTCTGATTTTTGTGTTTTTGTTTTTTTAAATGAATAATTCTGATTTTTGTATTTTAATATTACTAATTGTATTTTTCTATAATTCTGATTTTTAAAATTCTGATTTCTGTATTTAAATACTCCTATTTACCATAGGAATGGACATATTCTTATTGCACTTTGGATAGTTACTACTACCCGAAGAAATACCCCAAAAGCTTCATCAGAACAGCTATTCGAATTAGCCCATCATTTACTAAAAGCAAATCCACATAAATACGCGCAACCAGAATTGGTTAATTCAAAAATTGGGATAAAAATGCCTTGGGGGAGAGACGCTCAAATTAAGTGGTTAAAGCTGGCAACAGAAGAGGAAGGAAATGAAGAAATTAATAAAAATTCTGAAAGCGAGGAGAATAAGGAAGAAAAAGATAAAAGTTCAAAATTGATGGAAAATGCCCTTCTTTACCGTCCAAATATTTTTTATACAAATTCCAAGATTTCAAAACTTTTATTGTTAGCGGGTGCAAATCCAAATGCTCATCAGTGGTTTAATGGAGAGAGTGAACCTCTTTTAAGTGCATTTACACGTGCAGGGAATGTTGAAATGGTCCTTTAATTTTTTAAATTATAAGAGCAAAATTGTTTATCATATTTATCCTTGATCAATTCCCCTTCTTAGGGCTGAATTATAAAAATAATCTGTCGGGTTTCTTGACTGAAATCATTGAAAACCGATTAGAAATCATTGAAAAACCGATTCGATTCTTTCCCTCAACCCGGTCCATCACACTCGTTCCAATATAAAATTACACTCACAATAAGTCGTCATACCTAAAACCCGGCCCATCGCTCTACTTTAAAATAATAGGAAGAAATTCAAAATTCAACTTTACTTCCACTTACCTAATGTTTTTTAATTTAGATTAAGCTTCTTCTGAAATTCGGCGCTGATCCTAATTTTGGAAATCCAGGACCTTTATTAATAGCCTTACAACATCAAAACTTTGAAATAATAAAAATATTATGTAATTTTGGTGCTGATCCTTTTAATAAATTAAATTCTGATGGAGACAGTCTTTTACTTTATTGTGTTAAAAATAATTATTCTTGTGATATTATTTCTGTTTTGTTAAATTCTACTGGGAAAGTGATGGAAGGCAAGCGATTTTTGAAATTCAAAAATTTTTTTAAAATTTTTGAATTTTTTTTTGAATTTTTCAAAAAAATTTTTTGAAAAATTTTTTGAAAATTTTTTGAAATTTTTAGAAATTTTTTAGAAATTTTTTAAATTCAGAACCTCATGAATTATTGAATTCTACAAAAATTTTTCCTCAGTTTTCCTCATCTTCTACCTTTTCTTTTGATAATTTGGAAGAAATTAAATTGTTTAAATCTACCCAGAGTGAAGGAAGCGCGAATAAAAGGTAAATCAACGAGGCATTTGGTGCTTCAGCTACGGGAGGGTTAAAAGCTTAGTTCTGGTTCTGCTCAAACTTGGGTTAGCTCCCTGTACCATACTCAGATCTTGGTAGACACAAAATGAAAATTGTCCCAATTTTGCTCTAGTTCCAACCAAAAATCAAAGTCCGAATCCAAAACCCGGCAAAATCCCTAATAGAAAGAAGGGATAATCCTTAAATGATTAATAATCCCTAATATAAATTATTCATCTAAATTTCAAAAAATTCAGTATTGCAATCAACGAGGCATTCCAAGCTGCTTCTGAAAGAGGATTTACAAGCATATGTAGCCTGTTTTTGGAGTATGATAAAAATCATGAGAAATCTATTTTAGACACTTCTGGGTAATTTTATACGGTACTTTCCTGTTATCGGCCCTCCATTCTTTCTTCCTTTTTTCTCAGCCTACTTCTGTACAGAATGGTCAGATTTTCTTTCTTTCTTAAATTCACTCCATTTCCCATTGGCAACATTAACAAAGAAAAGATTATTTTTGCAAAAAACAAATTGTTTCACAAATCTGAGAAGAACGTCATTTTAAATTTTTGTTTTTGTTTTCAAATCAATGAAATATTTTCAAACTGCCACAAACAGGAGAAGCAGCGATACATTTTTAGAAAAAAATGCACAGAAAATGCACAGAAAATAAAAAATTAATCTGTTTTTTTTTGCAAAAATAATCTTCTTTGTTAATGTTGCCAATGGGATATGGAGTCAATTTGAGAAGGAAATAAAATCTTACCATTCTGTACAGAAGTAGACTGAAAAAAATGGAAGAAAAAATGGAGGGCCGATAACAGGAAAGTACCTTTTATACTTTAAAAATCCAAAATAAAATTTTTTTTTCAGAGCATTATCCACCGCTTGTATAAATTCTCATTCTGAATTAATCCATTTATTTCTTTCCCGAGGCATTCAACCACCTCAAAATGGTATTATATCATGGAAGGGGCGTTTAGCCTTAAATTGTGCTGTTGAAAGTGGATGTTTAGACTTGGTTGTAAAAATATTAAATAATGAGGGAAATTCAATATTAAACGAACAAGAAGGCCCTGAAGGTTTTACCCCTCTTATAACTGCAGCAAAGCAAGGGAGAGTTGGTTTGGTGGATTTGCTGGTTAATAGAGGTGAGTAGAAAGGATAATTAAGTAGGGATAGGATTTTCGGATTTTCTCAAAATCACATTATTTTCTCTTTAATTTGGAAAGAGTTTACAATCTAGATTAAAATGAGAGGACATACCTATATGATCTATAAAATTTTTTTTAATTCCTCAAAATTAAATTTAAAGGAGCCAGTTTGGATAAGACAGACAATCAAGGTCGTTCAGCTATTTTCCATGCTTTGGAAGATGGGCATTTTTCTACAGCGGGGCTTTTATTGGAAAAAGGCTGTAACCCTTGTATTGCTGATTTTAACGAGAACACATTATTGCATATATTGGCAAAAAAGCCAAATCGCGCCTTAATCGGACAACTATTGGAAATGGGGATTTCTTTGGAGGGAAGAAACGGAAAAGGATTAAGACCTATTGAGGTAAACTTTTAAATCGAATTGTTCATTACATAAAAACGAGGAAGGAGTGTTTCGCTGGGACCAAAAAAAAAGTTCTTTCTTAAGTTTCCTGTTAGTCAGAACTTGTAGATTTTTTATTTTGGCTCTGGTTTTATTGAAAAGTTCCTGCTTAAATTTTGGTCCCAGCGAAACACTCCTTCACAAACGTTTGATTCGCGATAATAGTTACTTCGCTGTTTTGTAAAACGTTTGGGATGGTCTATCTGAACGGATATCTGTTCGTAAACCTGATTCTTTATAGTGGGGTGGCAATCTGTGTAGTGGCAATCTAACCTCAGTAAAGTACCCCCCCCCCCTCCCCCCCCCCTACCCATTTAACGAGTTAACGAACATCTTCACCGATCTCAGCTTAAGATTCAGACTAAAATTTCTTTAATGAACCACTCGTTATAGAGAGTTAGGTATATATCTAGATTCGAAATCCAATAAAAATCCCCAAATAATTTTGAAGGTAGCCATTCAAAATGCTCAACTCCAAGCTGTCGATATCTTTTTACGTCGCGGTGCCAGACTTCGTTCACTCACATGGCAAATAGCCTTCGAAACACACCCTCCCCTTGTATTAATGCTTTTAAGAAAATTATTGGAAGATGCCCAATTTTTATTGAGAAGAAGAAGAAATATTGAAGCAGAACATAGATTTAATTATGCTTTACAAAAATTTGGGGAAATTGAAAAATTTGGAGAAAAATATTTAAAAAAAGAAAATTTAAATTTAAATGAGGGGAGAGAGGAGGAGGAAGAAGAAGAAAAATATTGGAAAGATAAAGAAGCTGAATTTAATATTATTCAAGGTCATGTTAAAAAATTTAAGGTAAATATTTTAATTTATTAAAAAAAAATATTTTTTTAATAGATTCATACATTGCATTCAATGGCAGCTTTGAAAAGAAAAGCTAATAGAATAGAAGAGGCAATAAATTTAATTAGTGAGGCTATAGAAATTATTAATGAAAAAGGTAAATATAAAAATTAAAGTTTATTACAATTCCGGAAAATATTATTTAGAGGAGAATTCCGGAAATATATTACAATTCCGGAAAATATTATTTAGAGGAGAATTCCGGAAATATATTACAATTCCGGAAAATACAAAAAATTCCGGAAGATACAAAGGAAGGAATTATATTGTCTAAAAATATAAAATTACAATTCCGGAAAATACAATAAAAAGTATAAGATAATTGCCTGCATTTCCGGAAAATACAAAGAAAATAATTGTAATTATTAAAACAATTCCGGAAAATATAAAAATACAAATTAGAGAGAATTTGTATACTAATTGTTAAAAATAAAGAAATACATACAATTCCGGAAAATACAGACACAATTTAAAAAAAAAGCTGTAATTATAAGTACCTAAATTCCAGACACTTAATCCTCTGATCAAATAAAATTTAAGTAAAATAAAATTAAAAATATATTAAGGTATTAATGAAGAAAACGCTTCAATTCTCTCTTCAGATGAAGAAGATGTTGAATTTGATAATTTAAATACAATAGAGAATATTAAATTAAAATGTCAACAACAAAGGCTTTTTGAATTACACCTGCTTAGAGCAAAATGCCATTTTGATGCTAGGTGTGTTTAGAAGAAAAAAATTTTTTTTTTTGAATTTTAAAAAATTTCTGAAATTTTATTTTAATAAAATAAAATCGAGAAATTTTTTTTTTGAAAATTTTTTTCCTTTTTAATTTAAAGAAATATGTCAAATGCCCGTCTAGATGCACACTTTGCTACAAGTTTGCGACCGGAAGATCAAGAAGCTAAAAGTTTAGCTGCAATATTAAAAATAAATTAATAAAAAAAAATTTATTTATTTAAATTGATCTCATTTGGCCCCTAAAATTCCAAAATGAAAGAAAATATTTAAAAATTTTAATATTGCCTATAAATATGTAAATATACACATGTGGAAGGAGAAAAGCAATTTCAGCAGATATAAATGCTTTTGATGGTCTACTGAATTGTCGGATCAGGATATCCGGAAATTTTCGGTTTGGATACCGGATCCGGATATCCGAAGATTTCCTACTACCCGACAACCTTACTGCTGACTGAATAGGCTATAAATCATTACATCTATGCGAGTGGCACTAATCTAATTATGGTTTAATCAGTGCCAGGCAGTGACAGGGTATACATATGAGAGACTCACCGCTTTAAAAAATTTTTTTTAAAAAATCAGAAAAAAATTTAAGGAAAATTATTTTAGGATATGGGCATTAAAATTCAATTTTAATTAATTTTCTTGAATCGCTTTTACTAAATAATTTTAGTCTAAATTATTAAATATCCTTCCATTTAAGTTACCTTTCCCTTTCAACTGCAGTCTAATCACGATTGTGTACATCCACCCAAATTTACATACACCTTCTATTTTACGTAAAATATTATTTAGGTTGATTAGTCACAGGGTGGTGGGAGCTAACTAAACACGATACCTCATCTATTCTAGTACATACCAGGGGTTTTACAACCCTGGTATGTACTTTTTTTCATTCCACCTCCATCCTGCTTCCTCAAGGGAATCGACATCCACTTGTAGTTTGATAAAAAATATTTTTCGATTTTCAAATTTTAACAAACTCTAAAAAATAAAATGCCCTCTATATGCACTCATAATAAAACGGCACTCTCTAAAAAATTATTAAAGAATGCCGGTAATCCCTTATTTAGAATTCTTAATTAAATTTAAAAATAGATTGTTGCCCTTTTTCCTTTTATGTATTTTTATTTTTAAATTAAAGCGTGGGTAATTATTGCACTTAAGTGTATATTTTTATTTTTATTTTTAATTGTGTTTCCTGTGATTGCGCACTTATTTAAATTAATTTTTAATTTAAAAATCAACTCTATTTTTAATTTAAAAAAATTTTTTTTTAATTTCTTAACTCCCTAAATGACCGTCAAAATTTTATTTTTATTATCCCCCCTAATTAATTTAATTAACCCCCAACCTTTCCTTTGGCCTTTTGATGAGGAAGGCTACGTTCTTGATTATTTTCATTGTTCTGGAAATGGACAGAGTTCTTATATTCCTACAGAGAATGTAGGAAGTACATCATATTCTGCCCTTGAAACATCCCCTTCTAATTGGGGAAGTGAATACGAATTTGAAAATAGAAAGATTTATTGGAATGATATTTATGATAAATTGGAGGTAATTTAAAAGATATATAAAGAACACTCATTTGCCCTCATGTTGAAGAAAATTCATTGTATGGGAGATGCAATAGGGTCCATCATGAAATGGACACACCTTACAACCCTAGGAGGTGTTATGTTAATTTATTGTTATTCCCTCTGCGAGTACCCACAAACACCCAATTTTACATACCTTCTATATAAAACACTCTCCATTTAAGAGGGGAGCTGGCCAAGGTACCGCAAGGCCACGGCACCGCAAAGCTATAACTTCGTTCAAAATTGTCGAATCCGGGACGCACTGGCATGGGTCGACTTAGCTCACCGAGGGGCATCGAACCACGCAAGGGCGTCCCTGATTCAACTATTTTGAACAAAGTTATAGTTCTGCGGTACCTTTGGGTGTACCTTTAAGAGGGTATCTTATAGGGTTATTTAATGCAATTTGCCAATCCCTGTCTCATTTTTTGGACTAACTGGCCTAATTAATTGCTCTCTATTTAAGAGGGTAGTTAATTTAATTATTTTACAGGATACAATTTTTCAGTTATATTTTTAGGCATTGCGTGGTCGCTTGGAAAAATATAATGGAAAATATAATGAATTTATTAAATCTATGAATTATTTGGAAGCTAAATTAAGAGAAACGGTTAAAGACAAATTAGGAGTTGAAAATTTAATTATTGAGATTAATATGTAATTTAATTATTTTTTTCAATAATTTAGAAGTCTAAAGGAAAGTGGGGGTAGTTGGTTAGTCAGAGAGGTGGGTCGGAACGGTCAGAGGTGTCGGAAATCGGAACCGGCTCAAAAGTTGGAACTCGAAAATCGGAATTCCGACCCACCTCTTGTTAGTAGGAGAGGGGGATCATGTGGGATTTATTACCGATTTAAAGTAGAGTGGACGGATCCGGATTCGAAAAAAGGTTGGATATCCGAAATTTTTAGATAGGATATCGGATCAGGATATCCGGGGATTTCATAGGATCCGCAACCCTTAATTTCAATTAACCCCACTCGCTTCCAACGCCTTGGGATAAGGTTGGATATCCGAAATTTTTAGATAAGGATATCGGATCCGGATATCCGGGATAGAATTCGCCAACCTTAAATTGGGAATACATATCCACGTCTATTCCCTAGTCTTAAATAGCCCACTATTTAATTCTTAGATTTATATGTATAAATTAATTTTTTTAAAAAGATTTTTGCGTAATAATCAACAAAACAAAAATAAAAAAAATTTGAGAAACAAAGTAATTAAATTATTTAAAAAATTAAAAATAGAAATATTTACAAATGGAATAGCCAAAGAATTTATACAATTAAACACATGTTTAGAAAAAAATGAAAACGCTTTTGAAGGAATGATTAAAGAATTAGCGTTAAAAGCTGTAAATGAGGGGGAAATGGATGATGAAATGTCGGCAAGTTTTTTAAAAAAAATTTTTTTGTAATTTTCAAGTTTTTAAGGTTGTAATTTTCAAGTTATTGAGAGAGGGAGTATTTAGAAATCCGAAAATCACAGAATTCACGGAATAGACAATTCACCAAACGAGCCTATCCTGTGAATTGTCTATTCCGTGAATTCTGCAAAACCAGCAAGTTAACCACCCCGAAAATAAAACAAAGCTTAATTACAATTGTTTTTAGGGGTCCCATTCCGTCTATGTGAGAAAAAATTTAACCTGACCCTAGTATATTATAGTATATAATTCACGGAATAGACGATTCAAAGAATTGCTGGTTAAACTACATTTTACCGTATTGACAATTCACTTAATTGCGAGCTCAGATCTTTCCCTAGTAGAGATTAGAGATCGAGCTGGGTCTGGACCAAGGCCTGGG
This sequence comes from Meloidogyne arenaria, assembly GCA_036172955.1. Lineage (NCBI taxonomy): Eukaryota > Metazoa > Nematoda > Chromadorea > Rhabditida > Meloidogynidae > Meloidogyne > Meloidogyne arenaria. The sequence continues at coordinate 3,377,667 of JARQAB010000032.1, read as the reverse complement.
TTTTTCCTGTACTACATGCCCAAGATCCGGCCCATGTCAACAAATCAAACCCAGAGTCCAGGAACAGGCCCAGGCCCAGGCTTTTCAAAAATCTCGATCTCTACTAGTGACTCCATTAAAATGACCCTTGTAACGTTACCCTGGTAGAGAGTTTTTAATAAAAAAATTTAAGAGAGAATATCAAAAGCTTCGGAACTATTACCTTATTAACGCAGCAGCTAAAGAAATCTATTTAATTCTTAAAAAAGAAATATTGCGACCAACCTATATTAACGATGGAGAACTTAATAGAGCAACGTTTTACAAACCCAAAAAAACTTTTTGTGAAATTTTGTGTGGAAGAATGGAATCAAAAATTCCTTTTGATAAACAAGCTAATGGATATATTAAATTGTATTGGTTAACTGAATATCTGGTGAAAAATAAGTTGAGGGAGGTGGATGAGAATATGAGGGAGAGAATTGCTTTTATTGAGAAAAATCAAGCTCTTCCTTATGAATGGGTGAGGCAACTTTTAACTGATATAAGATCTTAAAAGCCCTGATTTATTACCCTGATTTATTACACATCAATAAGATAGGCTCGAAGTCTGGTCTATGAGAAGGGGTTCTTTTGTTATGACGTCTACACCCCCAACTTTCCGCGTTCCCAACTTACCGCAGAGCTATAACTTCGTTCAAAATGCTCTAATCCGGGACACCCTGGTATGGTTCGATTCAGCTCGTCGAGGCGCATCGAAACAGGGCGTCCCGTATTCGACAATTTTGAACGAAGTTATAGCTCTGCGGTAGGTTGGGCTGCTCCCGTCTGAACCTTGTTGAGAAAGCTTGAAGTCTAAACCTTGACGGTACGCGTGAACCTGGCAATAACTGCTTGGAGGTCGCAGGATCGATGTGCCTGCCCGGGATCAAACTTTTACCTCTCTCCTACTTTAAAAATTTTAAGGTAAATAGTGTTGTATATGAAGCCAAATACCCCTATTATCAACTTCCAAAAATTGTTCAGTGGACAAGAAATGTTAATTTAACAATGGCAAAATTGTTAGTGGGATATACTCGCTTTGCTAAATTTTATAAAATAGAGGCGGTTGTTAATGAATTAATTACTAAGGGAAAATTAAATTGTGAGGAGAAGGTAGTGGAAGAGCTAAATGAATGGAACTTGCCTGAAACTTTGGAGGATTTAATTTCTAAATATTTTTATAGAAGAAATGAGGAAAGTGACAAAGATGAGGACGAATAAAAATTTTAATAACGAATAATTTTTAAATATATTGGCATGTTTCGGCGCAGCATTCGTTACGGCGCGCGCTTAAATAAAATTTTCTATAAACAACCTAAAATTCTGAAATTTTGCAGGAATGTCAAGGACAGACTTATCTACATCCCTGATAAATTTCAGAATTTTTCTTCAAAAATTTCAAAAGTTATGGTCTTAAATGTCGTAGAATTATAGAAAAATGGCTCTTTTTAGAAGTTTTTTGACCCTGACTCGAAAAATTTCAAACCAAAAATTTTGAGATTTTTGGAGGGGTTAGAAAACACTTTTAAAAAATTTTTTAGCAAAATTTAAAGTAATAAGATCCGAAACTTTTTTACCACAAATTATAGCGCGCTGTAATGTTTGCAGGCCGATCTCCCTTCAAACATCTATTTTGGAGGGTTATTTATAATTGTAAAAATATTATAATTGTAAATACAAATTTACTTATGTAAATATACATATAATAATAATTTTCCAATATTCCAAAAAAATTTATTTTAAATATTTTTTCCCTTTTTTATGCAACCTCTAAATAAATTCTATTATTGAATGTAGTATGTAAATATATTTTTTTATAAATTATTAAATTTGATTTGTGTTTTAAATTTATTTTTTATGTTTCAAAAAATGGTAAATCTTCCAAAATGGTAAATCCCTACTCCTCGGGGACCAAAATTAAAAAAAATTTTTTAACGACTCGTTATTAGCGACTTTCCAAATTAGATTTCTTATTTAGTTTCTGTTGTCACCTATATAGATCTCTATAGACAGATCTATATAGATCTGTTATAATCTATAGATCTCGCCCTCTATGTAATAAACACCTCATTATAGGAGACTAATTTTTCGGTTTCGAGAGTAAAATAGAGGGCGGATTTTATATAATAAAAAAATCTAAATAAAAATATTTAATCTTTAAACAATAAAAATACATATAGCGAATAAATTCAAAGATTAAAAATGCATGGAGATTAAAAGAATTATTTATTTTTAGTTTAATTATAAAAAAATTATTTTTGAAAAATATTCGAAACAAATTTAAAAAAATATTTAAAACTAATTTTGTAAATCACGTGTTCCTTAAAATAAAATTTTTTTAAATAATTTTTTTTTCTAAAATAATTTTTAAAAAGTTCGATAATTCCCCCATACGCATCATTCTTTTTTTTCTAAAATAATTTTTTTTATTGTTCTGTCTCTCTCCTTTTTGCCTTATATTTCTCCTTTCTCTCCTCTGTTGATTTATATTTTATTGTTTGTTTTCTCTATTTTTTAATTCAACTTTTTTTAAATTTGAGTAATTTTAAAAATCTTTTTTGTTAAAAATTCTCGTCTTTATTTGTGTTGGTTAACTTTAAAAAATTTTTTTTAAACGAGTCCTTCAAAAATTTAAAAAAAAATTATTTTTTGCTTAAAATAAATAAATACATCACGTTGATTTTTTAAATTCACCTCATAAACAAACATTCGAATTTTGAATTTTTTATTTTATTAAATAGAGAATTAAATTGGCTACAAAATACAATTTTAATTAAAATTTTAGATCAAAGAGAAAAATAGTTATGTAGAAATAAGTGACATTTCTGGTTAAAATTGAAGACACTTCTGTTAGTTTTTTGGCCATAACTTTTTTTCTATTTGATCAAAATTTTTGCTTTAGATATCATTTTGAAGCTATTTTAATTCTCTATTAGATGGTATTAAGTTTGTTTTGATAAGTTTAATATTCGCTGAGTTATGTGGGTAGAAGCATCTAAGGTACGCGTTCCCAGACACACTCCTTATTTAATTTATTTTTGGATTTCTTTTCAAAAGGACATTTTTTTATTTAATTTTTTCTATTCAAAAAATTCCTTAATATGTCTAATAAAATAAAAAATTAATAGAAAAATAAAAACTTCTATTAAAAAGTCACACTATTACTAAGCATCATTATACCTCTACCCAGGTATTTTACAATGTTTGCCAATTTTAATAAAAAAATTCTTTTTGCTTATCTATTATTTGTTCAATAATCTTTCTTTTTATTGAAAAACCTTCAATGTAAATATAAAAAAATTTTTTATTTGAAAAAAAAAATTATTTTTTAAATTTATTTTATTAAGCGAATAAAGGAATGTTTTAATTATTATTTAATTTTTCCATTCAATTACTGATAATTAAATATTTTATTTTCCTTTTCTTTTGTTTAATTAACAAAGATAATTAACAGGAATAATCACCTTTAAACTAACACTTTTTATTTTATTTTTATTTTATTTTGTGGTTGGGACGAAATGTCGTTTAAATTGAAAATTGGGATAAAATGTCATTAATTAGCTAAATTTTATTTTTACCGGAATCTCGAAAAAATCTCGGATTTTGATCGAGATCTCGTCTCGGCCCGATCTTTAATAAGGTCAAAAGAGGAGTCCTCCCCTCCCTTTTCCAGTCGTGACCATAATTTCATGAGTTGTGGGGTCGGGACTAAACTATGCAGGAACTGAACTGCTCCGTGTTTTATTAATTAAAAATACTTTTAAAAATTAAAAATAATTTAAAAAATAAAATAATAATTTTTCTTTTATTTTTAAGGAATTTAATAAATTTCCATGTTAAAATTTCTAAAAAATAAAATTAAAAATAATGAAAAATATTTAAAATTAATTTTATTAAATTTTCTTTTATTTTCCCTCCCCTCCTCTTTTGGTCAAGATATTAAATGTGATTTTGAATCTTTAAATATTAATGAGGATGAACTAGTCCATACTTGCGATAAATCTAATGCGCCTGGAAATTATTTTATTTATTGTAGTGGAAGGATTATTCAGGTAAATTTGTAATTTAAGTTTTCCGGTTGTAATAATAATTGTATTTTCCGGAAGGAATATACAATTCCGGAAGGAAAATATATTTTCCGGAAGGAATATACAATTCCGGAAGGAAAATATATTTTCCGGAAGGAATATACAATTCCGGAAGGAAAATATATTTTCCGGAAGGAATATACAATTCCGGAAGGAAAATATATTTTCCGGAAGGAATAATATTCATAATACTTTTCCGGTTGGAGTAATATAAATTACAACCAGAAGAAAAAATTTTGTCTTCCGGTTGTATTAAAATTATCTTTCCGGTTATAATAATATTTGTATTTTCCGGAAGGAATAATATACAATTACAACCGGAAAGAATAATTATAATGCAACCGGAAAGAAATAATTATTTTTTTAAAAGGTTTTTTCCGGTTATAATAGTAATTAAACTTTTCCTGTTGTAAAATAATCGTATTTTCCGGAAAGGATTATATTTCTAATTAGTATTTTCCGGTTGTAATATTAATTATTCTTTTCCGGTTTAATGGTATTTTTCCGATTATAATAAGTATTTTCCGGTTGGAATAGTAATAATTACTATTTCCGGTTGTAAAATAATTATTCTCACATTACTGTATTTCTTTCCGGAAGGAATATTCATTCATTTCTTTGAACATTTATCCCCACAATTACATCGTTAGGCTTCATTTACCCATACCCTAAATACTTATGAACATATTTGAACAATTTTTATATCATTTAAAAGCTCTTAATGTGCTCTTTACTTCCCCGTTAGGGGACTTTGCCATAAAAATTTTTTTAAAAATTAAATTAAATTAAGGCCGTCAATTACCATCAAATACTAGTTGGAAATGATTCAAAATATTTTGTTGACCAACCAACAAAATTAGAAGCTTCTGTAGTACAACAAAAATTTGACGAATTGTTTCCAAAGAGTGTTAAAATAAAAGACATGGATAGAGACAAATTACAAAATTTTATGAATGAATATTTTGATGATCCGATGTCGAATACTACGGCTTTGCAAAGGTGCGGGGAGAAAGGATGGAAAATAAAAAAAATTTAATGCTATCAAAACCTCTTTCTAAGATACACTTAATATAAGAGACACACCTCTATTTAAGGGATATCTTTTTTAGTCTGTTTGACCACTTACAAGCAAGCGATGACCTCTACTTAAGATAACCTTTGAAGAGAAAATATTCTAAATGGAGGTTTTTATCTTATATTGGGCGTATCTAATAGAGAGGTGATAAAAATATGATTTTGCAAATCCTAAAAAATATTTTAAAATATTTTGAAATTTTTAAAAATATTTTTGCAATAATTAAAGTTGTAAAAACATACCAAACTTCCAATCAAAACCTCCAACATTGGCTGCAATAAAAGACGATAAAATGCGGGAATGGGCTTTTGAATTGAATGAAAGATGGAAGGAACTTTGTATTCAAATTCCGGCTGATGTAATTTATTTTTTTGACTAAAAAAATTCTTTCTCAAAAAAATTTCAAAAATTTTTATTTTCATCCCCAAAAAATTTTTCTTAAAGGCAGATAATCCAACACACAATTCCCTCATCTACTTACCCAATCCAAGTATTAGACCAGGCAGTCGTTTTCGAGAAGTTTATTATTGGGATAGTTTTTGGACTATTAAAGGATTGCTAGCTTCTGGTAATTTATTAAATTGAAAAGAATTTTTAAATGTTATTTTTAAAAAAGAATTGCCTGAACTTGTGAAAGGAATGCTTGAAAATTTTGTGGTGTTAATTAAAAATCATGGATTTATTAATAATGGGGGTAATTTTTAATTGCGATTTTTTTAAATTCTGATTTTCAAAAATTCTGATTTCAAAATTCTGATTTTCAAAAATTCTGATTTTCAGAAATTCTGATTTTTTTAAATTCTGATTTTCAGAAATTCTGATTTTTTAAATTCTGATTTTTTTAAATTCTGATTTTTTTAAAATTCTGATTTTAAGAATTCTGATTTTAAAAGATTCAGAAAATCGAAATTAAAAAAAAAATTAAAATTTTTGTAAACTAACAGGTCGTATTTATTACAATATGCGTTCACAACCCCCACTTTTTACACCAATGGTAAATGAATATTACAAATATACAAAAGACAAGGAATTTCTGAATGATATAATTCCTATGATGGAGAAGGTATTAAAATAAATACATATAAATTCTGATTTCAAAAATTCTGCGTTTAAATCAGAATATTATTTTGTATTTTGTATAATTCTGATTTTAAAGGCAGAATTATGGTTTTTAATAAATCAGAATTATTATGTAAAAATTCTGATTTTTAATTCTAAAATTCTGACTATATAAATTCTGATTTTGGAAATTCTGATTTTATAAATTCTGATTTTAATAAATTCTGATTTTAGAAATTCTGATTTCAAAATTTCTGATCTCAAAAATTCTGTTTTTTTAATTCTGATTTTCACAATTCTCAGCATAAAGACCAGAATTATTAAATTCTGATTTAATATTAAATCAAAAATTCTGATAATATAATTTAGGAGTTAGAATTTTGGACAGTCAATCGTTCTGTAGTGTTCGAAAAGGGCTGTAGAAGTTATACAATGTATCAATACAGAACTGAAAGTACCGTTCCAAGACCAGAATCTTTTTGCGCAGACGTTATAACGGCAATTAAAAGCAAAGAGGCAAATAAAGCTAAACTTTGGCAGAATTTGGCATCCGCAGCAGAATCGGGGATGGATTTTAGCTGTAAGCTGGGAGAACGGGAAATTTATTCTGTTTTATCAGAAACGTTCTGATTTTATTCTGACAATTTTTAGAATAAATTCAAAATTAGAGAACTTATTCTGATTTTATCAGGATTACCTTATTATGATTTTATCAGAAATGTTCTGAAATTTTACATTATAAATTTTACCAGAAATGTTCTGAAATTTTACATTATAAATTTCACCAGAAATGTTCTGAAATTTATTCTGAAATTATTATAGTTCAGATTTTATCAGAAATGTTCTGATTTTATTTTAATAATTTTCAGAATAAATTCAAAATCAGAACTCATTCTGATTTTAAGTTTTCCATTTTTCAGAAATATTCTGATTTATCAATTTTTATCAATTACTTTTAAATACTTTAGCTCGATGGATGCGCAATTCTGACCAGCCCAAATTGGAAGAAATAATTACAACATCAATAGTTCCATACGATTTAAATGCTTTTATTTGTGGGAACTATCGAATCCTTTCAGAATTATTTACTGCTTTAGGTCTGATTTTATTTAAAAAAATAATTCTGATTTTTAAAAAATTCTGATTTTTAAAAAATTCTGATTCCGATCATTTTAATTCTGATTTTCTTTAAATGTTCTGATTAAATTCTGGTTTTAAAAAATTCTGATTTTCTCAGAAAATTGTGGTATTCTGATTCTCAAAAAGTTCTGATTTAAAAAATATTCTGATTTCTCAAAAAATTCTGATTTTGCTTTTTTAATAATTCTGATTTTCCAGGAAAAAAGAAAAAGGCTAACCATTACAGAAAGCTCTATTTAAAACTGCGTGCAGACTTTAGAAACGTTTTTCTTTACGATAAAGAGGAAAATAAATATGGCTGGTAATTATAAAAATAATTTAAAAATATTTTTTAATCCTCCCTAAAGGTATGATTATAATTTGGAAACAAAAGAAAATAATATTCATTTTTATTCAACTATGGCTATTCCTCTCTTCACTCAATGCTATGACCCTCTAGAAAAGCCTAGTGTCCCAGAACGAATTTATAATACAATGAAAAATTATGGGGCATTTGAAAAGGCTAAAGGGGCTGAAGATTTTTATGGAGTCCAAGTCAGGTGTGGTTCTTGAAAAAAATTTTTTCAAAAAAATTTTCGAATTAAAAGAAAATGGGTGAGTCTGATTTCACAAAAAATATTCTGATTTTTTCTGAAAATTCTGGTTCTAAAAAATTCTGATTAAATTTCTGAATAAATTCTGATCTAGTCATGACCAGGGCTGGGCGCAAATGCGGATTGCGTGTTTTTTTGACTTGCGGATTGCGGCTGCAGATTTTAAAATTAAAATTGAGGATTGTGGAAATTGTTTTTCCAATTGCGCCCAGCCCTGTTCATAACCCTAATGTCCAGAACCACGTGTCCCCTAAAAAATTTAAAAAAATTGTGTTATTTTTAAAAAATTGTGTATCTGATTTCTCGTAATCTCCAATAAATTAAATTAGATTCACATTATTTTTTAAAAATCAAAATTATTTTTTATAGTACTGTAGACAGCGGCCAACAATGGGATGCTCCAAACATTTGGCCGGTAAATAAATTTTTAAAAATAAAAAAAATATATTTTACTTAATATATAATATTTTATTTAGCCCCACGAACATATGGTAGTTCTTGGATTGTTCAATTCTGGCAAAGAAAAGTTTTTTTAAAAATTTAATAAAGCAAAAACTTTTTAAATTTTTAAAGTCTTAAACAAGAAGCTTTATATTTGGCTAAGAAATGGATTTTAGCAAATTACCGTTTATATTCCCAATGTATCGAAAAACCAATGTGGGAAAAATTGTCGGCTACGGGGACAAGTGGAAAGGGTGGTGAATATGTACCTCAGGTATTTTAAAAATTTAATTTTATATTAATAAAAGTTGCGGACAAAATATACTTGCGGACATCTATTGGCACAGTATTAGATTTTCTTCATATATTTAATGATCAAATAAAATTTAATTCAACTGAATTACCCAATATAACACCAAAGAAGTGCTTTTAAAAATAAGATGAGGGGGGAAAATAATTCTTTTTTTTAATTAAAATTTTCAAATTACCTTTGGCTTTAATTAATCTGTGATACGAGGTGTGGAAATTTATTTAATTCTCGGTGTCAATTTTTTAAATTAATTTTCTTTTTTTTTTAATTGTGTAAGTATTTAATATATGGTAGTATAAATGATATTTTTAAACTTTGCTGGCGGATAGATTTGAGATTGCATATAGATTTGCGGACAACTTTTGCGGACAAAGATAGATTTGCGGACAAAGATAGCTTTGCGGACAAAGATAGCTTTGCGGACAGATTTGCGGACATAAAACATTTTTGCGGACAGATTTGAGGACAAGAAATATTTGCGGACAAACTGTCGCGGACATGAAATATTTGCGGAAAACTACTTGCAAAACAAGGCTGTCACGGGGTACCCGCCACCCGATCTAATAAACCTTCCAAAATCCGATCCGAAATCCTAGACGCATGTCTGCAGAATGAAAAAACTAAATTTAAAAAATTTTGTGTTACAATTAAGTAAAATCAAATAAAAATTAATCATTTATATCGTAACAATTAAAATAAATTTAAATTAAAAGAAAAACGAAAATGCAATTTTATAATATACTTAAGACAATAAATTACACGAATTAACATATATATAAGTATTTAAAAGCTAGGCTCGTAACAAAATAATTTTTCTTAAATTTGGATAGTAACCAAGGGAGAGGTATCGGGGTTATCCAATAGCTCAATACTAGGACAATTCTTCTATCCAAGCTCTCCTACCCAACTTTTTTCTCCTCTACTCAACCCATCCCTCATAGAGGAACTAGTAGAGGTTTAGCCGACGATACTATATCCTCAAAATCAGAAATTAAAAATGTTAGGTGATTTTCTAAATTTCCGAAAAATATAGAAATTTTAAGTAATCTTTTTATCATTCTAATCCAAAAAGAAAAATATTTTTTTTTAGTTTTTTATCAATTAGCTGACTTATACAGCGAAAATTCCTGACTTCTGTGTAACTTACTTAGGGTGTAACATAAGTCTTGATACCCGAGCATGTTCTTCGATGAATACTTTATGGATATGGATGTTCTATATACCATATACCATTCGAAAGCTTAATTCGTATCTCGTTTGACATGTTTCAGCGTTTTTTAAAAAAATTTGAAATTTCTGAGATATACACGGGTAAAAGGATATAGTCGGATATGCCAAATCCGGATCCGGCTAAATAAATTTTTTACAAATATAGAACATCCATATCCATAAAGTATTCATCAAAGAACATGCTCGGGTATCAAAACTTATGTTACACTCTAAGTAAAATGAAAAAAAATTGTTTTTTTTTGGCTGTTTCGCTAAAGATCCACCAAAATTATTAAATTTTTTCTCTCCAAAATTTTTTATCTACATATTACGAGCCAATTAAAAGAATTTTTTGAAAAATATTTTTTTTTGGGAATTAAAGAAGGAGAGAGGAGAGATATGAGGCATTTAAGTATTACATATATAATATTTTTCTAAAATCAAGCTGGAGTCTGGGATTTTGCTTTTGAACCACCACGCTTACGTCCAACAGTAGTTCCTTTTACTATTAAACGATTACGATTATTATGCTCGGCATTGTCTTCCTTAATTAAAAAAATTTTTTTTTATTTTTTGAAATTTTTTTTTGAAAATTTTTGTAAATTTTTTAAATTTTTTTGTTAATTTTTTGAAAATTTTTTTACCATAGGCAAATTGAGAGAGGAAGAAGTTGTTGCTTGAGTTGAATTAAAACGAGTAGAATATAGAGAAACATAAATCCAAATTTGTTTTTGATAAAAAGGCATAAATTTTTTGACAGCTTGAATATACCGTGTATAAACACTTTTACCTTTTGTAGCTAATGGATCGATAGGCTAAATTTTGAAAATTAAAATTAAAAAAAAAAATTTTTTTTAAATTTATTTTATTATTTCCCTTGACAGCTTTAAATAAATTTTACAACCCAATTGAGGTAAAATTTATACGACTCCACTTTCTTTATTTAATTATACTCAGACTTCAATTAGATACACCCTTATAGGGGACATTAAAATAAGGTTACGTCATTGGACGGAACCCTGTACGGGTGAAGTTCTTCACATTAATATTAATCAGTATATGAGTTCTAAATGAAGTCCGGTAGTATTGAACACAGAATTTCTATGTAATTTTCAAAAAAAAAAAGATTCCAAGTCCAATTAAGGGTACGGCCCAAGTAGGCGCGCGGCCAAGTAGGCGCAAAGCCATAACTTGCTTCAAGATTTTCGAATCCTTCAAAATTTAGTATTAAACGATTCCTCTCATCGAGCTAAAGAGATTAGTACCAAAATTGTTAAGGTCCATAAATTTTTCAGGTAGTTATGGATTTGCGCCTACTTGGCCGCGCGCCTACTTGGGCGTGTCCCTCCAATTAACCCTAGCCACGCTCAGTTAATTTTTAAAGATTTTTCTTTTCCTTCCCTTCAAAAAAATTAAAAAAAAAAATTCACCGAATTAAAAGTAGAAAAATTCTGAAATAATAAATTCATATCATCCAAAAATTTGGAAACATTTGTATAAGATTTAAAATTAATTCTTTCCCCAATTAATTGTAGCCATATTGGGTGTTTAATAACAGAATGATAATCTGTTTCTGTTTGTGGTACTTGATTAACAAATAATTCTACTTGACTGTTATCTTCAAAACAGGCCAAAAAGACTTTTGCACAAAGCTAAATAGACAAGAAAAAAATTTTAGAAAAAAAAATTTTTTTTCCTTATTAGATTTGAGGGAATATTTACTATTTAATTTTAAATTACACTTCGAAAAAAAAAAATTATTTTTATTTTCTAAATTTTAAGCGCATTTCAATTTTTCAGAAAAGATAAAATCAGATAAATGATAGGATCAGAAGATAATATTTTAAAAGTTAAAAGGTAATATTATTATTAAGGTTAACGGAATATAAGAAGAGTGTCAATGCCTATAGGGACTTGAGATTAGATTCCAAGACATTTCTTGAGGTTATTACTCATTTTGAGGTTAATAATGGACACCCACATTATTTTTTGGTTTTTTAAAAAAATTTTTTTAGGTAGTGAAATTCGATCAAATTTTTGTAAAATAATAGCTGTTGATTCTTGGAAAATCTTGAGATATCCGGAAACGAACCCAACTGAAAATCCTTTGGTTATTCGGTTCGGGTTGACTCCAAGTTAGGATTAGGGCTTCACGCAATTGCGGAATGCGAGTTGCGTTTTTTTAAAAGAAATTGCGAGTTGCGGAATCTTTTTCAATTGCGTACAGCCCTGGTTAGGATACGAGATTCCTTTCAAAATTTCTTTTTCCTCTCTAAAAAAAATTCACTTCCTCACCAATTGTTCCCTATTCCCAAATTCTTGAGTTTGGACAGTCAAAGGTTCGCATTCCACACAGACAGAACAACGCCAATCATCACTATAAAAAATTTTTAAAATTCAAAAATTTTTTTTTCTAACGGTAAATCCTCCATAAAGCCCCTAATTCGTGGAACATGACAATGAGAATGAAAGACACGTGGACAAGATTCACAACAACCAAGAGATCCTGTAGTTTCATCACAACCTTGAGAACATACATAACAATAATCATCCCAAAAATCATCACTTGTAGCATTACGACTAGAAAAAAAAAATTTTTTTTTTACTATTTTTGGAAAACGGCAAAGGAAAAAAAATAATATTTTTTGATTGTCGCATACCGTATTTACTCGAATAATTACCTGAAAAATAATCACCCCCGTAAAAATAGTTAAAATTCGCCTTCCTGAAGTATCCCTAAATAATTATACTAGAGATTGGACCGTACTACAGCCGTGTTTTTCGGTATTCCGTATCGGTAGTCGGTACGGAAGAGATACGGCACGAAGGGCGATTATTTGAGTAAATAGGGTTATTCTCTAAAACACCCCATTTTTTCCAATACTAATCGCAAAAATATTGAACACCAAATTAAATTTATTAAGGGGTCTCATCGCAAAAAATGAAAAAAAAAGGACAAAAAATTTTAGAAGAGCGGAATTACGGCCAGGGATGTCCGCAATTTTAATTTTTAAATCCGCAAACACATCCGCAAGTCAAAAAAAAAAACACGCAATTTTACAGAATCTCCAGTTGCGGACAGCCCTGATTACGACAACCCCCCCCCCTCCCACTCGTCCCAGCTTGGGAGGAAAATGCTATGTTCTAAAAATAACTAAGTCTTAATTAATAAAAATTTAAACCTTAAAATATAATTAATTTTTATGATGCATGTAAATATTCTAAATTTATTTAAAAAAATATTTTTTTTCGATTATGAGACCCCTTCAGTTTTTGAATTTATTGAAATTTTTTTTTCATTATTTAACCTTTCTTCAGTTTTATTATTATTTCCAACATTTTCACAAATTTTTTCTTCTGATTTTTTATTATTGCTACAAGATGCTTCTTCATTATTATTATTACTAGGTAAAGGCTTATTTGTTAAAATTTTCCCAGTTTTTGAATTTATTGAAATTTTTTCATTCTTTTTTTCTTGTTGAGTAGCAACCTAGAAAAATTATTTTCTAATTTTTTTAATCAGGCATATCATATAAATACACCTTTGAAGTGCAGAATGTTTCTGGGCTAAGACTGCTCTTTCATACAAGGGCACACAGGGATCGATTCTGGATAACTGGAATCTAAAAACGGCTGGATGTCCGGAAATTTAGGATCCGGTTACTGATGTCCAGGGAATCGCAAACCCTACCAATAACCAACCAAAATTAAAAAAAAAAGTGTATCTCAAATTGGGGTGTATCTATTGCTGGGTGTATCATATGTGGTCCACTTTATTTTTAAAAAAATTAATTAATCATTTTCCCCACCTCCTCAGCATTTTGTTCTTCCGGAGAACTAAATACACGTAAATCGAGGCTATTCGGAGTATCTGATTTTCTTGAAGTTTTAAGTTTGCCTAATTTTTGTTCATTATTATTCTCTTCTTTATTATTATCAAAATCTTCTCCTCCTCCTTCCCCATTTTCTTCAGTTGTTGTAGTAATTAAATCGGCTGGAGGAGAAATATTTATAGGCCTTTTTTCATCATTATTATTTAAATTTAAAATTTTATTATTATCAATTTCTTTAGCTAAACGTTTCTGTTTTTGTTGTTCCCCATCATCAAGATTAATTGATGCAGGTTTACGTTTAGTACCAGAATTTGTATTTATTGGAGCAACAGTAGAAGGAGATTCAGTTGCTGAAATTAAACAGAAAATTCTGATTTAAATGTATTTTCTGTGTTTTAGAGAAAATACAAAAATGCTGATATAAAAAATTAAATCAGAATTCGAACTTTAGTTAGTTCTGATTTAAAAAATTAAATCAGAATTTTAACTACTAGAATTCTGATGTTTAATAATTCTGATTTTTAAATAATTCTGATATTAAATAGTAATTCTGATTCAGTAAAATTCTGATTTTTAAATAATTCTGATATTACATAGTAATTCTGATCTTTAAAAAATAATAATTCTGATTTAAATTAATTTTAATTAATTAATTCTGATATTAATTAATTCTGATTTCTAAATAATTCTGATTTTAATAAACAAAACACAAACAATTAGTTCCAGCAAAAGAGACAGTAGAATCTGCAGCAGCGCTTTGCGGTTTATTCTGACGTAAAGCTTTTAATAAATGAGGGCTATTAACATTCTGTTGTTGCAATTGTTGTAAAGCAGAATCTTGTTGTTGAAGCAAATTTAAATTTTCATTAATTTTTTCAATTTTTTCAGAATTAATAATTATATCATTAGCTATAGGGACTGTTATTAAACGATTTATTGAAGCTTCTAATTCTTGACAAGAAGAATTATTTTTATTTTTATTTTGTTCTCCTCCTTCTTCTTCTTCCTCTTCATCATCCAGTAAATCAACAATTTCTGGAATAGCTGAAGATGTTGACTGTTTATGTGAAATATGTGCCGGCAAATTTTCAAAATTTCTACTAGATGTCTGTTGAGGCATAGTAGAAGCACTAGTCATTTCTACCAAATGCTCGAGGGGGGTTACACCAGAATTTTGATATTGATGTTGGGGATGGTTATCAGTTGCAGAAGGAACACAAGTCAAATTTTGGCCAATAACAGAACTTGAGAAAAAAATTTTTTTCCATAAAATAGGTAGTGGGAAGCTTAAACTCACTCCACAAACTGTTGTGCATTAAGTCGAGGATTTGGAATTCTAGATATAATTGGAGGTAGAGGGCGGTCTTCTTGCCCAACACCATTATTTCCAAGTTGTTGATTATGCGGAGAATCTAAAACATGAACAATATGTTGTTGTGGTTGTTGAAATGGAGGAGACATAACTTGAGGGTGATACTAGAAAAAAAAATTAATTCTTATTGAAAAATATGTAAATAGAGATAGAAGCCGTGGCCTAGGACCTTATAAATTGTCCAAAATTCCAGGAATTTAGGAGCCAAACACCAGTTCTAGAGCTAAATCTGGAGCTCAAAAAAGACAAACCCTAACTAGAAAGCTCACTAAAAAAGTTCCTTAAAGAGGTCATAATTAAGACTGTTAGTGTTCTGAACCGAACTGAAGAATCGGGAGAATTTTTCGATGCTACCTTCGTTTCGGTTTCGAATATTTGAAGAATATATAGATTTCGAATATCCTCCCCCCCCCCCCCCCACAGCCTAGAAAAAATTTATTTCCATGCCTGTTGCTGTGAAAGCATCAATTGTTGTTGCTGTAAATGAAGTCTTTGTGCTGTCATATATTGCTGATGCATTTGTTGTTGTTGTTGAATAATATGTGGCGGGGGTGGTTGTTGATGTGGATGTTGATTGTGTTGTTGTTGAGTAAACATGGGTTGTTGTGAATTTTGACAAATATTTTGTTGTTGAATTTGATGTGGAATTGGACCAGCATGATTTTGAGGAATTTGTTGCATACGAAATTGTGGTGGTGGTGGTTGTCTAAGAGGAAGACATTGTGGTTGGATGGAACGTTGTTGTTGATGTTGATGAGGCTGTTGCAGTTGTTGACCCATCTAAAATTATTATGATAAATTATACAAAGGATTATAAGCCGGATTTCATGATTGATAAAAATTAGATATCGATATAATAAGTCTTTGGTAATCTTTCGTTAAACTCCGACATTTCCCTCAGGTGTATATGGGAGCCTTATTATAGGAATGATAGCTAATTCGAATCGGCTCATCGGGTTAAGTTGGATCTCCGCTTGAAAAGATAGGATAGTATACGAGCTTCGAGCCCGGTCCCTATGTCCTTAAGTACATCAATGGAAAATGTAGGTCGCAGGAAAAATACCAAACTTTATTTCGATAACTGAGGTTTTTAAACTTAATCTTGTCTCGATCCAATCTCAAATTAGGCTACGATCCCTATGAGAATTCAGATTATTAATGAATCTCCTATAGTCTAGAATAAAAAATTTATCTCCTCACATGTTGTTGTTGTTGTTGTAATGCTATGTTTTGTTGCCGCATAATTTGCATTTGATCAGGTGGTCCATGCATAACAGGAGTTAAAGGTGTATTAGGCAAAGAAATTGGCGGCGATCCAACAACAGGTAATGGGCAATTTAATGGAAGTAATTGAGGAGGACGTTGAGGATAGTGATGAGGTTGTTGTTGCTGTGGTGGGTGTTGTTGTACAAAACGTGAACCAGAAACATTTAAAGGTTGTTGTAATAATCGTGGAATAATTGGAGTTGGAGACGAAACAGAAATATGATGAATTTCAGAATGATGTGGGTTTGGACCAATATTATGTTGTTGTTGTTGTTGAATGGGGTGATGGATAGATGTTGGAATTGGTTGAATATTGGGAGGTGGAGATGATAAAGTCTAGAAAATATTAGAAAAGATAAAAAAGATAGGAGGACAAAAAAATTTTTTTGGAAAACATCATCGGGTTGGAAGGTAACCCAGTCGATTAAGATACAGAATCGAACCCTTTTCCATGATAGTTCTTATTCCATATTCTATCCAATAAATCTTCCCAAATAATTAGGGTTGGTAGACACAGATATGCGAGTTCCTAAAATGCAGGATATTCAAAAATATTCTGCTCGGATCCGGATATCTAAGGATTT
Organism: Meloidogyne arenaria; assembly: GCA_036172955.1. NCBI lineage: Eukaryota > Metazoa > Nematoda > Chromadorea > Rhabditida > Meloidogynidae > Meloidogyne > Meloidogyne arenaria. Next base: position 3,360,676 of record JARQAB010000032.1, on the reverse strand, counting down.
CCCAGGATTCGCCAACCAAAGAACATAACAGATTTAAACCTATATAACTGATCAAAGATTAAAAACTAAAATTTTAAAAAATTTGGTAAACACAAAAAAAGATCAAATTTTTATATTAGCTTTGCCCTCAAAAATGTGAAAAAAAAATCTTTTTTTTTCAACCCACCATAATAATGGCTGATGGTGTAGAAATTCTTTGTGGCTGTTGTTGTAATGGTGGTTGTTGTATATTATTATTACTACCAGAAAAATTAACAGCATGTTGTTGTTGTTGTGAAGTTGAAGCATTTGAATGATTTGAAGTAGAACGTATAATTGGAGGAACATTTTGAGTTGGAGGAATGGGCCGTTTATTTTGTTGTTGTTGGATTGTTGGAGTATCTATTGAATTATTTGAAGTGTTTGAAGTGCTATTAGACTGGGCAAAACTATTTGAAATTGAAAACATATGAGCATTTTGTGGTGTTGTTTGTGCTGGGATCTAAAAATTGTTTGATTAAGTAATGTCAAAACATTTAATTGACCAAAATTTTGTTTGTATTTAGTGACCGGGGGCGGGGTTAAACAAAAGAACCGATATTATGCCTTTTTTCGACCTGAGCCCCAATCCGACGAAAATTTTGAAAACACACGAATAATGACTCGACTTTCTATCTAAACCAGACACAGCCCTGATAGTGACCGACGCGGGAGAAAATGGTAACGCTACAGCAACCCCAACCTTTCTTTGAGCTGCAAGGTTCACGAAAATATAACAATAGTAATCTTGCGGGAGTTATCCACTCCTTTATTTGGTAGAAAAGGAAAAGAAAACCACAACAACACAATCCCAAAACCCTAGAATCGCCAAATCTACCAAGAACAACGGAAATTAATTGAAAACTACAGTAACTGTCAGGAGCGATCAAATTCAATTTTTGGAGCATTACCCCCTACCTTCCCAAAAAATTAAAAAAAAAATTTTTTTTTCAAATCCCTCTTTCTCACTTTAACTTCTCCATCCAAATTTAATAGACCAAAGGAACGTATTGCACTATACAAATCTTTTGTTGACCAACTTTGATAAGAAATTATTGGTGAACGTTCAAATTGTTCTAACGTATTTTTAGCTAAATCTCGTCGTTTATTAACTTGAAATAAGGCACTTTGAGAAAACATTGAAGCAGACCACATTCCTGGATGGTCTTGTTGGACTGTTGTAAATAATGCTGATTGTGTGAAGCTTTCAATCTGAAATTAATAATCTAAATCTTTCTCATATAACAATCTCACTAACTATTACACTGACGTAAGAAGGAAAATGACTTGGAAGGGAAAGTAAAATCAGGCTTAAAAGCATCCCGGATTTTGCTTCTAGAAGTATGAAAGTTATACATAATCTAGCTAGCTAATTTCATCAGAACAGATGTTATTAAAATCAAACTAGTATTATTATTAGTGTTCGGCAAATGACTTTTCCGGTATTCGGTATACCGAAAAAATACCGATACCGAAAAATACCGTTTTTTACAAAAATTGACCGGTACGGTATCAGTATACCGGAAAAATACCGCGGTATACCGTCCCGTGCCGAACACTAATTATTATGGCCCTATGTTATGGTTCTATGCTAGACTGGTGAGGGAGAGGATAACCTGCAGGTTCCTAAAGCCAGTCTCTTTTAAACAAGTGTGAAAAGATAATTTTTTTTTATTTTCCCACCCAAATTTAAATTCAATTTCCAAAAATTTGTGATTTTAAAAAAATTTTCTCAGCAAAAGTTTGAGGCCAGTTTCAACTATACCTTAGTCAATCTATCAAGCCAATGTTGCATTTCCTTTTCCAATTGACCACAATTTTTTATCTTCGTTTCTTCTGTCGAATCTATACACGTTACAATATCATTTCCCCTTCTAATAATTGCATTAACTAATTCAACAACTTCATTAGCTACAGCGGTACGTGCCTGTGTTGCTTGTATGCTTATTTGTTTTTTGTTGGTAGCTACTTTCTCTTTGAGACTTTCAATTTTTTCAGTATCTCGAATACTTTGACGTCTTAAATTTAAAAAAAAATTTTTTTAAGGACAAAGAGAAATAAAAAAAATAAAGTTGGGTTAGTAATAAATCAAGGCTCGATAAATACGTCCCCTTGAGGACTGAATTGAACAAATGGAAAAAAAAGAAAAGGGGTGATTCACCTCGAGGAGGGTGGGGGAGGTTAAACGTTGGGGGTTAAACTGAAACACTTATCCGGGCTTGTTTGAGCCCTGTATTACTGGAGAGACGTGTTATCGTGATTCGACTCATTTTTGCTAGGTTAATTCATTTTCTTTAATAATTTGCTTAAAGAATTCACGTCCCGAATAATTCTAGTCTAAGAATAATTTGAAAAGAATTTTAAGTATAATTAATCCCGTATCCGAGAATTTATCCGGACCCACTAAATCCACAACAACAAATTCGCCCTAACTTTTAGAAGGCAATTTAAAAAATCTAAAACAAAAAAATTAAAAGATGCGAGACAAAATATCCCACACCCACCTAATAGTTTCCAACTCTGTTCTAGCCCTCTCAGCCAATTTTGTGTATGCAATGCGTTGTTCATGTGGATGTTCAGTAGAGCCATCTGCATGGTTGTTTAGGCAATAGTCACATAAACGCTGAAATTTTTTTTTAGAATTTTTGTTTAATGATAAAATACTCTGAGCGACATTATAACAGAAAAACACCTCTTATAATTTAAATAGAGAGTATCGCTGGTCAATTATATCCACCCGGTGGACAGTTAAAAAACGTATATTAAATTGAAATATAGGCAACTCCAAGCCTGGTCCACCCCCTTCCCCAATTCTTTTTTTCTTAAAATGTACACAATGGTCAGACGTTTTTTAGTCTCTCAATTTCACTCAATCTCCCTATGGCATATTCAATACAGGACATAAGAAGGAAAGGAGCATTATGTTCATTTTAAGGAAAAAGAATGGGAGAAGAGGCAGGCTTGGAATTACCGTGGTGTAGTTTGTGTTAAATTTTAATTTACCGCCTGACAAGAACACAAATATGTTGCAAGAACATTAGAATGAGAAGAACATTGGGAACGCAAAGGAATGGAAGGCTTCATCTAAAAATAGTTAAAAAATTAAATTTAGCGAGAAAACGAAGATAAAAGAAAATTTCAGAGAAAGTGGACATTTGGTCCCAATTTTTGAAAAATTTCAGAAATGGACATTCGGTCTCAATTTAACAAAAAAATTTTCAGAAATGGACATTCGGTCTCAATTTAACAAAAAAATTTTCAGAAGGGACATTTGGTCCCAATTTAACAAAAATTTTTCACCACAGGCTCCAACTCATGTCCAGAATGATAATGAGGCTGTGAACAATGGGCGCACAAATATCTATTTTCACAGCTTTTACAACGCCATTCCACTGAAGCTTTATTCTTTATGTTACAGTGAAGGCAAAAACTGAAAATTTTTTGAAAAAATTTTTTTTTTCGAAAATTTTGAAAAATTTTTTTCACATTTTTTCAATCTGATTTTCACTGTAATCATATAACACGTTTAAAAGAAAATGTTGATTGCACAGTTTGCAAGACACCCGGCTTTCAGCACCATGTTGAGGGCGAGCAGTGGCAAGGACTTGGGCTGAAAAAAAATTTTTTTTTGAAAAATTTTTCGCAAAATTTTTTGAAAATTTTTTTGAAAAATTTTCAGAATTTTCCTAAAAATTTTAAAAAAATTTTTAAAAAATTTCAAAAAAATTTTTTCGAAAAATTTCAAAAAAAATTTTTTTCCACAAATTTTCCCCACCTTTACACCGTTCACAATATTTATGAAAACATGGGAAAATACATATTGTTGGGGTTGTATTGTCTCCATACGTAAGTTTTTGTTTACAAACATCGCATTCTAACCCACACATTACACATAAATTTTAACAAAAATGTTTTTTAAATACTACAAGCTTAAACCTAAAAATTAAAAAAAAAAGATTATTTTAAGAGGATTTAAGAAAAGAAAAGAAAGAACTCAAAGGGTTAAAAACTTTATTGTTTTGAGGAAAAAAATGTTTTTGACGTTGAGACAAAAGATAACTAATAGTGAAAACAGTAACACAAAAACAGTAAAATACAAAAAAAAATCCAAAAATGAAAATACAGTAAGCTTAAAAATAATTGGGGATGAAATATCAAAGCAAAACAGAATGCCAATTAAAAAGAATTTAAAAAATAACGGTATCGGAGCAGGACGAATAGGCGCGGACGAATAGGCGCCATTTTTTCGGCGCAGCCTATTTTCGGCGTCTAAGGCAAAAACGCCTAAACACATCAATTTACGCGGAAAAAAGTTTTTGCCGCTGCGGAGGAAGCCGGGCATGTCGAGCGCCCCCCATACCCAACGGTATGGGTCATTAGAAAACGACCATTAGAGAACGGCCATTAAAGAGCGATAATATAATAATAATATTTAATACATTTTTTGAAATTCTGTGTGTGTTAAATAGAAAAAATTAGAAATTTTTCTCATTAAAGAGCTAACTGTACTCTTGACTCAGGTAGCCAGATAAGTTATATAAAAGCAAAACAGAATGCCAGAATTGAAGATAAAAGTGAAAGGGATGAAGAGTTAGGCAAAGAAAATATTCTACAGATTAATTAACCACAGAGGATCAATTAAATCCGAAAGGATCAGAAAAGTTAAAAGAGGGACAGAGAAACACCCACAACTGGTTTCTTAAACTTCTTAAAACAAGTTTTTTTTTAAATTTGGATCAGATAACTCCGAATGAAAAAAAAATTCAGAATAAATCAAAGAATAAAACACGTTCAATAATTTTTGGATATCTGGAACCGAACAGAAAAATCCTCAAATATTTTTTTCGGTCCAGAATCGATAATTTTAATGAGAAAAGTGTGAGGTGTCTCTATGTATCAGAACTATACCGTAAATGCTCAATTACCCTGGGTACTTATTGTTTCGACCTTTCGCTGGAGGGAGTAATTAATCGAGAGGAGGTGCTAAATTTGGTTCTACTTGACTTTATGAGTCCAATCAAAAAATAATTGGATTTTTCTTGGTATTGCAAAGTAAGGGTATGGTTCCAAAACATTTCTTCATGTTTGGGACCTACGCCCACTGGGTCTGGGACCGTTCCTTACCCTATCCCTCGAAATTTCGGAAAGTTATAATTGTTTTTCTGAAATTTTTAAAAATTGGCTATAACTTTCAGAAATTTCGAGGGATAGGGTAAGGAACGATCCCAGACCCAGTGGGCGTAGATCCCGAACGTGAAGAAATGTTTTGGAACCATACCCTTACTTTGCAATACCAAGAAAAATCCAATTATTTTTTGATTGGACTCATAAAGTCAAGTAGAACCCTAAATTTGGGGTACATCATTTTTTTATTTATCAACAGAATATTTTTAAATTTTGTATAGGAAAAAGGGGGTATAATTATTTGAGAGAGGGTAATTATTCGAGCATTTAGGTAAGTAAGATCGGACAGTTACGAGATCTCGAACAACATAAATCTCCTTATCGAGATCGATATTTTTCTCGAGGTATAATTCTTGATTCTCATATGCCCCCCATCCATTTTCTAATTGCTCCTGTTTCTTAAAACAAGGTGAAATATCAAAACAAAACAGAATGCCAATTAAAGAATCTCTAATTGCCATATCCCAACTCTAGAAATAATAAATATCCCACTCGGTTTCTAGGAAAGGAGATAAAAGAATTTTGCAAAAACCTATCGAAAACTAACAATTATAGAGCAAAAAGGGGAACGCAATTATAAATAATAAATAAATAAATACTATGTAGAAGTCTTAAAAGCTAGCGTAATAAATTATATATATATTTTTTTATTCTGTTTGAGGGGTGTTTTGAAGCCAAAAACTAAGAAAAATTGAAGGACAGCCTAATAAACGAATTTTTAGCGAGGGTCTTAATATTCTGTTGTATGTGGGGATAGCTAAAAGAAAGAGAAAAATTCTATACACTATTAGCTAGAGAACTAGGTAAAAATCAATTGGCGCACGCGTATATAAAAATAGGGCGAGCATGTCATATGAACAGCATATGAGGGATGTGTGAGTGCTACTCGTGTGGATGGATGGGGGGATATTTTTTTGCGATGTGGATATATTTATTTAGACGTTGACTAATCCGGAGAGGGTGAAACAAACAAATGAATCTCTCAAATAACTGAGAGGTTGGGATGAGAATAGAGAGGGTTTAGATGTACAAAATCTCCCCCCTTTTGTTTATTTTTGTCTAGATGTAAGAGATGGAAATTGTCGGTAGGATGTTAGGGGTAGGGATAAGTGGGAATGTAAGGGAGAGGAATAAGTAGGAGAGAGATACTACTACATACATATAGGAGACACTGACCATTTTGTACATCTAATACAGGACTCTCCACAGGATTTTTCTAAGGGCCTACACGACGGATCTACTACAGTAAGGTTCTAAGGGCCATTCGACTCAGATCGGTGAGCCTTATCGATTTACTCACTCACTGACCATTTTGTACATCTAAAACAAAAATCTCTATGTATAGGTAAAAGAGGCACTTATTTTGTATAGGCCCTTATTTTGAAATATAAGTACCCCCTCCCCCCCTTTTGTTTATTTTTGTCTAGTTTGAATGTCGGAGAGAGGGATAAAAAAAGTAAAGCGTGAGGGAAAGGAGAGAACAGAGGGGCTGGTAGTGACAGATGGTCTCGGTCACTTATTTCACAAAAAGGGAGTGAGGGGTTTTTAAATTAAAAGTGCACCCCTCCATAAATTTATTTTTATTTTGATGAATGTTTGTGTGTAAAGCACATGATTAACTGACAGGTTTTTTGGAGTTCCACTCAACAACTGCTTGCCTGTTCTACTCTTTTTAGTATCCACAGCTCCCCGTAGAGTTGAATCGATTTATCGATTCATTAGATGTGTAGCTAGGGGTGGTGACCTAGGGCAGAAAAAAAATTTCCAATAAATCTATTTTATTGACTAGTTGTTGAGGGGGAAGGGAATGTCGAACTGACAGATGAGTCAGAAAAAGGGTGAATAATGAAGAAAAACATTAAAAAAAATTTTTTAAATGTTTTTAAGGAAGAAAAGGATTGGAAAAAAATTATTTTTAAAATTTTTGAAATTTTTATAAAAATTTTTTTTTAAAAAAAGGAGGGGGGTGGTAGGGAATGTTAGTAGTCTTGGGGTTTTGTAGTCCTTAAAACTATGTAATTATTGAAAAATACAAACAAAAAAAATTATTTGTAGGAGGGAGAGCTACTTATTTTTTAAAGAATACTTATTAAATTGTATTTATTAAAATTGTATTATTGACCTTGAAAAATGGTAAACAGAATTTGTAGAAGAACCGGTTTATTTTTTAATTGACTCTTACAAAGGAAAAAGTTTTATTAAAAAGTTAAATCAGAATTTTAATACACTAAAATACAAATCAGAAATTAAACTTTATTTGTGTTAAAATTCTGAAATGAACAGTAGAAATACAAATCAGAATTTTTATTTGAATAACTTATAATTACAATGGAAAATAAAAAAATCAGAATTCTGATTTTTAATAAAATATCAGAACTATATGTGTTTATATAAAAATCAGAAAAATAGAAATTCTGATAATAATCTCAAGTAATAATTAAAAAATACAAATCAGAATTAAAGTTTTATTACAAATCAGAATAGGTATGTGTTTTAAATCTTAATAAAATTACAAACCAGAATTTGTGTTTTATTAAAAATCAGAATTTTTATTTTATTTAAAATCAGAATTTGTATTTTATTTTAAAAAATCAGAATTTGTAAAACTTGAATAATTAAAAAATACAAATCAGAACTATTTACTACATAAAATACAAAATAACAATTAGATTGTATTTTCTCTCTCATCAACTTCAGAATATTTTTCCTTTCAGGTTTCTTCTTAATCCTGTATTACTTTAAATGGCGGTTTCTGGAGCACAGGCTTTGGAGCAAGATTTCCATAGTCGGGTGGTGGAGCTTTGCAAGATACAGAAATAATAATTATTAATATTATTGTTAATAAAATATTTATTTTCATTTTTGTTAAAATTTATTATTTTCCTATGTTCTGGTTTCCCCTTCCCTTATAAACCCTCTAAATGTACACCTCCATGGGGCCTAGTGTGGTCTCCTTTGGGTATATTATAAGTGTTCTTTGGTCAAAAATACAATAAAATTTATTTAATTTATGCACTCTATAGGTAAGAAATTTTTTTTTGCAGAAATAAAATTTTTTTCCAGTAATAAAAAATTAAAACGTTTATTATTCTAAATAGACGTCTTTATTTTATCATTGCTGGAAAATAAATCCAACAACAAATTTTTAAAGGCTTTTTTTAAATAATTCTACAAAAAAATTTCTTACCCTATAGAGTGCATAAATTGAATAAAATTTTGTTTTTATTGTATTTTTGTTTTTGTATTTTTGCCAGCACAAGATGACACTTGGTCCCACGAGCTGTGCTTTTTTAACGGTTTAAAAGCAAAGGGAAACCAGAAAATAGGTAAATAATAAATTTTAACAAGAAATGATAAAAATAAATCTTTTATTAACAATAATATTAATGTTAATTATTATTTCTGAAGCTTGCAAAGCTCCACCACCCGACTATGGAAATATTGATCCTCCTCCTGAAATTGTGAGACCACCATATAAATCAATTCCGCATGAAGAAACTGAGGAATAGAAATATTCTGAATTTGATGAGACAAAATAAAATTAAATTATTTTGTATTTTATGTAGTGAATATGTAGTCTGATTTGTATTTTTTAAATTAAACTGGAAACACAAATTCTGATTTGTATAAATCAATAATAAGACTTGAATTCTGTTTTGTATTTTTAATTGTCATAAAATACAAATTCTGATCTTTAAATTCTGATTTGTATTTTAAATTATAAACTGGAAACACAAATTCTGATTTGTATAAATCAATAATAAGACTTGAATTCTGTTTTGTATTTTTAATTGTAAATACAAATTCTGCTCTTTAAATTCTGATTTGTATTTTTTAATTAAACTAAAATACAAATTCTGCTAATATACATTTGTAAACTAAAATACAAAATTCTGATTTGTATTTATAAAAGTATTATATCCTAATCAGAATTGTGAAGACTATAAAAGTCAGAATTTTAATTCAGATTGTAAAAAATCAGAATCTTGATAAAAAGAAGTTTAAAAACCAGAATTTGTATTTTCGTACAAAATAATAAAATACAAAAAAATACAACTGTTAAATAATAAGATTTAATAAAAATTCTGATTAAATAATAATTCTGATTTTAAGTATATCAAGTAAATATAAATCAGAATTCGTTCACTATTTAATTTCAGCATCAAATATAAAATTTATTTCACATCTAAAATTATACAATATATTTATTTATATATTTAAATTTTAAAATTTATTCTTGTTGATAAAATAATTGATGAGTATCTGATCTAAATCCACCCCCAAAAGATGCGTGTTGAATAACCGACGTATTATTGTTATTAAAAATAACATTTTCAGAAATATTTTTTTGTTTTTCCATTTTTTCGTTTTCAATTTTACAATTGCTGTTGTCGGTAGAATCCGGAGAGGATTTCCTTTGTTGATTTTCGAATATTGCAGATCCTTCTGAATCTTCCTCTCTTTTCTGGCAAACTAAAATTAATTTAATTTTTAATATCCGTCGCAGGAATGCCTTGGGTTGATAAAAAAGTTGGGTTGGGGTTTCGGGTAATCGGGATTTCTAGTTTATTGGCTATCTGTGTGTCACATAAGAGAAGCAAACCTCTTGACTTGGTAATTATGGTTTGACCAACACAATAGCTATCGTTAGGGATCGTAAAGGTAAATGCCGTAAATGCGCTGATGAGCAGAGCGAGCCCTAACCACATCTTCTAACTCAGGTCTATGTTTCGAAATCTCTTCGGATCGAGTTTCGCTCAAAAAAGCCTGGATTCGGGTAAAAAGTTCGGGTATTCCGATTTATTCCATAATTAATATTTAATGTAGATAGAAGCACGTTTAGTTCTATTAGAACATTTATATGTAGTATGTGTCACCTTTTCACTTTAATTTATTTAGAAATTAAATTTTTTACACTGTCTTTGTTGTTCTCTAAGTTGGTGGTGCATACTAGCTGCGGCTGCCGCTTGAACCGCTGCTGCTAGAGATGCGGCTGCGGCTGTAGTTGTCGAGTTACACGAGGCTACCAATTTATTGTCTAAAGGGTTGTGATATTGATTGTGTTGTATTTGATGGTGTGAAATTGGTGATTTTTGGTGCTGGTCAAGATCGCTACTGCTAGCCATTTGTGAAAGTCCGGATATTACACGATTTGTACGAAATTGATTTCTGAAATACCAGAATATAATTTTAGTGAATAATTCTGGTTTTAAAATGTATTTTATAAAAAATGATTTCGTAATTCTGATTTATTGTATGTGTTTTTGATGTTATATTTAATTAATTCTGATTTTATAATGTGTTTTATATTTAATTCTGATTTTATAATGTGTTTTATATTTAATTCTGATTTTATAATGTGTTTTATATTTAATTCTGATTTTATAATGTGGTTTACATATATGAAATAAACTAAAAAATTCTGATTTTCGAATTTATTCTGATACTAATTAATTCTGAAACCAGAAAGTGTTCAACCAATTTTTAATTAAAAATTCTGATTTTAATTTATTAATTCTGATTTAATATATAAATCTATTTACTATATTTTTTTATTTAAATAAATATAATTTTTTTCACCTTTTGTGTTTCTGCCTTTGATTACAAAACCAAACACGAACAACATTCTTTTTGAGATCAAGTTTTTCTGCTATAGCAGCTATACGATCACCTAAATTATTTTAAGATTTAATAAAAAAATTAAAAAAAAAATTTTTTACCTGTAGGACGACTTTGTAGTTTAAATTGTTCTTCTAATTCTGTCTTTTCTGGTGCAGCAATGGATGTTCTTTTACGTTTCTTCTCTGAACAAGGCAATATACCGGCGGAAGCAGCGGTAGCGGCAGCGATGCATTGAAGGGTTAAGGCGTCTTTTGAAAATTTTTTTTTCTGATTTTTAATTCTGTTTTCTATTTCTGTTTCCGATTTTTATTTCTGATTTTTCAATAAAAATTCCTCACCTCCCCCCGCTCCCCCAACACCACCAGCTTCTACAGCAGCAGTAGCCACAGCTTGTTGTTTAGTTGCCTCCTCTGCCCGTTCCAGCCAACTTTGCAGTATTGGTTTAAGAGCTACCATATTATTATGGGAAAGTGTCAGAGATTCAAATCGACAAATTGTAGATTGAGATAAGGACCCTACTCCAGCCATTTTTAAATAAGCCAAAGCTTTCCCTACATCTGCCTGAGTAACACCCAATTTTATTCTTCTTTGCTTAAAATGTTCAGCAAAATGTTGTAATTCTAACGGATCTGTGTCTATTTCTTTAAATTTATTTTTTAATTTAATTAAAATAATTTTGAAATTTTTGAAAATTAAAATAAGGGAAAATTTAAGTAAAATAAATTTTATTCTGATTTTTTATTTTTCTGGTTTTGTATTTTTTGTATTTTTAAAATTCTGATTTGTGTATTTTATAATTTTTAATTTTTTAATTTATTCTAAGTTGTATTTTCGTACTATTATTCTGCTTTGTTTTATTTCAAGCTTTATTTATTCAGAATAAAATTGAATAAATAAAACTTGAAAATTTATTCTGATTTTTTATATACAAATAAGCATGAATAAATTCTGATTTTATTAATTCTGGTTATTTGTATAAATAAAACTTCAATAAATTCTGATTTTTTATTTATTCTGATTATTTGTGTTTTATTTGTTTTTCTGGTTTCTAAAATTCTGATTTTTTTAAATATTTATTTATTCTGATTTTTCAGTTTCTTCAAGTTTACAGTAAATTCTGATTTTTTTGCTAGTGAAGTTTTAATTTAAATTATTCTGATATTATTCTGATTTATTTTTATTATTTTACCAGCAATATTATTATTAGCATTTAAATTAGCCGTTGCCCCATATAATGTAGAGATAGCCGTTCCACTATTAAAGCGTTGTTGATTTTGTTGTTGTTTTTGAGTGTTTCTGTTTAATGAAATGTTGTTAGAATTTGTTTCAACAATATTTGATACATTTGGAAGGAGAAATGAATTTGTGGTGGGGGAGGTGTTTGAAGCCAATAATGACTGAAAAAAATTTTTTTGAAATAAACAAAAAATTTTTTTGTTTAATTTTGTTAATTTTGCTAATTTATATATCCGAGTGGCACTGAAAAAATTGTAAATAAAATGGGGGTCACTTAGATGGAGATCTAGGATGTTTTGGATGAAGCACTAGCCAACTAAGAAAACAATATAAATTAGAGTTTATGTGTATCAGGGTTCTATCCGCTCCGATTTCCGATTCATAGAACAGGAATTAAAATTTTTATTTGGAATTTCTGATTCCGAAATCAACATTTTGTTTCTTATCATGGGTAGATCCCTAGTGTGTATCAGGGGTGTCTACGGCACATTTTAAAAACAGAAGCCCATCCTTGTTGTACATTAGATGGAATATAAATCCAAATTTCTACTGTCTATTTTTAAACAAAAATTAATTTATTAAATTAGCATATCATTTTTTTAAAATCCTTTTAAAATTTCGTTACCTATCCCCTTTTGCTACCATAATACAAGTAAAAATAAATATAACTAAAATAGTTAAAGACCGCCTTTCATCTTTTTTCCCTTATTTCATTCCTCCACATAGTCCCGTATATTTTATGAACCCCAAATTTATTCGCTAATGTACTCCCTAGGGTAATATCCAGAAATATTTGGCAAAAGGGCGGCGGTTGGTTTATTTATTTTCTGAAAACAGAAAATCCTCCATAAACAGATTTATTACAGAAAAATTTAGGTAAATGGACGAAAAAAGAGAATAAAATGGAAATTTCTATTTTATTATGTTTGTAAAAGTCAATTAATTTTAGAAATAATAAAAGGACCAAAAATGGAAAAATTAAGCGGTTATTTTTATTGAGGATTTAGATGGCTATAATAAATAATTTATATATCTTTATTTACTAGATGAGCAGGAAGGAATTTTTTTTTCAAAATCTCGACGAAAAAATGTTGATATTTTTTCCTATGATTTTTGAAAATTTTTTCACAATAAATTTCTGAAAAAAATTTATTTATTTTCCCCTAAAAATTTCAGTTTTATTCTCCTCGTGAGAAGAAATATGAAACGAATATTTAAAAGTGTTTTGTATACCCTTAATATTCAAACAATAAAATGGCATATTTGGATGGGATAATAACCAACACAAATTTGTCAAAATTCCCACGATGAAGCCTCTATACATTTAAATAAAAATTTTTTTAAAAATAGAAAAAGGTTTTTTTCAAAATATACCCATACGAAAAATTGAAAATTCTGAAGGCTGAAACCGGAAAATTCGAATATTTCCAAAAAAAATTTTTTTTGAATTTTCTCATTTCAATAGGTTGTCTTTATTAGACTTTTTAGTTTTAATTCTTCAATTATTTCCTTTATTTGGAGTTTCTACGGTATTGTTCGCGAGAGTTAGTAAACTCCGTCGGTCATGGAGTTACCTTCGCTTTCTGGGACAAATTTCAAGTCGCTTTTGAGACAGCTTTCGAGACATTTGGTTCAATCTTTTAGAGGTCCTTTTAGCACCCTCCCCTATTTCCATTATTTTATTAAAATATTTTTTAAAATATTTATCCAATAATAATCCTTTAAATTTAATAACTGCTTAGTTTTCGGGTTAAAAGGTCGCGGTAATTAACCAAAGAAAATTAACTTGGTAGGAGTGGATAATCTCTTTTTTTCCCTTTTTTCTTAATTTTCAAGTCAATCAAAAAATAAAACTCCGACATAAGGTAAAAAATTATTTTTTTCTCGGTAACCGCGCAAAGGAAAAAGAGGCAAAAATCAGGCAAAATTCTCCCTTTCTCCCTCAAAAATATTTTTTTAATTATACTCTCTCTTGAATAGCCTTTATTTTTAGTTTAAATTTAAGATGGATTGAAAGTTTATTTTCTAGTATGTGTTCATGGATGAAGGGGCGAGGAGGAGGGAAAAGGAGAGAAGAAAGGGTACGAACATCTGTTTTTCTTAATGAATATTATTTTTAAGAAATCAGAATTAAAGCAGAAAATCAGAATTAGAAATCAGAATTTAAAGAATCAGAATTTTAGAAAAATCATAATTAAAAAATCAGAATTTCAGAGAAATCAGAATTTCAAAAATCAGAAATAAAATTCAGAATTTCAAAAATCAGAATTAGAAAAATCAGAATTTCAGAAAAAACAGAATTAAGAGAATCAGAATTTTAATTTTCATTTTTGTTGTAAATTTACAAAATAAAAAGACTAGCCTGTTGTTGCTGTTGGTGGGGTGAATAATAATTATGTAGGCCGAAAGGAGAAGAATTATTTAAATTTTCTTGAAAATGTGCCATAGAAGAGGATGATTGAAGATTGTTTGAAATTGTATTACTTGTTGTTGAAGCTGCCGAATTATTATAATGTTGTATTCCGGTAACGGGAGTGAAGCAAGTTTGCTGCAACATCTGGGCGTGAAGCATTTGTTGTTGACATAGAGCGGCCATTTCTGCCTTTAATTAAATTCAGAATTTAATAAATTCTGATTTTAATTAATCAGAATTATTTGATTATAATTCTGAATTTTATTTATCAGAATTTTTTAAATACGTTTCTGATTTTAATAAAATTCTGATTTCATTTTTCTGATTTTACTAAAATTCTGATTAATAAAATTCTGATTTTCAATCATTAATTTCAGAATTTTTTCAGAATTTTAAAAAACTTCTGATTTTTATTTATCAGAATTTTTCTATCGTCTTTCTGATTTATATTTAAACTCTGATTTTTTAATTCTGATTTATTTGATTAAATTATGATTTTAACTTATTCCAACCTGAAAAGCAGTATTGCTATTGTTTGCAACTTGTTCCATTGAAGAATGATGCCCAAATGAACTATCAATTTGCGGCGGTATAAGCATACCAGAAGTAAATGATTGAGCAGCAATTTTAGATTCCATTTCTGCGAGGGCTGCTGCGCCTCTTTAAATTTAAAATTAAAAAATTTTTTCAGAAAAAAATTTTTTCACCTAGCTTGCATAAAAGTTTCATCATAAATTGCCCCTGCAGTTTGTCTATTACTTCCAAAAATATTGTGTGGCTATAATATTTATTAATTTTAATTTTTTAATTCTTTACTCACATTATTTGGCATTGGAAGACCCATTGACTGTGTATCTCCTCTCACATTTAATTTTTGCTCGGTAGCAGGATTACTGTCAACAACTTGAAAAAATTAGTATTTTAGTTAATCGAAACACAAAATTTAGTTAAAATTCTGATTTTTGTATTTTCGTTTATATCAGAATTCTGATTTTTTGTGTTTTATTAAAGAAACACACATTTTAAATTATCAGAATTTTATATAAATTTAATTCTTGAATAATTCTGAGAAACGCAAAAATCAGAATTTTAAATAGAGCTAAAAATCAGAATTCAACAGAATATATTAAAATTGATTTTTATATTCTTTAAAATTCTGATTTTTTTAAATTCTGATTTTTCTATTTTCAGAATTATAAAATAATTGTATTTTATTATCAGAACTTTTTATTCTGATCATTCCTTTAAAACAATTAAATAAAACAAAATTACTCGATTCATTGTCACTCCTTCCGTCATCAATACGTTGAGTTTGTTGGGCATTACCAAAATGGGTATACGGTAGAAAACGGTCCATTTAAATGTGTTTTATTGCCCTTTTTGGACTAAACGGTCTTTTTTTTTTAATTTTTTGAATAAAAAATTTTTAAAAAATTTTTCTGAAATGAAAAAATAAACTAGAATCAGAAGTAAAATTAATTTATAATAATCCAGAAAAATTTCTTTTACTTCAGTCTTATCTTAATATAGCCTCAATTTTTAAAAATTTTGGTTGCTTCTTGAACTGCCTAATCTATACCCTAATATTGTATATCTACAATATAGCATATCTCCACTTTACTCTATATTTTTTCCAGATACCAGTGGGTATATGAAAACAAGACCTATTGAATTATCTAGAGATGGAGCTGGGCCTGGACCAAGGCCTGGGGTTTCCTGTACACAGAGTTCAGGCCCAGGCATTTTTTACCTTCCTGCGTTTTTCTTGGGCCTGGGTTTTTCATGGACTACAAGCCCAGGATCCAGCCCATGTCACTAAATCAAACCCAGAGTCCAGGAACAGATCCAGGCTTTTCAAAAATCTCGATCTCTAGTATTATCTATCATTTAATTTAATAAATCATTTAATTTAACCACTTAAATTAATTCCAGAAATTAATAAATTAATTTTTAAATTATTCAAAATATTGTCTCATTTCCTCCCTACATTTTAAAATATTTATTAGTGTTAATTATTTAACAAAAATATACTTTATTTTTTACATTTTAAATTTATTCAACCATCAAAATTATAATTGCAAAAAAGAACTTATGAAAAATTAACTTGCTTATAGAGAAAACATGAAAAATAAATGTGTGGAGAAAGGTAAAAAAAGAAGGAAAATTCAAATTAAATTTTAATAAAATAATAAATAATCAATTGCTTCTCGAGAATCTATCGAATATTCAATTGGAAGCTTAAAAAGAGGAAAAAAAATTTTTTTTCTTGAGGCTGTTTACCCTAAAAACAGAATATTTGACAAGTTTGAAGGTCTGTAATGAATTATTTGGAAGGTTGAAGGAAGGGACGAATGGGGGAAGGAGGGAAAATGGGGGAAGGAGTGGAGGGGAGAAAGGGGGAATGAGGGAAAAAATAAAGGGGGAGGTGCTTAACTGGAGCTAGTAGCCTAGAATTTATTATGAGGAAGGAAAGAATTGTTTTAAGAATTTATTTAAGGGGAAGGGAAATTTTTGTGTGAAAATGAGAAGGAGCATGAAAAGCATTTTTCTTTATTTTCTTGTTATTATTTCCTTTAATTTTGTGGTGAATTATTGCCTCATATATTTTTTAAAATTTTCCTATCAACACCTAAGAAATGGGGATAAAATGATAGGGTAGGATTGCCTCTGAGAGCACCTTCAAGTTATCACTCAAAGTGAGTTTTCATTTAGATAACGCACGCTTACCATCGGACTTCATTTATTTTTACACACTAAGGACCAAAACATCACTGAAACGAAGTGTAACAATACCAGGAGTATTCGTCATAAAGTCATCCCACCCAATGAGAACCAGATTTTAGAAAATTTACTAAGAAAGATATTCATGCCAATAGGGTGTTCTCGAATTGATGAAGTTAAGTGTGAAGGAGACCTTTAATAATTCAAGTCAAACTTTATTTAAGACATCTAGTGTTTAAATAATCAAATTATATTATTTATCTCCTTGTTTTCATATTTTTTTGAATTTATTAAAGATTTATCTTGCTTCATATTTATTATTTTTATTAATTAAAAAGATACAGTAATTTTTTTCTATTTAAAATATTTTTTTATTTATTCAAAAATAGATTCTTCCATTTATTCTACTTTAAATACAACAAATATTATTTTTTTCAGGCGAGCTAAATAGATAGTAGGACCTCATCTGCCAAAGTATCGTCAAGTGACGGTGTGGGAGAGAGCTTATAAATATTGCATGGCTTTTGACTATTTTCTAAACGAAAAACAAAAAAAATTATAAAAATGCCAGAGTCTTCTGTTTTACTTCATTCATTATTCCTCCATCCATTACTCTCCTAAACAACACATTAACAACATTAAATACCAACCCTTTCAACAAGCGTAGTTAATAGGGTTCGTTTCCGACTGCTAAAGGGTGTTAAAAAGCAGGGAAATAAAGTTGGTCTTAGGTTAATAAAATAAATAAACCTTTTACAATTTGTAAAAGAAGGTTGTAAATATAAATTACAAATTTTAATAAAAGAAAATACAAATTGTAAAAGCTAATAAACTTGTCAGCACAAGTTTATTTTTTTAGTTAATAAAAATAAATAAATTTACAATTTGTAAAAAGGATATTGTAAAAACAAAGAAAATAAACTTGGAAGAAAAAATAAACTTGGAAGAGAAAATAAACCTGGAAATTAAAATATAACTTGTTCATCACAAAAAAAGTTTCAACAAAAAAGACTGAGAAAATATGAACTTGAATTAATTAAACTTGAATTAATTCAAGTTTGTAATTACAAATTGTAATTTAAATTCACAATCAAGTTGAAAATATAATAAATAATTTTACAATTTGTAAAACTTCTTTTTATTAATTAAAAAGAAACTTTTCTCCTTAGTTATTTAAAACTTTTTCTCTCAACGTTCTACAGTAACCCAACCAATCTCACAGCCTAACAACACCACTTAAGCAGATTGCACCTGCTTTCGAGAAGAGACACCTGTTAATAACTTTTAGATTAAAGGGATACACGCAATTCAGGCATGAAAAATATTTTTTTTATAAAAAAATATTCTTATATAGAAAGAAAAATTTTTTAAAATTAATTTTTAATAATTTTTATAAAATTTTTGGGCAGATGAAAAAATTTTTTTTGAATTTTTTGAAAATTTTTGAAAAAAATTCTTTAAATAAAAATTAACAAAATAAAATTAATTCTTAAAGTGAAATTTCTTAAGTGAAATTTTAAACCAAAAATAAAAATAAATATAATTTTTTGTTTGAATTTAATTAGCAGATTGAGCAGCTTAAAGGCAAACATATTGAAGCAACAAGTCTTTTAATATATTTTTTTTCAAATAAATTTTTAGTTTGACTGTTATTCTAAAAATTTTTTAAATTTTATTTAATTAAAAAAATTTTTATTTTTTTTAAACTTATGACGAGCTTGTTTGTCCAGAATTAACACGAATCGAGTAAACGAGGAATTTTTTGTTCATGTGAGGCTGGACGTTTTTTGGCTGTTGAAAAAAAAATCTCAGCTTTTTCCAATTTCCAAAATTAGCACCAAAAAAAAGTCAAAAATCAATTTCAAATTCAATTTTATTTATTAACTCCCAAACCTTTACATATTATTATTATTTTTGGATAAAAGAGGGGAGACCATTCTAACGGAAAAATTCATTTACTAGCTGGATATATAGAAGACTCACACAATCTCCCCCTATAACACAAAAAGTCACCCCAAAATAACCTCATTGTTTAAAGCCCAAAACAATTGAAAATATGAATAAAGGTTGGTTGTTATTGACAAAAATTGAAAGAGAGGGGGAGTCCAAAATAAAGCTAAAATAGGAAGAGGACAATAAAAACAAGATTTGAGGGTGGTTTATTAAACTAAAAAAGAATTATTAAAAAAGATGACTTTGGCAGAGTAAAACTGTTGCTTGATGAATGAATTGTTGAAGGGGTTGAGGGAGAAATTACTAAATTAATAATAATATTATTTAAAAGTATGAGAAGAATTTTAATAAATTTTAGATTAATTCTAAATTTCAAAAAAAAATGTTTATTAGCCATCGGAAAAAAAAAACCGGATCCAATATAGAAGAGATCTGAAACAAAAATCTAGGTCTTCGAAATATCGACCTCGATTCTCGTATAATTCTCTCCGCCCGGTCTCTAACCGAGCCGGGATCCGGGATCGGGATGTGCATCACATCCCGAAGAAATTCGATGCCTCAAAAAATTTTTTTATTTTTTCGCGGTCAAATCTCAATTTTCATAGTTTGATGCTTGGAATTCTATTTTTTAAAGAATTAAAATAAAAATCATTCAAAGTAAGCATTACATCCGTTTACACATTCGACATTTCTCCGGTTTTTTGCTTTTGATATAAAAAATGACAAAAAATTTTTTAAAAGCAAATTACTTCCATACGCACATGTCTAAAATATTAAAAAAATATTTTTAAAAATAAATTAAGAGGTCATTTCCTCAAAAATGTGGTGTTGTATGTATATGGATACTGCCGACATAAAAAATAAACTCGTGATATTTTTGAATTTCAAGGATTTTTAAAGTAAATATTTAAAAATAATTTAAAGATAATTTTTTCAAAGTAATTATTTTCATCCTCAATACACGTAAGTATTTTTTTAAAGCTTCCCTAGCTCGGAAATAGAGCCAGCAGGCTCATTGGTATGAGTACCTATAACAATTATATTTTTAAAATTAAAAAAAAATTTTTTTAATTGACGTTGACAAGTAATTATTGTCCATTTTTCAAAGCACTTTTTTAATTTTAAAAATAAAAAAAAATTATTTTTTGTTGTTTTTTTGGACATGTCTAGAGTCAACTTAAAAAATTAATTTTTCTTTCAGTCTCGGGATCAGAAAAATCGGGAACGGGATACAAAAAAACCGGGATCCCGCCCGATCCCGACCGAGATCCCGATCCCGCCCAACTTTTCATAGTCTAGATCAGACCTGGTCATGGATACGGATATGGATACAGATAATATCAAAATGCCTGCGGATATCCGCCTGTATCCGCCGTAAATATCCGGATACGGATACTAAGATCAGTATCCGTGACCAGGCCTGGTCTAGATTCCTAAACGTTCTCATAATGTGTTTAATTTTTTTTAATTTTTCAATAATTACGAAAAAAATAATTTTTTTATCAAGTATAATCCTAAATAATTATTTTTTTAAATGGGAATAAAAGACAATAATTTTTAACTTTTATTTTTATTTTAAAAATATCAAAATATTAATAATAATAATTTAGTACATATTTAAATTTTAAAATAAAATTTCTTTGCCAGAATTAAGTTTTTAAATTTTTAAAAATTAGAAAATCTATAGTTAATTATAGTCTTAAAAAAAAATTTTTTTTGATAAACAAATATCTCATTTTTAAACATATGCAGAATAGAGACGCGCGGGACGGTATCTCGACGGGATTTTGCGGGATCCCAATCCCGAACTCCCGGATTTTTTCGATTTTCGGGATCCGGAATTTTTTCGGGATTTATCCATCGGGATCCCGTCCCGACATCGATTAAGAAAAAATCCCGACCCGTGATCCTGGAAGTTCGATTTTGCGGTCTCTAATACAGAATACATATAACCTCGTTCTACTTACATACATACCGTATATTTCCTAATAGTGCGACTGTCTCTATTAGACCGACCCCTTCTATTAAACCGACCCCCTAGAGGATGATTGAAAAATAAACCGACCGGTCGCACTATTAGGAAAAATACGGTATTTAAGTATCTAAAGTTTCAGAAAATTATAAAAAAAATTTTTTTAAGTTTTCTATAAAAATCTGACACTTTTTCAATATTTATTAATAAAATATTACTATAGCTACATTGTAATATTTAAGTTAACATTTTACTTTTAATAATAAATTTTATACATTTAGATACACCTGGGAATTAATTATTATAAAAAACTAGCAATTTATTAAGGTTATCTCAATTTCAAGTTTAAGCTTATTTCTTAAGTTTATTTATTATAAATAAAGAGCGGACTTTTATGCATTATAAAATGCAAAATATGCACTATAATATGCATGAAAAAATACCAAAATATGCATGAAAATATGCAAAAAAAGCAAAATATGCACGAAAATATGTAAGAAAAATGCAATTTATACCTAGAAATTTTACATTTTTCTAAAAATTTCAAAAAAAAAACATTCAAATTTTTTTTTCAAAAACATTCAAAAAAACATTCAAAGCAAAATATGCACGAAAATATGTAAGAAAAATGCAATTTATACCTAGAAATTTTACATTTTTCTAAAAATTTCAAAAAAAAAACATTCTAATTTTTTTTTCAAAAGCATTCAAAAAAACATTCAACATTCAAACACCTATTTTTACTAAGATTACTCCTATTTTACATGTATAGTTCGACAAAATAAATATTTTTACGTTGTTGGCATTTTGAGATGAGGCGTTTTGGTGGTGGGGCATTTTGAGGTTGGGCGTTTTGGTGTTGAGACATTATGGGTGAGGTCCATTTTCGGGCACTCAAAAATTTTTTTTTCAAAATTTGTAATTTTTACAAATTTTTTCCCAAATTTTTAAAAAATTTACACCATTTTGGCAGGATTTTGGGTTATTTTCTTGATATTTTCCCCAAAATCCTCAAAATATGCATTAAAATATGCATTTATGCACAAAAGTCCGAAATATGCAAAAATATGCATTATATGCAAATAGAAACCCCCTCTAAAGTTTTCAGAACATGCGGAAACAGTGTTTTTTGTGCATTATACATCATGACAAGTTTGCAAAAAAAATATGCATTTGCATAAAAATCCGCTCTCTAATTATAAAGCTAAATAAAGTTACTATTTTAAAATTTAAGAGTAGGGTTGCGGTATTCAATTCAGACGACTTTCGAGGCACTTTCAGGCATTATTTTTATCCGCCCGGGCCATGAGAGTCACTTTCGTGTCAAATACCCTATGCCAAACTCGATTTTTCTGAACGTAGTCGGTTAGTCTTGGGGTGTTGGCCAAAGTACCGCGAGACCAAGGTACCACCCGGCTATAACTTCGATCAAAAATGTCGAATCCGCAACAATCTTTCACTGCACTCCGACGAGCTGAATCGAACCATACCAGGGCATCCCCTCTTAAAAACTAACTTTATATTAGAAGAACTTTAAATAACATAAAAAAAATTTTTTTTGATATTTAAATATGTATTTATTTTTAAATTAATTTTCAAATTTTTAGAAGATAAATTTAATTTAAAATTTAACTCGTCCAAGTTAAAAATGATTAATATTTCTCTTGATAGTGATGATAATCTCTCAAGTTGGTGGAAAACAGAAAATATGTTTTTCTCTACTAAAGGTAAACTTGAGATTAAACTTAAAAATAAAAATAATAGACAAAATAAACTTGAGATCAAACTTGAAATAAGAAAACAAACTTGAAAATAACGCTAAATAACTTAAGATTGAACTTAAAAGTAAACAAGATCAAACCTATGATCAAACTTGAAAAATGAACAGAGATAAAAACAAACTTAAGATTGAACTTGAAATAAAAATAAACTTGGAAATAAGTTAATAAAATAAATAAACTTGAAAATAAACTTAAGATTAAACTTAAAAATAAGCAAGATTAAACTTAAGATTTAACTCGAAAAATAAATTATAGATAAAAATAAACTTAAGATTGAACTTGAAATAAAAATAAACTTGAAAATAAGTTAATAAAATAAATAAACTTGAAACCAAACTTAAGATTAAGCTTAAAATACTTGAACTAAAAAAATTAGACTTTAATTAATTTATAGACAGTGTTCGCCTAGTATATGGTCTAGTAGACACTTGTGTTCTGATTTTCGGAATTTCCCTAAATTCTCTTTTGTTCTTCCTAATAAAGACAAAAACGGTAGCAATTATGTTGCCATACAAGAAGCTTTTATTAATGAGTTGTTTGATGGATTGGATTGTTGGTTTTTGGACTTTTATTGTTCAACCTGTATTTTAAATTTGCCTAGGAATTAAAAAAAAATTTTTTTGAAAGATCCCTTGTGGAGATCACGGCTATAGGACTGTTTTGATGAATGGATTTTTTAGAAAGTCAACTCAGCCAATACGCTATGCTGCTTATCTTATTTGGATACAATTGATGGTTTGAATTTTTCGGAAAATTTTTTTGAAATTTTTGAAAAATTTTCAAAGCTTTGAATAAATAAAAAATAAGTTTTCTGATTTATACTAAAAAACCAAAGAAATTTAAATTATATTTAAAGCATTTCTTTCTCGTAACTACAATGTCTCAATACGTCTATCGCTTTTGTATACTCTGTCGTAATGGAAAGTTTTAGTTTTCAATTTTTTGACAAAAGGTCTCCCTATGAGTAGGACCATTCATTTTAAGGCACGTTTGGCTGGCTATTTAGCTGTGGGTACCTACCTAAGCCATATCCTTCTCATATGTGAAATACCCCTCAGTTATAGGATCGTATTATTGCAAGCAAAAATAAAAGCTTATATGTTTCTTACAAGTCTTTTTTAAAAGCCCAAAAGTAGGATTGAGGGAGAATATAATTCAATTTTATATCTATTAAATAAATTAATGACTAGGCCTATTTTAGGCATAATGTCCAATACAATCTTCTTTTCCCTCATTTTTGCCCAACTCTTTTTGAACGGAGCACATGCTGTACTGCTTGCTTGGGCTGACTATCCACGAGCTAATGAGTTTGGTCAAATGCAGGATCTTGCTAAAATGATGGCTAGCGAGTCTGGATTGAGTGATATTAGCTTTGTTTCGTTTGTGAACACGGTGAATAAAAATTAAAATAAGTAGAACCTAAGTTGGTCTCCAATACCTAGAACCTTTTTGGGGATGGAGATGCATGTCGACGAAAGCGATCGGTGAAAGGGAGTAATGAATAGGAGTCGGGGACCTACCCTAGTATACACACATGATGATGGGGGGTCTATACTTAAGTCTGTCCAAGCCTCGTTAGCCCAGTCGGAGTCTTGTTGGCGGCCTCGCTGGCCTTTTCAAGCCGAGCCTCGTTGGCCCAGTCTGAGCCTAGTTGGCCAGTCCGAGCCTCGTAGCCTTTTTAAGAGTCGATCTTGAATATACTTTTAAGAATTATTCAGGGCTTCTTCCTCATAATATATTTGATTTTATATTAGAAATTAATCCTCTGATGCTACAGTATTTTACCTCGTTTATCCAATAATATAATTTTACTATAAAAATTTTTTAAATTTAAAGTCTGAGCCTCGCTGGCTTATCCACCTGGCAGTAATGATTACCTTGACAATATGTTTCTACATAGTTATAGTTATTTGCGTAATTCGCATTCGCAAAGCTGTGTCTTTAATGACGTCAAAGCTGCGAGATTATAATAAACAAATTTCTGCTGCACTTTTATTTCAAGTAAACAAAGAAAAAAATTTTTTTGGAAATTTGTGAAAATTCAGGCAATTTTGCCTACTTTCGAAATCGCTGCATGGTGTATCCAAATTTTCCTACCTATGTTTATGGCTGACCAAAGCACAGTTATGTACATTGTATTTTCGGATATTGCTATTCATTTGGTACCTGTTTTGAATCCTATTGGGACAATTTTGTTGGTTGCTCCATATCGGCATGTTTTCTTTAAATTAAGGGATGATAGAGATACACATAGATAAGGTGACGAGTAAAATCCCATATTAAGCTTAGACCTAAGTCCAGGATATAGGTTCATAACTGGCCGAAGTTTCCTCAGTCTAGAAAACAAAGCAAAAATGAAAACGTTCAGTCGGTTATGGAATACATACTAGTTGAGCGTTCAATAACCATGCATCAAAGAGCTCTAAGAAGCAAGTACCATCCAATCTTTTGATATTTCTTGGATGGGTTCAGCTGCTTTACTCTGGGTTAGATTCGTGGAATATGAAGGTTAAAGGATCTATTATTTGATCTGGAAAAGGGAAGTTGGAAAAGTAATGAGAGAAAGGTAAATAAATGAGAAAGTGTGTGTTCGATAAATAAATACTAAAAATTTATAAAATAATTTCCAGCCGTGCAGTGTTAAACCCAATAAATGGTGTCAATACAACAATCATTCGTAGCGTAACAGCAATTCGAACTCGCTACAATCAAGCATCGACAACTGTAGCTGCTACTCCTCAGATGAACAATATTCAAGAACTTCCGAGAGATAATCAACCTGGAGTTGTGCATGAGTGATAGAAGAATGAAAATTTCCGTGAAAGATGAATTGGACGAGAAAGAATCTTTTCGAAAATTTTTTACTAGGGGGATTTACTAGGGCAGTTCACGATCTGTTAACAGAACAGGAACCGTAACTGAAAGCCGGTGTTCTAGCCGAATTAACCGGAAACGAAAACTGAAGGTCGAAAACGACCTTAATTGCTACGGTTACATAAAATCTGCGTTTGCGTCTTGTCGCATTGCGGAAGACGACGATTTAATGTAACCACAACTAGCGACTGTCGCGCGCATCTTGCTATTATTATGTAACCGTAGCATAACCTAAAGCCAAACGTACCCGTTTATATATCGTAGTGAACAACCCTACTTACTATTACTATCAAAATTTTTTATTTGAAATTCTGTTTAGATTTTTAATTTTTAAATATAAAAGTACACATTTCTTAATAAATTAATTTCCACAAAAAATAAAAAATGGAAGAAAAATATAAAAAAATTTAATTAATTCATCATATGTTTATATCATATTTAAAAATCAGAAAATTTAATTTAAATTTTAAAAAATATTTTTTTAAAATTAAATTAACAATATTTTAATAAACAAAAAATTTAGTTTAATTATAAGGTAAACGTACCTACTAATTTAATTTTACCTTTATTTAAAAAAAATGAATAATATAATAATTAAATTTATATTTTTGTTAATTTAATTGCAATTCTCAACTTTTTCATACGATATTAAAATTAATTCATAGTCTTGATGTTTATACATATGTCAAGAAAAAAATTATTATTTAAATGCTGAATATCTGAGTTTCAGAGTTATTCTATTTTTATTTTAAAATTAATTTGTATATAATCACTGGCTAGAAATCTGTACCAAAATTCGTACTCGTACCTGCTTACAAGTACTAGCAATTTTCAAAATTCCAACCACTGTATATACCGTATTTTTCCTAATAGTGCGACCGGTCGGTTTATTTTTCAACTATCCTCTAGAGGGTCGGTTTATTAGAAAGGGTCGGTCTAATAGAGACAGTCGGTTTATTTTTCAACCTTTCTCTAGGGAGTTTTGGCCTTTAGGGGTTTTCACTTTTGGCGGTGAAAGAGGAAGAAATATGGCTCCATGGCCCTCCAATTCTTCAAAACTTTCGCCTGCGGCGCTGAAAAATGAAGAAAATCATTTAGAAAACTATCGATGGATTAAAAGAGAGATCAGTGAACTGGGTATTACAAGTATCAAGATTAGAGGATTAAGGGTATAAAATGATAGGAGGAGGATCTAAGTGGATATGAATAGATCAAGGCCATTTTAGGAATATCGAGGAATTACTGGGATTAATAAGTATATCGAAATAGTACGGCCCTTTGGAAGAGGGTTGAAAAATAGTACGGCCGGCCGTACTATTTTAGGAAATACGGTATATGTATTGTCGAAATCTAACCTGAAAATTTGAATAATGCTCCTTAAACATGTATTTTGAATTGTGTTACCAAAAATGCAGACATTTAGGAAAATATGCTTCCGGAAAATTCGAAAAATATAAGCCATTGAGAAATTTATTTACACAGTTAAAGAAATTATTATTTCGGAAAAGAATAATTCCGGAAACACATAAAGATAAGAATCACTAGGGGAGCGCAAGAGTCAATTTAAAAAAACGCAAAACGCAAGAGCATAAAAAAAATTTAAAAGGAAAATATTCCAACATATTTTTAGAAATTCTTAAAATTATGTCGGATAATTCCTCAAATTCTTCATCAATTATATTTCCTTTTCCGGATTATATTATGTACATAGAATACGTGCAAAATTGGATTACTTTGATTTGTCATTTTATTACGGTTCGAAAATAAATCGAGAAAATTCAAAAATAAATTCAAAAATACTTTAAGGTATCAACAATGTGTCCTATCCTAATCGCCATCAAGTTTGGCAAGGGTTTACGGATTAAAGAGCTTTCCCCAGGCTTGCGTCTCTTTTTCTGCTCCCACGTCATATTCTCGATACTTGGAATACCCTATCAGCTCTATCGAATATTATTTTGGATCAGTCCAAGTCACGAAACAATAGAAAATAATTACGGGAATCAATATTCCCCATATCTTCTTTTTTGGCTGTCAATGCCCGAATTTGTTTTCTACGGAGCAATTCCTTCAGTTGTGCTACTCTTGACAGTAGAAAGATGTATAGCATTAAGGATTACTTTAACATGGGTCAACAAAACATATCGATGGATTAGTCTAGCAATTTTTATGGCTATTGTTGGGGTGAATATGCTAGGACATTTGCTTGAACTACCCTTGTTTGATGACAATCCGGAATTGAGTAAGTTATTTTATTTTTGTGGAGATAGTAGAGGAATAGGAGAGACATACAGAGATTCCGGAAAGTTTATTCTGAAAAGGCTAATAAATATTAAATTTTCCGGAAAATAAATTAAAAATACATAATTCCGGAAATGTAATATAAATTCCGGAAAGAATCCGGAATAGTAATATTAATTCCGGAATTTTAATATTAATTCCGGAAAAGAAGAGCTATGAATTGCTGATTCCGGAAAACCCTATAATAAAATAAAATAGTCGGTATATTATCTTTCCGGAAAACGCATAATTCTCTTAACTCATTCCGGAAATTTATAGTTTAAAAAAATTTATAGTTTTAAAAAAGTCCTTCACTGAAACAAATATTCCGAAAAATAAATAATTCTATAAACTACAGTAAAGCAGCTGGGCTATAGCTATTTCTCTCCTTTAGCTAGTGCAAAAGGTTATTCGGCGGCTGGGAGCGAACCAGCATCTTCAGTAGACCGGACTGATGTGTTAGCCATTACACCACGCCGCCTACTGCTCAGCCTTAGGCAATTAATAGCTATATGCTTTACACTACATAAGGTACTTCCGGAAATTTATAGTAAAATACTTTAAAATGTATTTTCGGAATATTCCGGAAAACACAAAAATCCCCATTGAATAATTGTATTTTCCGGAAGTTTATTTTTATAAACCATTAATATTATGTATTATAGTCCCTATATGCGAAACGGCAAGTTGTACAACCACAAATTGGCGTTTATATTTTCAACTTACTTCTAGAATTGTTTTGAGTAGTGCAAACGTTGTAATGTCTATTGTATTTTTGTTGTTGTTACATCAGACTGGGGCCGCCAAAAAATTGGTGGAAAAAAATAAAAATTAATTAAATAAATTTAATTTTTTAGAAGAATCGGGTTATTTTATTTACCCTTTTTGTTGAATTTGCTCTAGGAGTTGTGCCAACATTTACAGCAATGATTTTTAATAAGGTAAGAAGTGTTGCAAGTTTTTTATAATTTTGAATAACGATCTATAAGAGGTCATGAGATAATGAAAGTGAGGATTTTTGTTAATATAACTAGTAGAGATCGAGCTGGGCCTGGACAAGGCCTGGGTTTTTCCTGTACCCTGAGTCCAGGCCCAGCATTTTTTGACCTTCCTGGGGTTTTCCTGGGCCTGGGTTTTTCCTGGACTACAGGCCCAGGATCCGGCCCAGGTCAATAAATCAAGCTCGAGAATCTAGGAACATACCAAGGCTTTTCAAAATCTTGATCTCTAATACCTAGCTCTGAAACAGGAAACATAGGTTTGGTTCCTCGAGCGATGAGGCGAGGGACTTTACTTCGACCCGAGATACGATTAGATTTGTTCTCAACCCGGCCCACTCTAGTTAGCGATTTTTAATTTTTAAATGCTATTCTCAGCCTTAGTTTTTAATTTCACCTAAAACTCAAAATTAAATTAATCTTTTAAAGTACACAAGTCTGTATATTGGCGGTGTTCCCAATGCTGGAGAGAAAGGAGAGATTGTCATTCTACTTACTGCTGTAGATTCTGCCCTGTGTGGAATTTTGTATATGGC
This sequence comes from Meloidogyne arenaria, assembly GCA_036172955.1. Taxonomy (NCBI): domain Eukaryota; kingdom Metazoa; phylum Nematoda; class Chromadorea; order Rhabditida; family Meloidogynidae; genus Meloidogyne; species Meloidogyne arenaria. The sequence goes on along the minus strand of JARQAB010000032.1, from coordinate 3,331,091 downwards.
ACTATTGCTTAAATGCAATGCTTCCCAAACAGTTGTTTCTACAATACATGCTAGACATAACGAGAGGACTAAAATTGAAGTTCAGAATACGACAGTTCAACGAGGGCCGTTTTTGAATAATAATTTTATTAATAAAGAAACTTAGAGAAAAATTAATTTCTTTTATTATTTTGAATTAAAAAAAATTTCAATTGATTTGTGGATAGACTAAAAGGTCGAGGAAGGCAGGAGGCCTTCAAAAATTCTTAAAAATTTTCGCCTGCGGCATTAAATTTAAAGATTTACAAGACTTAATTACAGGGTGACCGGAATGTTATTGCACAAACTCATTCCATCATAACTTTTTTCAAATTAAAGATAATGAGATCAAATAAAGATTATATGATAGTGAATTAAATAAGGAACAAAAATAATTAAGAGTTTTAGAGGTACCCAACTCTTGCTTGGATACAGAGTCGAAGGCGCGTGGAAAAATTTTGGACAAAAGTTCGCAATACCTTGGCGGAGATTTTCTCTCATTCTCGAACGAGTGATGGCAGAAGTGACCCCAAACTTTTGGGTTATTAAGCACAGACCCTTACCTACAAAATATCAAAAAGACTAATTCATCGGATACAAATCCGGTGAGTACAATGACTGTATTTGAGACGAGTTAAAAGTGGGTAAATTGTCTGCGCAACAACCTTGCATAACTTGTGCCTTATTAGTAGGGAAAGAATTCTCTTGAAAGGTCCCATCCCTATACCAAAAGTAGCCTATGATACAAGGCTGTGAATCACCCTAAAGTATTTCCCGTAGATTATAGGTTTTATTTATTTTGACCTCAGTTTTCATGAAAATCAAGGAATTTTGACCGTTTCGCAAATAATAGCCCAGATCATTTCGGAAAATAATAGCCCAGATCATTCTTCTGATGAAAGTGTCACTTGACTTGCGAACTGCCTCTGGGGGTACTTAAATCTCTGGGTCCTAACTTTTTTAATTTATTTGGTAAAAAGTTGAATTTTTCTGAGATTATAGGGCATGAATCCTAGTTCATTATAAGCCATAGCACGAATTGATTCTCCGGTTAAACAAACTTCTATCATGCTTTATCTCATTAAAACCCATGGATTGGAGCATACTCGGAATTTGACCCTGTTCTCGGGCGTGCCTACTGATCGGTTTCTGCCACTCTTTTAAAAGATAACAGTCATGGTTACTAGCCTAAATACTTTTTAGAAAAAATTTCACATGAAACTTTCCTACCGGAATTTTGTTAAATTTTTTGGACAGTGTTTTTTTAATTTTGTGAGGAGATGAAATTTTGCGAACGCTGAATCTCTTGGAAAAAGTTCAATAATGAAACTGGGTTTATAAGCTCTGAACAAGAATTGTTTGGGCTACAATATGAGTATAAGAATATCTAAAAATGTAAATTATGAAAAAAGTTATGATGGAATGAAGATTGTGCAATAACTTTCTGGTCACCCTGTACAATTATACTCCCTCGATAATTCAGAATAGGTTTGCGTTATCGAACCGGGCCGACGCTCGAGTCATTTTTTCGGGCCTCATTTTTATCGAACCGGGCCGTTGGAGTCTTTTTCGGGCCAAAATTCGATGCACGTTCGATCTATCGAACAGAACCGGGCCGGCAACCCTAATTCAAAACATTTTATAGAGGCTTGGAAAAATTAATTTTAATTCCTAACAAAACCAAAAAATTGCCTATAAATCCATGACTCATTTTATGGCAAAATTTAAAAATCGGTTCTTTGTATTAATTTTTAAAAATCGAAAACAGCCAAAAAATAACACAAAAGTTCAATTTATTTTTATTTTCAAAGCTCTTAGTAAACAAACAATAAAAATTCCCAAACTTTAAAAATTATTTTTAAAAAATATTTATGATTCATAACCCCCCCCCCCATTTTTACCTCTTTTGTCAACTCTAAAGTTAGAAAAAAACGTAAAATTATTTAAATAATATGTAAAGCTTGATGACTAATAAAAAAGTTATTTGGGGGTTTTCAAACTACAATGGAAGGGTATTTAAACTTGGAGGGAAGATGGGTCTGATAAGAACACCTTGACACAAAATAAAAATTAAAAACCTCTCAAAACCCTCAAAAACCCCTTAAAATGATGAATTACCCAATTTCTTCTTTAATTCTTGTAATTTTTATTCAAATGAATTTTGGCGGATCCAAGGGAGATTTTGGCAATGAAATAAATAATCAACTATATGGAACTACCGAAGGAGGATTGGAACGTGGAGGTTATGAAAGAGGTGGATTTAATGGAGGAAATGAATTCCCTGGAGGAGAAGGATTTGGAAGAGGACAAGAAGAAGGTGAAGGAGAAAGAGGAAGGGGATTTAATGGAGGGATTGGAAGTGAAGGAGAAAGAGAATTGGGAGGAGAAGAGCAATTTAGAGGAGGACTAAATGAAGAAGAAAATGGAGATTTACCAAACTTGCAACGTGGTGGACGATTTAAAAGAGGACTAGGAGGTGATGGACTTAATGGAGAAGGAAGGCGAGGAAATGGTGGAATTGGAAGTGAAGGAACTGGAGGAGGAGAATTTAATAATAGAGGAGGATTGGAAGGAGGAACCCAAGGAAGAGGATTTAGAGGAGGTCCAATAGGAAGAGAATTTAATAGAGGAAATTTGGAAGGAGGAAATTTTGGAGGAGAAAGAGGACAAATACCGTCAGGTGCCAGACCCCAAAGACATGCTGGATTCAATGGGCGTCATCACCATCATGGACATCATCACAAAACATCAACTACACCAACTACTAAAACATATTGAAGACTGAATGATTGTGATAAATATTTTAAAAAATAAAATATAAATTTCATTTTTTATGAAAAATAATATGCAAATGCCTATATTTTTGAATACAATATGATTTAATCAAAAAAAAGTTTTATTTGAGAATTAATATTACTTTATTTGTGTCTATTTCCGCGTTTATAAATTAAAATTCAAATTTATTTAAATAAATTTGTTTCTAGTTTTTGGCTCTAGTTTTTGGCTGAAACATTTTTATCTTACAAATAAAATATTAAAAATTAAAATTTTTAATATTTAATTCCAAATTATCCCCGATTTATTCCCAATTTCCACCACATATTAAGGCAAAATTACACTTTTATTATCAAGCATCTTACAAAAATATAGGTTAAGCCTATCAGAAAATTTGAGGTATTACAATAAAACTAAACTTTATCTAGGTATCTGACATCTATCAAACTAACTATTAAATTTCTTTTATCCCATCTCAAATACAAAGTCCATATTGGCACTGCAATTGTCCATTGACTACGTTACAACCACTACAAACGGGTCCAGGCTCATAAATTTTTTGTCCCATATAGTTTCCGCTAAATTATAATTTTTTTGCAAATTATAATATAAATATAGATAACATACGGTGGACTGTACTGACAGAAAATATGAGTTTTATATGGACTGTTAGGACAGTAAGCGAGGCCACAACCAACTTTTAAAGTATTTGCCCAGGCCATCTTAATATAAATTTGAATAAAAAATTTAATATTATGTAATGGTACTAATGGTGATTTTTATACTAAGGCATAGCTACATTCCTAATAAGCTTTGTAAGGTAAATTTTGGAATAATGAAGGATGGTTTATTTGGAGGTTTTTGGTAAAACAAAGAACCTAGGCAAAAATTGCCATAGATTTATGGTTATCGGTAGGGTTGGAGGCCCGGTCCGGTCCGAAAAATCGAGTTTGGCATCGAATTTTGGTCCGAAAAAGACCGGCGGTCCGGTCCGATAAAATTAAGGCCCGAAAAAATGAGTTGAAAATCTCAACCTTAGTTATCGGGGCCCGGGATCCTAGATCAGAATCGAAAAGCTGCAGATATACGAAAAGTTTCATATATTAAGCGTCTTGCGTTGGTAGAGTAGAGGATTCACTCTCATCAAAATTTATTTAAAATTATCACCAGCACATTACAAAATTTTTTTTCAAAATTTGGTTATACCTGGCTCCAATGCCCAGTTGGATACCAATTTGAACTTGTCAATACTAAATCGCTAGGAGCTCCATTATTCACAAGTTCTGCCCACCAAAGATCACAACAAGTTGATAAAGCGTTTACCACTGAAAATTTACTTTTACCCGTGATAGTTCTCAAAGAATTTTTTTACCATTAGTCTCTTGATTGCTAAGAAAACAACCATTCTCCCCGTTAGGACTACCAGAATGGGTCATAGTACATTGATTGGTCCATGCTTGGGCACTAGCCTCTAAGGATGCGTCGTATTTCTATTTAAATTTTTAAAATTAAAATTTCTTGGATTATCCAACCATTGTCCAAATATTTTTGCCTGTGGGCATCATCCCCGTTTTGTTTTGTGATTGACCACCTGCCAGTTGGGAACGGCGCCAATTATGTCTGTCTTGAACAAACTTTTGTTCATTAGCTAACAATGCATGTACTGAAGAATAAAAAGATTTTAAAATTAATTTTCTATCGTCATTTTAAAGGTTGGGGTCACTGAAGGATTGAAACTTGGGTAAATTTGGACTCAGAAGGATCAATAATGGCTTCATATACCCCTGAGAATTCCGTTCGCCATTTGAAAATAAAAGATAAACCTTTCTTGTCAAGAAAAATTACCGTAGTTCAAGACTAGTAGCGGATTTCAAGACTAGTTCAGTTTGGGTCGAGTTACCCAAACTGAAATCTGGAAAGATGAAGGGATTAAGTCCGTGATTGGTCAAAAATGAGAGAGAAACACGACCGCTCACTGGGACCTAAAAATGCTTAATCGAGTCCTTTTCTGTTCCGCATTCCTCTAAAAATTAGTATAAATTAATAATTAAATTTACCAGGTTCTATAAGCTTATTTTTAGTTCCAATTTCAACGACAACTACCACAAATAAAAAATAATTTAAAAAATTCATACTTTATTTTTAATAAAGTATTTTAATGTTTTTTATAAATTTAGAAATATTTTTTAAATAAATTTTTAGTTTGGGTACATTCTCAGTTTTACTGCACTCTTTATAGCTCTCATTTTTAATTCTTCCTGGATTTAATTTTTTGAATATTTGTTTAATTTAAATTTAAATTTAAAAACAAAAAGTACACAAAAATATTATTTAAATTTATTAGAATGTCTGGAAAATATTTTTAAAAAATATTTAGTAAACAAGAATATTCCGTGTTTAAATAAAAATTGTATCAAAAAATTTAAATAAATTTTAATTTGAAAAACCGAAATTGAATGAAATTGGGGAATTTGAATTTTAAAACAATTGTTTGAATAAATTATGTAATTAACACTTTTACTAAAAATTTAACATCAGTGCTGAGTATTGGGTTGACAGTGATGCAGGGGATCATCATCCAAATCCTATTTTCTTAATCCGCCTATATTCCTCTTAATCCGACAAAATTCCATGATACGCCCATGATCAATGCTGGCTCAGGGCTCCGGGTGGAAAATCAATGAATAATATTCGGGGGATGTGTGTAGGTTATGCGGATATCGAGTGATAACAGATGAATGAGAACAGAGGAACCAATTTTGCCCTATTTTGCCACATTTTTGAGTGGCTGCGCCCCATTTTAGTGGTTTACAATTTCGCGTACCCTAAACAGAGGAAATCTAGCTTCATGGTCTTCCAAATTTTTGATAGATTTTCGCTTCCGGTCGTAGAAACGGATGTATTCTGGCACATTGGCCTTAAAAAATGATCAATGTGGCTTTCCAAAGTCCCAATATTGACTAATAGAACGAGGTATTTAAAAAGAAGCATATGGTACATAGGAGTATGAATTAAGGTAGATCCCGCGCCATAACTCTGAAGAGAACCAAGAAAAATACTGTTTTGGCAATAAAATTGGTTCTACTTGACTTTATGAGTCCAATCAAACTTTATGAGTCCAATCAAAAAATAATTGGATTTTTCTTGGTATTGCAAAGTAAGGGTATGGTTCCAAAACATTTCTTTATATTCAGAACCTACGCCCACTGGGTTTGGGACCGTTCCTTACCCTATCCCTCGAAATTACTGAAAGTTATAGCCAATTTTTAAAAATTTCAGAAAAACGATTTTAACTTTCAGAAATTTCGAGGGATAGGGTAAGGAACGGTCCCAGACCCAGTGGGCGTAGGTCCCAAACATGAAGAAATGTTTTGGAACCATACCCTTACTTTGCAATACCAAGAAAAATCCAATTATTTTTTGATTGGACTCATAAAGTTTGATTGGACTCATAAAGTCAAGTAGAACCATAAAATTTACAAATTAAAATATTCAAAATAAAGCATTATTTGATAATTATCATAATGCCAAATATTTATAATTTTTAAAAATATTCCAGGGTATTATGGTATGAGGGGGCGGTTATCCATAAAACGAACAAATTTGAATCCTTCCCAAAAGTCATCTCATTTTTAAAAATTTCCTTTTAATTTCACACCACAGAATTCACTTGAGTAGCACAACTGTCTTTGCGTTGAAATTTGTTGCGAATAAACTAGAGGGAATTTTTTTTTGAATTTTTAAAAATTTATTCACCCTTCCAGAGCAGAGCAACCCAAAATTGCCACATTTTCCAGTCTCAGACCCATTAAAACTTAAATATGAGCCAACAGAAGCACGTCTTGCAGCAATCATGGAAATAGGTCTACCATAGGGGAGTGAGGCTGTTTGGCGTCTTCGTTTCGCTACTAGAACAGAATCTCTTCCCCTCTTATGCTTTGGTAGTAACAATTGTTTTCTCAAACAAGGACAAAATATTGCACAAAAAAGTTGTAGGGTTAAATAAAAATGGTGACGGAGCTTTCGACGTATTGCAGGGGTTCTGACGGCCACCAAGAGTGGATTCAGTAATGGATCAATAAATGCAGCGATTCTGAACAACTGAAATATTTTACTTTATTTAATGCCTTGATCATTTAAGGATTAATCACTAAAAGATTTAGGGCTGTCAAGTTCAAGCTCGAACCGAAAAATCTAAAATTCTCGGTTCGGTTGCTCTACCATCTTAATTCAAAAGGACATGTTCCTACAAGAAAACGATATAGGTATGTTCACAAGATTCTAATCCTTATTTATTGAGTCACGTTCTCCACCATATTTATCATCTAGCTCCCTGATTTAAAATGACCTTCCAGCCTACTTTCTAGTCCGAACGGGACATGTAGTGTCATGACCTTTCAGCCTACTTTCTAGTCCGAACGGTACATGTAAAGTCATTTCGCTTGCCCTCTCTGTTCAAAACTCGACTCCTTTCAGACTACTCCCTAGTCCAACCAGGACCTATCCACTTGAGCCTCCTCAATTGAAAAGTCATGTTCTCTTTAGCCTAATCTCTGTTTGAAGAGTCATGTTCTCTCCAAACATTAATTAGTAAAAAATCAAGGGCTCTCTCACCTGATAAGCAGCAGCTAGTCGAGTAACATCCCTCCTATCACTAACCCAAAAGACAGCAATCTCAATAAAGCTTTGGCCAGAAACAGAAATGAAAAATGCCCCAAGCGAAAGGAGTAGCGTATTAAAAAGAGTTTCACGTCGACGATAAGGACTGTGCTCGCTAAAAATGTTTATTTTTTGGTTAAATTCTCTCTGTAAAAAATCACCGTTTTCTTCCATTCCTTGAATTCCTCGAATTCAAGAAATCGTGTTGCAAATTTACTCTCCAATGGCAAAATATTGTGGCCAAAAATATTGCTATTGAAACAAAAAGGAAGAAAAGAGTAAATAAAGTATGCCCTCGAAGCAAAAAATGTCCAAAATCGTGAAATACAGAAATTGAATCACAACGCTCTCCAATCTCGCTAAATACTGAGTAGCGGTCGTTTCTGTAGTATAAAGAAAAGTTTGTGCTAGGGTAATCTTTTTGGCCTAGTTCCTAGTGCGAAGAAGCAGGCTATTCCAGACTACCCTTTAGAACGACTGTTCCTTCCCTTCAGCGTACTTATATTGAGAAGGTGGTGCATGTTTCAGGGAAAATCCCGAACTCAGGAATGGAACTCAGGAATGGAACTCAGGAATGGAGTTTATTTCTAATGTAGGTGATTCCCTCCAAGCTACTTTCTTCAGCTTATTCCAACTTCAAATGCCAAAGACACATTCCCCATAAAAAAAAGGACACATTCCCATAAATTTTCAGTCTACTTCTAGTGCGAAGGACCATGTTTGCTTCAAAGTTACATGTTCCCTTTCAGACTACATGTTACATGTTCCCTCTAGACTACCTTCTACTACGAAGGTTCCAACTCTAATTTAACAACAAATTACCTATTGCAGAGATAAAACCCAACGGTCGTTTTTAATTGGTTCAACAGACGATGTAATTCAGAAACAGCAAAATATTGCAGAGCAGAAAATGAAATATGCGAGATAATTAAAACAAACCAGACACAAGAAAATAGGCAAATTACATAACGTTTAGAAAGCCGAATTCCTTTTCCATCCATAGATCTATTTAAATTTTTAAAAATAAATTTATTAATTTTTTAATTCACTATCATAAGGAGGGATTACGGTAACCTCTCTCAATCCTTACTATTGATTCACTTTTTACCTACATTACCATCTAATCATCCTATAATAAATAGAGTTGCCGTTTTTGGGTCTGGCCGACAGTCGAATCATTTTTCGGGCTTCATTTTTATCGAGTCGGACCGTACGAGTCTTCTTCAGGCCAAATATCTTATGCCCGACTTGATCTTTCGGTCCGAATCGGTCCATTTTGGCAAACCTAATCACAATGATCAATCATTATGGTAATATCCAAAATAATCTTTTATTTTGACATTAGGACTTGGGGCAATTTGTAATTGGACATTTTGTAAATTGACATTTTGGAATTTTTGAAATTTTATTCATTTTTTTTTAAATTTCTCGCCTTTTAATAACAAGTAGAACGAGTACAAGAAGATGTGTCAACCCTAAAAGTGAGCCATTCTGGGCAAGTGAAAGCAAAGTCTCTTGAAGCAAGTTTTTTAGAAATTCTGAGGGTTTGAATAGGTGGTGTTGAAGCATTTCCCTTTAAACAACAAAAAATGATTTTAAATCTGAAAAACTTGCCCAATGTAAAGAGCCGCAGAAGGAGGTCGCTCATCATCATCGGTTGAGCTTGATGTTGTTTGTTGTTGCTGCTAAAAGAATGGAGGGGAAGAAGATTTCAATGAATCGAATTAGAATTTACACGAAATTAACTTCTATGTTGAAGGGAACATTCCTTTAGCTTAAGGGCATGTCCTCATAGAAAGGTGCCCTATCTTCATGGAAAGATAGGATGTTTCCCTGACCCCATATCCTAGCCCGAAGAGTTATACTCCCCCTCAAGCAACATCTAGTACAAACTGTATGTTCCATTCAGCCTAAATCCTAGTGCGAAGGGACATGTCTCTCTCTATATCAAGCTACCTGGCAAGGTCCTATGCTATCACAAAATATGATTGGAGGTAAAGCTTATCGTTTAATAAAACATTCCTTACATCCTCATTCGGTTTTTCTTGCTGATAATCACTGTCAGATAACATATTGGAGAATAAACAGACAAAAGAAGCCACAAACAAAACATTGGAAAATAAAATATTAAAAATAAATAAAATTGTTGCTGTTGATAAATTATGTCTAATTTGGTATAGTAGGGCGGATAATATCGTTGTGTTGAATACAATACCAAATAGAAGGCCTATTTCAATGATTAGGCCAAGACGGGCTTGGGATGCTAGCCAAGAAAAATCACTAAAGATAATTAGGTATTATTAAATCTTGCAATCTTCTTTCTCGTATCAAGAGTTACCTACTCCCTGCCTCGGGAAGCATATTCCCTTCGACTCGTTCTTATAGTACGGTCCAAGCAATGGCAAAAAGGCTTGGAGCATAATAATTTGCTCCATTCAAAAATATTAAAAATTTCCACTTTGGCCGACTCATTTTTTAAATTTTAATAAACTTATCTAATATTATTAATGAAATTTTATGTATTAAGTAGAAATTTTTCTGACTTAAGGAAACCAAACTTAAAGTAAACCTGAAAGACCCTTACAAATTATGCATCCCAACCAGGGTCGGGCGCAAGAGACAATCTTCAAAAACGCTACTCAAGGTCAAATATTCTTCCGTCTTGCAACACACTACTCCCTAGTGGACGTACTACATATTTCTAGTACGAATGGGAGTGGAGGGTGTATACCTATCATCCCAATACTTTTTACTCATGTCAGAAAGAGGCATGTTCATTCTACTCTAATTTCTATTCAACATGTTCCCTCTATTCCAATTCATAGCCTTGGTATAAATTTTAAAATACCCACTTAACAGTCTCTTCAGTCAAATATTCATCCGTAAACCCCCCATCAGCAATTGGGCAATTTTCAGCAAAGAATTGATGGTCTTCACTTTTCCATTCATAAACCACCGCTGTTTGTTGTTCATTTGAAGAGATATCTTCATTAAACCCTCCAAAAGAATTATTCAAACTATTAGTATTATTACTTCCATTTAAATAATTTGAATTTTCAATGACTGTATTAACTAAATTTTCTGAATAATCCTCTTGAAATTGTTCATTTGCAGCTAGCATTTTGCATCTATAAGCCTTTTCAATTCTTGGGGCTACCCAAATTGAGGCTAATGGGAAGTGCTGGAGTAAAAGGCGTGTTTTCATGACCAAATACGGAAGAAGACTTCTCTTTTTGATTTTTGCTTTTAAATAATTGCTGAAAATTATTTTTGTTGAAAATTTATTATTGGCCGAAGGTGTAGGTTCCACCCACCCTACTCTTCTAATCAGGACTTGACTTTAAACTCCTCTAATCCGATGACCCCCGCATCCACCCGAGTTCAACGGGAATATGTTCCCTCCACCCTACGTTTTAGTCCGAACGATCCTCCAATTAGTCCGAACGTCTCTCCCCCCTAGTAAATGTCTCTCCACCCTACTTACTAGTCCGAAGAGTCGAGTCCCTTCCCTCTTAGAAGGGACTCGTTCAAGCCCGAACAAGTCCCTCATACTTCAAGAGGAACTTGATTTTCTTCCTAGACCTGACTGAGACAGAACAATCTAATTTATCGCTCAAGCCATCTTACTAGTCCGAAGAGTCGAGTTCCTTCCCGATAAAAGGGCTAGTTCAAGTCCGACAAGCTCCATTACTTAATTCTCTCCACCATTCTTCTTAGACCTAATAGAGCCATAACAATCTAATTCAGTCTAATTCTAACGTGTCCATAGCAGTGTCATCCTTACTCAATTTAAACCATATTTATTAATTAATCACCTAATTCCGTTCATAAAAAGAATATCATTAGCCAATGCCTGTCCCATCCCAGCATTAGTATTACTATTAATTTCAATAAATTGGTCAAAAGTATAGCGAGGCCTTCCTTCACATAATTGAGAGAATCGAGTGAAAAAATTATTTGAGCTCAGTACTGTAGTTGTCCACCACTCCGTTTTTGTCATATTTGGGCCCGCATCTTTTTTACTATTTTGTTCTATGCAATTCTGCTTTTAAAAATTCAAATTTTAAATTAAATTTAGATTTTTAAACTTTTCTGAATTGCTCCATTTCTAGCTGTTTCTCTTCTTCTTGCGTATCTAGAACCTGACATCGTTTGAAGAGATCAGCTTCTTGCAACACCATCCGATCACAGACGTGTTTTCTGTTGGAGTTGTTTCGCTCATACAGTATCTGAAAATATTTTTTAAAAGATGGGCGTTTTGTAATTTGACCCTTTTTACATTACCATTTTATAATTATTAAAGTTTACCTTAAAAACTTCAGCATATGAAGAAAGATGGTAACGGCCAATATAGTCTGTTCGTCTACAAACCTGCAAAACATGATAACGTGGAATGATTAGGCTTTTAGTTAAAGCATGAGGGGATATTCTAGAAACCTATAAGGCAGTGTTTGGACCAGACTTGCACACTGATACGGATATGGATACGAATAATATCAAAATGCCTGCGGATATCCGTCTGTATCCGTCCGTATCCGCCGTAAATATCCGGATACGGATACCAAGATCAGTATCCGTGAGCAAGTCTGGTTTGGACGCTTTTACCAAAATTCGTACTCGTACCTGTGTACGAGTACGAGCAAAAGAATAAGGCTTGTACGAGTACGGGAAAATTTCAACATTCCAAATACTGCCTATAGGTTGAGGACTTATATGTAGGGCTACTTAAAATTCTTCCATAAAATTAGAAAAAAAATATTTTTAAATTTCAAACAAGCGCAAATGCCGCCTTCAACAAATTCATTTGAAAATCTCTATGAAATTCAGGCGAACGCCCTCCATATGGAAGCTTTTTCTGTGTAGATTCGAGTATACTACAAAACGCTAATGATTGCATAAGCCAAACAAGCCCTTCATATTTTTTAGTTTTCAAAACAATTTTGTATTTTGGATTGCACATTATATAGTGCCTGATCAGATTATTTACCTAAAAATTAATTTAAAAAATTTTTTCATTCAAAATTCTGATTTATGGAATCAAAAATACCTAAAAATTTTGATCTAATTGTTAAGCATAGTGTTTTTTTTTATTTTTTACAATGTATCTATTAGAATTTCTAAGCGATTTACTTTCTCTATTAGAGTTTCTCCGGGAGTTCCGGTTACGGTTCCTGAGAGTTCCGGTGTTTTTAGGTTCCGGTCAAAATATCGGTTACTGTGAAACACTAGTCTTTAGTATTTACATCAGGAATTGTCTGTCTCGATTCCAGATTATGGAAATTTCCGGCGGTTTTTTAGCGTTAGGAATATGATTGTAGGTTCACCAAAATCTTCGGTTAACCGAGACTGGACCGGCAACCCTAGTAAGGAATCCCGATATCGCAATTTATTTTTTGTTTTTCGGGTCTGTACACACATAAAAATCAGAATTAATATTTTTGATTATTTTTGTTTGTACTCAGAATTATTGAATTAATTAAGTTAATAAACCCACAAAACTCATAAAATTCAATTTTAATTTTAAAATTTTATTTTTTAAATTAAAAAATATACTAAAGGATTTTCCCCTTCTCTCATAACCCATTGTTCATTATTATCAACACATAACATTCGCAATCTTGAAGTCTTATTAAATGGGGCAATCCATTGACTCGAATCGAGAATATAAGAATATATTTGTTGATTAAGGAAAATTAGGATGAATAAAGTAAAGATAAGAATTTTTGATATTTTTGGCATTCTATTAAATAAATAGGGTTAGTTGCTCCCCGTCGTAGAGAGATTAGAAGGTTGTCGGTTCTTGGAAAATCTTAAGATATCCGGAACCAAACCGAATCTAAACCGAAAAATCATTGGAGCTTCGATTCGAATCGGTTCAGTCCAGAACCGACAACCCTAGTAGAGAGAGTAGAAGGTAGTTCACTAGGGTAGAGGGTAGTTCACCTATTAAATATGGTTCTTCACCGTCAATGAAGTATTCACTATTTCGAGAAAATTTTTAGATGAGACAGTGCCAAAGAATAATGGATGGATGAGCGTTGAAAATTTTTTTTTAATTATTTGAGAAATCTCTTCCCTGAGAGTCTAGTAAATCGAAAATTCCCCGACTTTCGAGAATTTTGGGGAATCTGGAAAATTTCCTGAGAGTCAGAGTCTTCCCTGAGAGTCTGAGGAAATGCTTCCCAAATTCCCCTACTTTGGGGATTTCTAGGAAATCGAATTTTGGGGAATCTGGAAAATTTCCTCAAATATTCTATGCTTCAGGCACGGAGAACAACCTTACCAATAAATGATGGATAAAAATTTTTTTGTTTAGAATTGACTTTAAAAACAAAATAACGGATATTATTTATTGAAGGACAAATTTTAGGATAAAAATATGAAGGATGTGAGGAGCCATAAAATAATTTTGAAAAAATTGTGGCTAATTTAGATTGCCAAAATAATGATCGTCTTTATAGACAAAAATATTATTTATATATTTTTTATTTTAAGGGGGTTAAAATTGGTATAAAAAATTTAAAAGAATAAATATTAAATTATAGGAGATTCTTTCAATTTTTTTTATTTAAGGAATGAGAAATAAATAATAATTCTTGATTAAATTATCCTTCAATATTTATAGCTTGTTGAGCAGTTGTCGCTTTAGAACAAAAGAGAAGAACCAAACCAAATTCTGTTTGGAAATGAGGATTTTTTCGTTGGGTTCTTCGGTTGTTCCAAACATCCGAAAATATTCCAAGAACCGACAGCACTTCAATAGGGGCATGCCGGAAAGGAAAAAGCCAAATTCTAACAAAAACAAACTTAGACTTTTTTCCGAAAAACATTCTTTATTTAAAACAAACAAAACAAACAACAATGTTTGTCTAAACATTTAAAAAATTATCCAAAAAACATTTTAAATATAAAGTAACCAAACAAAACAAATGTTTGTCAACAAACTTTAAACAATTTAAAACAAACAAAACAATGTTTGTACATTTTAAAAATTATCCAAACATTTTAAATATAAAACACACAAACAAAAACAAATGTTTGTCAAGTCATCAAACTTAAAACAATTTCTCTTTTACAAAATTAATATTCAAACATAATTTTGGTATCTGTTCGCAATTTGTTCAAAACTGATAGAGATAGCTTAAAAATTTTCTTAATTAGTTTTTTAATGTTAAAAAACCAGATAAATAAATTTCCAATTTGACAATCTCCAACATATTTGTTGCTGCCAGAATTTTTTCTTTAAGAAATCTAAACATTTCAATAAGAATGTCTTTCCTAGAAATCAAATTCTGTTCAGCCTAAATTTAAAAAAATTTTCTAATAAAAATCTGATTTTTAAATGCTTAAAAAATTGAAAAAAATACACACCTGCGCAAAACTTGTTTTTCCAGTTTCGCTTCTTGGCCAATTATTAATTTGTGAAAGCCTCTTAAAAATAAAGAAAGATATAAGCCACTTCTCTTAGACTTTACCGTTGTTATATCATTTGCCATAGACGGAGCATGCCGAGTAAGTCCCGAAAATTGAGTCATGGAACCTTAAAAAATTTATTAAAAAATTTTTTAACAGTTAAAAATTTAAAAAAATTTACCATTAAAAATACTGCTAATTCCTTTCATCTCCGATTTGGTAAATTTCGTACCAGGAAACTCCAACCTGGCAAGATGAGCTAATATATTGTTGTCAATGTAGGAATTCAACTTTACTGAACACTGAAATTTTTTGTGTTTTTTTTTCTGTCTCGTAATACTCGTAATATGCATTGTGTTTTTAGTAGAGTTCGAACCCGGGCCGGGCCCGAGACCCCGGCCATGACTCAATTTTGATAAAATATATTGATAAAATCCGGTTTTTCCGGGTTTTCGAGGTTTTTAGCCCGGAAGCCCGGCCCGGGTCGTATTGGAAGAAAAAACCCGGATACCGGGACCGGCAAAGTGAAAAGTTCGAACTCTAGTTTTCACAAAACAAGTGAAGAAAATACAAATAAATTTTAGAAAAAAAACAAGTTTATTTAAGTTTTCCGGAAACTCTAAAGTTCTTTAAAAACTTTTATCTAAATTTAATGTTTTCCGGAAATATGCACAACAACCTAGCCAAAACAAAAACATTTTCAAACAAACAAACAAAACATCTCCTTTGTTATAATGACAAAAACATTTGCCAAAAACTAAACATTTCAACAAAACAAATGAACGAACACAACATCTCTTTAAAAATGTTTGTCATGTTTAAAAAAACATTTTCAAACAAACAAACAAAACATTTCTTCAAATGTTTGTTTGTTGACAAAAACATTTATAAATAAAACAACCCAAAAACAAATCCACAACTTACCAAAATCAAATAAAGTATCCATTTTCGCTGATATTTAATAACAAAAATATCAAATAATTTGGAGATTCTAATTTTACTCCATTTTATATTAAAAGGGATATATTGGATTAATTCTGAAATTAATTCTTTTGCCGATTTTTGTTTTAATTTTATTGAATTTTTCATTTTTTTGAGAAATGAATGTAAGGCAAAACACCAACGAAATAGAACAATACATAAATATTGTACCCCTTTCTCCACTCCCCTTCATTGTTCATAAAAGAACAAAGCATTTGCATACTTAAATATTTAAAACATTCAATTAAACATCAAAAACATCAAAAACGTATGTTTGAGGGCAATCCAAGAGAATTGGGGTCCCTGCGGAAAAAAAAGTTTAAAAATAAGAAAGGGGGTTTTCCTAGGGTAAAAAAATATGCTGATTACGAATCTGACTCGGATTTTGAAAAAGTCGAATCCCGAACCCGAAATTCGGACATTTGACATTTTGGTAAAAAATTTCGAATAATAAACTGAGCGCAGATGTACATTTGAGATTCACATTGGGATTTATCAGCGAATTACGGATTTTCAATATCCGACTAAATATAGAATATCCCTACTAGCTTGGCGAATTTTGACTTTTGAGAAAAACGCAAAAGCATATCAAACTAGATTCTGATCAAGCTTTCGATTGATATACAGATCATAATACATAATGCTTTTCATGTTCTAATTTTCAAATCAAAGTGAACGCGAACATACATCTCACAATAATAGGTAATAGTTTGGAATTCGCCCCCCCCCCTTTTTCCGTTCTATTTTCTCCTAGTTTTTTCAAATTTTATGGCGAATTATATATCATTCGAAAGAGCTCTTCGAGCTGAGTCGAGGCCCAGAAACAATTCTCCAAACACAAACACCAACGCAACAGCGGTACTTATATGGTTCCCTCCTGTAAGTAGGGTCATCTATTCCCAAAAATATTTTTTTGGGATAAGTTAAACTTATTGAAAATAGGAGTAGTGGTAGACCAATCCAGCTTTGGTATAGTCCAGCAGCAGTCCCAAGTGACTTACCTCATAGACTGAGCAAGGAAGTCTAACCATTCCATACATATCAGGGATCCTGCAGACAAAAACCAAAATTCCCGATTTCGGGAATTCGCGATTTTCGGGAATCGGGACGGCAGGATCCCTAATACATTTCAAGAAAAAATGAAAAGGTAGATGGATTGGGGGGTGGAAAGCAAATAAGTACTAACACTGATTAGGCGTATAAGAACTCGATTAAATGAACATGGGATGTTTGATAGAAGGATTTAAGAAAATTTTTAAAAATTTACTAGTCTCCTCTACTATTGCTATAACAACATCTTTCATCTTTGCTGCATGATTTTGTTGGCCAAACACACCAATGATCAGACTTTAAGCCTTGGATTCCAATAAATTCATTAGAAAGGACAAAAAATAAAATAAATATTGAGGTATATAATACTAAGGAATTTTTAAACATTTTTTATTTTTGAAATTTGAGAGTTGAATTGAATTAATGAGTATATTAGAGAGATATTTTGAGGGTAATTTATATACCCCAAAAAAAAATTTTTTTTTAAATTAAATCCAACACTATTTTAAGCAATTAGGTATTTACACAATTTGCCAACAAGAATTTATTTAATTTTTCCTCTTTTTTAAATGAAAATGAGAAGAAATTCCTACCTCAAAAAAATTTTTTTTTAATTAAGTCATTAATACAGGCAACTCTATTTTAGTTTTAATTATTTAAATTTAATCAATCTGCCAACACGGCTCTATTTAATTTTAATTCTTTTTTGTTAGGGTTGGCTAAAATTCGAAAACGTTCGAGACGAATTTTAAAAATTAAAATTTTATTTCCTTAGATAACGTTTTCGGTTCAAAAATTAAATTATTAAATGCTACGTTTAAAAAAATTTTTTTTAATTTTAAAATACTATCCCAAATTTTATTTAATATTAAAAATTATATCAAATACTATAAAATTTTATAAAAATAAAAATTTAAAATAAAATATAAAAATTAAAAATTAATTATAAAAATTAATTTATAAAATTTAAAATTTAAAATTTATACTCCAAATTACCGTAAATATCGAATATAAGCCTTGGGCTTATATTTTTCATTGGGTCTCCTAAATGGTCTAAATTAGAGGTGGGCTTATATTAGAGTATTTACGGTAGCACAGCGAAATTTTGGAACACTGATTCCAAACTAATATTCAAAAATGTTGGATAGTATAACAAAATCTAAGCTGGAAATACCCAATTATTTAATCCTTATTGTTGTGTAGTGGTGACTACACAACACTAACAACACTAACAACACTAATTGGATCATACTAGCCCGGCTAGTCCCTGATCTCCTTCGTCTGTTCAACTCTATCCCTTCGCCTACATTGTCATTTCTCTTTGGATAAACTGTTAATCATTGCACGTCGACTTCCGTACACACTCGGACATAACACTTATCTCATCTTTAACTTATATCCAATTAATCCACCAAAAAACGTAAATTAATTTATTACTCATTTTATGACAAAATTTAATGATTGGTTCTTTGTATTCATTTTTAAAAATCGAAAACAACCATAAAAATAACACAAAAGTTCAATTTATTTTTATTTTCAAAGCTCTTAGTAAACAAACAATAAAAATTCCCAAACTTTAAAAATTATTTTTTAAAAAATATTTATGATTCATAAACCCCCCCCCCCCCCCCATTTTTACCTCTTTTGTCATCTCTAAAGTTAGAAAAAACGTGGAATTATTTAAATAATATGTAAAGCTTGATGACTAATAAAAAAGTTATTTGGGGGTTTTCAAACTACAATGGAAGGGTATTTAAACTTGGAGGGAAGATGGGTCTGATAAGAATACCTTGACACAAAATAAAAATTAAAAACCTCTCAATAACCCTCAAAAACCCCTTAAAATGATGAATTACCCAATTTCTTCTTTAATTCTTCTAATTTTTATTCAAATGAATTTTGGCGGATCCAATGGAGATTTTGGCAATGAAATAAATAATCAACTATATGGAACTACCGAAGGAGGATTGGAACGTGGAGGTTATGAAAGAGGTGGATTTAATGGAGGAAATGAATTCCCTGGAGGAGAAGGATTTGGAAGAGGACAAGAAGAAGGTGAAGGAGAAAGAGGAAGGGGATTTAATGGAGGGATTGGAAGTGAAGGAGAAAGAGAATTCGGAGGAGACGAGGAATTTCGTGGAGGACTAAATGAAGAAGAAAATAGAGATATACCTAACTTGCAACGAGATGAACGATTTAAAAGAGGACTAGGAGGTGATGGATTTAATGGAGGACGATTTAATGAAGGAGAGGGAGGACGCAGAAATGGTGGAATTGGAAGTGAAGGAGCTGGAGTAGGAGAATTTAATAATAGGGGAGGTTTGGAAAGAGGATTTGGAGGGGGTCCAGTCGGAGGAGAATTTAATAATAGAGGAGGTTTGGAAGGAGGAAATTTCGGAGGACAGAGAGGACAAATACCGTCAGGTGCCAGACCCCAAAGACATGCTGGATTCAATGGGCGTCATCACCATCATGGACATCATCACAAAACATCAACTACACCAACTACTACAACTAATTGAAAACTGAATGATTGTGATAAATATTTTAAAAAATAAATAAATAAATTTCATTTTTATGAAAAATAATATGCAAATGCCTATATTTTTGAATACAATATGATTTAATCAAAAAAAAGTTTTATTTGAGAATTAATATTACTTTATTTGTGTCTATTTCCGCGTTTATAAATTAAAATTCAAATTTATTTAAATAAATTTGTTTCTAGTTTTTGGCTCTAGTTTTTGGCTGAAACATTTTTATCTTACAAATAAAATATTAAAAATTAAAATTTTTAATATTTAATTCCAAATTATCCCCGATTTATTCCCAATTTCCACCACATATTAAGGCAAAATTACACTTTTATTATCAAGCATCTTACAAAAATATAGGTTAAGCCTATCAGAAAATTTGAGGTATTACAATAAAACTAAACTTTATCTAGGTATCTGACATCTATCAAACTAACTATTAAATTTCTTTTATACCATTTCAAATACAAAGTCCATACTGGCACTGCAATTGTCCATTGACTACGTTACAACCACTACAAACGGGTCCAGGCTCATAAATTTTTTGTCCCATATAGTTTCCACTAAATTAAGATTTTTTTGCAAATTATAGTATGAATCCAAACAACATACGGTGGACTGTACTGACAGAAAATGTGAGTTTTATATGGACTGTTAGGACAGTAAGCGAGGCCACAACCAACTTTTAAAGTATTTGCCCAGGCCATCTTAATATAAATTTGAATAAAAAATTTAATATTATGTAATGGTACTAATGGTGATTTTTATACTAAGGCATAGCTACATTCCTAATAAGCCTGGAAAGGTAAATTTTGGAATAATGAAGGATGGTTTATTTGGAGGTTTTTGGTAAAACAAAGAACCTAGGCAAAAATTGCCATAGATTTATGGTTATCGGTAGGGTTGGAGGCCCGGTCCGGTCCGAAAAATCGAGTTTGGCATCGAATTTTGGTCCGAAAAAGACCGGCGGTCCGGTCCGATAAAATTAAGGCCCGAAAAAATGAGTCGAAAATCTCAACCTTAGTTATCGGGTCCATGATCCTAGATCTGAATCGAAAAGCTGCAGATATACGAAAAGTTTAATATATTAAGCGTCTTGCGTTGGTAGAGTAGAGGATTCACTCTCATCAAAATTCATTTAAAATTATCACCAGCACATTACAAAAAAATTTTTTTCAAAATTTGGTTATACCTGGCTCCAATGCCCAGTTGGATACCAATTTGAACTTGTCAATACTAAATCGCTAGGAGCTCCATTATTCACAAGTTCTGCCCACCAAAGATCACAACAAGTTGATAAAGCGTTTACCACTGAAAATTTACTTTTACCCGTGATAGTTCTCAAAGAATTTTTTACCATTAGTCTCTTGATTGCTAAGAAAACAACCATTCTCCCCGTTAGGACTACCAGAATGGGTCATAGTACATTGATTGGTCCATGCTTGGGCACTAGCCTCTAAGGATGCGTCGTATTTCTATTTAAATTTTTAAAATTAAAATTTCTTGGATTATCCAACCATTGTCCAAATATTTTTGCCTGTGGGCATCATCCCCGTTTTGTTTTGTGATTGACCACCTGCCAGTTGGGAACGGCGCCAATTATGTCTGTCTTGAACAAACTTTTGTTCATTAGCTAACAATGCATGTACTGAAGAATAAAAAGATTTTAAAATTAATTTTCTATCGTCATTTTAAAGGTTGGGGTCACTGAAGGATTGAAACTTGGGTAAATTTGGAACCAGAAGAATTAATAATGGCTTCATATATCCCTGAAAATCCTGTTCGCCATTTTAAAATAAAATATGTACAAACTTTTATTATCAAGAAAAAATACGGTATTTCAAGATTAGCAGGAGATGGGTCGAGTTACCAGAACTGAAATTTAATGTATAGGCGCGTTGTCCTGATGGAAAACGACCTGGCTTTAACGTTGTCTCCCTGAACTGTGAAACCATATTGGCAACTTGGACGCGGTCCAGGATTGTACGATAGAGATCTCCATTAAAGATCTCCTCCTAGGAATTAATTCCCAGTCTACAATTCCAAATCTAGCCCAAAAAAGGGCTCATTCTTTTTGGGTCAACCCATTAGATAAAAAAGAGAGAGAAACACGACCGCTCACTGGGACCTAAAAAGCTTAATCGAGTCCTTTTCTGTTCCGGCATTCTTATAAAATCAGTATAAATTAATAATTAAATTTACCAGGCTCTATAAGCTTATTTTTAGTTCCAATTTCAACGACAACTACCACAAATAAAAAATAATTTAAAAAATTCATAATTTATTTTAATAAAGTATTTAAATGTTTCTTATAAATTTAGAAATATTTTTTAAATAAATTTTTAGTTTGGGTACATTCTCAGTTTTACTGCACTCTTTATAGCTCTCATTTTTAATTCTTCCTGGATTTACTTTTTGAATATTTGTTTAATTTAATTTAAATTTAAAAACAAAAAGTACACAAAAATATTATTTAAATTTATTAGAATGTCTGGAAAATATTTTTAAAAAATATTTAGTAAACAAGAATATTCCGTGTTTAAATAAAAATTGTATCAAAAAATTTAAATAAATTTTAATTTGAAAAACCGGAAATTGAATGAAATTGGGGAATTTGAATTTTAAAACAATTGTTTGAATAAATTATGTAGATTAACTGTAGTAAGTCGAGTTTGAGAGAGTTCGATTATACTCGACTTTTTCGCATTTACTCGGGCTCGGAACTCGGAATCCTAATACTTGTATTACTCGTACTCGGAACCACTAAAATGGGGCGCAGCCACTCAAAAATGTGGCAAAATAGGGCAAAATTGGTTCCTCTGTTCTCATTCATCTGTTATCACTCGATATCCGCATAACCTACACACATCCCCCGAATATTATTCATTGATTTTCCACCCGGAGCCCTGAGCCAGCATTGATCATGGGCGTATCATGGAATTTTGTCGGATTAAGAGGAATATAGGCGGATTAAGAAAATAGGATTTGGATGATGATCCCCTGCATCACTGTCAACCCAATACTCAGCACTGATGTTAAATTTTTAGTAAAAGTGTTAATTACATAATTTATTCAAACAATTGTTTTAAAATTCAAATTCCCCAATTTCATTCAATTTCGGTTTTTCAAATTAAAATTTATTTAAATTTTTTGATACAATTTTTATTTAAACACGGAATATTCTTGTTTACTAAATATTTTTTAAAAATATTTTCCAGACATTCTAATAAATTTAAATAATATTTTTGTGTACTTTTTGTTTTTAAATTTAAATTTAAATTAAACAAATATTCAAAAATTAAATCCAGGAAGAATTAAAAATGAGAGCTATAAAGAGTGCAGTAAAACTGAGAATGTACCCAAACTAAAAATTTATTTAAAAAATATTTCTAAATTTATAAAAAACATTAAAATACTTTATTAAAAATAAAGTATGAATTTTTTAAATTATTTTTTATTTGTGGTAGTTGTCGTTGAAATTGGAACTAAAAATAAGCTTATAGAACCTGGTAAATTTAATTATTAATTTATACTAATTTTTAGAGGAATGCGGAACAGAAAAGGACTCGATTAAGCATTTTTAGGTCCCAGTGAGCGGTCGTGTTTCTCTCTCATTTTTGACCAATCACGGACTTAATCCCTTCATCTTTCCAGATTTCAGTTTGGGTAACTCGACCCAAACTGAACTAGTCTTGAAATCCGCTACTAGTCTTGAACTACGGTAATTTTTCTTGACAAGAAAGGTTTATCTTTTATTTTCAAATGGCGAACGGAATTCTCAGGGGTATATGAAGCCATTATTGATCCTTCTGAGTCCAAATTTACCCAAGTTTCAATCCTTCAGTGACCCCAACCTTTAAAATGACGATAGAAAATTAATTTTAAAATCTTTTTATTCTTCAGTACATGCATTGTTAGCTAATGAACAAAAGTTTGTTCAAGACAGACATAATTGGCGCCGTTCCCAACTGGCAGGTGGTCAATCACAAAACAAAACGGGGATGATGCCCACAGGCAAAAATATTTGGACAATGGTTGGATAATCCAAGAAATTTTAATTTTAAAAATTTAAATAGAAATACGACGCATCCTTAGAGGCTAGTGCCCAAGCATGGACCAATCAATGTACTATGACCCATTCTGGTAGTCCTAACGGGGAGAATGGTTGTTTTCTTAGCAATCAAGAGACTAATGGTAAAAAAATTCTTTGAGAACTATCACGGGTAAAAGTAAATTTTCAGTGGTAAACGCTTTATCAACTTGTTGTGATCTTTGGTGGGCAGAACTTGTGAATAATGGAGCTCCTAGCGATTTAGTATTGACAAGTTCAAATTGGTATCCAACTGGGCATTGGAGCCAGGTATAACCAAATTTTGAAAAAAAATTTTGTAATGTGCTGGTGATAATTTTAAATAAATTTTGATGAGAGTGAATCCTCTACTCTACCAACGCAAGACGCTTAATATATGAAACTTTTCGTATATCTGCAGCTTTTCGATTCTGATCTAGGATCCCGGGCCCCGATAACTAAGGTTGAGATTTTCAACTCATTTTTTCGGGCCTTAATTTTATCGGACCGGACCGCCGGTCTTTTTCGGACCAAAATTCGATGCCAAACTCGATTTTTCGGACCGGACCGGGCCTCCAACCCTACCGATAACCATAAATCTATGGCAATTTTTGCCTAGGTTCTTTGTTTTACCAAAAACCTCCAAATAAACCATCCTTCATTATTCCAAAATTTACCTTACAAAGCTTATTAGGAATGTAGCTATGCCTTAGTATAAAAATCACCATTAGTACCATTACATAATATTAAATTTTTTATTCAAATTTATATTAAGATGGCCTGGGCAAATACTTTAAAAGTTGGTTGTGGCCTCGCTTACTGTCCTAACAGTCCATATAAAACTCATATTTTCTGTCAGTACAGTCCACCGTATGTTATCTATATTTATATTATAATTTGCAAAAAAATTATAATTTAGCGGAAACTATATGGGACAAAAAATTTATGAGCCTGGACCCGTTTGTAGTGGTTGTAACGTAGTCAATGGACAATTGCAGTGCCAATATGGACTTTGTATTTGAGATGGGATAAAAGAAATTTAATAGTTATTTTGATAGATGACAGATACATAGATAAAGCTTATTTTTATTGTAATACCTCAAATTTTTTGATAAGCTTAACCTATATTTTTGTAAGATGCTTGATGATAAAAGTGTAATTTTGCCTTAATATCTGGTGGAAATTGGGAATTAATTGGGAATAAATCGGGGATAATTTGGAATTAAATATTAAAAATTTTAAGTTTTAATATTTTATTTGTAAGATAAAAATGTTTCAGCCAAAAACTAGAAACAAATTTATTTAAATAAGATTTGAATTTTAATTTATAAACCCGGAAATAGACGCAACTAAAGTACCATTAATTCTCAAATAATTTTTTTTTATTAGATCATATTTTATTCCAAAAATATAGCCATATATATATATTATTTTTCATAAAAAATGAAATTTATATTTTATTTTTTAAAATATTTATCACAATCATTCAGTCTTCAATATGTTTTAGTAGTTGGTGTAGTTGATGTTTTGTGATGATGTCCATGATGGTGATGACGCCCATTGAATCCAGCATGTCTTTGGGGTCTGGCACCTGACGGTATTTGTCCTCTCTGTCCTCCGAAATTTCCTCCTTCCAAACCTCCTCTATTATTAAATTCTCCTCCGACTGGACCCCCTCCAAATCCTCTTTCCAAACCTCCCCTATTATTAAATTCTCCTACTCCAGCTCCTTCACTTCCAATTCCACCATTTCTGCGTCCTCCCTCTCCTTCATTAAATCGTCCTCCATTAAATCCATCACCTCCTAGTCCTCTTTTAAATCGTTCATCTCGTTGCAAGTTAGGTATATCTCTATTTTCTTCTTCATTTAGTCCTCCACGAAATTCCTCGTCTCCTCCGAATTCTCTTTCTCCTTCACTTCCAATCCCTCCATTAAATCCCCTTCCTCTTTCTCCTTCACCTTCTTCTTGTCCTCTTCCAAATCCTTCTCCTCCAGGGAATTCATTTCCTCCATTAAATCCACCTCTTTCATAACCTCCACGTTCCAATCCTCCTTCGGTAGTTCCATATAGTTGATTATTTATTTCATTGCCAAAATCTCCATTGGATCCGCCAAAATTCATTTGAATAAAAATTAGAAGAATTAAAGAAGAAATTGGGTAATTCATCATTTTAAGGGGTTTTTGAGGGTTATTGAGAGGTTTTTAATTTTTATTTTGTGTCAAGGTATTCTTATCAGACCCATCTTCCCTCCAAGTTTAAATACCCTTCCATTGTAGTTTGAAAACCCCCAAATAACTTTTTTATTAGTCATCAAGCTTTACATATTATTTAAATAATTCCACGTTTTTTCTAACTTTAGAGATGACAAAAGAGGTAAAAATGGGGGGGGGGGGGGTTTATGAATCATAAATATTTTTTAAAAAATAATTTTTAAAGTTTGGGAATTTTTATTGTTTGTTTACTAAGAGCTTTGAAAATAAAAATAAATTGAACTTTTGTGTTATTTTTATGGTTGTTTTCGATTTTTAAAAATGAATACAAAGAACCAATCATTAAATTTTGTCATAAAATGAGTAATAAATTAATTTACGTTTTTTGGTGGATTAATTGGATATAAGTTAAAGATGAGATAAGTGTTATGTCCGAGTGTGTACGGAAGTCGACGTGCAATGATTAACAGTTTATCCAAAGAGAAATGACAATGTAGGCGAAGGGATAGAGTTGAACAGACGAAGGAGATCAGGGACTAGCCGGGCTAGTATGATCCAATTAGTGTTGTTAGTGTTGTTAGTGTTGTGTAGTCACCACTACACAACAATAAGGATTAAATAATTGGGTATTTCCAGCTTAGATTTTGTTATACTATCCAACATTTTTGAATATTAGTTTGGAATCAGTGTTCCAAAATTTCGCTGTGCTACCGTAAATACTCTAATATAAGCCCACCTCTAATTTAGACCATTTAGGAGACCCAATGAAAAATATAAGCCCAAGGCTTATATTCGATATTTACGGTAATTTGGAGTATAAATTTTAAATTTTAAATTTTATAAATTAATTTTTATAATTAATTTTTAATTTTTATATTTTATTTTAAATTTTTATTTTTATAAAATTTTATAGTATTTGATATAATTTTTAATATTAAATAAAATTTGGGATAGTATTTTAAAATTAAAAAAAATTTTTTTTAAACGTAGCATTTAATAATTTAATTTTTGAACCGAAAACGTTATCTAAGGAAATAAAATTTTAATTTTTAAAATTCGTCTCGAACGTTTTCGAATTTTAGCCAACCCTAACAAAAAAGAATTAAAATTAAATAGAGCCGTGTTGGCAGATTGATTAAATTTAAATAATTAAAACTAAAATAGAGTTGCCTGTATTAATGACTTAATTAAAAAAAAATTTTTTTGAGGTAGGAATTTCTTCTCATTTTCATTTAAAAAAGAGGAAAAATTAAATAAATTCTTGTTGGCAAATTGTGTAAATACCTAATTGCTTAAAATAGTGTTGGATTTAATTTAAAAAAAAATTTTTTTTGGGGTATATAAATTACCCTCAAAATATCTCTCTAATATACTCATTAATTCAATTCAACTCTCAAATTTCAAAAATAAAAAATGTTTAAAAATTCCTTAGTATTATATACCTCAATATTTATTTTATTTTTTGTCCTTTCTAATGAATTTATTGGAATCCAAGGCTTAAAGTCTGATCATTGGTGTGTTTGGCCAACAAAATCATGCAGCAAAGATGAAAGATGTTGTTATAGCAATAGTAGAGGAGACTAGTAAATTTTTAAAAATTTTCTTAAATCCTTCTATCAAACATCCCATGTTCATTTAATCGAGTTCTTATACGCCTAATCAGTGTTAGTACTTATTTGCTTTCCACCCCCCAATCCATCTACCTTTTCATTTTTTCTTGAAATGTATTAGGGATCCTGCCGTCCCGATTCCCGAAAATCGCGAATTCCCGAAATCGGGAATTTTGGTTTTTGTCTGCAGGATCCCTGATATGTATGGAATGGTTAGACTTCCTTGCTCAGTCTATGAGGTAAGTCACTTGGGACTGCTGCTGGACTATACCAAAGCTGGATTGGTCTACCACTACTCCTATTTTCAATAAGTTTAACTTATCCCAAAAAAATATTTTTGGGAATAGATGACCCTACTTACAGGAGGGAACCATATAAGTACCGCTGTTGCGTTGGTGTTTGTGTTTGGAGAATTGTTTCTGGGCCTCGACTCAGCTCGAAGAGCTCTTTCGAATGATATATAATTCGCCATAAAATTTGAAAAAACTAGGAGAAAATAGAACGGAAAAAGGGGGGGGGGCGAATTCCAAACTATTACCTATTATTGTGAGATGTATGTTCGCGTTCACTTTGATTTGAAAATTAGAACATGAAAAGCATTATGTATTATGATCTGTATATCAATCGAAAGCTTGATCAGAATCTAGTTTGATATGCTTTTGCGTTTTTCTCAAAAGTCAAAATTCGCCAAGCTAGTAGGGATATTCTATATTTAGTCGGATATTGAAAATCCGTAATTCGCTGATAAATCCCAATGTGAATCTCAAATGTACATCTGCGCTCA
Organism: Meloidogyne arenaria; assembly: GCA_036172955.1. Taxonomy (NCBI): domain Eukaryota; kingdom Metazoa; phylum Nematoda; class Chromadorea; order Rhabditida; family Meloidogynidae; genus Meloidogyne; species Meloidogyne arenaria. The sequence goes on along the minus strand of JARQAB010000032.1, from coordinate 3,302,985 downwards.
GTTTATTATTCGAAATTTTTTACCAAAATGTCAAATGTCCGAATTTCGGGTTCGGGATTCGACTTTTTCAAAATCCGAGTCAGATTCGTAATCAGCATATTTTTTTACCCTAGGAAAACCCCCTTTCTTATTTTTAAACTTTTTTTTCCGCAGGGACCCCAATTCTCTTGGATTGCCCTCAAACATACGTTTTTGATGTTTTTGATGTTTAATTGAATGTTTTAAATATTTAAGTATGCAAATGCTTTGTTCTTTTATGAACAATGAAGGGGAGTGGAGAAAGGGGTACAATATTTATGTATTGTTCTATTTCGTTGGTGTTTTGCCTTACATTCATTTCTCAAAAAAATGAAAAATTCAATAAAATTAAAACAAAAATTGGCAAAAGAATTAATTTCAGAATTAATCCAATATATCCCTTTTAATATAAAATGGAGTAAAATTAGAATCTCCAAATTATTTGATATTTTTGTTATTAAATATCAGCGAAAATGGATACTTTATTTGATTTTGGTAAGTTGTGGATTTGTTTTTGGGTTGTTTTATTTATAAATGTTTTTGTCAACAAACAAACATTTGAAGAAATGTTTTGTTTGTTTGTTTGAAAATGTTTTTTTAAACATGACAAACATTTTTAAAGAGATGTTGTGTTCGTTCATTTGTTTTGTTGAAATGTTTAGTTTTTGGCAAATGTTTTTGTCATTATAACAAAGGAGATGTTTTGTTTGTTTGTTTGAAAATGTTTTTGTTTTGGCTAGGTTGTTGTGCATATTTCCGGAAAACATTAAATTTAGATAAAAGTTTTTAAAGAACTTTAGAGTTTCCGGAAAACTTAAATAAACTTGTTTTTTTTCTAAAATTTATTTGTATTTTCTTCACTTGTTTTGTGAAAACTAGAGTTCGAACTTTTCACTTTGCCGGTCCCGGTATCCGGGTTTTTTCTTCCAATACGACCCGGGCCGGGCTTCCGGGCTAAAAACCTCGAAAACCCGGAAAAACCGGATTTTATCAATATATTTTATCAAAATTGAGTCATGGCCGGGGTCTCGGGCCCGGCCCGGGTTCGAACTCTACTAAAAACACAATGCATATTACGAGTATTACGAGACAGAAAAAAAACACAAAAAATTTCAGTGTTCAGTAAAGTTGAATTCCTACATTGACAACAATATATTAGCTCATCTTGCCAGGTTGGAGTTTCCTGGTACGAAATTTACCAAATCGGAGATGAAAGGAATTAGCAGTATTTTTAATGGTAAATTTTTTTAAATTTTTAACTGTTAAAAAATTTTTTAATAAATTTTTTAAGGTTCCATGACTCAATTTTCGGGACTTACTCGGCATGCTCCGTCTATGGCAAATGATATAACAACGGTAAAGTCTAAGAGAAGTGGCTTATATCTTTCTTTATTTTTAAGAGGCTTTCACAAATTAATAATTGGCCAAGAAGCGAAACTGGAAAAACAAGTTTTGCGCAGGTGTGTATTTTTTTCAATTTTTTAAGCATTTAAAAATCAGATTTTTATTAGAAAATTTTTTTAAATTTAGGCTGAACAGAATTTGATTTCTAGGAAAGACATTCTTATTGAAATGTTTAGATTTCTTAAAGAAAAAATTCTGGCAGCAACAAATATGTTGGAGATTGTCAAATTGGAAATTTATTTATCTGGTTTTTTAACATTAAAAAACTAATTAAGAAAATTTTTAAGCTATCTCTATCAGTTTTGAACAAATTGCGAACAGATACCAAAATTATGTTTGAATATTAATTTTGTAAAAGAGAAATTGTTTTAAGTTTGATGACTTGACAAACATTTGTTTTTGTTTGTGTGTTTTATATTTAAAATGTTTGGATAATTTTTAAAATGTACAAACATTGTTTTGTTTGTTTTAAATTGTTTAAAGTTTGTTGACAAACATTTGTTTTGTTTGGTTACTTTATATTTAAAATGTTTTTTGGATAATTTTTTAAATGTTTAGACAAACATTGTTGTTTGTTTTGTTTGTTTTAAATAAAGAATGTTTTTCGGAAAAAAGTCTAAGTTTGTTTTTGTTAGAATTTGGCTTTTTCCTTTCCGGCATGCCCCTATTGAAGTGCTGTCGGTTCTTGGAATATTTTCGGATGTTTGGAACAACCGAAGAACCCAACGAAAAAATCCTCATTTCCAAACAGAATTTGGTTTGGTTCTTCTCTTTTGTTCTAAAGCGACAACTGCTCAACAAGCTATAAATATTGAAGGATAATTTAATCAAGAATTATTATTTATTTCTCATTCCTTAAATAAAAAAAATTGAAAGAATCTCCTATAATTTAATATTTATTCTTTTAAATTTTTTATACCAATTTTAACCCCCTTAAAATAAAAAATATATAAATAATATTTTTGTCTATAAAGACGATCATTATTTTGGCAATCTAAATTAGCCACAATTTTTTCAAAATTATTTTATGGCTCCTCACATCCTTCATATTTTTATCCTAAAATTTGTCCTTCAATAAATAATATCCGTTATTTTGTTTTTAAAGTCAATTCTAAACAAAAAAATTTTTATCCATCATTTATTGGTAAGGTTGTTCTCCGTGCCTGAAGCATAGAATATTTGAGGAAATTTTCCAGATTCCCCAAAATTCGATTTCCTAGAAATCCCCAAAGTAGGGGAATTTGGGAAGCATTTCCTCAGACTCTCAGGGAAGACTCTGACTCTCAGGAAATTTTCCAGATTCCCCAAAATTCTCGAAAGTCGGGGAATTTTCGATTTACTAGACTCTCAGGGAAGAGATTTCTCAAATAATTAAAAAAAAATTTTCAACGCTCATCCATCCATTATTCTTTGGCACTGTCTCATCTAAAAATTTTCTCGAAATAGTGAATACTTCATTGACGGTGAAGAACCATATTTAATAGGTGAACTACCCTCTACCCTAGTGAACTACCTTCTACTCTCTCTACTAGGGTTGTCGGTTCTGGACTGAACCGATTCGAATCGAAGCTCCAATGATTTTTCGGTTTAGATTCGGTTTGGTTCCGGATATCTTAAGATTTTCCAAGAACCGACAACCTTCTAATCTCTCTACGACGGGGAGCAACTAACCCTATTTATTTAATAGAATGCCAAAAATATCAAAAATTCTTATCTTTACTTTATTCATCCTAATTTTCCTTAATCAACAAATATATTCTTATATTCTCGATTCGAGTCAATGGATTGCCCCATTTAATAAGACTTCAAGATTGCGAATGTTATGTGTTGATAATAATGAACAATGGGTTATGAGAGAAGGGGAAAATCCTTTAGTATATTTTTTAATTTAAAAAATAAAATTTTAAAATTAAAATTGAATTTTATGAGTTTTGTGGGTTTATTAACTTAATTAATTCAATAATTCTGAGTACAAACAAAAATAATCAAAAATATTAATTCTGATTTTTATGTGTGTACAGACCCGAAAAACAAAAAATAAATTGCGATATCGGGATTCCTTACTAGGGTTGCCGGTCCAGTCTCGGTTAACCGAAGATTTTGGTGAACCTACAATCATATTCCTAACGCTAAAAAACCGCCGGAAATTTCCATAATCTGGAATCGAGACAGACAATTCCTGATGTAAATACTAAAGACTAGTGTTTCACAGTAACCGATATTTTGACCGGAACCTAAAAACACCGGAACTCTCAGGAACCGTAACCGGAACTCCCGGAGAAACTCTAATAGAGAAAGTAAATCGCTTAGAAATTCTAATAGATACATTGTAAAAAATAAAAAAAAACACTATGCTTAACAATTAGATCAAAATTTTTAGGTATTTTTGATTCCATAAATCAGAATTTTGAATGAAAAAATTTTTTAAATTAATTTTTAGGTAAATAATCTGATCAGGCACTATATAATGTGCAATCCAAAATACAAAATTGTTTTGAAAACTAAAAAATATGAAGGGCTTGTTTGGCTTATGCAATCATTAGCGTTTTGTAGTATACTCGAATCTACACAGAAAAAGCTTCCATATGGAGGGCGTTCGCCTGAATTTCATAGAGATTTTCAAATGAATTTGTTGAAGGCGGCATTTGCGCTTGTTTGAAATTTAAAAATATTTTTTTTCTAATTTTATGGAAGAATTTTAAGTAGCCCTACATATAAGTCCTCAACCTATAGGCAGTATTTGGAATGTTGAAATTTTCCCGTACTCGTACAAGCCTTATTCTTTTGCTCGTACTCGTACACAGGTACGAGTACGAATTTTGGTAAAAGCGTCCAAACCAGACTTGCTCACGGATACTGATCTTGGTATCCGTATCCGGATATTTACGGCGGATACGGACGGATACAGACGGATATCCGCAGGCATTTTGATATTATTCGTATCCATATCCGTATCAGTGTGCAAGTCTGGTCCAAACACTGCCTTATAGGTTTCTAGAATATCCCCTCATGCTTTAACTAAAAGCCTAATCATTCCACGTTATCATGTTTTGCAGGTTTGTAGACGAACAGACTATATTGGCCGTTACCATCTTTCTTCATATGCTGAAGTTTTTAAGGTAAACTTTAATAATTATAAAATGGTAATGTAAAAAGGGTCAAATTACAAAACGCCCATCTTTTAAAAAATATTTTCAGATACTGTATGAGCGAAACAACTCCAACAGAAAACACGTCTGTGATCGGATGGTGTTGCAAGAAGCTGATCTCTTCAAACGATGTCAGGTTCTAGATACGCAAGAAGAAGAGAAACAGCTAGAAATGGAGCAATTCAGAAAAGTTTAAAAATCTAAATTTAATTTAAAATTTGAATTTTTAAAAGCAGAATTGCATAGAACAAAATAGTAAAAAAGATGCGGGCCCAAATATGACAAAAACGGAGTGGTGGACAACTACAGTACTGAGCTCAAATAATTTTTTCACTCGATTCTCTCAATTATGTGAAGGAAGGCCTCGCTATACTTTTGACCAATTTATTGAAATTAATAGTAATACTAATGCTGGGATGGGACAGGCATTGGCTAATGATATTCTTTTTATGAACGGAATTAGGTGATTAATTAATAAATATGGTTTAAATTGAGTAAGGATGACACTGCTATGGACACGTTAGAATTAGACTGAATTAGATTGTTATGGCTCTATTAGGTCTAAGAAGAATGGTGGAGAGAATTAAGTAATGGAGCTTGTCGGACTTGAACTAGCCCTTTTATCGGGAAGGAACTCGACTCTTCGGACTAGTAAGATGGCTTGAGCGATAAATTAGATTGTTCTGTCTCAGTCAGGTCTAGGAAGAAAATCAAGTTCCTCTTGAAGTATGAGGGACTTGTTCGGGCTTGAACGAGTCCCTTCTAAGAGGGAAGGGACTCGACTCTTCGGACTAGTAAGTAGGGTGGAGAGACATTTACTAGGGGGGAGAGACGTTCGGACTAATTGGAGGATCGTTCGGACTAAAACGTAGGGTGGAGGGAACATATTCCCGTTGAACTCGGGTGGATGCGGGGGTCATCGGATTAGAGGAGTTTAAAGTCAAGTCCTGATTAGAAGAGTAGGGTGGGTGGAACCTACACCTTCGGCCAATAATAAATTTTCAACAAAAATAATTTTCAGCAATTATTTAAAAGCAAAAATCAAAAAGAGAAGTCTTCTTCCGTATTTGGTCATGAAAACACGCCTTTTACTCCAGCACTTCCCATTAGCCTCAATTTGGGTAGCCCCAAGAATTGAAAAGGCTTATAGATGCAAAATGCTAGCTGCAAATGAACAATTTCAAGAGGATTATTCAGAAAATTTAGTTAATACAGTCATTGAAAATTCAAATTATTTAAATGGAAGTAATAATACTAATAGTTTGAATAATTCTTTTGGAGGGTTTAATGAAGATATCTCTTCAAATGAACAACAAACAGCGGTGGTTTATGAATGGAAAAGTGAAGACCATCAATTCTTTGCTGAAAATTGCCCAATTGCTGATGGGGGGTTTACGGATGAATATTTGACTGAAGAGACTGTTAAGTGGGTATTTTAAAATTTATACCAAGGCTATGAATTGGAATAGAGGGAACATGTTGAATAGAAATTAGAGTAGAATGAACATGCCTCTTTCTGACATGAGTAAAAAGTATTGGGATGATAGGTATACACCCTCCACTCCCATTCGTACTAGAAATATGTAGTACGTCCACTAGGGAGTAGTGTGTTGCAAGACGGAAGAATATTTGACCTTGAGTAGCGTTTTTGAAGATTGTCTCTTGCGCCCGACCCTGGTTGGGATGCATAATTTGTAAGGGTCTTTCAGGTTTACTTTAAGTTTGGTTTCCTTAAGTCAGAAAAATTTCTACTTAATACATAAAATTTCATTAATAATATTAGATAAGTTTATTAAAATTTAAAAAATGAGTCGGCCAAAGTGGAAATTTTTAATATTTTTGAATGGAGCAAATTATTATGCTCCAAGCCTTTTTGCCATTGCTTGGACCGTACTATAAGAACGAGTCGAAGGGAATATGCTTCCCGAGGCAGGGAGTAGGTAACTCTTGATACGAGAAAGAAGATTGCAAGATTTAATAATACCTAATTATCTTTAGTGATTTTTCTTGGCTAGCATCCCAAGCCCGTCTTGGCCTAATCATTGAAATAGGCCTTCTATTTGGTATTGTATTCAACACAACGATATTATCCGCCCTACTATACCAAATTAGACATAATTTATCAACAGCAACAATTTTATTTATTTTTAATATTTTATTTTCCAATGTTTTGTTTGTGGCTTCTTTTGTCTGTTTATTCTCCAATATGTTATCTGACAGTGATTATCAGCAAGAAAAACCGAATGAGGATGTAAGGAATGTTTTATTAAACGATAAGCTTTACCTCCAATCATATTTTGTGATAGCATAGGACCTTGCCAGGTAGCTTGATATAGAGAGAGACATGTCCCTTCGCACTAGGATTTAGGCTGAATGGAACATACAGTTTGTACTAGATGTTGCTTGAGGGGGAGTATAACTCTTCGGGCTAGGATATGGGGTCAGGGAAACATCCTATCTTTCCATGAAGATAGGGCACCTTTCTATGAGGACATGCCCTTAAGCTAAAGGAATGTTCCCTTCAACATAGAAGTTAATTTCGTGTAAATTCTAATTCGATTCATTGAAATCTTCTTCCCCTCCATTCTTTTAGCAGCAACAACAAACAACATCAAGCTCAACCGATGATGATGAGCGACCTCCTTCTGCGGCTCTTTACATTGGGCAAGTTTTTCAGATTTAAAATCATTTTTTGTTGTTTAAAGGGAAATGCTTCAACACCACCTATTCAAACCCTCAGAATTTCTAAAAAACTTGCTTCAAGAGACTTTGCTTTCACTTGCCCAGAATGGCTCACTTTTAGGGTTGACACATCTTCTTGTACTCGTTCTACTTGTTATTAAAAGGCGAGAAATTTAAAAAAAAATGAATAAAATTTCAAAAATTCCAAAATGTCAATTTACAAAATGTCCAATTACAAATTGCCCCAAGTCCTAATGTCAAAATAAAAGATTATTTTGGATATTACCATAATGATTGATCATTGTGATTAGGTTTGCCAAAATGGACCGATTCGGACCGAAAGATCAAGTCGGGCATAAGATATTTGGCCTGAAGAAGACTCGTACGGTCCGACTCGATAAAAATGAAGCCCGAAAAATGATTCGACTGTCGGCCAGACCCAAAAACGGCAACTCTATTTATTATAGGATGATTAGATGGTAATGTAGGTAAAAAGTGAATCAATAGTAAGGATTGAGAGAGGTTACCGTAATCCCTCCTTATGATAGTGAATTAAAAAATTAATAAATTTATTTTTAAAAATTTAAATAGATCTATGGATGGAAAAGGAATTCGGCTTTCTAAACGTTATGTAATTTGCCTATTTTCTTGTGTCTGGTTTGTTTTAATTATCTCGCATATTTCATTTTCTGCTCTGCAATATTTTGCTGTTTCTGAATTACATCGTCTGTTGAACCAATTAAAAACGACCGTTGGGTTTTATCTCTGCAATAGGTAATTTGTTGTTAAATTAGAGTTGGAACCTTCGTAGTAGAAGGTAGTCTAGAGGGAACATGTAACATGTAGTCTGAAAGGGAACATGTAACTTTGAAGCAAACATGGTCCTTCGCACTAGAAGTAGACTGAAAATTTATGGGAATGTGTCCTTTTTTTTATGGGGAATGTGTCTTTGGCATTTGAAGTTGGAATAAGCTGAAGAAAGTAGCTTGGAGGGAATCACCTACATTAGAAATAAACTCCATTCCTGAGTTCCATTCCTGAGTTCCATTCCTGAGTTCGGGATTTTCCCTGAAACATGCACCACCTTCTCAATATAAGTACGCTGAAGGGAAGGAACAGTCGTTCTAAAGGGTAGTCTGGAATAGCCTGCTTCTTCGCACTAGGAACTAGGCCAAAAAGATTACCCTAGCACAAACTTTTCTTTATACTACAGAAACGACCGCTACTCAGTATTTAGCGAGATTGGAGAGCGTTGTGATTCAATTTCTGTATTTCACGATTTTGGACATTTTTTGCTTCGAGGGCATACTTTATTTACTCTTTTCTTCCTTTTTGTTTCAATAGCAATATTTTTGGCCACAATATTTTGCCATTGGAGAGTAAATTTGCAACACGATTTCTTGAATTCGAGGAATTCAAGGAATGGAAGAAAACGGTGATTTTTTACAGAGAGAATTTAACCAAAAAATAAACATTTTTAGCGAGCACAGTCCTTATCGTCGACGTGAAACTCTTTTTAATACGCTACTCCTTTCGCTTGGGGCATTTTTCATTTCTGTTTCTGGCCAAAGCTTTATTGAGATTGCTGTCTTTTGGGTTAGTGATAGGAGGGATGTTACTCGACTAGCTGCTGCTTATCAGGTGAGAGAGCCCTTGATTTTTTACTAATTAATGTTTGGAGAGAACATGACTCTTCAAACAGAGATTAGGCTAAAGAGAACATGACTTTTCAATTGAGGAGGCTCAAGTGGATAGGTCCTGGTTGGACTAGGGAGTAGTCTGAAAGGAGTCGAGTTTTGAACAGAGAGGGCAAGCGAAATGACTTTACATGTACCGTTCGGACTAGAAAGTAGGCTGAAAGGTCATGACACTACATGTCCCGTTCGGACTAGAAAGTAGGCTGGAAGGTCATTTTAAATCAGGGAGCTAGATGATAAATATGGTGGAGAACGTGACTCAATAAATAAGGATTAGAATCTTGTGAACATACCTATATCGTTTTCTTGTAGGAACATGTCCTTTTGAATTAAGATGGTAGAGCAACCGAACCGAGAATTTTAGATTTTTCGGTTCGAGCTTGAACTTGACAGCCCTAAATCTTTTAGTGATTAATCCTTAAATGATCAAGGCATTAAATAAAGTAAAATATTTCAGTTGTTCAGAATCGCTGCATTTATTGATCCATTACTGAATCCACTCTTGGTGGCCGTCAGAACCCCTGCAATACGTCGAAAGCTCCGTCACCATTTTTATTTAACCCTACAACTTTTTTGTGCAATATTTTGTCCTTGTTTGAGAAAACAATTGTTACTACCAAAGCATAAGAGGGGAAGAGATTCTGTTCTAGTAGCGAAACGAAGACGCCAAACAGCCTCACTCCCCTATGGTAGACCTATTTCCATGATTGCTGCAAGACGTGCTTCTGTTGGCTCATATTTAAGTTTTAATGGGTCTGAGACTGGAAAATGTGGCAATTTTGGGTTGCTCTGCTCTGGAAGGGTGAATAAATTTTTAAAAATTCAAAAAAAAATTCCCTCTAGTTTATTCGCAACAAATTTCAACGCAAAGACAGTTGTGCTACTCAAGTGAATTCTGTGGTGTGAAATTAAAAGGAAATTTTTAAAAATGAGATGACTTTTGGGAAGGATTCAAATTTGTTCGTTTTATGGATAACCGCCCCCTCATACCATAATACCCTGGAATATTTTTAAAAATTATAAATATTTGGCATTATGATAATTATCAAATAATGCTTTATTTTGAATATTTTAATTTGTAAATTTTATGGTTCTACTTGACTTTATGAGTCCAATCAAACTTTATGAGTCCAATCAAAAAATAATTGGATTTTTCTTGGTATTGCAAAGTAAGGGTATGGTTCCAAAACATTTCTTCATGTTTGGGACCTACGCCCACTGGGTCTGGGACCGTTCCTTACCCTATCCCTCGAAATTTCTGAAAGTTAAAATCGTTTTTCTGAAATTTTTAAAAATTGGCTATAACTTTCAGTAATTTCGAGGGATAGGGTAAGGAACGGTCCCAAACCCAGTGGGCGTAGGTTCTGAATATAAAGAAATGTTTTGGAACCATACCCTTACTTTGCAATACCAAGAAAAATCCAATTATTTTTTGATTGGACTCATAAAGTTTGATTGGACTCATAAAGTCAAGTAGAACCAATTTTATTGCCAAAACAGTATTTTTCTTGGTTCTCTTCAGAGTTATGGCGCGGGATCTACCTTAATTCATACTCCTATGTACCATATGCTTCTTTTTAAATACCTCGTTCTATTAGTCAATATTGGGACTTTGGAAAGCCACATTGATCATTTTTTAAGGCCAATGTGCCAGAATACATCCGTTTCTACGACCGGAAGCGAAAATCTATCAAAAATTTGGAAGACCATGAAGCTAGATTTCCTCTGTTTAGGGTACGCGAAATTGTAAAAAATTGCGTAAAAATCTTAAAAATCCACAAACCCAATCCGCAACCTGCAAGTAAAAAAAACACGCATTTTCACTCAATTCGCAATCCGCAATTGCGTGTATCCCTGCTGACAATCCACTCTACACACGTTCAACGTTAATCCAATTTTTGATTATAAATTAAATTAAAAAGTTGAAGAGTGAACAAGGAAATGAAAATAATTTTTAATTTAATGTTTCAAAAATCAAAAATTAGAATTTTTGATTTTTGATTGTTAATTTTTTCTTAATTAGGAGTCGTCATTGAATTTTTATTGGTGAATAGCCAATCCAAAATTTGAACCAAAAATTTTGGTTTTTAGTCAAAAATAGATTTTAAATTTTTAATTTAAGCGTGAAAAAAATAAAAAACCCCCAAAAATATTTTTTTAGATTTTTAAAATTATTTTTTATTTTTAATTAATTTTTGGCTTATTCTCTCCCCATGACGTTCAACGTCATTGCTTCAATTTAAAATTTATTTATTTTGTTTATTCAGCATTTTCAAAGGTTTTCTTTTCCATAGGTATACTAGCATGTTGCTTATTTTATTTAAATTAATTTTCAAAATTTGAGAATTTTAAATAAAATTAAAAAAAAGATTTTTTATTAACGATTTTTTTAATTTTAAAATTAAATATGTTGAAGAAACTATGTAATTTAATTATTTTATTAATTTTGTTGAATTTTGTACATGGACAAAATAAAGGTTTTTAAACTTGATCTGGATTTTCCCTCAAATTCCAAAGTATACATGTTCCATTCGGACTAGAAAGTAGGCTGGAGGGAACATGTTCCATTCGGACTAGAGAGTAGGCTGTAGGAAACATGTTCCATTAGGACTAGAAAGTAAGCTTGAGGGGATATGTCCAGTCATTCGTCACACTACATAAGAGCTTTTTTGGCAAAAAGGTATTTTCTATTTAATAATTCTTATATTTGCAGGAAAACCAAAAAATAATGGGAAAATCTATCAGACAAACATAACAAACTTTTATGATCAATCATATACGATCAAAGTATCAATAGGTAAATTATTTCTTACAAAATTCCTCTCATTCTCACAAACTTTGTTCATTATTTTTGTGATTGGCAAGGTCCTCAACAGTCAATAAACTCTAGTTTGAACTATGAAAGTTCAAACTAGAGTTAATTATAATTAAATTTCCTTCCGGAAGTTACCCTTTTATTTGCTTAAATCACTCATTAATGGCTTCCTTTAAAAGTACTTTTCCTTTAAAAAAATTTTTTTCTTCGTATTTCCGTATATTATGTTTTTGTCCTTTTCTATCATTGGATTTATTATTTACACAGCATTAACTAACTTGAATAATAAAAATAATAATAAATTCGAGATGAATGGTTAAAAATGAGAAAAATGAGTACTTTACGTTTTGAGAAATTTTCTATCTCTCTTGAAGCTTAGAAATTTTGAAAACCTAGTATTGTTCGATTCTTTAAGGGTTAGTGATTTTTTTTTTAGGTTAGGTTTTTTGTTGTGTCCGCACTTGCCCCAAAAAGTAATGGAACTGAAAGATAAATAACCCATTATCGAGATGGCACAGTCGGTTATGCTTCGTTCTGGGCTCATTCCGTGACGGTTCAATTCCTTCTCCCATCCAATGAATTTTTCAAATACATAAAACACGCATATAATAGTGATTGATATGCCTTTCGGTACGGTTTTCGGTCAGGACTGGTCAACCAAAATTTTTCTTTAAAGATTTCTTGTGTGAAAATTAAAGTAAATTCATCTAAAATTCATTTTCTAAATATTTAAGGCACACCTCCTCAAACTTTTAATGTTCTACTAAGCACTGGAAGTGCAGATTGTTGGGTGACAGCTTTCAATGTCTCGACAAATAAGCCTCGCTTCTTTCCTCAAAATTCTTCAACTTTTTCTCTCCCGAACCCCCAAAAATATTTGAACTTTCCCAGTGTACAAGGAATTGTTGGTATTGATACAGTACAGGTTTGGTTTAATCAAAAATTGGAGAGGTCTGGAAAATTTTCTAAAATGATATTGAAAAAGGCCCTGACGTACCTATTTTAAATACTGGAGGGCGGAAGAAAATAAAAACGGAACAAAAAGAGATCCCATCTCTGCCTTGAACCTTCCTCTATGATTATTGGGACGGTCTACTTGTAAATACAACTATAGCAAGGATTAAGAGAGCTTTCCTTAGCTAAGGAGAGAGCCCCCCCCCATTAAGAGAGCCTCCCCCCCATTATGAGACCCCCCCCCCCCCCCCCCCCAAATTAAGAGAGCTTCCCCAAAGCATAAGAGAGGGCTAAATTCCGATTTGGACTTCAGACTTCCAGCAGATAATTTTCCAGACTAGGAAAAACTAGTTTAAAATCCCAATTTTCTCAGTTTGCCGGATTGAGCCAAGCCAAACTAGAATTCAGTTTTGCTGATATAATTGAGAATCAAACACTTGCTCAACCTTTTGATGGAATTATGGGGCTTACATTTACTGAACTAAGCAAATCGGCTACAAAAAATCCACTTATGGCTGCTATTGATAATAGTAAGTACAAACTTCCTAAAATCTTCATAGTAAACCATACTCAATAGACGTAGTCTTTATAGTTACTCAAATAATTAAGCTCTCCAATAATAAGAGCTCTCTCATTTGCCCCATCATTCAGGGGCGATTCTAAAAACGAGGTAGGAGTACATGCTAAATTTACCACCGAGTTAGATCACCGAGTTGAACCCGCAGCTAATGGTTCTATTACCCAAAACCCTCATCTTAGAATGAGAGTGAAAAACCCGAGTAACAACACATAACTCGTTGTTAGCGCTATCCTCCTTTTGGAATAAGGGTTCTGTTTTGAGGGTAGGTTAACCCCAACTTCGTTTTTTAGAATACCGTCCCAGAGGATAGGGTCTATATACTCTCGGTTAATATTAAACTATCAAAATTTCTTTCAATTTAGAACTGTTGAAACAGAAAATGTTTACCTTGTATCTTAAAGGGGGTTATGGCAGTGAACAAAAAAATATGCCAGGTTATTCGATAAATTAATTCAAAATTAATATTTCTATTTGAAGGCGGTCTGGCTACTTTTGGTGGTTTTGATAAGGAAAATTGTGGGAAAAAGTTGGGGTCGGTTAAATTTTCTGGAGGAGTACAATACCAATTCCCAATTGATGTAAATACATAAATATACCTACATTAATTTCTGATCAAAAAAAATTTTTAGAGCATCAGTAGTCAAGGAAATGTATTCAGTAACACTACGCAAGGCAAGATTTAAATAAGGGTCCTTTGCTTTTAAATAAACGTTCACTAACTTCCAACCTAAAACTTAAAAACCATTTGACCAGCTCTTCTATTTCTTTTTCTCAATTGACTTTCTAAAACTTCCCTTATAGAACCCCCTCTTATACGACAAGTACTACAAGCGTCTCCGTTCACAACGGCTTTTTCAAATGAGCTCTCTACTGCACTTTTAATAGCCGTTGAACCCTGCCTAGTAAAGTTGGCGGATAGTTGGAAATCTTCGGATATCAAGATTCGATATCCCAACCGAAAATTTTCGGATATCCGGCCTTTTTTCGGATCCAGATCCTCCATCCTTACTGCCTAGTAGGCGTTTTAAATTCATCATGGTTTCCCGTCATTAAATTTACTAATTCGTAAAATTAAAAAAAGCTATTATATTTAAAGCTGTATCCGACTCGAGTACCTCAGTTATTTTTGGAAATATAAATGTACCAGAATGGGTCATAGTTGGGCACTAGCCACTTTTGCACTAGCCTCTAAGATGGCACTAGCCTCTAAGGATGCGTCGTATATCTTTTTCTGGGCACTAGTATTTCTGGGCACTAGCCTCTAAGGATGCGTCGTATTTCTATTTAAATTTTTAAAATTAAAATTTCTTGGATTATCCAACCATTGTCCAAATATTTTTGCCTGTGGGCATCATCCCCGTTTTGTTTTGTGATTGACCACCTGCCAGTTGGGAACGGCGCCAATTATGTCTGTCTTGAACAAACTTTTGTTCATTAGCTAACAATGCATGTACTGAAGAATAAAAAGATTTTAAAATTAATTTTCTATCGTCATTTTAAAGGTTGGGGTCACTGAAGGATTGAAACTTGGGTAAATTTGGACTCAGAAGGATCAATAATGGCTTCATATACCCCTGAGAATTCCGTTCGCCATTTGAAAATAAAAGATAAACCTTTCTTGTCAAGAAAAATTACCGTAGTTCAAGACTAGTAGCGGATTTCAAGACTAGTTCAGTTTGGGTCGAGTTACCCAAACTGAAATCTGGAAAGATGAAGGGATTAAGTCCGTGATTGGTCAAAAATGAGAGAGAAACACGACCGCTCACTGGGACCTAAAAATGCTTAATCGAGTCCTTTTCTGTTCCGCATTCCTCTAAAAATTAGTATAAATTAATAATTAAATTTACCAGGTTCTATAAGCTTATTTTTAGTTCCAATTTCAACGACAACTACCACAAATAAAAAATAATTTAAAAAATTCATACTTTATTTTTAATAAAGTATTTTAATGTTTTTTATAAATTTAGAAATATTTTTTAAATAAATTTTTAGTTTGGGTACATTCTCAGTTTTACTGCACTCTTTATAGCTCTCATTTTTAATTCTTCCTGGATTTAATTTTTTGAATATTTGTTTAATTTAAATTTAAATTTAAAAACAAAAAGTACACAAAAATATTATTTAAATTTATTAGAATGTCTGGAAAATATTTTTAAAAAATATTTAGTAAACAAGAATATTCCGTGTTTAAATAAAAATTGTATCAAAAAATTTAAATAAATTTTAATTTGAAAAACCGAAATTGAATGAAATTGGGGAATTTGAATTTTAAAACAATTGTTTGAATAAATTATGTAATTAACACTTTTACTAAAAATTTAACATCAGTGCTGAGTATTGGGTTGACAGTGATGCAGGGGATCATCATCCAAATCCTATTTTCTTAATCCGCCTATATTCCTCTTAATCCGACAAAATTCCATGATACGCCCATGATCAATGCTGGCTCAGGGCTCCGGGTGGAAAATCAATGAATAATATTCGGGGGATGTGTGTAGGTTATGCGGATATCGAGTGATAACAGATGAATGAGAACAGAGGAACCAATTTTGCCCTATTTTGCCACATTTTTGAGTGGCTGCGCCCCATTTTAGTGGTTCCGAGTACGAGTAATACAAGTATTAGGATTCCGAGTTCCGAGCCCGAGTAAATGCGAAAAAGTCGAGTATAATCGAACTCTCTCAAACTCGACTTACTACAGTTAATCTACATAATTTATTCAAACAATTGTTTTAAAATTCAAATTCCCCAATTTCATTCAATTTCCGGTTTTTCAAATTAAAATTTATTTAAATTTTTTGATACAATTTTTATTTAAACACGGAATATTCTTGTTTACTAAATATTTTTTAAAAATATTTTCCAGACATTCTAATAAATTTAAATAATATTTTTGTGTACTTTTTGTTTTTAAATTTAAATTTAAATTAAACAAATATTCAAAAAATTAAATCCAGGAAGAATTAAAAATGAGAGCTATAAAGAGTGCAGTAAAACTGAGAATGTACCCAAACTAAAAATTTATTTAAAAAATATTTCTAAATTTATAAAAAACATTAAAATACTTTATTAAAAATAAAGTATGAATTTTTTAAATTATTTTTTATTTGTGGTAGTTGTCGTTGAAATTGGAACTAAAAATAAGCTTATAGAACCTGGTAAATTTAATTATTAATTTATACTAATTTTTAGAGGAATGCGGAACAGAAAAGGACTCGATTAAGCATTTTTAGGTCCCAGTGAGCGGTCGTGTTTCTCTCTCATTTTTGACCAATCACGGACTTAATCCCTTCATCTTTCCAGATTTCAGTTTGGGTAACTCGACCCAAACTGAACTAGTCTTGAAATCCGCTACTAGTCTTGAACTACGGTAATTTTTCTTGACAAGAAAGGTTTATCTTTTATTTTCAAATGGCGAACGGAATTCTCAGGGGTATATGAAGCCATTATTGATCCTTCTGAGTCCAAATTTACCCAAGTTTCAATCCTTCAGTGACCCCAACCTTTAAAATGACGATAGAAAATTAATTTTAAAATCTTTTTATTCTTCAGTACATGCATTGTTAGCTAATGAACAAAAGTTTGTTCAAGACAGACATAATTGGCGCCGTTCCCAACTGGCAGGTGGTCAATCACAAAACAAAACGGGGATGATGCCCACAGGCAAAAATATTTGGACAATGGTTGGATAATCCAAGAAATTTTAATTTTAAAAATTTAAATAGAAATACGACGCATCCTTAGAGGCTAGTGCCCAAGCATGGACCAATCAATGTACTATGACCCATTCTGGTAGTCCTAACGGGGAGAATGGTTGTTTTCTTAGCAATCAAGAGACTAATGGTAAAAAAATTCTTTGAGAACTATCACGGGTAAAAGTAAATTTTCAGTGGTAAACGCTTTATCAACTTGTTGTGATCTTTGGTGGGCAGAACTTGTGAATAATGGAGCTCCTAGCGATTTAGTATTGACAAGTTCAAATTGGTATCCAACTGGGCATTGGAGCCAGGTATAACCAAATTTTGAAAAAAAATTTTGTAATGTGCTGGTGATAATTTTAAATAAATTTTGATGAGAGTGAATCCTCTACTCTACCAACGCAAGACGCTTAATATATGAAACTTTTCGTATATCTGCAGCTTTTCGATTCTGATCTAGGATCCCGGGCCCCGATAACTAAGGTTGAGATTTTCAACTCATTTTTTCGGGCCTTAATTTTATCGGACCGGACCGCCGGTCTTTTTCGGACCAAAATTCGATGCCAAACTCGATTTTTCGGACCGGACCGGGCCTCCAACCCTACCGATAACCATAAATCTATGGCAATTTTTGCCTAGGTTCTTTGTTTTACCAAAAACCTCCAAATAAACCATCCTTCATTATTCCAAAATTTACCTTACAAAGCTTATTAGGAATGTAGCTATGCCTTAGTATAAAAATCACCATTAGTACCATTACATAATATTAAATTTTTTATTCAAATTTATATTAAGATGGCCTGGGCAAATACTTTAAAAGTTGGTTGTGGCCTCGCTTACTGTCCTAACAGTCCATATAAAACTCATATTTTCTGTCAGTACAGTCCACCGTATGTTATCTATATTTATATTATAATTTGCAAAAAAATTATAATTTAGCGGAAACTATATGGGACAAAAAATTTATGAGCCTGGACCCGTTTGTAGTGGTTGTAACGTAGTCAATGGACAATTGCAGTGCCAATATGGACTTTGTATTTGAGATGGGATAAAAGAAATTTAATAGTTATTTTGATAGATGACAGATACATAGATAAAGCTTATTTTTATTGTAATACCTCAAATTTTTTGATAAGCTTAACCTATATTTTTGTAAGATGCTTGATGATAAAAGTGTAATTTTGCCTTAATATCTGGTGGAAATTGGGAATTAATTGGGAATAAATCGGGGATAATTTGGAATTAAATATTAAAAATTTTAAGTTTTAATATTTTATTTGTAAGATAAAAATGTTTCAGCCAAAAACTAGAAACAAATTTATTTAAATAAGATTTGAATTTTAATTTATAAACCCGGAAATAGACGCAACTAAAGTACCATTAATTCTCAAATAATTTTTTTTTATTAGATCATATTTTATTCCAAAAATATAGCCATATATATATATATTATTTTTCATAAAAAATGAAATTTATATTTTATTTTTTAAAATATTTATCACAATCATTCAGTCTTCAATATGTTTTAGTAGTTGGTGTAGTTGATGTTTTGTGATGATGTCCATGATGGTGATGACGCCCATTGAATCCAGCATGTCTTTGGGGTCTGGCACCTGACGGTATTTGTCCTCTCTGTCCTCCGAAATTTCCTCCTTCCAAACCTCCTCTATTATTAAATTCTCCTCCGACTGGACCCCCTCCAAATCCTCTTTCCAAACCTCCCCTATTATTAAATTCTCCTACTCCAGCTCCTTCACTTCCAATTCCACCATTTCTGCGTCCTCCCTCTCCTTCATTAAATCGTCCTCCATTAAATCCATCACCTCCTAGTCCTCTTTTAAATCGTTCATCTCGTTGCAAGTTAGGTATATCTCTATTTTCTTCTTCATTTAGTCCTCCACGAAATTCCTCGTCTCCTCCGAATTCTCTTTCTCCTTCACTTCCAATCCCTCCATTAAATCCCCTTCCTCTTTCTCCTTCACCTTCTTCTTGTCCTCTTCCAAATCCTTCTCCTCCAGGGAATTCATTTCCTCCATTAAATCCACCTCTTTCATAACCTCCACGTTCCAATCCTCCTTCGGTAGTTCCATATAGTTGATTATTTATTTCATTGCCAAAATCTCCATTGGATCCGCCAAAATTCATTTGAATAAAAATTAGAAGAATTAAAGAAGAAATTGGGTAATTCATCATTTTAAGGGGTTTTTGAGGGTTATTGAGAGGTTTTTAATTTTTATTTTGTGTCAAGGTATTCTTATCAGACCCATCTTCCCTCCAAGTTTAAATACCCTTCCATTGTAGTTTGAAAACCCCCAAATAACTTTTTTATTAGTCATCAAGCTTTACATATTATTTAAATAATTCCACGTTTTTTCTAACTTTAGAGATGACAAAAGAGGTAAAAATGGGGGGGGGGGTTTATGAATCATAAATATTTTTTAAAAAATAATTTTTAAAGTTTGGGAATTTTTATTGTTTGTTTACTAAGAGCTTTGAAAATAAAAATAAATTGAACTTTTGTGTTATTTTTATGGTTGTTTTCGATTTTTAAAAATGAATACAAAGAACCAATCATTAAATTTTGTCATAAAATGAGTAATAAATTAATTTACGTTTTTTGGTGGATTAATTGGATATAAGTTAAAGATGAGATAAGTGTTATGTCCGAGTGTGTACGGAAGTCGACGTGCAATGATTAACAGTTTATCCAAAGAGAAATGACAATGTAGGCGAAGGGATAGAGTTGAACAGACGAAGGAGATCAGGGACTAGCCGGGCTAGTATGATCCAATTAGTGTTGTTAGTGTTGTTAGTGTTGTGTAGTCACCACTACACAACAATAAGGATTAAATAATTGGGTATTTCCAGCTTAGATTTTGTTATACTATCCAACATTTTTGAATATTAGTTTGGAATCAGTGTTCCAAAATTTCGCTGTGCTACCGTAAATACTCTAATATAAGCCCACCTCTAATTTAGACCATTTAGGAGACCCAATGAAAAATATAAGCCCAAGGCTTATATTCGATATTTACGGTAATTTGGAGTATAAATTTTAAATTTTAAATTTTATAAATTAATTTTTATAATTAATTTTTAATTTTTATATTTTATTTTAAATTTTTATTTTTATAAAATTTTATAGTATTTGATATAATTTTTAATATTAAATAAAATTTGGGATAGTATTTTAAAATTAAAAAAAATTTTTTTTAAACGTAGCATTTAATAATTTAATTTTTGAACCGAAAACGTTATCTAAGGAAATAAAATTTTAATTTTTAAAATTCGTCTCGAACGTTTTCGAATTTTAGCCAACCCTAACAAAAAAGAATTAAAATTAAATAGAGCCGTGTTGGCAGATTGATTAAATTTAAATAATTAAAACTAAAATAGAGTTGCCTGTATTAATGACTTAATTAAAAAAAAATTTTTTTGAGGTAGGAATTTCTTCTCATTTTCATTTAAAAAAGAGGAAAAATTAAATAAATTCTTGTTGGCAAATTGTGTAAATACCTAATTGCTTAAAATAGTGTTGGATTTAATTTAAAAAAAAATTTTTTTTTGGGGTATATAAATTACCCTCAAAATATCTCTCTAATATACTCATTAATTCAATTCAACTCTCAAATTTCAAAAATAAAAAATGTTTAAAAATTCCTTAGTATTATATACCTCAATATTTATTTTATTTTTTGTCCTTTCTAATGAATTTATTGGAATCCAAGGCTTAAAGTCTGATCATTGGTGTGTTTGGCCAACAAAATCATGCAGCAAAGATGAAAGATGTTGTTATAGCAATAGTAGAGGAGACTAGTAAATTTTTAAAAATTTTCTTAAATCCTTCTATCAAACATCCCATGTTCATTTAATCGAGTTCTTATACGCCTAATCAGTGTTAGTACTTATTTGCTTTCCACCCCCCAATCCATCTACCTTTTCATTTTTTCTTGAAATGTATTAGGGATCCTGCCGTCCCGATTCCCGAAAATCGCGAATTCCCGAAATCGGGAATTTTGGTTTTTGTCTGCAGGATCCCTGATATGTATGGAATGGTTAGACTTCCTTGCTCAGTCTATGAGGTAAGTCACTTGGGACTGCTGCTGGACTATACCAAAGCTGGATTGGTCTACCACTACTCCTATTTTCAATAAGTTTAACTTATCCCAAAAAAATATTTTTGGGAATAGATGACCCTACTTACAGGAGGGAACCATATAAGTACCGCTGTTGCGTTGGTGTTTGTGTTTGGAGAATTGTTTCTGGGCCTCGACTCAGCTCGAAGAGCTCTTTCGAATGATATATAATTCGCCATAAAATTTGAAAAAACTAGGAGAAAATAGAACGGAAAAAGGGGGGGGGGGCGAATTCCAAACTATTACCTATTATTGTGAGATGTATGTTCGCGTTCACTTTGATTTGAAAATTAGAACATGAAAAGCATTATGTATTATGATCTGTATATCAATCGAAAGCTTGATCAGAATCTAGTTTGATATGCTTTTGCGTTTTTCTCAAAAGTCAAAATTCGCCAAGCTAGTAGGGATATTCTATATTTAGTCGGATATTGAAAATCCGTAATTCGCTGATAAATCCCAATGTGAATCTCAAATGTACATCTGCGCTCAGTTTATTATTCGAAATTTTTTACCAAAATGTCAAATGTCCGAATTTCGGGTTCGGGATTCGACTTTTTCAAAATCCGAGTCAGATTCGTAATCAGCATATTTTTTTACCCTAGGAAAACCCCCTTTCTTATTTTTAAACTTTTTTTTCCGCAGGGACCCCAATTCTCTTGGATTGCCCTCAAACATACGTTTTTGATGTTTTTGATGTTTAATTGAATGTTTTAAATATTTAAGTATGCAAATGCTTTGTTCTTTTATGAACAATGAAGGGGAGTGGAGAAAGGGGTACAATATTTATGTATTGTTCTATTTCGTTGGTGTTTTGCCTTACATTCATTTCTCAAAAAAATGAAAAATTCAATAAAATTAAAACAAAAATTGGCAAAAGAATTAATTTCAGAATTAATCCAATATATCCCTTTTAATATAAAATGGAGTAAAATTAGAATCTCCAAATTATTTGATATTTTTGTTATTAAATATCAGCGAAAATGGATACTTTATTTGATTTTGGTAAGTTGTGGATTTGTTTTTGGGTTGTTTTATTTATAAATGTTTTTGTCAACAAACAAACATTTGAAGAAATGTTTTGTTTGTTTGTTTGAAAATGTTTTTTTAAACATGACAAACATTTTTAAAGAGATGTTGTGTTCGTTCATTTGTTTTGTTGAAATGTTTAGTTTTTGGCAAATGTTTTTGTCATTATAACAAAGGAGATGTTTTGTTTGTTTGTTTGAAAATGTTTTTGTTTTGGCTAGGTTGTTGTGCATATTTCCGGAAAACATTAAATTTAGATAAAAGTTTTTAAAGAACTTTAGAGTTTCCGGAAAACTTAAATAAACTTGTTTTTTTTCTAAAATTTATTTGTATTTTCTTCACTTGTTTTGTGAAAACTAGAGTTCGAACTTTTCACTTTGCCGGTCCCGGTATCCGGGTTTTTTCTTCCAATACGACCCGGGCCGGGCTTCCGGGCTAAAAACCTCGAAAACCCGGAAAAACCGGATTTTATCAATATATTTTATCAAAATTGAGTCATGGCCGGGGTCTCGGGCCCGGCCCGGGTTCGAACTCTACTAAAAACACAATGCATATTACGAGTATTACGAGACAGAAAAAAAACACAAAAAATTTCAGTGTTCAGTAAAGTTGAATTCCTACATTGACAACAATATATTAGCTCATCTTGCCAGGTTGGAGTTTCCTGGTACGAAATTTACCAAATCGGAGATGAAAGGAATTAGCAGTATTTTTAATGGTAAATTTTTTTAAATTTTTAACTGTTAAAAAATTTTTTAATAAATTTTTTAAGGTTCCATGACTCAATTTTCGGGACTTACTCGGCATGCTCCGTCTATGGCAAATGATATAACAACGGTAAAGTCTAAGAGAAGTGGCTTATATCTTTCTTTATTTTTAAGAGGCTTTCACAAATTAATAATTGGCCAAGAAGCGAAACTGGAAAAACAAGTTTTGCGCAGGTGTGTATTTTTTTCAATTTTTTAAGCATTTAAAAATCAGATTTTTATTAGAAAATTTTTTAAATTTAGGCTGAACAGAATTTGATTTCTAGGAAAGACATTCTTATTGAAATGTTTAGATTTCTTAAAGAAAAAATTCTGGCAGCAACAAATATGTTGGAGATTGTCAAATTGGAAATTTATTTATCTGGTTTTTTAACATTAAAAAACTAATTAAGAAAATTTTTAAGCTATCTCTATCAGTTTTGAACAAATTGCGAACAGATACCAAAATTATGTTTGAATATTAATTTTGTAAAAGAGAAATTGTTTTAAGTTTGATGACTTGACAAACATTTGTTTTTGTTTGTGTGTTTTATATTTAAAATGTTTGGATAATTTTTAAAATGTACAAACATTGTTTTGTTTGTTTTAAATTGTTTAAAGTTTGTTGACAAACATTTGTTTTGTTTGGTTACTTTATATTTAAAATGTTTTTTGGATAATTTTTTAAATGTTTAGACAAACATTGTTGTTTGTTTTGTTTGTTTTAAATAAAGAATGTTTTTCGGAAAAAAGTCTAAGTTTGTTTTTGTTAGAATTTGGCTTTTTCCTTTCCGGCATGCCCCTATTGAAGTGCTGTCGGTTCTTGGAATATTTTCGGATGTTTGGAACAACCGAAGAACCCAACGAAAAAATCCTCATTTCCAAACAGAATTTGGTTTGGTTCTTCTCTTTTGTTCTAAAGCGACAACTGCTCAACAAGCTATAAATATTGAAGGATAATTTAATCAAGAATTATTATTTATTTCTCATTCCTTAAATAAAAAAAATTGAAAGAATCTCCTATAATTTAATATTTATTCTTTTAAATTTTTTATACCAATTTTAACCCCCTTAAAATAAAAAATATATAAATAATATTTTTGTCTATAAAGACGATCATTATTTTGGCAATCTAAATTAGCCACAATTTTTTCAAAATTATTTTATGGCTCCTCACATCCTTCATATTTTTATCCTAAAATTTGTCCTTCAATAAATAATATCCGTTATTTTGTTTTTAAAGTCAATTCTAAACAAAAAAATTTTTATCCATCATTTATTGGTAAGGTTGTTCTCCGTGCCTGAAGCATAGAATATTTGAGGAAATTTTCCAGATTCCCCAAAATTCGATTTCCTAGAAATCCCCAAAGTAGGGGAATTTGGGAAGCATTTCCTCAGACTCTCAGGGAAGACTCTGACTCTCAGGAAATTTTCCAGATTCCCCAAAATTCTCGAAAGTCGGGGAATTTTCGATTTACTAGACTCTCAGGGAAGAGATTTCTCAAATAATTAAAAAAAAATTTTCAACGCTCATCCATCCATTATTCTTTGGCACTGTCTCATCTAAAAATTTTCTCGAAATAGTGAATACTTCATTGACGGTGAAGAACCATATTTAATAGGTGAACTACCCTCTACCCTAGTGAACTACCTTCTACTCTCTCTACTAGGGTTGTCGGTTCTGGACTGAACCGATTCGAATCGAAGCTCCAATGATTTTTCGGTTTAGATTCGGTTTGGTTCCGGATATCTTAAGATTTTCCAAGAACCGACAACCTTCTAATCTCTCTACGACGGGGAGCAACTAACCCTATTTATTTAATAGAATGCCAAAAATATCAAAAATTCTTATCTTTACTTTATTCATCCTAATTTTCCTTAATCAACAAATATATTCTTATATTCTCGATTCGAGTCAATGGATTGCCCCATTTAATAAGACTTCAAGATTGCGAATGTTATGTGTTGATAATAATGAACAATGGGTTATGAGAGAAGGGGAAAATCCTTTAGTATATTTTTTAATTTAAAAAATAAAATTTTAAAATTAAAATTGAATTTTATGAGTTTTGTGGGTTTATTAACTTAATTAATTCAATAATTCTGAGTACAAACAAAAATAATCAAAAATATTAATTCTGATTTTTATGTGTGTACAGACCCGAAAAACAAAAAATAAATTGCGATATCGGGATTCCTTACTAGGGTTGCCGGTCCAGTCTCGGTTAACCGAAGATTTTGGTGAACCTACAATCATATTCCTAACGCTAAAAAACCGCCGGAAATTTCCATAATCTGGAATCGAGACAGACA
The DNA here is from genome assembly GCA_036172955.1 of Meloidogyne arenaria. Taxonomy (NCBI): domain Eukaryota; kingdom Metazoa; phylum Nematoda; class Chromadorea; order Rhabditida; family Meloidogynidae; genus Meloidogyne; species Meloidogyne arenaria. The sequence continues at coordinate 3,277,764 of JARQAB010000032.1, read as the reverse complement.
ATTCCTGATGTAAATACTAAAGACTAGTGTTTCACAGTAACCGATATTTTGACCGGAACCTAAAAACACCGGAACTCTCAGGAACCGTAACCGGAACTCCCGGAGAAACTCTAATAGAGAAAGTAAATCGCTTAGAAATTCTAATAGATACATTGTAAAAAATAAAAAAAACACTATGCTTAACAATTAGATCAAAATTTTTAGGTATTTTTGATTCCATAAATCAGAATTTTGAATGAAAAAATTTTTTAAATTAATTTTTAGGTAAATAATCTGATCAGGCACTATATAATGTGCAATCCAAAATACAAAATTGTTTTGAAAACTAAAAAATATGAAGGGCTTGTTTGGCTTATGCAATCATTAGCGTTTTGTAGTATACTCGAATCTACACAGAAAAAGCTTCCATATGGAGGGCGTTCGCCTGAATTTCATAGAGATTTTCAAATGAATTTGTTGAAGGCGGCATTTGCGCTTGTTTGAAATTTAAAAATATTTTTTTTCTAATTTTATGGAAGAATTTTAAGTAGCCCTACATATAAGTCCTCAACCTATAGGCAGTATTTGGAATGTTGAAATTTTCCCGTACTCGTACAAGCCTTATTCTTTTGCTCGTACTCGTACACAGGTACGAGTACGAATTTTGGTAAAAGCGTCCAAACCAGACTTGCTCACGGATACTGATCTTGGTATCCGTATCCGGATATTTACGGCGGATACGGACGGATACAGACGGATATCCGCAGGCATTTTGATATTATTCGTATCCATATCCGTATCAGTGTGCAAGTCTGGTCCAAACACTGCCTTATAGGTTTCTAGAATATCCCCTCATGCTTTAACTAAAAGCCTAATCATTCCACGTTATCATGTTTTGCAGGTTTGTAGACGAACAGACTATATTGGCCGTTACCATCTTTCTTCATATGCTGAAGTTTTTAAGGTAAACTTTAATAATTATAAAATGGTAATGTAAAAAGGGTCAAATTACAAAACGCCCATCTTTTAAAAAATATTTTCAGATACTGTATGAGCGAAACAACTCCAACAGAAAACACGTCTGTGATCGGATGGTGTTGCAAGAAGCTGATCTCTTCAAACGATGTCAGGTTCTAGATACGCAAGAAGAAGAGAAACAGCTAGAAATGGAGCAATTCAGAAAAGTTTAAAAATCTAAATTTAATTTAAAATTTGAATTTTTAAAAGCAGAATTGCATAGAACAAAATAGTAAAAAAGATGCGGGCCCAAATATGACAAAAACGGAGTGGTGGACAACTACAGTACTGAGCTCAAATAATTTTTTCACTCGATTCTCTCAATTATGTGAAGGAAGGCCTCGCTATACTTTTGACCAATTTATTGAAATTAATAGTAATACTAATGCTGGGATGGGACAGGCATTGGCTAATGATATTCTTTTTATGAACGGAATTAGGTGATTAATTAATAAATATGGTTTAAATTGAGTAAGGATGACACTGCTATGGACACGTTAGAATTAGACTGAATTAGATTGTTATGGCTCTATTAGGTCTAAGAAGAATGGTGGAGAGAATTAAGTAATGGAGCTTGTCGGACTTGAACTAGCCCTTTTATCGGGAAGGAACTCGACTCTTCGGACTAGTAAGATGGCTTGAGCGATAAATTAGATTGTTCTGTCTCAGTCAGGTCTAGGAAGAAAATCAAGTTCCTCTTGAAGTATGAGGGACTTGTTCGGGCTTGAACGAGTCCCTTCTAAGAGGGAAGGGACTCGACTCTTCGGACTAGTAAGTAGGGTGGAGAGACATTTACTAGGGGGGAGAGACGTTCGGACTAATTGGAGGATCGTTCGGACTAAAACGTAGGGTGGAGGGAACATATTCCCGTTGAACTCGGGTGGATGCGGGGGTCATCGGATTAGAGGAGTTTAAAGTCAAGTCCTGATTAGAAGAGTAGGGTGGGTGGAACCTACACCTTCGGCCAATAATAAATTTTCAACAAAAATAATTTTCAGCAATTATTTAAAAGCAAAAATCAAAAAGAGAAGTCTTCTTCCGTATTTGGTCATGAAAACACGCCTTTTACTCCAGCACTTCCCATTAGCCTCAATTTGGGTAGCCCCAAGAATTGAAAAGGCTTATAGATGCAAAATGCTAGCTGCAAATGAACAATTTCAAGAGGATTATTCAGAAAATTTAGTTAATACAGTCATTGAAAATTCAAATTATTTAAATGGAAGTAATAATACTAATAGTTTGAATAATTCTTTTGGAGGGTTTAATGAAGATATCTCTTCAAATGAACAACAAACAGCGGTGGTTTATGAATGGAAAAGTGAAGACCATCAATTCTTTGCTGAAAATTGCCCAATTGCTGATGGGGGGTTTACGGATGAATATTTGACTGAAGAGACTGTTAAGTGGGTATTTTAAAATTTATACCAAGGCTATGAATTGGAATAGAGGGAACATGTTGAATAGAAATTAGAGTAGAATGAACATGCCTCTTTCTGACATGAGTAAAAAGTATTGGGATGATAGGTATACACCCTCCACTCCCATTCGTACTAGAAATATGTAGTACGTCCACTAGGGAGTAGTGTGTTGCAAGACGGAAGAATATTTGACCTTGAGTAGCGTTTTTGAAGATTGTCTCTTGCGCCCGACCCTGGTTGGGATGCATAATTTGTAAGGGTCTTTCAGGTTTACTTTAAGTTTGGTTTCCTTAAGTCAGAAAAATTTCTACTTAATACATAAAATTTCATTAATAATATTAGATAAGTTTATTAAAATTTAAAAAATGAGTCGGCCAAAGTGGAAATTTTTAATATTTTTGAATGGAGCAAATTATTATGCTCCAAGCCTTTTTGCCATTGCTTGGACCGTACTATAAGAACGAGTCGAAGGGAATATGCTTCCCGAGGCAGGGAGTAGGTAACTCTTGATACGAGAAAGAAGATTGCAAGATTTAATAATACCTAATTATCTTTAGTGATTTTTCTTGGCTAGCATCCCAAGCCCGTCTTGGCCTAATCATTGAAATAGGCCTTCTATTTGGTATTGTATTCAACACAACGATATTATCCGCCCTACTATACCAAATTAGACATAATTTATCAACAGCAACAATTTTATTTATTTTTAATATTTTATTTTCCAATGTTTTGTTTGTGGCTTCTTTTGTCTGTTTATTCTCCAATATGTTATCTGACAGTGATTATCAGCAAGAAAAACCGAATGAGGATGTAAGGAATGTTTTATTAAACGATAAGCTTTACCTCCAATCATATTTTGTGATAGCATAGGACCTTGCCAGGTAGCTTGATATAGAGAGAGACATGTCCCTTCGCACTAGGATTTAGGCTGAATGGAACATACAGTTTGTACTAGATGTTGCTTGAGGGGGAGTATAACTCTTCGGGCTAGGATATGGGGTCAGGGAAACATCCTATCTTTCCATGAAGATAGGGCACCTTTCTATGAGGACATGCCCTTAAGCTAAAGGAATGTTCCCTTCAACATAGAAGTTAATTTCGTGTAAATTCTAATTCGATTCATTGAAATCTTCTTCCCCTCCATTCTTTTAGCAGCAACAACAAACAACATCAAGCTCAACCGATGATGATGAGCGACCTCCTTCTGCGGCTCTTTACATTGGGCAAGTTTTTCAGATTTAAAATCATTTTTTGTTGTTTAAAGGGAAATGCTTCAACACCACCTATTCAAACCCTCAGAATTTCTAAAAAACTTGCTTCAAGAGACTTTGCTTTCACTTGCCCAGAATGGCTCACTTTTAGGGTTGACACATCTTCTTGTACTCGTTCTACTTGTTATTAAAAGGCGAGAAATTTAAAAAAAAATGAATAAAATTTCAAAAATTCCAAAATGTCAATTTACAAAATGTCCAATTACAAATTGCCCCAAGTCCTAATGTCAAAATAAAAGATTATTTTGGATATTACCATAATGATTGATCATTGTGATTAGGTTTGCCAAAATGGACCGATTCGGACCGAAAGATCAAGTCGGGCATAAGATATTTGGCCTGAAGAAGACTCGTACGGTCCGACTCGATAAAAATGAAGCCCGAAAAATGATTCGACTGTCGGCCAGACCCAAAAACGGCAACTCTATTTATTATAGGATGATTAGATGGTAATGTAGGTAAAAAGTGAATCAATAGTAAGGATTGAGAGAGGTTACCGTAATCCCTCCTTATGATAGTGAATTAAAAATTAATAAATTTATTTTTAAAAATTTAAATAGATCTATGGATGGAAAAGGAATTCGGCTTTCTAAACGTTATGTAATTTGCCTATTTTCTTGTGTCTGGTTTGTTTTAATTATCTCGCATATTTCATTTTCTGCTCTGCAATATTTTGCTGTTTCTGAATTACATCGTCTGTTGAACCAATTAAAAACGACCGTTGGGTTTTATCTCTGCAATAGGTAATTTGTTGTTAAATTAGAGTTGGAACCTTCGTAGTAGAAGGTAGTCTAGAGGGAACATGTAACATGTAGTCTGAAAGGGAACATGTAACTTTGAAGCAAACATGGTCCTTCGCACTAGAAGTAGACTGAAAATTTATGGGAATGTGTCCTTTTTTTTATGGGGAATGTGTCTTTGGCATTTGAAGTTGGAATAAGCTGAAGAAAGTAGCTTGGAGGGAATCACCTACATTAGAAATAAACTCCATTCCTGAGTTCCATTCCTGAGTTCCATTCCTGAGTTCGGGATTTTCCCTGAAACATGCACCACCTTCTCAATATAAGTACGCTGAAGGGAAGGAACAGTCGTTCTAAAGGGTAGTCTGGAATAGCCTGCTTCTTCGCACTAGGAACTAGGCCAAAAAGATTACCCTAGCACAAACTTTTCTTTATACTACAGAAACGACCGCTACTCAGTATTTAGCGAGATTGGAGAGCGTTGTGATTCAATTTCTGTATTTCACGATTTTGGACATTTTTTGCTTCGAGGGCATACTTTATTTACTCTTTTCTTCCTTTTTGTTTCAATAGCAATATTTTTGGCCACAATATTTTGCCATTGGAGAGTAAATTTGCAACACGATTTCTTGAATTCGAGGAATTCAAGGAATGGAAGAAAACGGTGATTTTTTACAGAGAGAATTTAACCAAAAAATAAACATTTTTAGCGAGCACAGTCCTTATCGTCGACGTGAAACTCTTTTTAATACGCTACTCCTTTCGCTTGGGGCATTTTTCATTTCTGTTTCTGGCCAAAGCTTTATTGAGATTGCTGTCTTTTGGGTTAGTGATAGGAGGGATGTTACTCGACTAGCTGCTGCTTATCAGGTGAGAGAGCCCTTGATTTTTTACTAATTAATGTTTGGAGAGAACATGACTCTTCAAACAGAGATTAGGCTAAAGAGAACATGACTTTTCAATTGAGGAGGCTCAAGTGGATAGGTCCTGGTTGGACTAGGGAGTAGTCTGAAAGGAGTCGAGTTTTGAACAGAGAGGGCAAGCGAAATGACTTTACATGTACCGTTCGGACTAGAAAGTAGGCTGAAAGGTCATGACACTACATGTCCCGTTCGGACTAGAAAGTAGGCTGGAAGGTCATTTTAAATCAGGGAGCTAGATGATAAATATGGTGGAGAACGTGACTCAATAAATAAGGATTAGAATCTTGTGAACATACCTATATCGTTTTCTTGTAGGAACATGTCCTTTTGAATTAAGATGGTAGAGCAACCGAACCGAGAATTTTAGATTTTTCGGTTCGAGCTTGAACTTGACAGCCCTAAATCTTTTAGTGATTAATCCTTAAATGATCAAGGCATTAAATAAAGTAAAATATTTCAGTTGTTCAGAATCGCTGCATTTATTGATCCATTACTGAATCCACTCTTGGTGGCCGTCAGAACCCCTGCAATACGTCGAAAGCTCCGTCACCATTTTTATTTAACCCTACAACTTTTTTGTGCAATATTTTGTCCTTGTTTGAGAAAACAATTGTTACTACCAAAGCATAAGAGGGGAAGAGATTCTGTTCTAGTAGCGAAACGAAGACGCCAAACAGCCTCACTCCCCTATGGTAGACCTATTTCCATGATTGCTGCAAGACGTGCTTCTGTTGGCTCATATTTAAGTTTTAATGGGTCTGAGACTGGAAAATGTGGCAATTTTGGGTTGCTCTGCTCTGGAAGGGTGAATAAATTTTTAAAAATTCAAAAAAAAATTCCCTCTAGTTTATTCGCAACAAATTTCAACGCAAAGACAGTTGTGCTACTCAAGTGAATTCTGTGGTGTGAAATTAAAAGGAAATTTTTAAAAATGAGATGACTTTTGGGAAGGATTCAAATTTGTTCGTTTTATGGATAACCGCCCCCTCATACCATAATACCCTGGAATATTTTTAAAAATTATAAATATTTGGCATTATGATAATTATCAAATAATGCTTTATTTTGAATATTTTAATTTGTAAATTTTATGGTTCTACTTGACTTTATGAGTCCAATCAAACTTTATGAGTCCAATCAAAAAATAATTGGATTTTTCTTGGTATTGCAAAGTAAGGGTATGGTTCCAAAACATTTCTTCATGTTTGGGACCTACGCCCACTGGGTCTGGGACCGTTCCTTACCCTATCCCTCGAAATTTCTGAAAGTTAAAATCGTTTTTCTGAAATTTTTAAAAATTGGCTATAACTTTCAGTAATTTCGAGGGATAGGGTAAGGAACGGTCCCAAACCCAGTGGGCGTAGGTTCTGAATATAAAGAAATGTTTTGGAACCATACCCTTACTTTGCAATACCAAGAAAAATCCAATTATTTTTTGATTGGACTCATAAAGTTTGATTGGACTCATAAAGTCAAGTAGAACCAATTTTATTGCCAAAACAGTATTTTTCTTGGTTCTCTTCAGAGTTATGGCGCGGGATCTACCTTAATTCATACTCCTATGTACCATATGCTTCTTTTTAAATACCTCGTTCTATTAGTCAATATTGGGACTTTGGAAAGCCACATTGATCATTTTTTAAGGCCAATGTGCCAGAATACATCCGTTTCTACGACCGGAAGCGAAAATCTATCAAAAATTTGGAAGACCATGAAGCTAGATTTCCTCTGTTTAGGGTACGCGAAATTGTAAAAAATTGCGTAAAAATCTTAAAAATCCACAAACCCAATCCGCAACCTGCAAGTAAAAAAAACACGCATTTTCACTCAATTCGCAATCCGCAATTGCGTGTATCCCTGCTGACAATCCACTCTACACACGTTCAACGTTAATCCAATTTTTGATTATAAATTAAATTAAAAAGTTGAAGAGTGAACAAGGAAATGAAAATAATTTTTAATTTAATGTTTCAAAAATCAAAAATTAGAATTTTTGATTTTTGATTGTTAATTTTTTCTTAATTAGGAGTCGTCATTGAATTTTTATTGGTGAATAGCCAATCCAAAATTTGAACCAAAAATTTTGGTTTTTAGTCAAAAATAGATTTTAAATTTTTAATTTAAGCGTGAAAAAAATAAAAAACCCCCAAAATATTTTTTTAGATTTTTAAAATTATTTTTTATTTTTAATTAATTTTTGGCTTATTCTCTCCCCATGACGTTCAACGTCATTGCTTCAATTTAAAATTTATTTATTTTGTTTATTCAGCATTTTCAAAGGTTTTCTTTTCCATAGGTATACTAGCATGTTGCTTATTTTATTTAAATTAATTTTCAAAATTTGAGAATTTTAAATAAAATTAAAAAAAAGATTTTTTATTAACGATTTTTTTAATTTTAAAATTAAATATGTTGAAGAAACTATGTAATTTAATTATTTTATTAATTTTGTTGAATTTTGTACATGGACAAAATAAAGGTTTTTAAACTTGATCTGGATTTTCCCTCAAATTCCAAAGTATACATGTTCCATTCGGACTAGAAAGTAGGCTGGAGGGAACATGTTCCATTCGGACTAGAGAGTAGGCTGTAGGAAACATGTTCCATTAGGACTAGAAAGTAAGCTTGAGGGGATATGTCCAGTCATTCGTCACACTACATAAGAGCTTTTTTGGCAAAAAGGTATTTTCTATTTAATAATTCTTATATTTGCAGGAAAACCAAAAAATAATGGGAAAATCTATCAGACAAACATAACAAACTTTTATGATCAATCATATACGATCAAAGTATCAATAGGTAAATTATTTCTTACAAAATTCCTCTCATTCTCACAAACTTTGTTCATTATTTTTGTGATTGGCAAGGTCCTCAACAGTCAATAAACTCTAGTTTGAACTATGAAAGTTCAAACTAGAGTTAATTATAATTAAATTTCCTTCCGGAAGTTACCCTTTTATTTGCTTAAATCACTCATTAATGGCTTCCTTTAAAAGTACTTTTCCTTTAAAAAAATTTTTTTCTTCGTATTTCCGTATATTATGTTTTTGTCCTTTTCTATCATTGGATTTATTATTTACACAGCATTAACTAACTTGAATAATAAAAATAATAATAAATTCGAGATGAATGGTTAAAAATGAGAAAAATGAGTACTTTACGTTTTGAGAAATTTTCTATCTCTCTTGAAGCTTAGAAATTTTGAAAACCTAGTATTGTTCGATTCTTTAAGGGTTAGTGATTTTTTTTTTAGGTTAGGTTTTTTGTTGTGTCCGCACTTGCCCCAAAAAGTAATGGAACTGAAAGATAAATAACCCATTATCGAGATGGCACAGTCGGTTATGCTTCGTTCTGGGCTCATTCCGTGACGGTTCAATTCCTTCTCCCATCCAATGAATTTTTCAAATACATAAAACACGCATATAATAGTGATTGATATGCCTTTCGGTACGGTTTTCGGTCAGGACTGGTCAACCAAAATTTTTCTTTAAAGATTTCTTGTGTGAAAATTAAAGTAAATTCATCTAAAATTCATTTTCTAAATATTTAAGGCACACCTCCTCAAACTTTTAATGTTCTACTAAGCACTGGAAGTGCAGATTGTTGGGTGACAGCTTTCAATGTCTCGACAAATAAGCCTCGCTTCTTTCCTCAAAATTCTTCAACTTTTTCTCTCCCGAACCCCCAAAAATATTTGAACTTTCCCAGTGTACAAGGAATTGTTGGTATTGATACAGTACAGGTTTGGTTTAATCAAAAATTGGAGAGGTCTGGAAAATTTTCTAAAATGATATTGAAAAAGGCCCTGACGTACCTATTTTAAATACTGGAGGGCGGAAGAAAATAAAAACGGAACAAAAAGAGATCCCATCTCTGCCTTGAACCTTCCTCTATGATTATTGGGACGGTCTACTTGTAAATACAACTATAGCAAGGATTAAGAGAGCTTTCCTTAGCTAAGGAGAGAGTCCCCCCCCCATTAATTTTGCCTCCCCCCCATTATTATACCCCCCCCCCCCCCCCCCCAAATTAAGAGAGCTTCCCCAAAGCATAAGAGAGGGCTAAATTCCGATTTGGACTTCAGACTTCCAGCAGATAATTTTCCAGACTAGGAAAAACTAGTTTAAAATCCCAATTTTCTCAGTTTGCCGGATTGAGCCAAGCCAAACTAGAATTCAGTTTTGCTGATATAATTGAGAATCAAACACTTGCTCAACCTTTTGATGGAATTATGGGGCTTACATTTACTGAACTAAGCAAATCGGCTACAAAAAATCCACTTATGGCTGCTATTGATAATAGTAAGTACAAACTTCCTAAAATCTTCATAGTAAACCATACTCAATAGACGTAGTCTTTATAGTTACTCAAATAATTAAGCTCTCCAATAATAAGAGCTCTCTCATTTGCCCCATCATTCAGGGGCGATTCTAAAAACGAGGTAGGAGTACATGCTAAATTTACCACCGAGTTAGATCACCGAGTTGAACCCGCAGCTAATGGTTCTATTACCCAAAACCCTCATCTTAGAATGAGAGTGAAAAACCCGAGTAACAACACATAACTCGTTGTTAGCGCTATCCTCCTTTTGGAATAAGGGTTCTGTTTTGAGGGTAGGTTAACCCCAACTTCGTTTTTTAGAATACCGTCCCAGAGGATAGGGTCTATATACTCTCGGTTAATATTAAACTATCAAAATTTCTTTCAATTTAGAACTGTTGAAACAGAAAATGTTTACCTTGTATCTTAAAGGGGGTTATGGCAGTGAACAAAAAAATATGCCAGGTTATTCGATAAATTAATTCAAAATTAATATTTCTATTTGAAGGCGGTCTGGCTACTTTTGGTGGTTTTGATAAGGAAAATTGTGGGAAAAAGTTGGGGTCGGTTAAATTTTCTGGAGGAGTACAATACCAATTCCCAATTGATGTAAATACATAAATATACCTACATTAATTTCTGATCAAAAAAAATTTTTAGAGCATCAGTAGTCAAGGAAATGTATTCAGTAACACTACGCAAGGCAAGATTTAAATAAGGGTCCTTTGCTTTTAAATAAACGTTCACTAACTTCCAACCTAAAACTTAAAAACCATTTGACCAGCTCTTCTATTTCTTTTTCTCAATTGACTTTCTAAAACTTCCCTTATAGAACCCCCTCTTATACGACAAGTACTACAAGCGTCTCCGTTCACAACGGCTTTTTCAAATGAGCTCTCTACTGCACTTTTAATAGCCGTTGAACCCTGCCTAGTAAAGTTGGCGGATAGTTGGAAATCTTCGGATATCAAGATTCGATATCCCAACCGAAAATTTTCGGATATCCGGCCTTTTTTCGGATCCAGATCCTCCATCCTTACTGCCTAGTAGGCGTTTTAAATTCATCATGGTTTCCCGTCATTAAATTTACTAATTCGTAAAATTAAAAAAAGCTATTATATTTAAAGCTGTATCCGACTCGAGTACCTCAGTTATTTTTGGAAATATAAATGTTACTGACCAAATTGCAAAACAATTTGGAGCTGTTTGGGATGAACATGATGAATTATACAATATAGACTGCAATGCTAATGCATCAATAACATTTAGAATTGGCGGTGTTGATTATACCATGACAAAAGTATACTCTATTAATCACAGTAAATGCTCTAATATGAGCCTAGCTCCATTAGAACCCATATATAATATAAGCTAGTGATGCTGGTATCCGGAATCCGGATCCCGACTCCCGAGGTTATTTCTCGACCCGACTTCCGTTTTCCGGGTTTTTCTTATCCCGAGCATCACTGATACATATAAGCCATTTCAAAGAGGCCCATCGACAAAATAAGCATACTCTTTAATAGAGCCCATATAAAATGTAGGCAACTCAGTCACCTATTGAAAAATATGGGGGGGGGGGGGGGGGGGGGTTTAGGGGCTGGGGTAGCCCGTAACCAAGAGAAGCCCATCCGAGGAGACCCTTCGAAAAATATAATCCCACTCTCTAATAGAGGCACATATCTAATATAAGCGGTCTCAATGCCAGGACTTGTATTTGAGCATTTATGGTAATTAAAATTGAAAAAATAATTTCTAAGGATGTCTTGATATTTGGAACTAACTCTAGTGCATGTGCTTTAGCTATTATTCCAATGGAATTTGAAGGTGAGGAAATAAAAAAAAAATTCATTTAAATCTATACTTTAAAAACAAAATTATCTAATAAAATACATAATTAAAAATTTTTTTTTTAATTTAAAGGATATGAATGGGTGTTGGGCAGTCCGTTTATTCGAAAATTTTGTAAGTTTATTCTTTCTATAATTTTTTTATAAAATTTTTTTAAATTCTGAGCTTATAAAATTTTAAAATTATTTTCAGGTCACACTTTTGACATTGGTAAAAATCAGTTGACATTATCACAAGTTTTGAATAATGAAGTGTGCGAATAATTGAAGATATTTAATAAATTTTAAAGAATATTAATTTTTATTTAAATATCGTAATGCCTCTAAAATAAGCCCCGAGCTTATTTATTAGATCGACTTGTAGAGGGGGACTATTTTAGAGAGAGATGGCTTATTTTTTCGATCATTCTCTAGAGGGCTTATTTTGAGGATTTGTGGTAATAATAAAAATATTCTTTACTATATAATTCATTAAATATAAAAAATTTTTTTATTAAACAAATGTAAAATTTTTGATATTGAAAATAGGGTCAAATCAAAACCCCGACCCGAAAATAAACAGACCCCGAACTTGACATCCCCCCAGGCAAACCACTAAATATCACCAGCACAAGTGACCCCGAAGGGTCGGGTTACTACCCTAATTAAAAATCATAACAAATTAGTTAATCATTCAGTTCATCATAATTCTGTTCAGAATTAGCCGTTTAAAAATTTCCTGTTTTATTCAACAAATTTGTTAAATTATGATTAAAAGTATTACAATTTTTAGAAAAAGAATTAAGAAAAGAATGGGCATGCCTAAGTAGGCACGCGGCCTTAAAGCTCAAAGCATAACTTGCTGGAAAATTTCTTGTCCTTATCAATTTTGGTACCAATCTCTTTAGCTCTATGAGAGGAATCGTTTGATACCAAATCCAGTGAGATTTGGAAATCATGAAGCAAGTTATGGCTTTGCGCCTTGGCCGCGCGCCTATTTGGATGTACCCAGAAAAAAAGGAAACGTTTTTTCTATCTCAAAACATGTATGTATTTAACATTTCATCTTTCATTGAGTTGCCAGACATTTGTAGGCTCTAATTGGATCCAGTATTTGTTGACAGCTGTAACCAGGACAGCATCTTTTATCATTAATGTCGTTACAAACACTGTCTCTATTAAGGCAACAAATTCCTTTATTAGAACAAAGCCCGGCACAACAATTGCCTTTTCCTCTTCCCTTACATTTGCCGCCATATGTAACAGAACCCACAGGACATTGACTATTGCTTAATTGGAATAATATAAAAATTGAAAGAAAAAATAAAAAAATTTTTGTTGAAGAATTAACCATTTTTTTAAATCTAAAATCTTAAATCGGTTCACCTTAATTGAGTCTCGACTCGTCCCGGACCCTATAACTTATGAAGGGATGGTCTCTTTTTTTGCTCTTGGTACTATTGGATAGGGCATTAAATGGGCTACAATATACCAACGAATCAAAATTTCTGATCTACTGGTAAAAATGTTATGATCGATAAAGTGACGAAAAATCAGATTTTTTTGAAAAAGTTAGTTTATAGATCATAACTTTTATATCAATCAATTGAAAATTTTGATTTTTTGGTATATTGTAGCATATTTAATGCCCTATCCAATGGTACCAAAAACATTAAAAATTATCAACCCGTACTTGAGTTATAAGTAGAGTAAGTCGAGTTCGAGCGAGTTCGAGCTACTCGGATTACTCGAGCTCGGAAACTTCCTACTCGACAGACTCGGATAAAACCGAGTATTTTTATTCCCCTATCTGCGGCGCAAAAAGGCGCAACTTACTCTAGTTATAAGGCCGGGACTCAGTTGAGCCGGGACTTAGTTAACCTGTTCCGATCCTAAATTATTTATTTTAGAATTGATAGTATTAAAAAATATTTTGTGTGTTTGATAAATATAAAAAGAGGCCGCCAACCTTTGGTCCGCTTAACATTAAATACTATTTTTTATTGCAAAAAAGGGTTATATTTTTGCTGGAAAAAGTACAAAATTTAAAAACGTGTACATTTTTATAGCGATCGGACAGGTAGTGTCATGCAAAATGAGATTGATGCCCTGGAAAATATTTTTTTCGATAGTTTTAAAAGGTGTTGCGACAATTGAGGATACGCACTTGAGGATATAACAAATGAGTACGACAATTGAGGATTATAAAAATAGAGGATTTTTGATCCTTGATCTTGAAATCCAAAAAAGTTAGCCTGCGGCGATAGAAAGAGATGAATTTTCCTTTATTGGTCTTCAAACTGGGGGTCTTGCAAGTTTTATTGGTCTTCCACAATTGTCGTACCGCCTTTAAAATACTTAATTTATCATCCGAAATAAAAATAATTTTAAAAAATAGAAGCAAATTTTCGAATTTTGAAAGCCAAAAAGTTAGATTTCTTCCTTGTCAGAAGAATTTTTTCCCATATTATTTGCAAATTTCCAAGAAAATTTTACAAAATGGTAACAATATGGTAAAATAGGGCAAAATTATAAAATTGGGAAAAAGTAGGACGAAAAAACCAGACTGGCAAATTCCGTTAATTAATTATCTAAATAATCGAAAAAGCTTAATGAAAAATCTCCCAAAAAATTACAAATTATGAAATTTAATATCTAATTAATGAATTAATTTTTTATTTTTTTTCTGTCTAGGGAGTGAAAATTTTTGAAAAAAAAATTACAAATTAAAATTCTTGCTTTACCACGTAAAAATTTTTTTTCTTTATTTGATTTTCACTTTTTGTCTTTATCTTCAATTTTTTAAATTTAATGTCTCAACAATCAAAAATTAAAAATTAAATTTTGAAAAATGTAAAAAAAATTTTGTCTAATTTATTTAGGGAAGATAAAAAACAAAATGACTTAAAAATCGGAAATCTCGACCATCCATTCGACTTCGATATAACAGGCAACCCGTACACATATAAGCGAACCTCTAGGAACAACATACTAGAGTTGTTCCCCGACGGGGGGGGGGGGGGGGGGGGGGGGGCAGGGCCGGGACGGGACGGGGAATTTTCAAAAAATCTCTCAAATTCCCCGACCCCCGACTTTCGCGGACGGGGAACAACCGTACAACATACCTCAGTTCTCTGACCTTTATTCTTTAAAAAGACTCGGCTTTTGACTGTTTATGCGTCCAATCGAGGCAATAAGTACCCGGTTCTGCTTGTTTGAAAATATGATCCGGCAACTTTCTATTCCTGCCTCGATTGGACGCATAAACAGTCAAAAGCCGAGTCTTTTTAAAGAATAAAGGTCAGAGAACTGAGGTATGTTGTACGGTTGTTCCCCGTCCGCGAAAGTCGGGGGTCGGGGAATTTGAGAGATTTTTTGAAAATTCCCCGTCCCGTCCTGTCCCGGCCCCCCCCCCCCCCCCCCCCCCCCGTCGGGGAACAACTCTAGTATGTTGTTCCTAGAGGTTCGCTTATATGTGTACGGGTTGCCTGTTATATCGAAGTCGAATGGATGGTCGAGATTTCCGATTTTTAAGTCATTTTGTTTTTTATCTTCCCTAAATAAATTAGACAAAATTTTTTTTACATTTTTCAAAATTTAATTTTTAATTTTTGATTGTTGAGACATTAAATTTAAAAAATTGAAGATAAAGACAAAAAGTGAAAATCAAATAAAGAAAAAAAATTTTTACGTGGTAAAGCAAGAATTTTAATTTGTAATTTTTTTTTCAAAAATTTTCACTCCCTAGACAGAAAAAAAATAAAAAATTAATTCATTAATTAGATATTAAATTTCATAATTTGTAATTTTTTGGGAGATTTTTCATTAAGCTTTTTCGATTATTTAGATAATTAATTAACGGAATTTGCCAGTCTGGTTTTTTCGTCCTACTTTTTCCCAATTTTATAATTTTGCCCTATTTTACCATATTGTTACCATTTTGTAAAATTTTCTTGGAAATTTGCAAATAATATGGGAAAAAATTCTTCTGACAAGGAAGAAATCTAACTTTTTGGCTTTCAAAATTCGAAAATTTGCTTCTATTTTTTAAAATTATTTTTATTTCGGATGATAAATTAAGTATTTTAAAGGCGGTACGACAATTGTGGAAGACCAATAAAACTTGCAAGACCCCCAGTTTGAAGACCAATAAAGGAAAATTCATCTCTTTCTATCGCCGCAGGCTAACTTTTTTGGATTTCAAGATCAAGGATCAAAAATCCTCTATTTTTATAATCCTCAATTGTCGTACTCATTTGTTATATCCTCAAGTGCGTATCCTCAATTGTCGCAACACCTTTTAAAACTATCGAAAAAAATATTTTCCAGGGCATCAATCTCATTTTGCATGACACTACCTGTCCGATCGCTATAAAAATGTACACGTTTTTAAATTTTGTACTTTTTCCAATTTTGTACTTTTTTTTTCATAAATAAGGTTTATTAGAGACCTTCTGAATTTATTAAGGGCGATTTAAGGGAAATCAGTAGCATAAGGAGTGATAGAGAGATTCGTGAGTATAAGGAAGGTTTGAGGGATTATGAGAGATTAAGAGCTAGATTTCCCGTTTCGGCATTTTGTTTTTTCGTTTCGGCATTTTGTTTCGGCATTTTGTTTTTTCCAGCTCGAATACCAATCAATTTTAGTTCCAGATCCGGAGCCGAAGTAGGATATTGTTATTTAGAACAGGACTTATTAAATTAGCGCCGCAGGCGAAAATTTTGAGAATTTTGTAAGGCCAGAAGCTAGATTTCTTCCAATTTTCAGCACCACAGGCGAAAATAAAAAATTTTTTGTATTATTTTCCAAAAATCATGCTTTTTTGCGCCGCAGGCGAAAATTTTTAAAAATTTGCAAGTCGTAGCACATAGAATTCATCTATTAAAAAACATGACAAATTTTTTTGTTAAAAAATAAGTTTATATTATTCATCTTCCAAATAAAACAAATTTACTTAGTCATACATTAAGTTCGGGTTCGAACCTAATACCCTTATAAGTCCTCAAAACTGAAAACGAACACACTAACTCACTATCCAGTCAACCACACATCATTATGACAGAAAATGTAAAAAAATTATTTTTACCCGTCATAATTTTCTCTTCCTTTTCTTCTCACTACTCCCATCTTTTGCTCATTTCTCTGATTTTACCCATCATTAGGGGTGTATCTTTGGAAGCGGTTCCGGAACCGGTTCCAAACCGGTTCCAGACCTTTACCGGTTCCGCGGTTCCGGTTCCAAACCGGTTCCGGACCTTTGCCGGTTCCACGGTTCCGGTTCCAAACCGGTTCCGGAACTTTACCGGTTCCACGGTTCCACTTCCGGAACCGGTTCCAGAACCGCCCGGTTCCGGAACCGGAACTGGAACCTTCCCATCACTGCGTATAATCTTTTCATTGGACGCATACTCGAAAGATTATGCGAGAGAGATAAACTCGGGAATCGGAAAACGGGAGTCAGGTCGGGAAATGACCCCAGGACTCGGGAGGCAAAAAACTCGGGAAATTTTCCCGAGTCGGGACTTGGGATACTCGAACATCACTACAATACATATACCTTCATTTCATTGATAATTATCCTGGGTAATTTTTTGGTCGAGAAGTTGATGTTGATCATTGAAGTTGATCTCGTGTATTAATAAAATAGGCAAATATTAAAATTTTTAAAATATCCATTTACGTAATTCACAAAATCGGAACAAACTACGAATAAATTATTATGAATAAATTTTATTTTATTTAGAAAAAAATAAAAAATTTGAGGGAATAGCCTAACTAATCTTTAGTATTTTTAAATAAAAATATTTTTCCAGAATTTTATTTTTAAATTTTTATAAATTTTTTTTCACTCTCCTCACTCCTCCAGCCGACGTTTAACGTCAATGCTTTAATTTAAATTTTATACCAATTATTTGTTCAGCATTTTTAAAATTTTAATTTATATACACCGGCAAGTTGCTTACTTTATTAAATTAAATTTTTAAAAAAATTTTTAAAATAAAACTTGAAATAAGCCTTTTAAATTAAAAATTTTATATTAATTTTTAATTAAACATGTCCAAGAATATATTTAATATTATTATTTTATTAATTGTGTTGAATTTTGTATATGGACAAAGTAAAGGTTCAGCATTTTTAAATTCAAATTCAATTGCTTAAATTCAAAAGTATACATGTTCCATTCGAACTAGGAAGTAGGATGAATGGAACTTCTTTAAGACTAGAAAGTGTGCTGGAGGGAACATGTTCAGTTCAGACTTGAAAGTAGGCTGAAGGGAGCATGTTCCATTCGGACTTGAAAGTAGGCTGAAGGGAACATGTTCCGTTCTGACTAGAAAGTAGGCTGGGGGGAACATGTTCCGTTCAGACAAGAAAGTAAGCTTGAGGGAACATGTTCCGTTCAGACAAGAAAGTAAGCTATAGGGAACATGTGCTGTTCTGACCAGAAAGTAGACTGAAGAGTCCTTCGTGGCTATAGGGAAGACGTCCTGTTCGAGGCGGGAAGCAAGTTGATGGAGTAATCCTCAAACATAGTACTATTCTGAATGGAACCTCCTTACTCTCATAGCCGTATCGAATGCATTGCTTATTTTTTTAATCTAACTGTTTTAACAGGCAATTCAAAAGGTACTGGAAAAGTTTATACGGCTCCTCTAACAGTCTCTAATGATATCTACTATATGATGAACGTCGGAATTGGTAAAATATTTTGCTATAATTCTCTTTATTAATTCGAACCTCCAACTATAATTCTGTTAACCGGAAATTAAATAAGGATTTTGTTCCGGAAGACAATTTTAATATCATTTAGACTAAATAACTTGCACTTTGTCAAATAAAAAAAATTCTTTCGTTACATTCACTTATGTACTATGTATATGTTTACACAGGTTTCAATAGCTTCCGAAAAATTAAGAAAAGGGGGGAAATTATTGGGGAAATTATTAAGAAAATTTATAATGTGAATATGCTGGAGATAAATGGATTTATTAAAATTGAAGATTATTTAAAATAAAAATGGGAAAATAAAAAAATTTTCCACTATTCCACACAATAGTTATTATTATCATTGAGATGTGCCAGTGGTTGGAGACTTGTACCAAAATTTGTAACCGTCTCGTACCTTTGTAAAAGTACGAGTACAAGCAAAAGATTAGGCATGTATGAGTACGAGTACGAGCAAATTTCAAAATTCCAACCACTGGATGTTGAATCCATGCCTTTCTAAATTGGAGTCTTCTTCCTAAAATAATCTAGGAAGATTTTTGAGGATGGGAAGGAGTGTTAAGGAAATATGATTCTTAAATACTATAAAAAATTTCTAAACTTTAAGGTACACCCTCTCAAAAATTTAATGTTTTGCTGAGCACTGGAAGTGCCGATTTTTTTGTGCCTGCTTTTAACATCACTACAAACAAGCCAAAATTCTTTCCTAAAAAATCCTCAACGTTCTCTTCCCCGAAACCTCAAAAATATTTGAACTTTCCTGAGATACGAGGAGAGGTACAAGGAATTGTTGGCATTGATACAATTGAGGTATGTTTCAGACAAACTCCTTAATAATTTTCTTGTAGACCCTTAAGCTCTCTTGAACCCTTAAAAACTCTAATGTAAGCTCTAAAGTAAAATGATCATATTTATCAATGAATACCGAACAAAATAAAAGGACAGGGTTTATTCAAAGAGCACTCACTATATACAGGAATTGCTATCATAAACTGTTTCAAAAAATTTCATGCCCGTAATTAACCTCTATAATTACCCTCTTTAATAATTACCCCCTATTTATATACATATACAGTACGCACATCTATTCTCAATCATAAAATTATTATTTTTCTCAATTAATAGACTGGGATAACTAGACTGATGCTCAATTAACTAGACTGGGAGAATTCTTTTAAAGGATTCTTATGTTGGGAATTTTAATAAATTTTTACTTTTTAAGTTTGCCGGATTAAAACAACCCAAATTAGAATTTAGCATGGCAGATTTAATTGATAAACAAACACTTGCCGACCCTTATGATGGAATTATGGGGCTTGGTTTTGCTAAACTTAGCAAAGCGGAATCAAAAAATCCAGTTCTTTCCGCTATTGATAATAGTAAGTATTAGAGCTGTCCTAGACCGAAAATTTTCCAACACTCAGGACTCGAGACCAAGACTTGATCCCAAGACGAAGACCAAAATAACCCAAGAAAAGTCTTGAGTCAAGACTCAAGCCCAAGAGTTTTGGACAGCTTTATTTTTTGCATTAAATAATCTACGATTATTTAATCTTCACTCTTACAATTAGACATAGGTTGTAGGGAAAGCTGGGTAGGAAAAAATAATAAAAATGGGAAATGAGTCTCTTCCAATGGTAAATGTTAATCTGTCGAGAGTCTCTCTTCCGGAGCCATATGCACCTGATGTCTTACTTCTACATCATATGCCCTACTCTCAATGCCCTACTGCCCTACTCTCAACATTTCAATTGGCTTTTCCCTCCAATTTATTCTCAGTTTTTTCCCTAATATTTTTTACAACTCCAGATTTGTTGGCACAAAAAATGTTTACCTTGTATTTGAAAGGCGGGTATACCACTAATTCAAAAAATATGCAAGGTTGTTCAGAGAGAATTACAAAATAATATTTTTATTTTAAGGTGGTCAAGCTACTTTTGGTGGTTATGACACAAAAAATTGTAGGCAAAGATTGGGTTCCGTTAAGTTTATTGGAGGGGGATTGCGTTATCAATTCCAGATTGATGTAAATACATAAAATATTAATTTACTAATTTTTTAAAAATTTTAGAGCGTTAGTATTCAAGGAAATGTAGCCAGCGGAGGAACACAAGGCAAGTTTCAACTTTCAACTAGAGATCTCGCGCGGGATCCCCGTAATCCCGCACTTTTTTCGATTTGCGGGATTTTTCGGGATTATATATTTTGCCTCTCTAATATGTAACGCAACCTTCTATAAGGCTACGTATACTATGGATTCGTATTAATCATCGATCATGGGGGGTCGAGCGAATTTCGGTGTAAACGCCATGGTATAGAACGCCATGTCCCTCTCCAACTGATCATCCCCTAGCATGAACAATTGGCACCTCATGCCCGTAAACATCCCATTCTACTAATTGTAGGCTATCAGTCTCCTTATGAATTAATTGAGAAGATCCCCTTCTCAACTAAAGTTTATTTTACTAAAATAACAACCCTTGAGTTTGTTAGAGATCTGAGCATTTATTGGAGAGCTTATCAATTTATTTTACAATTAAAGATAATTATTTTTATAGCTATATCCGATTCAAGCTCAGGAGATATTATTGGAAATAGGGCAGTTATCGATAAATTTACACAGCAAGTAGGAGCTCGTTGGAGTGATTCAGATGGAGCATACATTATACATTGTAGAGCAACTCCCTCACTAACGTTAAAAATTGGCGGGGTTGATTATACATTGACAAAGGTGTAAAGTAGTTAAAGATTTCTGTAATTAGTCAAATTTAAAGGATGTTTTGATATTTCGTATTGCGAACAATAAGTGCGGTCTAGCTGTTGGCACAATGGATAAAAATAAAGATGGTAAATTCTGATTTAAAAATTGAATTTTTGTGTGATATTGTCAGAAGGAAATGGCCATATCCCACAGACTAGTGATGTTCGGGAGAAGAAAAAACTCGGGAAACGGGAGTCGGGTCGGGAAATGACCTCGGGAGTCGGTATCGGGAGGCGAAAAACTCGGGAAATTTTCCCGAGTCGGGAGTCGTGATCGGATACCCGAACATCAGTACCACAGACCCAACCAGTGTGCCATAAGAACTTTCCTTGGAACAATACAGTGGATGAAATTCCATTGGGGTGGGGTGGTACGAAAGGTACGAGTTTCTAGAAATAGCCCCCGGAGGCTTTTTTTAGATTAATCTCTAGAGGGGAGCTATTTTATAGTGGGAGGTGTGTTATTTTAGAGAAAAATATTTTAAAGACAAACAAAATTTATTTTTTTTTTCAATTTTTCAGGCTTTGATTGGGTTTTGGGCAGTCCATTTATGCGAAAGTTTTGTAAGTTTTATTGAGATTTTTAGACACTATTTTAAAAATAATTTTCAGGTCATACTTTTGACATTGGAAATAATCAATTGACATTTTCACAAATTTCGAGTAAATAAAAATGAAACAGTAAATTAATAATTGAAGAGAAATATGTAATAAATATTAATTTAACTAGGTTTCAACCCCGTCCCCGCGGGGAACGGTGAAAAATTTAACATGTATTCCGGCATATTTTCTGATTTTTTGTCCTAAATTTCTGACCGTAAATGTTGAACCCTAAATTTAACTTTTAAAAATAATTGTAGATAAAAATTTAAATTTTTCAAAAATAAAATTAAAACACAAAAATGTCTATAGAAAAATTTTTTAGAGAAATTAGTATAGGTATGTATACAGCAGGGTTCTCATCAGCGATGGGCAAAGTTCCAGTTCCGGAACTGATTAGTTCTAGTTCCAGTTCCAGAACTAGAACTACGGAACTAGTAAATGCCTGGAACTAGCTTGGAACTGGAACTACAGAACTAGTAAATGTCTGGAACTAGCTTTGGAACTAGTTCTTGGGGGTATATTTTTGTCAAAATTTCCTCGACGAAGTTTACTAGATTTTTAATATTGTTGTAAATTACCTGCAGCGCGCTGAAAATGGAAGAAATCTGGATGCTTGAGCTCCAAAATTCTAAAAATTTTCGCCTGCGGCGCTGAAAAAGTGAATTTTTTGGCCTCTTAATCCTTCAATTTATCCTCCTATCTCCTTAAATCCTCCGATATCGCTCAAACCCAGATATCACCATCATCTGATTGGTTTAGTATCTCCCTTGGCTTATCTCCCTTGATTTCACTCCATATCCAGCGTTATCCCACTTGATCCCTCGATGTCACATACAAATCTCCCCATGTATTGAACTCCCCATATATTATGGGGAGTTAATCCTTTTTAATCCTTTTTAAAATGTTAATCCTTTTTCTTAATCTTTTTAATCGTAATTGACTATAGAGAACAATGGGATATATACAAGGGAGGCATATCTAAGCTGAAGGAACAGTTACATGATGAGTTTTTTTTCATATTCAAAAAAATTTAAAAGTTTAGAACTAGAACTAGCTTGGAACTAGTTCCAGAGCTGGAACTGGAACTAAGGAATTTTAAAAATGGAGTTCCGGAACTGGAACTACTAAAATTAAAAACCTAGTTCTGGAACTGGAACTAGTTCCAGAGAAATTTTGGAACTTTCCCATCACTGGTTCTCATCGACAAAATACCAATCAAAAGTACAAAAATCTCGATTCAAAAGTACATAGGGAATGAATTTCCAAATAAAGTACACTCCAAATTAAATTGGAAAATATTTACCTCAAGCAAGTTTCTTTCTTTCGTCTATTGAATACTTGCCATTGAGCCGAATTTTTGTCGCCGAAGGCAAATGTTTGTACATAATTTCAAAAAAGTACAAATTCAATTTCGTAAGTATGGAGGTCGATTTAAAAGTACAATACTTTTAAAAGAGTACGAATGAGAATCCTGGTATACAGTCTTATAAATATTTATAAAAATCCTAGCGGTTGGGGTCAAGTGAGAGCCGCCAACTGAGAGCTGCCAACTGAGAGCGGGCAACTGAGAGCCGGGCCAACTGAGAGCGAGTCAACTGAGAGCCGAGCCAACTGAGTGCGGCTAACTGAGTGCGGCTAACTGAGCGCGGCCAACTGAGAGCCCCTTATAAAAGGGCCAACTGAGTGCCAGTAATTTTAATCACCAGAAAAATTTTAGAATATTTTTTTGTTTGTTTTCGTTTGTTTTTCTTACTTTTTACGTTCTAAAGAATCTTCTAAATGGCAGCCGAGATAACTTAAGACTTTTTCTTTGTTTTTCGGCCTTATATTGAAGTCTTGGTCTTAATTTTGGGTATTGTGACATATAGGGTGTTTTTTGGGTAGACCGACTTGGTCGATTGAGGTGTCATTCGAAAGAGCACGTCGAGCTGAGTCGAATGATACCAAAATTACGGTAATTTGATGATTAACTAGCTGGAGACCCTTATCAAACTAGCTGGAGACCCTTATCTTCTGACCCTTATCAATTTTGGTACCAATCTCTTTAACTCAATGAGAGGACTAAATTTAGTAAGATTAGGAAATCATGAATCAAGTTATGGCCTTGCGCCATTATGGACGCGTGCCTACTTCGGCTGCACACATAAAATAGTAATAGTATGCACATAGTAAATAATTTAAATCTAAAAATTTAAATAGTTATCAAATTTTGAAATTTCATTTCCTCGCTAGAATTGTCCTTACAAAAATTTTCCTGTTTTATTTTCAATATGTCTTCTAATGAATTTAGTTTTGGCGCAGTTTCCGTTGCTTTTTGTGTTTCTAAATTTTAATTAATTTTTTATTAGAAAAGTGTATATGGAGGAAATTCAAGTTTAAGAGTGTGTGTCACTTAAACCCTCATAACACCTGTTTGAATAATCATTCCGTAATAATTCTAGTAACATTCGATAGAGAATTAAATTTGCTACAAAAATTTTTTGGTCTCTGAAACATCATAGAATCTAGAGTTTCACCTGAAGTTTCGGTTCCGGTTTCGTAAAGTTCCGTTGCTTTTTGGCTCTGGTTCCGGTAACGTGAATTCAAATTGGATCCGGTTCCGTTTCGTGTCAAAATTTCGGTTCCGTTGAAACTCTAACTGAAACACCCCTATAATCTGAAAGTTTGTCTTATTTAAACTCTCATAATAATTAAAATTTAAAATTTAATTAAAATTTAAACTCTCATACTCTCATAATTTAAACTCTCATACTCTCATAATTTAAACTCTCATAACACTTTAGTGGATAGATCGTATAGAATAATTTTAGTAGCTCAGATAGAGTATTTAATTTTCTTCAGGATAATATTTAAAATAAAAATCCAAAATCGAAAACAAAAATTTTTTGAGGTCTAAACCAACCCATTGCCAACCCTTTGAAATCTCCTCTTACCTCCTTTTTCTTCATTTAATCGTCGTTTTTTATTTGTTTCAAACATTCTATCAAGCATTTCATCTTCATTAGGATCAGCTTTTTCTAAAGGAGACCATTTTGGGAACCATTTTGGGTTATATATTCTTTTGTTTAATTCGTTTTTCATGTGTTCCATTAATAAAATCTCACGGAATTCTTTCTCTTCTTTAATTTCAGTGCTTTCGCTGTTGTTTTCTTCAACCTAGGTAATTTTTAAAATAAAGTCGACCTCATTATAAGATGACTACTTTAAGGGAATCTAATATTTGTTGGTTGAGTAGATGAGGCTCCCAATGCGAGACAAACCAGAGCTCTTAGATAAGTCATCCTAAACTGAGGGGATAGTCCTCCTAAATTCAGTAGCTCTCCCACAATGTGGTCACCAAAAATGTAAATGAAGCAACCTAAACTGACGGGAGCAGCCCCAAGCGATGATCAACCGGCGAATCTAAATAACGGATCCTAAACGGAGTACCTAAGTCCATGTGTATCATGTATTCTATAGCGAAACTGACATGTATTTAATTTAAAAATGATTTGTATTTCAACACCCCTCTTATTATGTAAATTAAATTAATTTACCAAAACGTTTTTGCCAACCAAAAAATTAAATGGGGCTTTCTCAACTTCATAAAATTTTTCTACGATTTTGTAAATAAATTCTGGTGTTAGAGTAGTTGGAAGAATTTCAGTTTTTTTATAAATAATATTCTTTAGATATTCAATATTTTGAATATTTGGCAATGAATAGCTAGAGAATTTAATTTTAAATTAAGTAAGTTAATTTGGGGTTCAGACAATTTAGGAATTTGGAATAGATGACGTTCCCAGACGCAGATAGCTACTGTTTTTCTGTATACAAATTTCCATCTCTAGTTAATACAACTCAGTCCCTCTGCTTGATTGAGAAAGCTGGCGAGCACTACACACCAGGGAACGAGCCGTCCCGATTCCCGAAAATAGTGAATTCCCGACGTTTTTTGGGTCGGAAATCACGATTTCACGAAATCGGAAATTAAATTTTCATGGGGAATTCCCGATTCCCGAAATCAGGAAATGTATTTTTCTGTTTCGGCACCTTTTCCGAGTTTCGGCACCTTTGCCACTTCCGACCTAACTCTGATGGAAGCGCTCACTTTGTTTTCCATTGATTTTATTTAGGAATTAATTAATGTTCACCCTACCTATGTTCTTTATTATCCGGATCAAATTTTCTTTTTTCCTTTTGTAGTAAAACATCCAAAAATTTTACATTTTTTCCTTTAACTTGTTTTGCCTTATAATACTTTTCTATCAATTTTTCTTGTTTTAATTGATGATCTTTTAATATTTCCTCTCTAATTTTTGTTGATTTTTCATTGCTTCGAACACAAGCTCCTTCAGTTCCCTCACTCGAAATGTCAATTTCATAAATATTTGGAACATTTTTTCCTGTCTTCAATGCCTCGCTACAACTCAGAGTAGCTGACTAAAAATTAAATATTTTATCGAATTTTATCTAAAAAATGTTATTTTATTTAATTGATCTATAGGCGTTGAAGCAATTCAAGTAAGAAGACGTTTGGGCGCGTGCTTACAATGTTGATGAATGAGTGACACTAGGCTGTCAAAAATTTTTTACCTATGCCTTACATAGTCTTGACTATCTTCCCCATAAATTTCAAAATTCAAAATTTTAAAATAAACATTTTCCCATTTTTCACTTATTCTGATAAATAAAATGGCTATTATACAGTAGGAAAGTATATTATCGACCAGAACTTCTGAAAAACTTGACAAAAATTCTGAAATTTTGCGATAGCATAGATTACCTAATGTAAGATCCCTTTGCAAAATTTCTCGACTTTAGATGAATTCCTCGCAATTTTATAGCTAAATGCCCTCAGGGCATAATACAAAATCAGGGTAAATTTGTTAGGAATATTTCCAATATTCAACAAATTTTACTAGACGTAAAAAATTTTTTTCCAAACCTCCTCCTTCAACATAGTCTCAGCATCATTATAAATCAACTGATATTTATCATCTGGACAAACATTAACAAAATAATGAAAAGTCTCTCCCTTTCTCCCCTTACTCTCATTTCTGAAGAAAAATATTTGTTGGCTTTTTATTTTCCTTTTCCCTTTCAAAATGGATTTTAGACAAGTAATTCTTTTAAGCTTTATCCCTTCCAAATCCCCAATAAATTTAAATTGAATTAATCTTTGAGGCCATTCAATGTTTAAATGGGGGGAATATTCCAATTCTTCATATTCAAGATTTTGTGTTAATTGTTGATTTGAATTTAATATTTTATCCATTTTAAAGATGAAAACTTTGTTTTTGCCGACAAATTCAAATTCGTTGATTAACTGGATTTATTTAATTTATTTGTTGATTATGATTAGAAGGGATTAGATTAACGATCTAGGGTCCTATTATTTAGAGACCTGACTGGGTGTGTCGTAAGCGAATTGAGATCGAGAACTATCTCGATAAAACTCGATAAATCTCGACTAACTTAGATTTTTGTTAATGGGCTTGTATTAGCCTGATCCTCTGTCTTAATAATCCTTGTTTCATGGAAGTGGAATATTTATGTAAGTGGGTAAAAATACCCCCCCCCCTTCTTCACCCCTGAAATAATTTTAAAAGCGGTAGACGGAAGAGTCAGAAAAGACGCAATTATGCTAAAAGCGGGAGGGACTTCTTGCATAAAGCTTGTTTAGTCGAAGCTAAATAATAATGAAGAGTAGGCATCTAATAGGCATCTAAATAGGCATCTAGGCATAAAGCATCTTAGCTAAGAGAACCAAAAAAATTTTCTTGGTTCGCTAAGTCATCCGATTTTGCATGTGTAAAGCATTGGTTGATTAAGCGGTTATAACAGTGCCAAAAAAGAAAGACAAATAACCTACCCTTACTCCAATTTTTCTATTTTTGGTTCCAGCTTTATTCTTTAACAAATAAACTGTTAAACTAAAATGTTCATTATCAGTAAAAAGCTCGATATCCTCAAAAATGCAAACATCGTATTTTTTTGTTTTTTTCTCCAAACTTTTTTCTGAAGTTTTTAAACGAATTTTAAATCGTTCCTCAGTGCTATGGGCCAAATCATTAAAATGTTTGTATTCGCTCCCACCTTCTATCCATTCAAATTTTAGCAAAATGGTGGCGATTGAATAAATTGGACAAAAAATGATAAAAATTAAAATATGGGAAAGTGAGGGGGAATTAATAAACATTTTCTGAAAAAATTTTAAATTTCAAATTATAATTAGGGCTCGGATTTATATTTAAATAAATCACTGAAGCGACCCTGCCCGCGAACTGACCACTGTCTCTCCATTTTTTCATCACATCTATCACTGGTCATTTCTGTCTTTCTTCTACTCGAACAAATGGTCAGATACTGGTCAGTCAAGGCTTGTTCATGTCCAAGGTGTTTTGTGCCCTATTTCAATATAAATCCTAGCCCTAATATTTTAAGGTTGGCGAATCAGTCTCTGCTGGGATGGGTTTTCAAAACGAAAGCTTCCTGGATCAGGTTCCATGAAATCTGATATTTTCGGGGATAGGATTAACTGTTTAAAGGCATTTAAATGGTATCGGTCAGGGGCCAAGATGAGCGGCCCGTAATTCCCGTAATCGTGAATTTATTTTTTATTTTGACTGGCCCATGGACAGATTGAAGGTTATAGGAACAACGAATAAATTCTTCCTACCCTCCTCAATTATTAAAGAAGATCAAAGTTATAAGACTTGAGAAAAGTTCCAAGAGACTTGAATGAATAGAAACGTTATAGAAAAATCCTATGTCATTATGGGATAGGATTAGGCAACAAAAAATGCCTTACCAGCAGGCTTTTACCAGCAGGCTTCACTTGACTTTTCATTTTGTTAATTTTTAGACTTGATTTTCTCCTCAATTATTAAAGAAAATCAAAGTTATCAAAGTTAAGAATTTTATTTCCATTTAAATAAAATTCTAAGGGGATTTCATGAACACGAGTAATGAATGAGGATGATTTAATTTAAAGGAAAAAACAATTGGCAAATAAATTAAAAAAATAAATTTTAAGAAATTAAGGGATGCCCTGTCTGCCTATTAATTTTCAATGAAATTTAGCAATAACTTTGAAAAATAATTTTTTGAGAAATATTTAAGTGGGGATGCCCTTTGTTAATGGGAGTAGAAAATAATATTGAGAGCTCAGGATTTTAGAAAAAATATACCTAAATTAAATTTAGTTTAATTTTTACTTAGTATATATTTTTTAATTAGGTAATTATTGAAAAATATCCCTGAATTAAATTAAACAAAAAAATTTTTAATTTTTACTTAATATATATTTTTAAATTAATTATTAAAAATTTATTTTAATAAATAAAAATAAAATTAAGAGGAGAGTGCGAAGCTCTTGAATGGGAAAAAGACTCCCCTTATGTCTCTCCTCCTTACTCTCTCTCCCTTTAATTCCACTATGCTAAAAGACATTCAATTCTTAGTAAAATCAAAACACATTTTTTTATTTTAAAAGTGCAAGCTTAATGATCGGACATTTTGAGTGGGGATGCCCTTTAATTGTTTATTTGCACTTTATTAATAAAATTTTTTTTATTTTTTTTTATTTCCATAAAGGCTAAAGAACGCAAAGAGACATGAGAAAATTCCAAGAGACTTGAATGAATAGAAACGGTATAGAAAGAGCCAATGTCATTATGGGATGGGATTAGGCAACAAAAAATGCCTTTCCATCAGGGATCTAGCCCACTCGATTCCCGAAAATCGGTAATTGAATTTTATGTCGGCTAGATCCCTGCTTTCCATATACTTTGGAGCTGTCATTTTGTGGTATTTTAGGACAATTACATATTTTAGGAAATATAGGCTAGAAAAGATTCCCATAATTTCCTGATTTAAGAAGAAGTATAATTCAATTTTTGTTTTAGTTAATTGGATTATTCCATTACCTGGCTTATTCTAATCCGCTTTGTTCCTGATCTGTTTTGTATTGGAGTCACTATAGTATAAAATACACTAGCGTCAGTCTAGTTGAATCATACTAATCCGGCTAGTCCCTAATCCATTCACCTACATTGTACATTTCTATCTGGGATAAACTGGTATCCCTGTGCACGTCGACATTGGTAAAACCTCGGACAACCCTTGGACATAACATGATCTCCTCGTCTGATCCAGGAAAATTTTAAATGTTTGTCCAATTCATATGATTTAAGCCTGTTGCCATTCAAAGTAAATAAATATGCACTTTTTCCGCGCTTTTTCAAAGGAGACAAATATTTTATCCACGTGAAAACAAAATAAATAAAAATTATTATTAAATTACTTCCTTGTTGTAATAATTTTTTAATTAAAAAAATTTTTTGCTCCAGAGAATTTAGAATGAGTATTATGGTAGGGCCGCTCTCCAAAAGCGCGGTCGGCCATAATGGATCAAAGCCATAAGCCATACTTACTTTAAGATTTCCAAATCTTAACTTTGTGCGCTACCTTCCGTTTAAAAACGAGGAGTAATACCTGGAAATTTACAAGGTTCCTTTACTCGGGTATTTAAACCAGACCTGCCCACGGATATGGATACAGATAATATCAAAATGCCTGCGGATATCCGCCTGTATCCGTCTGTATTCACCGTAAATATGCGGATACGGATACCAAGATCAGTATCCGTGACCAGGTCTGATTTAGACTTGGTTTAACCAAAACTATTTAAAATTCACAAAAATTCTTCATAGATTACTTTTAATTCTCCCTTCATTTTTTAATCTCTAATGCATATAAAAATAAAAAAAGAAGAGAGTAATTAATGTCCAAAAAGGATGGATAAATACCACCACCACAGCATTAATTCTCCCCAAAAACAGGCTTCAGACAGCAATCAAATCCATAAAAGAATGATGGGAAGATGAAAAGAAAGAAGAATAAAATTAAATAGAAAAAAATATATGCAATTTATTATTTTTTTAATCCTCTTATAAAGCCTGTTCCTTCCCTTCTATAAGCTGTGATTGAGTAATGAACACTCGTCGTTCAATGATTTATTTTCTTAATGATTTTCTTAATGATTCTTTGCTTCTATTGAAGCTGATATAGTACAAATAATAATTAAATTACTATCCAAGTATCAACTAAAACCTCCAAATTTTCGGAGACACTCCACTCTTTCCATTCCCTTTCTTTTAAGGACAATAGAAAAATATTTTGCCTGAGGGGATATTCCATTCAAGCATGTTTAAATAGCTATTTGGCTATTATTCTCGTGAAAATGGGTTAATAAATTAAATATTACATATGTTACACATATGTATTTACAAGAGCTTATTTGGTAATTCCCACTCTGATCCCCTAATCTTATTTAACACAATAAAATCGGACCTAATTTAATTGGCATATGAAGGAAGAGTTTGCAAAAGTTTAAAAATATTTTGCCTGAGGGGATACCGAGCAGGATTCGAACCTGCGACCACATGCTAGTTGTTGCTAGGCGCTTTCGCTCACTATATGCAGAAGCTCTACCTCTAAGCTACCGGGGCCCCATGCTGCTGGGTGAATCATCCTTACAATATGAAGGAAGGTGATATGAATGGAGCCAATATTCAGTCTAAAATACGCATGAAGGTGTCCCATTTCCGCTCTTAAAGTGTCTCAGACACCGTATCACTTTGCGCTTTTAAACCGACAAACAAGAATGTTATTTGTTGGTTTATCTATTTCAAGTTTTATAATATCCTTGGTGTCATGTCCGATATTCATACTGTGGAAAAATTGTTTGGATGGGAGTTGGAATGGAACCATCATGGA
Source organism: Meloidogyne arenaria (assembly GCA_036172955.1). Classification (NCBI taxonomy): domain Eukaryota; kingdom Metazoa; phylum Nematoda; class Chromadorea; order Rhabditida; family Meloidogynidae; genus Meloidogyne; species Meloidogyne arenaria. The sequence continues at coordinate 3,246,415 of JARQAB010000032.1, read as the reverse complement.
ATGAGCCCAGACCGAAGCACAACCGACTGTGCCACCATCCAACCCAATGCTGGGTTATTTTATTTTTATTTATTTTCTTTCTGCAATTGCGGACACAACACTTGGAACTATCTCTAGATAATAAATAAAAAAATTTTTTCACGACTTCCAGTAATGGATAAAAAAGTAATTAAATTTTTATGTCAGTGAAAGTAAGCACTGTCGTAAGACAACTTGTTCAAACCTAAATATTTTACCCATCTCCAACTCGTTCAAAAAAAAATTAAATAAAAAATAAATGGTTAGATTAACTGCTTTAACTATTTATTACAAAAAATTCCATCCTTCTTGCGCAAGATTTTTATTTCATTTTTATCCTTTATTAGCCATAAAATTTTATTATCAGATTATTATGTTAATTATATTTTTGAATGAACTAACAAATTTAAATTACACTTTTATTTGTTCTCGTATTTTTAATAGTATTATGGTTTTTAATTTTCTAGGTAAGTGTTAATTTTTAATTGGGTTAGTTTCAAGGATCGGACAAAAATGTTTGTTATCTAGCTCGATTTTCGAAATAACGATCGTGATTCTCATAAGACCCTACCAGTCCGTTTTCTATTATGGGAGGGCTTAGCTCAACTTAATAAAAATTCGAGTTTATGAAACCACATAACGTGGGCTACTGAAGTTTCCTTTCCAAGACAAGTTGATAGAGCAAAAATTTAAATGAATGAGTTAAACCCCGATAATAACAGCAGGCCTCACAGAGTAGCCTAAATGTTTAAAAGGAAAATTCACAGATGGCTGGGAGCTAGGGAAATTTCTAAGTAGCTATCAATCCATTATCACTTCAAAAAAATTTTTAGTCAAAATTTGCCAAGCCAATTATGCGGGAATTTCGTTGGGTAGCCTAAATGATGCAGATTTTGCTAATGCAGAAAATTTAAGTAAAGAGGAATTATATAGAGAAATGACATCTGAAGAAAAGGTTGTTTTTTACTTAATATATATTAATTGAAATTAAAAATTATAAAGGAATGGGTGTATCGTTCAGAAATTCGATGGGCCGCAGAACGTAACAAAATTGTTGATTCAAGTTTTAGATCTAAAAGGAATGGCGTGAGCCGTTCACAAAAGCTTTGGCCGAATGGTCGAATACCGTACATGATTAGTTCTCAATATACTCCTCATGAGAGAGCTTTGCTTGCAAAGGCGGTTAAGCAGGTGGAGAAATTTGAATAATTGATAAATCATCACAATATCGAGTTCAATCTAAGTTGAAAATTTAACAATTAGAAAGAGCCTGGTGTCCGAAATATTCTCAGGAGTCGTACCTGGAGAAATCTCCAGAAAATTGTAAGATTTCCAAGGGCATTACTTCCCTCACCTAATTTTAATAAGTCATTTTATACAGTATCATGACCGATCGTGTGTTCGGTTTGTTGCTAGAACACCTGCCGATGGGTAAAATTATTTTAGAAAATTACTATTATCTCTTAAAAATAATTTAAAGTGACTATCTATTTGTTGGAAAAGTGGACGGCTGTTTTTCTGAGGTTGGCAAAACCAGCGGTGTTCAAGTTCTCTCACTAGACAATGGGTGCATAATTAATTATAAATAATTTTTGTAATGTCAGTAACAGTTTTTAGCTGTATGGATTATTCAACAATAATACACGAGGTGTTTTTGGTATAAACCAGATAATACAGAAAATTACAGATAATGCATGTTGTTGGATTTTATCATGAACATGGCTAGTTTTTAAACTAAAACTATAGTTATAACGGTCTTGTATATATTCCAGCTAGATAAGCAAGAGACACGCAAAGATGCTCAGCCATCTTACAGGAATCGAACCTGCTTCCATAATTGTAGCTTTGCTAGAGCCTTTACTTTGAGTTAGCGGGGGTGATTTCTCCTCTAATATGTCTTAAACTCCTTCGTAAATTTTAAATGTTAGCCAGCTAGATATCTCCTCTTTACAAAGGAAATTCTAAAGATAATTTTATCCCCTCAATAGCCTCTAATCCCTCAGTAGCTTCCAAAGAAACAAGTTTAATTTTTAAAAATCCAAAAAACTAGTTCTTCGACATAAAATTATTTTTTTTTAGAAAGATGGGATCGAGATCAATATATAGACATTATTTGGCACAATATCGATAAAGGTAGTAATAAAATTCGAAAATTTTTTCAAAATATTGCATAAATATTTCAAAAAATTATTTAAAAATCCGCTCCTTTTTAATGTGCGCTTGACCAATTTGGAAAAATGGATTTGAGCAAAACTAGTTATTATGGACAACCTTACGATTACAAATCTATTTTGCATTATGTAATTAAATTTTGAAAGATTTATTTCAAAAAAATAAAATTAAAGGACAGTCTAGCATTCAGTAAAAACGGCCTCCCAACAATGCTCCCAAAAAAGACAGGTTAGCATATTTGCTAGTTTTAAATTTAAATTAAATTTTTCTTTGTTTTGCGACTACAATTGGCAATGCTAGAGATTTTAGTGATATGTAAGAATTTGAATTAATGTTTGAAAATCTCATGCCTAAGATACAGTATCCAAGTTAAAATGTGGCACTTTGCCAATGGGGTGTGCCAACCATGGCTAGATAATTTTAGATTTTAAAAGCGGAATAAAATAGAAAAGTGTAAGATATAATTAGAAAAGCTAATGAAGGCGAACAAGCGGAAGAATACCTAGCCCTGATGCAAAAGCTTCACCCCAAGACCATGACCGAAAAAACACAAGAAATGTCTTGGAATCAAGACTCAAGACCAAAAGTCTTGGAAGTCTCTAGAGGGAGTCATCCTTTGATGTTCCACAAATTCGGAGGTTATTTACCTATTTTTCTTATATAAAAAAGAGGTTCCAAAACTTAAATTAGAAAGGATGACATTTGATCCAAATACTTTACTAAAAATTATTTAAAAATTTCCTATTTAAAGTGATTTGGCCAAAATAAATAAAATGTATAATTGTCAACAACAGTCACAACAACAAAATACCCAACAACAAAAAACTTCCTTAATTGCGCAACACGCGGCTACTAAATCAAAAACACAAATATTGCCTCCATTTTCGTTGTTAATTGCAAGCGAAGGGAATGGAAAAAAGGGAGGAGTAGGGAATGTTGGTGTACTTACTAAAGTTGATGAAAAAGGAAAACCTCAAGGAATTAATAGGAATTTTCAAGGTATTTGAGAGTTGAAAGGAAAAAGACATTTTATCCCAAAATAGCTTAAAAATTAAGCCAGGAATTCTGCTTGATTCTAAATTGAATAAAACAAGAGTCAGTATTTCCGGAAAAATAACTAATTTTGATGATAATAGAGTGAGATGCCGTGTACCATGGGTATTCGTTAACAAGGGTGTGCATGTTGAAAGGAAATACTTGGAGATTTTTAACTAAGTTCGGATAAATAATTATCGAATTTTGACCTATCCTTATAGTAGGGATCGTTAGAAAATGCCAAAGGTTTCAAAAATCAGAAATGTTTGAGTGCGGAAGTGACGCAAATTGGGAGTCACTTCCGATCTCCCTCTATAGATCACCCAATCACTACCCTACCGTATCCTTCGTAGATACTTTCTAATAGAGAGTACCTCCCTATTAAAGTAATAGAAAAATAATTTTAGGAGTATGTGAGGACAAAATAACAGTTTGTTGGTGGACTCAGGACCGCTGCTTTGCTCCAAACATTTTTCAAATCATGAGGACATTATGTCCCAAAACTTGTCGTTTTTGCTAATTCAAAATTTTCTTTATTTTTTATTTAAAGAATTTTTTTCAATAAAATTTTTTTATTTATTCTTCACAGCCTTTTTAGCATTCTTCTCTAAAATTAAAATATATTTAACTTTAAATTTAATTTTTACCAAACGATTTTGCGGCTTTTTGAGTTTTATTTATTCCTTTGTGTGCTGCTTTACTTAAGTCACTAGCACCACTATGAACTGAAAAATAATTTTTATGACACTCGTTATAGGACCTGTTTTTTTGCCACCTTCGTTATTCTTATGTTTACTCTTGTGATAAACAAGTTAATCTTTCTTTTGTTATTCAGTTAGTCACTAGGTTAGACCGCACTCTGTGACATTACAGCTTCGTTCTTGTAAAGGATGGGCCCTTCCACGCGGAGGACGTAAGAAAACGGATGGAAATAATAAAACGAATAAATAAAGGTTCCTATACGGAATTATAAAGATAATCTATTCCAAAAGGATTTTTTAATTAAAAATTAATTTTACCAGCTCTCTCCGTTTTATTCACAATTTTATGTGCAGTGTTAGAAGCGGAAGAGTTTGCTTACAAATAATTTTTAATTAATTTATTTGAAGGATTAAATTAATACTTTGACGGTGAAACAAGTTCCTTGACCGATTTGCGATTTTTTCAAACTACAAGAAAGAAATTTATTCGTTAAATTACGGATATAATCTCAGGATATTCGGATCCCGATACCCCAAAACGCCAATCTTAATTGATCATGTTAAGGAAGCAAGCAAGAAGATTTATTCGTTAAATGAGGAAAACCTGGGACCGTTATCAGAAAAATTCAGTGCCACACTCATGTGCGGCACCAAAATGGTAAAAAAGTGTTTGTTCAGTTATTGGCCTTTGGTAATCCGAGCAATGTTCGCGAATTGTGGGAAAGGTTCCTGCGATCGTTATCTTCTTTGTAAATCTCAAAATCCCTATCTGGTAACTGACTAGCTGGATTTCCTTTCCTTACATTAAAATTGAAATTTAAAAAAACCTACAATATTTGGCATTCTGATTTTTTAAAATTTTTAATTTAAATATTTTTTAATTTGAGAAATAAGGCAATTATTTAATTAAATTCGTTGAATAAATAGAAACAGGTTTTTATTTTAATTTAATCAAAATCACATGAAAATTTTGATAGAATATTGGTAAATTGAAGGGAAATTTTTAATTTAAAGAATTGATTTTTGTTTGCCAGAATATATTTTATAATTAATTTAAAGGTTTTTGTGGGAGAGCGACACTTTCGCAACGACATTTGCGAACATTAAGGATATGTTTCTGATTTAGGCCTAGTATAAGGGTACTGTATTCCCACTGAGAAGTATTTTAAAAATTAGGCAAGGTAGTAGAGAAGACTAAATACCGTTTGATCCAATCTCAAAAATCGCTTAATTTTGTCCGAAATGTCGGTCCGTAAATGTCGTTAAGGCTTATTTTCTTCATTCACTTCTCGACAATTATTCCTTCAATTTCTCGGTTCTTTCTTTATCTTTTCTTAATTTTTCACATCCGTGTTAACTTTGTCTATTCCGAAATTTTGTTTTCCACATTCAGTTTGGGTTATTGTTGGTGCTTGCCTTTAAATTTAAATATTTTTTAAGTCTATATTAATTATTTAACCATCCAGCAAATGCAGTAAAAGTAGCACTTCCGTTACAGTTTTTCCACCAAAGTGGTGTTCCGCCTTAAATAAAAATTACTAGACATTGGAGTAGGGGAGATGCTATCGCCCGGACTTTCTCCCCAATCCCAATCCAGGCTCTCCCTTTCCTTTCAGATGTCAAAAGATTTATAACTGAGAAGGAAAAATAAGCGATTGTCCCTCCAAAAATGTAAGGAATCACATGAAAAGTGAGGAGTCCATTTAGAGTAAATCTGACACTTAACGTCGAAACCCTCGACCTTAGTGGAGTAGGGGAGATGCTCAGATCAGATCGCTCGGTCTGATCTGAGACCGAGCGATTATGGATATTTTAAAAATTAGAAATATTACCGTTAGGTTTGGTTGCGCCTATATCTCCATTCTTTCCTGTAATTTCTTCTAATTCGTCTTGACGTGTCATAATTCCAATTTGGACATTATTATTAATATTCTAAAATTAAATATTTTTTTATTAATCTCGCCTTCAATCTTCCCTTTAAAATTCAAATAATTTACCTTAAATTGAGTCAAAAATCGAGTTAGACAATCAACATTACTTTGAGCATCCTCCGTCCACCCAGAATGTAAATTACTTAAAATTACTATCCAGATAGTTTTTATTTGCAAATTTGCGTCATTTATAGCTTTTAAGGTGTAATCGATCTAATTATTAAAATTAATAAGTTTAAATAAAAATACGAGGACCTGTGCATCAATATTTTCGTTTAATTGGGCATAACGAGGCACGAAATAGGCATCTACATCAAGTCCTATAAAAATATAGAAATAAGGAGAAGTTCCCTTATAAGGAGGTGGATAAGGTAGCGTTAATCCATTCAAACACGCCCTTTCAAACACGCCCTTAATCATGGTCCCTAAACAATAAAAGTTCTTGGCCTTATTTATAGTTGAACAGAAGAAACGAGGAGGATATCCGAAGATTTTCCTGGAAACGATAACGCTATTGAGAACTGCTGATTGCGGCTAGAAAATTTACTTGAAAGCACCTATGAAAATTTGCTTTCAATTAATCATGAAAATTTTAAATTTTCATAAAGTTCCCGACTACATACATATAACCCTGTAGTCAAAAATCTTTTAGAGAGTTAAATAAAATTCTATCCAAAAATATATGACAACACCGTAAGTAAAAAATTCTGAATTGTTAACGAAAAAAATATGTATATAAATAATAAAATAAAAATATTTTGATATATTAAGTAGAACAACCCCGAACCTTTAAACAATTATGGAAACAATTTATTCTTATCATTCACTAAGGATAAATTTTTTATATCTCCCGTATTTGATCGTACATTTTACATTAGTTTTTAAATTTTTTCCTAGATAGATAGTATTTTCTTTTATCGAATAATCTCGTGTATTCCAGCAGAGTTTTAAATCAAATCTGGTAAACAATTAGCAGATTTTGCGGTACTTTGTGTTAATCTTGGAGAGGAAAATTTACTAGACAAGCTGACCAATTTAGAAATTATTTTATTAGTTTTTTAAACCTAGAATGGATAATTCTCGAAGAATGGATAATTTTCGATAATTATCGATAAAATCTACTTAATATAATGAAATTAATTAATATTTTATTTAAGTTTATTGTAAATTATATATACACCTCGTGTTGTTCCGCATATTATAGAAAATGTATTTTTGGATAGGGAGATGCAAATAACTCCCTAATATTTGTGCGCCGCGACGTTTTATTGCATTGAACTAAAGAATGTGGTAGCAATGGAGTGTGCGCAAAAATTATCGTGTCGCGCACCCGTGGGCAGAGGCTATTTTATCAAATTTTTGAAACGCACAAAACCTTTTTAACCAAATACCTAATCTAAACATTTCAAGGTGCTGCCCGTTTTTTAAGGGTTTGGTTAAAATAAAAAAATTTTTTTGTTAAACTCTAATTAAAATATTACATCTCTTTAGAAGACAGAATCATATTTAATTTTAATTTACTTTTATAGTACCTGCACTATTAGCATTGAGCATATTTTGAATTCCCGCTTGATCTACTGCACTTTCCAGACTAGTTCCATCACTTGGAATGTCATAAAGAGCTCCATTAAATACACGCCCAATAAAAAAATTCTTTAAAAAAATTATTTTAATCGAAAAAAATTAAAATTACAGCAGATGATTTAGCTTGAGTGAAGGTTTCAGTAGTTATATTTTGAACTGAGTCAAAGCCTTGGGTTGTTGCTTTAACAAAATTGAATTCTTGTATTGTTAGAATTATAAAATTTATTATTAAGATATTTAAAAACATTTCTAAAATATTTTTCAAAATTTTTTTCTTTGAATAATTCAAGCTGAGAGCAAGAGAGACACGTTATTTCAGTCCCAATGTTCTCCTATTTTAACTATAACTTTTTTTATTCTCAACAGATTTTAATAATTCTTATACCATTCGAAAGCTCTGAATGTGCAGATTATTAATCCTTAGCAGGATCAATCTGATCAAATTATTTATTATAAAGTTAATTCAGAGATTGTGCTCCCGTGAATTTTTTTGATATTATTTTGAGGTAACTTTTAGGGTCATAATATTATCATAGTAATATCATCAGATTTTTCTTCTTGGAAATAATAATCCTCACATTCAGAGCTTTCGATCGGTATAAGAATTACTCAAATCGGTTGGTAAATATAATAGTTATGGTCCAAAATAGGGAATTTGTATGCGAAGAATATGCCCCATCTACATATTAATAAATAAATTATTTAATTTAAATTTTATTTGAATTAATTAATTAAATTTTGTCAATAGCTTTAGAGAGTAGAGATTAATTTATTTTTTTATTAATTTCTTTTTTTAAATTATATTTTAAATGAGTAAATAAATAATAATTTTTAGAATTTATTTTTGGGTATTTATTAAGCGCTAAAACAAATAATAAAAATAATTTTTATTTTTCTATTTAATATTTTCTATTAATAAAATATTTAATTTTTGCAAAAACCTTAATAAAAAATAAATGAAATTTTTGGCAAATTTTTGAATTTCTAAAAATGGCAAATTAACAGCTTAAATTTTTATTTTCCATCCATTTATGGATACAAATTTGAAGGAAAAATTAGATAGAAAATATGGCAAATTGATTTTATACGTTTTTAATTTTTTATTTATTTTTTAAATTGAATAAAATATTTGGATGATAGTTTTTAATTTGCTAACCATCATAATTAGATGATTAGCAGAAAACATTATTTATGATAGGACCGAGGCGAGATCTCGATCGAAATCTCGGATACCGATCTCAGCTCTTGTACGACAACCACAGTTGATTTATATTCATTATCCCAATGAAGGCGAAGTATGATCTTTATTTAACTTTCTGTATTTTGTTAAGGGCAGGATTCGAATCTGCGACCTCTTAGGAGCTATTGCTAGGCGCTTTCGCTCACCACATACAGGAGCTTTACCATTGAGCAAAAGGTAAACCATTCAAAAATATTCTGCCGTAAAAAAAGACCTCTTCACAAAAATTGGCTTTAACTGTAATATAAGTAAAATGATAAATATATTTTTACATATTAAGTAGAGACCGGATCGATACGATATATCGATAAAAAATATAGATGTCGGTATTTTTCGATATCAATACCGATATTATACACTGATTAAATTAAGACAAGAAATTTTTGAGAATATAACGGAAAGGTACCCAATATTTAAAGGGATATTAGAAGGTTACAAGATATTAAACTAAACATTTATGATTCGATTTAATCAATTTATAATAGTTAAAAGGGGAATTCATTACAAAATAGAGAGAGGTTAATTAAAAAACAAATTTATTTGAGAAAAAATGCATACATATACCGTAAACCTTCTAATAGAAACACAGTGCTTCTATTTTTCGATACCCACGTAGGGTGTGCTTCTATTAGGGGCTGCTTGAAATGGAGACTGTGCTTGTATTTTTCGATGCTCTCGTAGAGATGTGCTTCTATTAAAGATATGCTTTTATTAGAATTATTTATATTACTTTCTTTTTAACTTTTATTCAACAAATATATATTTTATAAAATATAAGGGAGAAAGAACCGACCAATTCTTTGTCGGAATTGAGATTGAACGAATGAACTTATTTGGCCAACGGAGCAGGACTAATGGGCGCGGCCGAATGGGCGCGGACGAATGGGCGCGGCCGAATAGGCGCGGAGACAAATGGGCGCGAGACGAATGGGCGCGGGACGTTTGGGCGCCCGAAATTATTTTTTCCTAGAAATTTTTTTCTGATTTTTCTGTTCTGATTTTTTCTTCTGATTTTTCTGTTCTGATTTTTCTGTTCTGATTTTTTCTTCTGGTTTTTTTGTTCTGATTTTTTCTTCTGGTTTTTTCTGATTTTTCTTCTTATTTTTTTGTTGTGATTTTTTTGTTGTGATTTTTTGTTCTGATTTTTCTTCTGATTTTTTGTTCTGATTTTTCTTCTGATTTTTGGATATAGTATAGTATACCGGTGGAAAGGTTTCGACAAAAAACCAATACCATTCGATTCGTGGCTGTATATGAAAGGAATGCGGCACTCAATTTTTTCCCTTATTCTTAAAAATGGTTAATTTTCTTATATTTTTCTCTCTATTTTTGATTTGTGCCTTAAGAATATTAAGAATATCTGTCCGCCTTCGTCCGTATTGGTTCTGTCTGTGTTCGTCCGAGTTTTGTCTGTCTGTGTTCGTCCGTGGTTTGTCAATCCGACACATCAGTCAGTTAAAGGACGGACACATTGGACATACATCGGGCAGTCAAAACACGGACAAACATCGGGCAATCAAACGAACGAAATTAAAAAATTAAAAGAAAACTAATCCTTTTGCATTTATATTCTTAAGGCACAAATCAAAAATAGAGAGAAAAATATAAGAAACTTTAACCATTTTTAAGAATAAGGAAAAAAATCGAGTGCCGCATTCCTTTCATATACAGCCCGATTCGTCTTGGCGAGTTGAGTCGAACCGTACCACTCTTTTTTTCGAGATGCCTGTGGACTGAGATATAGGTCCCCGAAAATCGAAAAACCATATGGGGGAGTAGGTTTGTGTGCTTCTTGCGTTTTGCGTGTTTCACAATTGCCTCCTGCGCTCACCCCTGCTCCGAAATGAGTGAAAATGGAATAAATTGAAAGAAAATCAGAACAAAAAAATCAGAACAGAAAAATCAGAACAGAAAAATCAGAAGAAAAAATCAGAACAGAAAAATCAGAAGAAAAAATCAGAACAGAAAAATCAGAACAAAAAAACCAGAACAGAAAAATCAGAATAAAAAAATCAGAACAAAAAACCAGAAGAAAAAATCAGAACAAAAAAACCAGAAGAAAAAAACAGAACAGAAAAATCAGAACAGAAAAATCAGAAGAAAAAATCAGAACAGAAAAATCAGAAAAAAATTTCTAGGAAAAAATAATTTCGGGCGCCCAAACGTCCCGCGCCCATTCGTCTCGCGCCCATTTGTCTCCGCGCCTATTCGGCCGCGCCCATTCGTCCGCGCCCATTCGGCCGCGCCCATTAGTCCTGCTCCGTTGGCCAAATAAGTTCATTCGTTCAATCTCAATTCCGACAAAGAATTGGTCGGTTCTTTCTCCCTTATATTTTATAAAATATATATTTGTTGAATAAAAGTTAAAAAGAAAGCTATCCTTTTACTTGGTGGATCGGCGCAACTCGGGGTGGGTTACCACCAGCAGAAGTGGGTCGGAACAGTCAGAGGTGTCGCAAATCGTAAAAGCCGGAAATCGGAACTGGTTCAAAAGTCGGAACTCGGAAATCAAAATTTTTTCGAAATCGGAAGGAAAAAACGTCGGAAATCGGAATTCTGACACACCTCTGTTTACCCTCTTGGGGCCCAACGCCGACTAGCTTCTGTAAAAGTGGTTAGGATATTATACATAATATAATTTTTTCAAAAATCATCAAGTTTTAATCATTTTTATTCAATGAATTTTCAAGAAAGTTTGACCATTTATAGTAAGTTCTCCCCATTGAATAACATTTAAGTTGATGAGAAAACATCAATCTATAAGTATATTCATTTCCAATACATCGGCTAATTAGTCGGCTACACTCAGCCAATCTGTGAGCCCCTTCAATTAAACCTAATCTTTGTTGATTATATCGAAGTAAAATATTTGTATATTTATTAGATTCATTTAAAAGTAATTCCTTTCCTTCAACAGACAAGCCTTTAGCACCTTTTTTGAAAAATTTTAAGTTTATCTAAATTGACTTTAAAAATGAAATTTAATAGTTCAAAGATTAACACAAAAAAAAACCCAAAATTTGCGTATTGTTTGCCAGATTCACACTAGAATTCAGCGGGATCAGGATTTCGCCAGAAAACCGGGATCGAGATTTTGGAATACTGAGCCCGATCCCGAATGTGTGATATGGATTGGCCGCAACCGGGATCGGGATTTATCCTTCGGTCTCGGGATCGGCGGTACGACAATTGAGGACGACGATTGCGGATATAAAATTTTTTTTAATTTAAGATTTTTTAAAGTTTTAAGTGCACATCAGTCTAAAAATGTTTTGGAAACAGTAAGAAGTCTGAAACTGACAGCCTGGACTAAAAAACAGGATATCATTTCAATCATTTTAAAAAATTTTTAAAAATTTTTAATCCTCAATTGTCAAATCCGGAATTGTCGTCAGCATTTGTTGTCTGTAATCGTCATTTTCGCAATCGCATCCGCACGTGAGTATCCGCAATTGTCGTAACACCAGGGGATCAGCAAAATCGGGATCGGGATTCAAAAAATACGGGATAATCCCGCCCGATCGGGATCCCGATTATAAGCTCTCGGCAAACATATTATTTTGCCAAGTTAAAACCTAGATGAGTAAAATTTTGCAACTATTAAAGTTATACTATATTAAATTTCTTACTCGATCTAGTAAGAATAATAGCTATTAATAAAGCATATTCAGTTTTTGTTAAAGCAACACTTTTAAAATGAGCAACTGATTTTGTAAATAAAATTTCTGCCCATTTAATCATTCTAAAAATTAAAGAAATATTTTACATCATTTTAGATTAACCGAGCATCATTTATAAATAAATCATTCTTTATTATAGCTAGAGCTGGCATAACACAATCTTTACGTGTCCACGTTTCAGAGCCTAATTCCCAAGCTAGGTAAGAGCCAGTAAATGAAGTAAATACATAAGAAATGTGCCTTATAAGTGCAATCTATTTTATAAAAAGAAAATATGTAGGGTTATTTAAATTAGTTTTAACACAACACTTATACATTAAGGGTGTCGGATCCGGATATCCGGATCAAAAAAAGACCGGGTATCCGGAATACCGATCCGGATATCCAAAGATTTCGGTTCGGATACCGGATCCGGATATCCAAAGATTTCCAATTATTTGACAACCTTCTTATACTTACGTTGTTTAACATAGAACCCGCCCCAGAATATATCATAATTGTATGGTCTTTTTTAAGCTAAGTTAAGCTGTAGCCACTGCTGCTAGACTACTAGGAAACTTAACTAAAATCATGCTCACTGGGTACTGGTCTCAATGGAGGGAAGAAAGTCGTGGCAATGCATTAATAAAAAATGGACTCTTGTAGATTCAATTAAGACTAAGCTTTACGAACACATGCCAGAAAATTATTGGTTTGATAAGAAAGTAAAATTTGAAGAAAAGGATTCTTAATAAGGATGTAATAGTCAAATTCATTCGAGACCATCTCCTCGGAATCAAGAGAGGTTTGCATTATACACGCTGCCCCCGGTGTATTTTACTGCCACAGTGTCTTAATACCCACTCAGCTATTCACTCTGCAGCTAGTTTTACAAAAAGAAAATAATGTTATCTAAATTAGTTTCAAGCTTCTCAATTCTCATACACCTTCATATAGATTGTATATACCTGATCAGATAAAGTCAATTTTTCAAAAACAGGCATAAATTTAGCTATACAAACCAGCAAAAGTCTGTCAACTAATAAATATTTGTGATAACGATCGTTAAACATTCCTTCATTTTCTACTGAAGATTCCCAATTTTTTAATTCAACAAAAGGTATTGGAATTGGATTTGGCTTTAAAACAAAATTAAATTTTATTAAACTAGTAAGAGCGAGGTAAAAGTTTAATCCCGGGCAGGCTTCGATCCTGCGACCTCCTGGCAGCAGAGGTGGGTCGGAATTCCAACTTTGAGCCAGTTCCGATTTCCGGCTCTTCCGATTTCCGACATCTCTGACTGTTCCGTCCCACCTCTGCCTGCCAGTTATTGCTAGGCGCTTTCGCTCACCACGTACAGGTGTTCCAGCAACTGAGCTGCCGGGACGCTGCTTTCACCTTCCCTTTTAGTAGATCTTAAACCCCCGCAGTCAGCGTTTTAAATGCTAGTCAGCTGGATCTTTCTTTTCCTTACTAAATTAAACTAAAATTTACCGAGAAATTATCAGTTAGATTAAAAATGTTAAAATTAGCCAAAATTATTTCTTCAAAGAAAATCGGGCCTTTAAGGAATATATCATCCAAGTCATTAAATGCATGCATAATACGTTTTTTGGCTTCAATAATTGGTAAAATTGAGTTTATGAGGTTTTTGTCTTCGATGGATATGTCGACAATTGGGTGATTTGAAAACTTAAAAATAGAGAGTAGATTAGATCCATTTAATACTGTAAGGCATATCCGTATTAATTAGACATTCATTAGTTACAATTTATTATTATATTTTACATAATATTATATTTTATATTATTATTATATTTTATATAATATGTTCCATGCACTTATATAAATCCTTTCCCCTTTCTTACAATCAGTTAGGTAGTTATTATTAGATGTCGGCGCAGGACAGGATCCTGAACAGGTATCAGTTACTACATATTTTTGAAAATCCCGAAATCCTGGACAGGATCCTGAAAAAAAATGACAGGATTGTCAGGATTTTCAGGATTAATCCTGCAGGATCCTGTCCTGGTCGAAATTTTAAAGCCAATCCTTTTACAGGATCCTGCAAATGTGATTTTACCGACCTCTAGTTATTATTATGCATGCTTATATTCTTAGTCGTTTTTCCCTTTTATGCTATAATCACACAAAAATGTGCATACTCTATCCTATGGTTTTTCGATATTTGGCGACCTATATCTAGGCCCACAGGCATCTCCGGAAAAAAGAGTAGCAACGTTCGACTCAACTCGTCGAGACGAATCAAATGGTATTGGTCTTGTATCGAAACTAAAACACCTGCATGCTAAGCTATATCCTTTTGAATCTTAAAATCGGAATAAAATCAATCTTTGATAGGGTTGTCTTATAATTATTTAACAGAGTATCTAAGCCTAATCAAATAATTTAAAATGATTTGAGAAAAATAGGATTTTACAGTACCTTTTCCCTATTTAAAAAATAAATTTAGTACGTTAATTTCATTTTTTTGTTCTTCCATAGCTTCCCGGCACACATCTTTACGTACATATCCAATATCTAAGATTATTTTCAAATTAATTTTTAAATATTTTGACAAACCCAATTTTTTCATTCCAACAGAAAAACATTTATCAAGTCTACACTTTTTACATTTTTCCCAATTTCTTTGAATTTTCGACTCTTTTAACAACATTTGTTTATGCAAACATTTACATATATTATATTTACTCTTTTTTTCGTTTTCAAGATAACGCCTTTAAAAAAGAATTTTTTCATATTAAAAAGAATTTTTTCATATCAGTGAATGAGACCAATGGCAACTTTTTTAAAATTATGAAAGGAAGAAATGACTGACCATTTCGTACTTCAACTGAATCGCGGACGGGGGGAGGGACGCAATAATTACCAGCAAATAAAAAATACCTGAAAAAAGCTCCACAAGCCCTACATGTACAAACTCCATAATGAAAACAAACATTTTCTTTACACTCACAAACCTTGCATTTTTTATTAGAATTCGACTGCATTTTTAAAATAATAGTGAATTTTTATTGGATTTTTCTAATAAAAATAAAATGTAAATAACCGAAAAGTACTGTGGTCTGGGACCATTCCTTACCCTATCTTTCGAAATTTCTGAAAGTTACAATAGTTTTTCTGAAATTTTTAAAAATTGACGGTCTTTTAGGTTTTAAAACCGATCGTGAATTATCAAAGTATACTAGGTATTTATGAAAAAACGGAGAAAGTAAAATGCGGGGATATAAACGCATAATATGTATTAAAAAATATAATGAGATACTTATGAGAATGATTTTATTTTAATAGATATTTAATTTTAATTTTTCTAAAAAATTATAAGCTAAACAAATATAAATTTTCTAAAAAGATGATAGAAAATTAAATACACAGCCAAGATTTCTACGCCATGGTTCAATTTTATGAGCCACTAACTTCTTAGTAACTCACTGCTGTGCGTATCAATACCTCCAAATTTTCAATAGATTCAAAGTATTTCTAAAAACTTGGATTGTTCTCACTTACAATGTCGAACCATTTGTTCTAATATTTCTTCTCTTTTGCTACTGCCTTTTCTGCTTATGCAGCCCCCCTTTTTTTACCCATACGCTCTCGTGTTCCGTCTACCGCGTTTTATTATGTTCCGCATTCTTCCGTTTCATTTTTAAGATACGGCAAGACCCATACCTGACACAAACGCATGTTACCTCAAATTCCTTTAGTATAATTCAGAATTTCTGGTTCCGAAACTGTTGTTCTTCGTTTTAAAACTGAGTAAAAAATCAATCCAATAAAAAAATTTTTTTCTAATTTGTTAATATCTCTTTAATTTTTGTTAGAAAATTAATTTGTTTAGCTGCCAATCTTTAAAAAAACTATACTTTCTAGTAAACCAAAATCATTCTTCATAAATAATTTTTTATATACATAAGTGTTGCCGCGGGTTAAAAAATCTTCGGGTACTGGGTCCGGGTTTGGCGAAAAATTCGGGTTACGGGTTTTTCGACTCATTTCGGGTCACTTTATTGAAACATAAATTAGTATTCAAAATTTAACAAAGGTCTAATTACTTTCATTTTTTCTTCAGTTGAACCAAAATCTTTAAAAGAATGTAATCCATCATTAATAGACTAAAAATTAATCAAGATTATGTATTTATTTATTTTCATTCTTTTTTAAAATAAAAAAAATTTTTTTTTGAAAATTTAAACAAAATTTGATAAAAAATATTTTTGATTTTTGCCCGCTTCTTCAATTTATTTCTTCAAAATTCATTTTTAAAATCAACAAAATTTACAAGATTTTCTACATTCCCTCATCATTGAAGTTTTTGAATCGCTGCAGATTTGTGGATTTGCCTTTATCCATATTGGGCAGTGTTCTACAGCATCGAAACAACTTGATAATTTTGTTGCTTTTTCTTTTTTGTTGAAATTTTGGGATGGTGGAAATAATGGTGAAATTGACCGTTTTGAGCCTTTAAACATTTTTTGATTTTTGAAAAATTTTCAAGGAAAAATTTCAAAATTTTTGGAATTTATAAGTAAAAAAAATTTCAGAAAATTTCAAAAAAATTTTTTTAGTGTTCAAAAAATTCCGAGCCTTAAGAAAAATTTCAAAATTTTTTTTGGCATTGTGAAAATTCTGAGCCTAAAAAATTTTCAAAATTATTTAGAAAATTTTGTTTTACCAAAGGAATTGTTTATAATTGCTTTGCCGCTACTTGAAATTGTTTCTAAAACAACCAAAACACCGTCAAACGTCTCCCTAGCTGTTGGAATTAGTTGAGAACGGTCCAATACAAAGCCGTTCCAAGCTTTAAATTGAAGATTCAAATTAACTTTGTTTTAAATTCAGAATAAAGATGAGTCCACAATTAAGAAAGGAATTTATTAGGGTATCTGGGAAACTGGGATAAGTTGGGTAAATTAATTAGGGAACTCATGATTGCCAAAATGGCCGAATACATGTTCACAAAAATTGTGTGAGCGGTGGTTCGTAACCTATTTGTATTTACTAAACGTGATCATTGGTGGGTATCCGTCGGAATCCGGTTATTGAGGATTCCAAATTTCTAGCCTCGGATCCAGAATTATCTACTCTGAGTATCGGCTTCAGAGAGGAATCATAGCCAGAATTGACAGTTATCGAGTTAAAATCAGGAAAGGAAATTGGGAAAGGATTAAGTACGGGATTAAATTAAGTATGAATAATACTTACACCAAAAGGAGGGCCTTAATTCCACAGTATATGTATATTTTATTTTTGCTGTTTCCTTTGCCCAATCTGAACTTCCTCCTGTATATGCATCTAAAAATTCTTTTTTTCGTAATATTTAGATTAAGAAAACATATAGTCTCGGGCCCTGTTCCATATTGATAATTTGTTCCAAATTTGTCTCCTATGGCGGTAACTGCACGGCGAGCAACTGCTTTCTTTATTTTATGAAAATTATGAAAAGAGGTGAGATATCTCCATGGGATCTTAGTTCTTAAAGATGGCCTGTATCAGTCAGGATGACTGATTGAATGATTAATAGATGACTGATTGAATGATTAATTATACAGGGAAAAATCACGGAGTTTTGTACCGAAAGGGGAAAACCAATATGGGAAACAAGATAAGTAAATTATAATATTCATGCTGTGGAAAAATTCATTGGATGGGAGATGGAATAGAACCATCATGGAAAGGGCCCAAACCGAAGCACAACCGACTGCGCCACCATCCAACCCAATGCTGGGTTATTTATTTTCATTTATGTTCTTTCTGCAAGTGCGGACACATCATAAATATCTTTGACAAACGTTAAAAATTGAGAGATTTTGAAAAGAATTTATGTCACTGAAAACTTGGAACGTCCCCCCATTGGCGCTCCATCCAAAAATAATTCACCAAAAATTATTGTCGATTAATTGTCGATTAACTCCAATAAACTTATTCAAATGATTATGGCATCTAATATATTAAGTAGATTTCGGTTGAGATCAAAAAACTGCAACCAGAAAACACGGAGCCCCCTAAGTCGCAGTCATAAATAAACAATAGACTGCTCTTACTAGCTCCTAGTTTATTCAATATAATTCATCTCGTTATTAGCGGCTCCCGCTATAGGCGCCTACGCCATTTCAGTGTCCCTAATAGCGAGATTTTCCTTTTAAACA
Organism: Meloidogyne arenaria; assembly: GCA_036172955.1. Lineage (NCBI taxonomy): Eukaryota > Metazoa > Nematoda > Chromadorea > Rhabditida > Meloidogynidae > Meloidogyne > Meloidogyne arenaria. The sequence continues at coordinate 3,227,908 of JARQAB010000032.1, read as the reverse complement.
TACCAAATCCTCAACATCAGGTGGATATGAGTGCCTTCTGTGAGAGTATGGATAAATCCAAAGCTGATAAAAATTGATGAAATGATTAAATGATAGAGCAAATAGTTAAACTTGAGAATAGGCATGCATTGAAATCAGCCCAGGAATTCTTCCCTTCAAATCCCCCTCCATTATAGCATCTCGAACGGCGCGACTCTCCGGCTCGGAAAAAGCATTTGGTCCGTGATAAATTTCTGAGCAGGGGAAGAAACTTGTGCCGCCCTCTTTTTTATTAAAAAATATTTTTTTTGAGAATTTTTGAAAAAAATTACCAGCAAATTTAAAAGCAAAATTTCTATTTAAATCGACACCCTGTGAATAGTATTTAATTTTTTTAATTGTGTAATAATATCAACACCATGCAGCAACGTTCAGTATTGTGACTGTCAGTAACACAGCGCTCTTTTGAACGGTTTTTCCTCCACATTCGAATCTAAAATATAAATTACGCATTACCTCTAGTAATACAAGAGAGTTAATAAAATCATCAATCCTTTGGAAAATTTTTGAAAATAATGCCCCTTCTTATAATCCCTCCTATTTTTAATTTAGATATACATAAATCGTTAAAGTAAGATGATTTGGAGCGAGAGGGAGACATGCAGTCATGGATTGATATCGTGGGCGTTAGGGGAGCTGAACTGTTATTCTCTTATTCTTAATCTTACTTAATCCCTCTACATGAGCATATGGAGACACTTAACTCTCTTTATCTCTCATACTTTTCTAAATCCCTCAATATCCCCTCCATACCCTCTTAATTATATTCTTTTTAATCCACTTAATACACCAATAAAAATACTCATTTAAAGGAAAACACGACATTTTTGTATTTTCAAATAAAATTTTAAAGTCATTCATTAAAACTCACAGCAGGATTTCTCGGGTCTGATCTGGTAAATTCATAACCATCAGGATTTAGACAAGGAAAAATTAAAATATCAACTTTTTCCAAACATTTAAGTAGTCGAGTATCCGTTCCTTGTTTTATTTGATTGGCAATCTGTTTAAAAAAAAATTTTTTTGAAATTTTTTCCTTTCAAATTAAAGAAAATAAACGAGACATAGTAAATAAAATACAAAGCCGTGTGTATTGAAGTCCATTCCCGAGCATGGATACCGGCATCTATCCAAACAACTGGTCGGGATCTGTCACTGGGAAGGCCAAACTGTTTAAATTTAAAAATTTTTAGAGTTTATTTTATTTTTTGATTTCTTCGTTTTCGATAGGAAGGTAAAACGATCTGTTTAAAAAGACAAACTGGTCGGGTCTGTTCCGTATTTTGGAATTCTTTGTTTTGTCCTTCACCCGATCTTAAAGAAGTTAGGAAAAATAGTAAAAAAGACCATTCTAAGGAAAAAAAGTCAAATAGGAACTCTTTTCGGATAGAGCCACAATTTCTAACCTAAAGTCGAATAAGTATGAGAGAGGCAATATTTTCCAAAATCCTTCCAAAAAGCTTACTATCTTCAATTTGGTCTAAAATAGAACGCTCTTTAGTTCTAGAGTCCTATAGTTTTTTCTGGAGTGACAGTAGTAAGGTTGGCAGATACGGATCCGAAAAAAGCCGGATTTCCAGAAATTTCGATTCGGATATCCGAAGATTTCCCAAGGTTTCTAACTATAAGCCAACCACAACTAGCACTGATTGACAGAAGGATAAGAAGGATTACAGCCCCAATACGAAAGAAATATAGACTTGCTCATGTTATACGGTGAAATTTTACAAAGCTTACTCCGACGTACGGAAACAATCCTAACTCATGTTTTTCTTATTCCTCAAAGTCTTATAAAATTAATATCGCCTTCTATCAAAAAATTTTTTTGGTTCATTCCTTTATCAACACCAACCTGAATTCCCTGAATTGACCTTCCCTCAACTGTAGACCCAATAGATCTAAGTATAGTCCTTTCTGTAAGAGAATCGTGCACTCTCTGCATAAAGACAACAATTTCGTTGTATCCGGGATAATCTCCCATTTTCAATCCAAAATTATCTAAACGGTTTTCGATGCTATCTCGACGAATAAATTGTTGTTGTTTTTCGTCTAGAGTGTTTTGACTATTTAATTTTGATAATTTTTGTCTTTCTGTTGGAATGATCTCTTTTTCTTCTATAAGCCTGTTATAAAAATTTTATTTTATTTGAAAGAAAATTTTTTGTACTTTTAAATATAGTCGGAGACAAAATTTGTTTAAGTAAGAAAAGAAGATCCAGCTGGCTAGCAATTAAAACGCTTAATAGTCTGGGGAGTTTAAGAACTATTAAAAAGAGTAGGTGAAGCTGAGGTTGGACATCGACCCAGTCTAACTCCGTCCCATAACCTGTTCGCCTCGAAAATCTCAGCCGGAAAAACCCTCGACCTCAAAATTTCCAGTAGTTACTGTCAGGGGCTAAACTTCTACCTCACCTCCTAATCAGATACACCTCTATTTAATATACGTTTTTTAAATTCGATTGGCAAACTGAATTGGGGAAACGCCTAAACCTAATCCGTTCGCACCAACTTAACATACTATTCATTATAAAATGAAAAAGTCTTGGCTAACAAAAGTTATTTAATTGGTGCCCATCTGTATTTATAAATCCCTAAATTTAAAAATACATAAAAGTACTTGGATAGGTCGTCGACTAGTATTTTTGCTTCCATTTTATGGCGAGCAAGAAAATTGAGAAATTCGATTCCTCCATTCTCCGTATCTACCATAACATCAGCAGTTGAGTTTACATTAGGGGGTGGTCGCCAAAAGTCAATCTGAAGGGATTTTATTTGAATTAATTTGGAATTAATGGCTCCTAAATGAATATGTACCACACAAATAATTAACCTTTCAAATACTTACCCTCTGGAATACTTACCCCTACAGCCACAGAATGAAAAAATAAGTACCCACCCTCAATTTCCCTAAAACCGTTCAATTTCAAAACTCGGTTTTGCCATTCCCCGATTAATTAACCCCTTTAGCGAGAGGTTGAAACAATAATTACCCAAGTTAATCAAGAAAATACAGTAATTATGGTATCAAACAGAGATCCAGACCAGGGGTGGGCGCAAGAGACAATCACAAAAAACGCAAGACGTAAAACGCAACGCAAGGCCAAAATTTATTTATTTATTTATTTATTTATTTATTTATTTATTTATTTATGAGCAACCACACGGTATATAAAAAAATACACTAATAGTGGTGAAAAAAAAGACAAATATATGTAAAAAAAACAAATATATGTAAAAAGAAAAATTTTTTTGTAAAATAAATTAATTTATTAGAATTATGTATTTGGAGTGTTTGGTGAAATAATTGTTTTGTTGTATATTTTGTTAAAAATTTTGTTTTATTTCACCAAACATTTAGTAAATTAAAACTTAAGGAAAAATGTTTCCGTTATCTGATATCCATTTTTTAATGTATTTCCTGAATGGCTTTTTATGCATTATACCCATAATTTCATTAGGTAGTTTATTCCAATTTGTTACATTTCTTATAAAAAAATTATTTCTGGATTTCGAATTATATCTTTGGCTTTGAAGGAGTAGGGGTTTTCTTTTGGCTTTTTTTGCAAACGCGAAGAAGTTTTCAGGTTTTAAGTGTGTATTCTGATAAAGGATTTTTTGAATCATACAAACATTAATTTGTCTTCGTATGTCTAATTTCTCTATGTTACATATTTTTAATCTTTCTTCATATTTTATTTTTATAAATCCAGATTTTTTAAATGCAATTTTTGTAAAATATTTTTGAATTTTTTCAAGCCTTTCGCAATTTGCTTTTTTCATAGGATTCCATACCTCGCTTGCATATTCTAGTTGTGGCCGAATATATGTCTTGTAAATATTAATGTATTGTTCCAGTTTTCTAGTTCTTATAACTTTAAAAAGTCTATATATACTTAAGTAAGCTCTTTTGATAATTATATTAATATGATCGGAAAATGAGAGTTTGGAATCTATTAAGATACCCAAATCTCTAACTGTTTGTAGTTTAGGAATTAAATTCTCAGATATATGATATTCTTCTTGTGAGTTATTTTTTCCAACGTAAAGTACAGAGCATTTATTTTCTGCGATTTCTAAACCGTTAATTTTAGCCCATTTACTAAGTAATACCATTTACTAAGTAATACTAAGTATTAGCCATTTTTCAACTAAAAATTGAAGTATTACTACAAGTCAGCGAGTCCTAGTCGATTTTGTGATACTTGTAAGTTGGATGGGTAATGATATAGAGAGATATCGGTGATACAAGGGATTATGAAGGATATCAGAGGATTTAGAGTGATCAAGGGGGTTTACCGACGTAACGTGGGATTACGGAGATTATCATGTAATTTGGAGGGATCAAGGAGGTTTAAAATGATACCATGGGATTACCGCCGGATGTCGGATCAGGTTGGCAGATAGCGGAGGACACTCTATGACTATTTAGTTCTCACAATCCATTAATATTTTCTCGAAATTGATATATTCCCAGATATCACGACAAATCCCCGATATCTTTGTAAATCCACCATAATCCCAGTAATTCGACCAATATTCTTCTATCCCTTCAGATCAACTGGACTTTCCCTTAGCTCTACTTGATCCTTCATTTTTCAGCGCCGCAGGCGAAAATTTTGAGAATTTTGGAAAGCCAGAAGCCAAATTTCTTCCTTTTTCCTGCGCCGCTGGCGAAAATTTTGTGAATTTTGGAAGGTCAATTAGATAGATCTCTTCAATTTTTGTCCACAAATTATTTGTATTTTTGCGTTAATTTCATAAAAAAACGCAAAACGCAAAAAAAAAGACCAAAATTTAACGCAAATAACGCAAAACGCAATGCGCCCACCCCTGATCCAGACAAATAAAATCCCATTAAGCTTTTGGGAATTGCGGAACAAAAATTGTTGAAGGATCCCAGTTTTCACGAAGTATGAATTAATACTTAAGTTCAATTTAATAAACTCATACCACTCCAAGCTGTTCCAGTTGATTTAGACCTTCTAGTTGTTCAATACTTTTAGGGTTTATATGGTAAACCTTGAAGCGTCTTTTAAAAATAATTTTTTATTTTAAAAATATTTCAACTGCCAACCCATTTGAGTAACCTTTTCCAACATTAACAGGTTCTTCATTAGCCCCAACAAATATTATAATAAATAAAATAATATTTACAACATTTAATAATATTGTTAAATTTATTGCTAAAACCATAACCAGAAGACCCTAAAAATTACAAATGGACCTTACTATAAGATACATACAAACTAGGTACCATATGCTCCCATTGGTACTCCATACGAACTAGGTACTCCCATATGCCCCCCCCCCATTTTCAAGGACGTAGACAGGACAAGGAGCCGCTAAATAGCCAGTTTTCTTCCTTTTTTAGTACCTCAGGCGAAAATTTCGAGGATTTTGGGAGCTAGAAGCCATATTTCTTTCATCACAGGCGAAAATTTTGAAAAAATCATTAGTCGGAAATATGCTCTAAAAATTGTCGGAAATCGGAAATTTTTCCAAAATTTCGGAAGTCGGAAATAAGATTATTTATCTGAAGTGAGGTCCGTTCGAAGGGAAAAATAATAAAAATAAATCAAAAAAAATAATCGACAAAAATAAAATATTTAATTGATTCTTCTTGAACTTCTTTAACACATTAATTTATTTAATGATAATTAATTTAAAAATAAAAAAAAATTTTTTTCTCAGTACTGAACCAAAAAAAGTTCGCAAAAATTTTTGTTCAGTCAATGCCTTTTTTATATTTTTTTCCTTTTTTATTTTTGTCTACACTTGCGCATATCATCAATTATATTACAATGCGTAAAAATAATTTTTTGTCATAAAACCGCTCATTTATGCACCAAAACCTTTGGAGGGAGTGGAGAAAAATGAATGTGTATTTGGGAGAAAATACATAATATTAATTTTATTTTATTTAAACGGTTAAATAAAATTGGAATAATGCAGGGGAAATTAAAAGTTGAAGCAGAATAAATTTACAGAATATACATACCGTATAACTTTGTTAATTGCCCTCCCTCAAATAATTACCCCACTTCCATTAATTGCACCATCCAGCGAGGGATTGAAACAATAATTACCCCCCAACAAATGCCCTAAAACACGTTCAAATTTCAAACCTCGTATAATTACCCTCCCTCTATTAATTACTCCCTCCAGCGGAAAGTCGAAACAATAATTACCCAGGGTAGTTATTAAAGGATATACGGTATTCAAGAAAATAATAAATTAAATAAAAAATCAGAATATATTTTAACCAAATCAGAATTAAATAAATACAACAAAATACAAAGATTAAAACAGAAAAAAGAAAAATTTATTTTTAAAAATCATGTCAACACTTGAATGAAATTTTGCTCTCATATTAGCAGAGCGAGTTTCTTATGTCCAAAAACCCAATAATAGGTACCTAGACAGGTTCAAAATAGGCTAAAATAGGTCAAAAAATTTCTAAAAGTGGCAAAATATATTTTGCCAAATATATAAAAAAGAAAATGAAAATAAATAGATATGTAGTAAAATAAATTAATAAAAAAATAAAAATCTGGATAAATAAATTTGAGCAATTAATAATATGTATACGGGAAGCATTTTACTCTTTTTTAGCATTTTCAGTAATTAATTCGGCAAGCTTATAAAATAAAATAAAAATCAATTTTAGTATTTTATGTTCATCGACTGTTCTTCCCGTTCTTCTAAGCGCAACCATTTTTACAAAATAAAAAAAAAATAAAAAATAGGAATATTTGGAACAGGTTTACTTATATTTTTTAACGGTCAAGTTTGTATGAAGAAAAATTGATAAAAAAATTTTTATTAACCATTTAATAGGTAAAAATTATAGAAAATGTTTAAATACTACATAATATAATAAAGTACAAATCAGAATAAATTAAACCAGAAATTAATATTAAATAAAATACAAATCAGAATTTTATAAAATTAAAAAATCAGAATAAACAAATGTTAGAAAGAATAAACTTAAATAAACAGGAAATTTAAAAAACCAGAATAAAATTAAAATATTTTTAAATAATCAGAATACATAAAAAATAGATGGGAAATAAAAAAATAAAAACCAAAATTTTTAATAAACAAATCAGAATAGGTAAAACACTAAATAAATACCTATATCAGAATAACAAGAAAAACAAAAAATTATCAGAATAAAAAATCAGAACAAAATAAAAACATTTAAAAACCAGAATTAAAAATTAGAATTCTTAAACAACAAAACAAAGGAAAACACATAAAATACAAATCAGAATAAACACAAAACATAATATGTAATACACTACAAATAATTGTATTTTCTAGTTCCGGTTTTATAAATTAAATTATATTAAGTAGCTATTTTAAACACTTTACACACACCTTTTTTTCAATTATTATTATTATTATTTTTTTGATTTCCATCTTTATTCATTTTAATAATTTTTAAACACAAGAAAATTACAAAAGAAAATATTTTTCTATTATTTTTGTATTTTATTTCCTGTTTTTTTATGAATAATTTTCCAAGAATGGCTACAAAATTAAATTTATTTAAAAGAATTTGTTTAGAGAAATTTTTTGTATTTAGACACTTTTTAAATATATTTTGAATTAATTTCGTTACTTTTCATTTATGCCACCTCCCCATAAATTAATGCTAAAAAATGCTCTAGGGTAATAAATATTTAGAGTAATAAAATCTTTCAGGAGACCACTCTTTTTTCCGGAAATGACTGTGTGAGTAGCTATTTTAAAAACTTTACACACACCTTATAGCTCTATAGGGCTCGGAATGGTCAAAGACCATCGGGTGGTTTAATATTTTATTCTCCACAGATTCTGATACGTATTATTTTCAAATTAAATTTTTCTAACTTGAAACAAACGAAATTAGAAAAAATTTTTAACATTAAATTAATTAAATCACTAAACCTTTCCTATTTCTCAAAAAAATTTTCTTTTTAATTAAATTAAGAAAAATTGTTCTATTTTTACTACCTATTTCTATTAGAAAATGTCAAAATAAATATTTTTATTTAATTAAAAATAAAATTTAATATAAAATTTATTAAATTAACAAGCCATATTAAGGCTAAAATGCCTACGATTTTTAAAAATATATTTTATTTTTTATTTTTGTTATTTTTAATTCTATACATAGGTAAATGGATAGGCATATTTACTACCTATTAAATTAATTTTTAAACTTGGGACACGCCGAAAATCCGAGGCCATAACGACGCAAAGTCATAACTTGCTGAGGCTCTTATTAATTTTTGTACCAATCTCTTTAGCTCGATGAATGGAATAGTTTAATACTAAATTTGTTAAAATTCAGAAATCTTGAAAGCAGGTTAAGGCTTTGCGCCATTCGGGTTGTACTCGTTAAAGCTGGTTATTATATTGAATAGAAATTTTATCCGTTCAAATTATAAATTTTGACCAAGTTAATATTTGTATATCTTAAGTTGTTATTTCCGTAGTTGTTCACTATCCCTTATTCCAGCCTCAAAATTATTTTCATTGGAAGAAATTTGGCTTCATGGGGAGCAGGCCAACTTACCGCGAGCCCAACTTACCGCAGAGCTATAACTTTGTTCAGAATTGTCGAATCCAGTACGCCTTGGTATGTTTCGATGCGCCTCGACGAGCTGAATCGAACTATACCAGGGCGCCCCGGATTCGACAATTCTGAACGAAGTTATCGCTCTGCGACGAGTTGGGCTCGCGGTAAGTTGACTGCCACAATTGACTGCCACAATTATGAAAATTCATGACTGCCACAATTATGAAAATTTCCGCCTGCGGCGCTTTACATCAAGAATTTTTATTTAATTATAGTCAAATTCAAATGCATTTGATAAAGCTTTATTTTATTTTTAATTAAAATTAATACCCAATATACTAGAGTAAGTCGAGTACCGAGTAATTGGGAAAAAACCGAGCTCGAGTAATCCGAGTTTGAAAAACCCGAGTTCGAGCTCGAGCTCAACTTTTTAAGCCGAGCTTGAGTTCGAGTAGTCGAGTAATCGAGTAATTTTTATAAAACAGAATTTTAAAAAAATTTTTAACAAAAACAATACTTCTACTCATTATCAGTACTGGGTATTGGGCATTTGTTGGCAGTAATGCGGTAGATCATCATCCAAATCTCAGTTATTTTCGTTAATCCGTATATATCCCTCTTAATCCGCCGAAATTCCATGATATGCACCAGAGATGGGTCGGAATTCCGATTTCCGACTTCGGATTTCCGACGTTTTTTCCTTCCGATTTACGATTTCCGAAATTTTGGAAAAATTTTCGAGGATTTGTGCAGATTAAGGGGATATAGAGTGATAAGAGGAATGAGATGGATATCAAGGGATTAAGCGGGATTTGGGCCGATTATAGTGATAGGGTGTATTAGGAGCAAAATCTGGGAAATTCTGAAGATTAATGGGGATATCGTCGGATTAGGTATATTGTCGAAAGGTTGGCTTAAATTTTGAGGATTTCTGAAGGCCAAGTGAGGTGGGAACACCCAACGATCCCTCGCTATTCCCTTAGATCCCTGGAAATATCCGGATATCACTAAAATCCAACTAACTTGATTCAATCCTCCGATATAAACAAATCTTCCTTTTTTTAGCACCGCAGGCGAAAATTTTGAGAAATCTGGAAGACCAACTCACTAGTTTCTTCCTTTTTCAGCGCCGCAGGCGAAAATTTTGAGAATTTTGGAAGATCCTTAAGCTAAAAATCTTCCTTTTTGCGCCGCAGATAGGGGCATAAAAATACTCGGTTTTAACCGAGTACGTCGAGTAGGAAATTTCCGAGCTCGAGTAATCCGAGTATCATGATCCCGAGTTCCGAGTCGAGTAATTACGCAAAAAACCCGAGCGGTCGAGTCGAGTAACTCGAACTCGCTCGAACTCGACTTACTCTACAATATACTGTCCCTGATCATTTAATTTTATTTTAGCGGCCACGAAAAAGTTACAGAAAAATGCCACTCCTTTAATAATTTTTTTAATGTATTTTTATTTAATTTAGCATGTTTACAAGACTTTCCCAATTCTAAAATAATATCTAGAGAAATTATTTTTTCACACAAAAAAATTATTTGCAAATTGCAATAGCTACCTTATAAAATTAAATTTTCTTATTTCCTTTCTCCTTCAGAAATTTTGTATATTTAGTTGTTAAACGAAATTTTTTATAAAAAATTTTTCAAGGAAAAAATAAAATTTGAGCAACACAAAATTAGAATTGTAGTAAAATTACGTGTATAATTTCAAAATTAATTTCCCTTTAAAGATAAGAATTTTCCATAAAATCAAAAAAAATTCCCATAAAACTTTGCTGAAATTTGACTTGATGGTTCGTGGGAGCCATCCAAGCAGTAAATTTTTGCATAATTTCTTTGGACACAAATTTGAAGCTTTTACTAGAAAAAGAAAAGATTTTTTCCTTCCATTAAATTTTACACAACTCCTTCTATGTATTTCTGAATTTAGGTATATTGCATGTCGAGATCGGAATTTCGTTCCGTACCGTATTCCGTACCGTATAATACCGATACCGATAAAATTTAAAATTTTACCGTTCCGTAGAACGGCACGGAATACCGATAAATACCGAAAAATACGACCGTAGTACGGTACGGTCTCTATAATTGCATGTATAGTAGCCAACGCGAGACCGTGATTGACCGATACTCAAAAACACGATACCGATACCATCATTTTGAGCCGAGACCGATACCAAAAAACGAACATATTTTTAGTTTGCCTTCAGTTCTGTCGTTATTCCTCAAGACATAATGTGATCTATGAGTTAAGCTAATATTGCAAAATTTTTTACAAAGTGATATTTAAATATAATATATTGTGTAAATAATTATCGCATGAAAAATATTTTAATCCTTTGAGCATAGATTTTAAAAAATTTTTTCAAGCTGTAATTTCAAGTTTAATTGTTTACATAATATCAAATTAAATATTTAAACTTGATGAAAAATAGATTACGTGGGAAATAAACAATTAATTTGAAAAATAAAATTTTTTAAATAATTGCCACTTAAATTTTAATAAAAGTCATTTTAAAAATATTTACATTTTAAAAAATTTTTTAAATTCAAGGTTATACATATTTTATTTTTCTAAGTAATGATTAAAAATAAATTGAGATTTTTAGATGGCTAACAATTTTTGTTTCTTTTGGTTGTATACATTTCTTAACAAATATCTTAAAAGAATAATGCATTGAAAGTCCTTTTGAATTCCTTTTATATTTCTACTTAATATGTAAAAATTCAATTTAATTATTTATAAAGATTTATTTTTCGTTATTAACTAGGGTTGTTGGCGACCGGTTAAAAACCGGTACCCCCGGTTTTCGGTTATGGCCGGTTTACGACCCCAGGTTTTCGGTTTCGGTTTTTGATTGATTATTCTACTAGAATTATTATTAACCCTATTATTAACCTAGAACGCTAAATAAAACTTATTTAAATACATCTAATTTTTGGGATTGGGGACTGCGTTTCAGTCCCCTCCAAATATTTACTCTAACTGTATATTAGTTGACATAAAGAATCATTTAAGATTTTTCTAACGACCCGTCTTCCAGGAATCTGTAAATTTATTTGCCGTAGCACCAAATCATACACAACTTAAATTTAATTCAATATTCACGGCAAATAGAAAGGTAAATAAAAAGGAAGTTTGGAGGGTAGAACAAAACCAGAGAACACAAACCCAATTTTTACCGAATCGGGTTAAAAATCGGTTTTCTACTATCTAATAAACATAAATAGGGGTGGACACAACCGGTTATTAACAGGGGGTAAATGTCCGGTTGGTGTCCTACATGTCCGCAAGGAGAAAAAATTGCAGAAAAAATGCAAGAAAAGGAAGGAAAAATGCGCATTCTCCTTGCGGACAGGTAGGACACTAACCGGACATTTACGGTACCCCGCATTTCGTTTCCGGGTTTTTCGCCGAAAACTACGGTTTTTTGTTCCGACTCCGGCTCGTTTAACCTTTTTGTGTCCAACCCCAATAAATTGTTTCAAAAAATATTTTTTCCACATTTATAGAGTAAAGTAAAGGGATTATCTAGGTGATTAAGCAACTCAATAAATATTTGTTTTTGTATCCTTGTCCTTATATTTCTGACATTATTTTCTAAAAACGTGTTTATTTTTTGAAAATAAGACCAACTAATTAATTTGCTTATGTAAACAACAAAATTTGTTTTTTGTTTTGTTATTTTTAAAAATAATTATTTATTTTTGTGCTTCGCCCACTCAACGTTTCTTTTCGATTACCCCTCTTTTTTCGTTCTTAGTTTTCTAGCCCTTCTTTGTGAATTTGAAATTCTGTATAATGACACCCTTCGGGGAACGAAATGTGCGACTTGAATGGATGAGACGAGGGAGGAGATTCTTGATCCATATATCTTAATCCAGAAATCTTCTCTTGTCCTATGATCCGCCATCCCTATTAGAATTGTCAGATCCGGACCCAAATAAGGTCGGATTAAGGTCGGATTCTTAATCCAAATAAGGTCGGATATCCAGAAATTTTAGGTGCGGATCCGGATAACCGAAGATTTCCGACTATCCGAAAGCACTAATCCATAGAGAGGATGTCGTTATTAAAGAGATTTCAATGTACCAGAAGAGTGCCAGTTTTCGATTGTAGACTGATTTTTTTAGCCATTAAATTTAATTACTCATTAAATTTTGTGTCGTTTTTTAAATAATGATGCACGATTAAAATTTTTTCCAATTATTTTCTTTCGATTCAGATATTTACAAATACAAATTTTAAAAATTAGTTTAATTCCAATTTACTCTATTTTAAAAATTTCCATGTTAAAATATAATAAACACGCAACAATTGAATAATGGGAAATATAATGAACGTAAATTTACATAATATTAAATATTTTATTTGTTATTTAATATATTTTTTTAAATAATTTTTGCTTATTTTAATTTATTAGAAAATTGAAAACGATGAAATGTCTCCAGTGAATTTACAAATGCCGTACATTACTTACCTTAATTTTGCCGAACATATTGTTGGGTTATTGTGTCAAGTGATTACTATAGGTTAGTGAGATGACATTCAGAAAAATAAGAAAATTTCTGATTTTTTAATTCAGAAGAGGTAAATAATTGCTTGATGCAATAAAACTTGAATTAATTTTTGACTGGAAATTAAACTAATTGAATTATTTTAAAGTTTAATTTGCTAGTAAACATAGTTTATAATTGGCAGGATGAATGTTTCGGTGAGGGGGTTACGCTTAGCCCCCTTTAAATAATCTTTGAAATTTTTAAAAGTCGACGCGCTCGTCAAATAATTTTCAAACAATTTTTAAAAAATTTATAAAAATTGGAGTTTTCAAAAATTTTTTTCCAGTTCTCATTACCATCCTTTTGTTAATTTACAATTTCAAAGTCGACTTGCTCAAAGTCAAAACCTTTTCTCGTTCAATGATATTTTATTTATGCGTACATTTATCTTGTGCAATATTGGGTATTCCCCATTTAATTTACAAAGTTTTTTGGTGGAGACCATTGGAGAATGAAGGTAAATAAATTTAATTTGGGTAACAGTTACCGTATAACCTGTATTAATTGCCCCCCCCCCTCAAATAATTACCCCACCTCTATTAATTACTTTCTCCAACGTATGGTCGATACATTAATTACCCAGGGTAGTTATTAAAGGATATACGGTATGTCAGGTTAGTTTGGCATTCTTTAATTTCCAATACCGAGTCGGTCTCAGTTTTAATTCGTTAACATTCCAACCCTAAGTTTCGAGTTGCTCCTTTAGTTTATAATTTAAAAAAATTTAGTTTTGTATAGCTTCTGAACTTATCCCTTGCTAGCTTTGGAACTTTGATAGATATATTATTATCCCTTGCTCTAGAACTCAGTAAAATGAACCCCTTATAAGGTAAACATCTTCCAGAATTACCTGAGAAATTTTTGGTAAATCTCATTTTCACACTTGATTGGGCGGTAAGTCGGAAGGAAACGTAAGAAAACGTCCGATGAGTGCTATAAACGGATGTGAGCCCATCCCTAATCCTGAGATGTATGTTCCTTATCCCTTACTTGTCCTCTAAAACTCAAACCAACACTTTTCATTGTTTTTAAACAAATCTTAATTTTATAGCTACAAATTCAGCATACGACCCCTATCTACTTTTCTGGACAGGCTTACCAGAATTATCATATATGGCACTTGCCCCTTTTTGTGTTCTTTATTTAATTATAGACAGATGTTTGGCTTTACGTCTTATAAATAATCAAACAAATAAATTGTTGTTTTATTTGGCTGTTTTAATTGCTAGTTTAATTTATTCGTCAAGTGTGGGGATTTATATAGCTGAATTACCTTTAAATTTAAATAAAGGTTAGGTGCCATTTGAATTTTTTTTTAATTTTTGGAAGAAATTTTAACGAGATTTTGGGTCCAAACTAGTTTCTTAATTATTAGAGGACTTTTCTGATTCTGGAAAAGTTAGGCAGTTTACATCTTTAGCAGTGCTCTAAGGTTTTAATTTTATTAGTACTTGAGCTTCGTATCGTCCCTAGTTTTTGTCTTTTCCGTATACCAGTCCAAGCACTAATATATAGAGTTTATTTTTTGGATGAACTTATAGGTAACCTCAGGAATCCTTTTATTTTTTGTCTCTGGTTTAGGAAAAGTGTTCGACGTGGATTTATGGGGGGGGGGGGCCTTTAAACTTCCAAAAGTAATTTGTGCCGCCTTGAAAGCTCTATTTTAAATTTTTTGAAAATTTAAAATTTGTTGTACTCGTGCTTTTTTCTATCGTCATACTCTTACAAAGGTATGGATACTGATTTTGGTACGAGCTTCCAAACACTGATTGTAAGTGTATGTCCACGAAAAAATATTAATCAAAACATTTTCAAATTTTTAATTTTTAAAATTTTAAATATTCTAAAAAATTTTTTCAATAGTATCAAGATGCGAGTTGGCCTCCTGTCTAATGCTCAAATACAGAAACATTTTGCAATTATCAGCAAAAATGGTTATTGGGACACTTAATGTTATCTTCTGTTTAGTGTTTCTATATTTGCTAGAAAAATCGGGGAAAGGGAAAAATTTGGTTTGAAAAAGAAATTTTTTTCGAAAATTTCTAAAAATTCCATTTATTTCAGAAAAATCGAGTAGTAAAATACACAATAACTCTAGAAATCCTTTTTAATGTTTTGCCTGGTTATTCAGCTGTTATCTTCAATGTGGTTAGTTTTAAAGCAAAAAATTTCCTTTGGTACCAATTCGGTTAACCCCAGAAAATTTTCCTTTTTTTCTTTTTTTCTTTTTCCTTCTCCTTCCCCTTGTCTTCTATAAATACAAAATAGTCAAAGGTAATTATTACTAAGGTACAACAGTAGTTGTTCGGAATAATCGTAACTTTATATTCCCACTTCGCATACACAAAAAACACGGGATTTCCGGGTTTTACACAAAAAACACAGGAAAAAACATCGGATTTAAGGCGAAAAAGGTTAAAATTAATTTCGCTTAAGTCTGCGTACATAAAAACACCGAAAGTACGCAAAAAACGCCGGAATACACTACCCTCTAATGACTTTCCGAATCGCATATTAACTTAAAATCAATCCTTGGCATTGTTTGCTTCTTCCAATTTTGTAAATTTGGAAAGAAGCAGAAGAAAAGCAAAATGTAGGGAGATAACCAAATAGGTCCAAAAATTCCTTTATAAAAATTTTAATAAATTTTCCCTGAACAGATAACCGGCACCCCCTCTTCTGCCTACATTGGAGAATTTGCTCTAGTTTTTTGTTCAATGGATGCCGCTATTTGTTCAGCAATTTATTTACGTCTTTTTCTTAAACAGAAAAATACAGCTACAGTTTGTATAACTACACAGATGGTTGTACAAGTTCCCCCTAATACTACAAGCCAGAATTTGGGGAAATTGAATGTTAGGGAAAAAGAAAATTTTTAAAGTGACAATATTTTTAAAATTTTGTTAATTACTTAATATTATATTTTTTATTAACCTACATTTTTAGGAAAATTTATTTTTATTTGTTCTTGAAATAATTTAAAGATATTTAGGTCCCTTTGCTTGTATAAAAAATCGTCTTTTAAGCTTGCTTAAAATTCTCATCCTAATCCTTCTTTGTTAATAAAAATACCTAAATCTATTCTTGCATATTTTTCTTTTTTCATGAATATTATAGTGTATATTTTGCATAAAAAGAGGTGCAAGGCCAAACTTTTTCTTCCAGGTATTTAAACATTTTAGTTTCGGAATACTATGTATGCCAATTTGTTCCCCATTCTGACTTATGTCAACCCATCGCTAGTTAACTTATAATAAATTAATAATTCTTTAAATTAATGTTTATTAAATTTATTTTTTTAATTTAATTAATTAAAATAAATTAATAAAATAAATTTAAAAATAAATTAATCAATTAAAAATGTGCTGGACTCGCGTTATTGCTCATGTATAGAGTTAGAGTCGCAATTATTTATGAATGGAGGCACTTCTTGTGTAAAGGGCTTATATATATAAGCCCTTTACACAAGAAGTGTAAAGGGCTTATATATATCGGGCATAAATGCCTTTCAAGAAGTGGTATGAAAATCCTTGTCGGGCATAAATGCCTTTTCAAGAACTCTTACGATTTTGTGTTTAATGGCATGAATGCCATGTCAATGAATGTGATTATACTGTTATTGCGTTTGTTGATGAAGATACACGCATAGAAAGAATCAAAGGGTGAGGTGAGTGGTATGAAAATCCTTGTCGGGCATAAATGCCTTTTCAAGAACTCTTACGATTTTGTGTTTAATGGCATGAATGCCATGTCAATGAATGTGATTATACAGGTATTGCGTTTGTTGATGAAGATACACGCATAGAAAGAATCAAAGGGTGAGGTGAGTGGTATGAAAATCCTTGTCGGGCATAAATGCCTTTTCAAGAACTCTTACGATTTTGTGTTTAATGGCATGAATGCCATGTCAATGAATGTGATTATACAGGTATTGCGTTTGTTGATGAAGATACACGCATAGAAAGAATCAAAGGGTGAGGTGAGTGGTATGAAAATCCTTGTCGGGCATAAATGCCTTTTCAAGAACTCTTACGATTTTGTGTTTAATGGCAAGAATGCCATGTCAATGAATGTGATTATACAGGTATTGCGTTTGTTGATGAAGAAACATTTCACGGAAAATTCTTAGATATTTTTACGAATAGATTTCGAAATAATGAAATTGATGTTTTTGCAGTAAAATTTATTTGATTTATGAGTAATCTTAATACGATACTCGTTGATAATGAATTTATGATTATCTGTCCTCACGGATAGTATCATGATTTTACGCTTACTTTTTCTTCTCTTTTTTCACGCAAGGACAATCAGCCATGTTCTACAGTTTTTCTGATATAGCACTGAATTTAAACGGTCTAAACGGCTGACAAGGGAGGTTTCTCGAAGCATCGTTTACATTTTCAAATTGCTAGACTAAGGTTTTATGAAATCAAATTAAAAAATTCACCGAATATCAAGGTAGGGGAGATGTCCTCTTAATCAATTTTTCGTCAATAGGGAAAGAGAGAGAGAGGAGTGTCTAATGTGAAGACACTTTATTATCTATATTTTGCCCCTATGAATTTTCCTTTAAAAGCAGGCTGAAATGTTTGCCGAATATCTACTTTCACTTTATTTTTAAAAAATTAGAGAATTGAGTGAATTCAATTGACTCTCCATATTAGGCAATAGTGAGGGAAAGAGGGGCTATGGCCAAAATTGTTGATATAGGCATCTCTTATTATTTGAAGCATCATTGTTATTATAGTTTTTTGTTCTCTAAAAAATTTCTTAAAATATTTTTAAAATAATTTCAGAAAGTAATGAAGCTTTCAATATTTTTATTTCTTTGCTTATTTTTAACGCCTCATCGTGTTGATTCAAATAATAGCGATGATGAAATGGATAAACAACATCATTTCAATCCTTTTCAACCTAGAAATGTCGAAACAGGCGGGACAGGAACTAGTGGCCATAGAGGAACTGGAACGGAAACAATACCCTCAAGTACTGAAGGATACTCTCAAGGAATGTATTATGGCACAGAACATTCTCAAAATTTGTTAGATTTGAATCGAGGTTTTGACAATAATCCATTTTTTAACTCACATCAACATCTACAAGTGAATCCATCTAATCATGTGCCTCGAAATTTGTTGGATTTTCAGGATTTTCAATTAGGATATGGTAATTATCCATCTCAACATCAGCATATTAATCCTGGTCAAGATTATTCTCAAAATTTAAATTTGGATTTAACTCTTGGCAGTCATCCGTCTTTATATTCAACTCAACATCAACTTATGAGGGCAGAATACCCTCAAGTAACAAACCCATCTGGTCAAGAATCTTCTCGAGATTGGTTAAATCTGGGTATAGCTCATGGCAGTAATCAGTCTTTATACCCAACTCAACATCAACATATGAGTGCAGAATACCATCAAGGAACGAATATTTCTGGTCAAAAATCTTCTCAAAATTTGTTAAATTTGGATTTAACTCATGGAATGCCTTCTTCTGGTCACACAGGTAAAAAAGGGAAAGTAATAATAAGGGTGCCGGAAAATTGGGCTCTGGAAAAATGGGCTCCAAGATTTTTCGGAAAATTTTTGGATTTATTCGAAAATAACACAAAATTAAGCAACGTAAACCTATGGGCGTCGGCGAGGCGCTCGTGCAAAACCCCGCGCTTCGCGCGGGGTTTTGCGTCACACGCCTCGCGGGAGTCAACGGTCGCTGGGTTCTACAACAGTAACATAAACCTATTCCTTTTTACTGATTTTCAGCTTTGAAATGCCGACCTAACCACTAAATATCAGCACTCCAGAGAATTTTGTGATATTTTTCGAATAAATCCAAAAATTTACTCCGACGCCCAAAATGCACCGCGCCTAAAATTTTAGAGCCCAATTTTACATTTTTCTCACTCAGAGCCCAAATTTCCGTTGGAGCCCAATTTTCCGAAAAATCTTGGAGCCCAATTTTCCAGAGCCCAATTTTCCGGACACCAATAATAAATGTAGAAAAATAGTTGCGAAGAAGCGTTTATTTGCAATAATGTTTTTCGTTTTATTATATGTATACTGAAAAAATTCATTAGATGGGAGATGCAATAGAACCATCACGGAAAGGGCCCAAACCGAAGCACATCAGACTGTTCCACCATCCAACCCGGTGATGGGTTATTTATTTTCATTTATATTTTTTCTGCAAGTGCAGAGACAAAGCTTTTCTCCCAAAAAAATAATTTACACAAGAGTATATTGTAAATTTATTTTTAATGAAAAACCTCCGAAAAATAGAGTACATTATGATCAATCAAAAAAATTTAATTTGTAATTTTTAGGTTGTTAAGTTAAATTTGAATTTTATTTGATAAGGCTCACTTCGCAGCAAATTGTTGCAATAACTTAGCATTAGGGGGCGACAAAATATACACGAAAAATTCCAAAATGCCAAAAAATGTTGCAAAATATGCACTAAAAATAGCAAAAAATTTCTTTTCTAAGGTTTACTATACTATATAACTGCAGCTAGAATTTTTATTAAATGCATTTTTTGCAAACCTTAAAGGAAGTTTTAGACGGATGTTTTTGGGACCTCTGAGGGTGTACTTCTAACCGGTGATGCGACTTTTGCGGCGCGTACACTTGCGGCCCAGACATTTGCGGCCCAGACAGATTTTTACAAATTTAAGATGGCAAATTCTCTTTTGTTAAAAATGGAAAAGGATGTACCGTATTTACTCAAATAATTACCCTCTCTCAAATAATTACCCACTCCCTATTAATTACCCCCTCGAGCGAGAGATCGAAACAATAATTACCCAGGGTAATTATTTGAGTAAATACGGTATTTTAGAATATGGTGGTTATAAATATAATTGTTTTAGTAAAATTGATAAAACGAAAACTATCACTTGGGCGTGCAATAAATACCGTAATTCTGGATATGCCAAAAAATGTTGCAAAATATGCACTAAAAATAGCAAAAAATCTCTTTTCTATAGTTTACTATACTATATAACTGCAGCCAGAATTTTTATTAAATGCATTTTTTGCAAACTTTAAAGAAAGTTTTAGACGGATGTTTTTCGAGTACTTCTAAAAGTGTACTTCTAACTAGAGTTCGTCCGAGTACGAGTAATTTGGAAAAACCCGAGTACGAGTAAAGCCGAGTATGAAAAGCCCGGGTACGAGTACGAGTTTCAATTTTTAGGCCGAGTACGAGTACGAGTAAAACGGGTAATCGAGTAATTTTTATAAAACAGTACTCTAAAATAATTTTAACAAAAACAATACTTTTACTCATTATCAGCGCTGGGTATTGGGCATTTGTTAGCAGTAATGCGGGGGATCATCATCCAAATCCCAGTTATTTTCTCTAATCTGCCTATATCCCAACTTAATCCGACGAAATTCTATGATACGCCCATGATCAATGCTCCGTGCTCCGGGTGGAAGATGAATGGATAATATTATTTCGGGGGATTTGTGTAGGTTATGCAGATACGAGTGAGAGGAATAAGATGGATATCAAGGGATTAAGCGGGATTTGGGCTGATTATCATGGGATTTGGGTGTATTAAGAGCAAAATCTGGGAAATTCGAGAGATTAATTGGGATATCATTGGATTAGGTATGTTGTCGAAAAGTAATCACGAGATCCGTAGATCCTATTTATCTTTATACTCTTTCTGTTTATCGTCACATCTGTTTTTTATCCCTTCCTACTGGTTTTTATTTTATTTCGGTTCAGTATTTTTAGTAAAATTTCAAAACGAATCTGTTTCAGATTTGAAGGATAAAATTAGAGCTTGATAATACAGTGAATTTTTTTTATTTATATCTTAAATAGAGGTAAAGATTAGGTTAAAAACAAATATTAAAGTAATAAAAATTTTAAAAATTAATAATAATTGAACTAAAAAATGCAATTTTTTGAGCTAAGTAAAATAAATGAATATAAACTCTCAAATTGGGTTGCCAACTTTCTTGATACCAAAAGTGCCACTAAATTTTATCAAATAAAAATTCAAGAACTGCCCAGCAACTGGCAAGTAGTGCTAGATAATAATGGGCATTATATTGTTTCTTGATTTCATTTCATTAATTAGTTAAAGTAGATTGTTTTATTTATGCGCAAAGGGCTCATTATTTATCTAAGAACCCATTATATCAGGCTCAACTCAATTTTGAATTAAAACTGTTAGGGTGGCGTGCTTAGTATAAAAGGCGCAGCCTTTTAGTAGTCGGGGAGTTAGTCGAGAGCTAGTCAGTTACCGTGTCAGTCAGTTTCTATATTTGCTAGAAAAATCGGGGAAAGGGAAAAATTTGGTTTGAAAAAGAAATTTTTTTCGAAAATTTCTAAAAATTCCATTTATTTCAGAAAAATCGAGTAGTAAAATACACAATAGCTCTAGAAATTCTTTTTAATGTTATGCCAGGCTATTCAGCTGTTATCTTCAATGTGGTAATTTTTAACGAAAATTTTTTTGGTGTAATATTTGGTTATCCCAGGAACTTTCCTTTTTCTTCTTTTTCCCATTTTTTCTCCAAAAATACAAAATAGTCAAAGGAATTTATCCCTAAGGTAATTATTCCAAACAACAGTAGTGTAAGGCTAGGATCATCCTAAAAACGCGTGAAGAACAATCAGTGCTTTAGGTAACGGAAGCTCCCCATATATTCCCCCCACTGCGTGCGATGCAGTGGTTCTTATACTCTGCCTATTCGGAGATAACCGAATAAGACCAAGAATTTCTTTTTGAAATAATTTTAATAAATTTTCCCTGAACAGATAACCGGCACCCCCTCTTCTGCCTACATTGGAGAATTTGCTCTAGTTTTTTGTTCAATGGATGCCGCTATTTGTTCAGCAATTTATTTACGTCTTTTTCTTAAACAGAAAAATACAGCTACTGTTTGTATAACTACTCAGATGGTTGTACAAGTCCCACCTAATACGACTAGCCAGAATTTGGGGAAATTGAATGTTAGGGAAAAAGAAAATTCTTAAACTGACAATATATATATTTTTAAAATTTTGTTAATTACTTAATATACAGGGTGCGGCAAATTTTGCGCCACTTTTATTTTTGCCATAACTTTCTTCAAAGGCAATGAAAATTGCTAATTCTTTTTTTATTTTATACCCAACACTCTAAGCAAATTTTTTGTACCAAAATATTCTCGATATTTTGTAAATTAATTTGATTATTTTTTCTTAAAATTTTGGAAAAATTTTTTGGACCAAAAGTCGTCTGATTTAAAGGCTAGGTGTTTGATATGGGGGAAGTTTATATCATTCGAATAATCTCTTTAAGCTGATTCGAATGACGTCAAAACAAAGCAATTATCTTGTTCTTGGGCTGAGATATGGGTCTTTGAATGATAGATTTGGAACTAGAAGTTAAATTTCACTTTTTTTGGTGAAATTTTCAAAAATCTAATTATAGACTATTTCGATGCCCCTCATCGAGACGAGTCGATTGGTACCAAAATTATTAAGATTGGATGACTTTGAGCGAAGTTAGGGTAAAGTAAAATTTGACATAAAAATATTTTTTGATGCGATTCGATCTTCAGACTGAAATATCTATTTTATCTTTGAACCAAATTTCTATTATTTGGTACCAAAAATTTGCTTAGAGTGTTGGGTATAAAATAAAAAAAGAATTAGCAATTTTCATTGACTTTGAAGAAAGTTATGGCAAAAATAAAAGTGGCGCAAAATTTGCCGCACCCTGTATATTTTTTTATTAAATTAAAATTTATTTTTAATTTTTCTTGAAATAATTTAAAAATATTAAAGTCCTTCAATCCCCTCTTTTATTTACTACAAGCCTTTCTGCTCTCTAATTTGTTTGCGTGGAGCAGGGATAGGACAATCATCCAAGTAAAATCACATGAATTGATCTTGGCAGGCATTATCTCCACGTAAACAAATTTTAGAGCAGAAAGGGTTGTAGTTTTGGAAAATCATGCCACAATGATGAAAGATGTTGTTATCACAATAAAGACTAGTAAAAAATTTCTTTCTATTATTCGTTTATCAGCCAACATTTTCCTTTTCTTCTCCTTTCTCATAGATAGAAATCTAACATACAGAATCCAACATATATATCAGACCAAGTCGAGTCTATTTTGTGAGTCACCAGCTTTTGAAGAAAGTTATCTTTTATTCACAATTTTTTTCAAATACATACATGTAGTAGTTTGTAACATTTAAAAAGAGTAGCTCATTCTAACAACAACAACTCTTATTACAGGAAATTCAAAAAATTAAAAAAAAGAACAAAAGGATTTTTTGTTTTTTGAGGGACGGATTTTGCCTTAAGCAAAACATTCAAAAATCCCTTCGGCGTGGCGATAATGAAAATGAGTCATTAACGTTTATTTTCTCATCATCCCCTCTTTTCTCTTCACATGTATTAACGGAAGACAAATGTTAAAAAATATTTAAAATTGAGGTCGTTTTGGGGGCTTTGTTTTTAGTAAAAACCTCATTATTGTAGACGGCAAAAGTTTTTTTAAATCTAATAGCCTGATTTTAGTATACCACCCCCATTTATTATAATATGAAATTATCAAAGTTACTTAATATGTAAAAATACAATTAATTATTTTATTTATATAATTTCTTCTTAGTACTGACGTGACATTATCTCAAGAGTGCGTTTATTTTTGGATAGAAAATTTGTTAATTCTCTAAAAAACAATTGCGTGTTTCTTGGACTTGCGGATTGCGTTTGCGAATTTTTAAGATTTTCACACAATTTTCATGCAATTTTTCTTAATTTCTCTCACCATAAATTGAGGTTTGATTTTATTGGCCTTTCAAATTTCCCAAAATTTTTGCCAAAAGATTTAAAAAAATCCTTCAAAAACGATTTCGCATCCTCTAATTTGGATTCCTTTTCTTTAAAAAAATTTTTCTCTTGAAGAATTCAACTTCCACACAAACCACCTCTTCTACCTCAACTCCCCTACAGTACCTATGCAAACAAACTAAGTCTGTTCTCCAACCTAATTTTCGCGCGCACCTGGGGAGGATGAGTTTATTGAAGAGATGGGTTCATTTAATGACTTTTCTCTCTTCTCTGGCTTGTTTGAGAGAGCATAGGCATTAATAAAGAAGAAAATTTGAATTTCCCTCATTTATTAATACCTTATCTCCCTTCCATTTTCTCCTCAATTTTCTCCTCTCCTTTCTCGTCTCGTCCATCCAAAAAATTTTTCTTCCTATTTTTTCCTTCCTGCCCCACTTTTCTGTGTTCTAAAGTAAGAGAAAAGACCCTCATTTTTGCCTAGGGCAAAATGGCCGGGTCTTTAATGGAGTACAACATCAACAACAGAAGCCAGAGCAGTCATAAATAAGTTTGTTTCCCTCCCTATCTTTACTTACATTTTTTCCTTTTCCGCGAATTTGCTCCGTTTTTGGCTTTGAGGTGGCCAAACATAGGGTTCAAATCTTACCCGAAGCTTTTTAAATTTTTTTCCATTTTGAGCAAAAAAGGGACTCATTCTCTCCAATATTTCTTGATTATTTCAAGCAAAAGTCATTTAAATTTTATAAGTTTTAGGAAAGTTAAGCTAAAATTCTCTACTCAGTATCGACGAAAATGCTCATAGGAAATTTATAGAATTTTTGAAAGAACAAAAGTCGATATCTTTGATTTTATTAGTTTGGTCCCATCTTTTTTCCACCCCAAAAATTGAGCAGTATTTGCTTTAAAATTCGGTAAAATTTTAATAATTTTTGCTTAAACTTTTTTTTCAAAATACAACTCAAATAATTCATATAATCTAGCGCCTTTTTCTCGAAAATCGCGTTTTAAAACACTTTTTAGAGAGTTACATAACTCTCTAGCCAAAAATATCTAGAACAATTTGCACGTACTCAGTTGAGTTATTAAATCTCTTAGAGAAATATTTATAAATAAATGATATTATAATTGAATTTTTATATATTATGTATTTTTTATTTCATGCTTAAGTTCTAATTTTGTCTAATATATAGAATTTGACCAATTTAAGTTAATAAGAATTTTCGAGCACAAAAATGGAAGCTAAAATTTAAACCACTTCTATTTCCAAAATTACCCTAATTTCCCAACTAACTGTTAAATATCTCACGTTTTGTGGTGATTTATTCTAAAGTTGTTTCCCTGTCATATTAATTGAATCACTCTTAAAATAGGGTTGCGCGAGGTCGAGGCCTCGCCCATTTTCCAATCTCTGTCTAGGTCGACCGGTCTCAAAATTTTCGCCTGCGGCTCTTAAAATTTCCGATTTCCGGCTCTTCCTATTTCCGACACCTCTGACTGTTCCGACCCACTAAATAAACTAAATTTTTCTAATAAACCAAATTTTTTTAAATTTCCAGTTCGGGGCCTGAACTTAGAATAGCTCCGGTTCCGGTGAAACACGCACTATTAAGTGTTTACTGTGGATAGATACATTAAAGTATCTAGAAAAAATTTAATGATTAAAGCACTATAAAATCAGAGTTGTTTCGAAATTACGATTCCTGATTTTCGAGGTAATTTTCCTTTCGAATTAAAGGCTTAAATGTAAATGATTACTTTTTATTCTTACGTAAAAAAAGAAAATTTTCAACATTCATTTAACGTTTTTACTTAATATTTAAAAATATATTTATTATTTTATTTATATAAAGTTTTTTTGAAAGTTTAATCTTTCATTCAGTAATCACTTTATTTTTGAAAGAGGATTTTGTTAGAAATCCTCTAAATATTGGAATCCCTATTGTCTAAAATAGAGTTAGTGGGACTAGGGTGACTTTTTATAAATATGCTAAAATTTCTTATGGCCGATCAAACAAGAATCCCGAACAAGAAGAAAACCGAAAATCAAGAAGCCATAAATCTTCCTTTTTAAAGTTCTTCAAAATTTTGAGAATTTTTGAAGGCCAGAGAGGGGGGAGGGGTTGGCTTTTTTCGGACTCGAATATTCGGGCTTTTTTCGGATTTAAAGGGATTTACTCCATTTTAAGTTAACCAGAAGTTTAAATTTCCTAATAAGGAAAAAATCGTTTGGAAAACCCAAGCCTTCCCAACCCTTCAAAACACACAAAAAAACATTTTTCATTATTTTAATTGTTGCTTCGTTTTTCTTAAACGAAGCATCATTCTCCTTTAATCCATAACCATCATTCTCTTCATTTATTTCTCGTCATTTACATATTTTTCTTTTTTTCAAAGTCAATTCCGCCAAATTTGCCCGCAGTCCCTAACCCTTCCCCCAACATTTTTTCTGTTTTTTCTTTGTCCCGCATCTTGCAACCACTTCCCCCCTCCCCTTCCATGTCCCCATTTTTTTATCTTTATTTTTGCTCATTTGTGGAGTGTCAATGAGCTTTTAGAGACATTCATCAAGCACCAGCAGGACAGAAAAAATGACCGTTTCTTTATTGAGCTTCCTTTTCCCGTCCTTATATCCTCCTCCCCTCTCCCATTTATTTATTTTTTACCTCAGCATGCATTATGCAAGACAATTTTGGGTATTTTTTGGCACACATACATATATCTCCATTAGTTTGCTAGGTTTTCGCGCAGTCCTTTACTTTATTTTAAAAAATAATACAGTAACTAACCGAGTATTTTTTGTGACCTTGGATTTGGAATGGGGAGGGTTCCTTGAAATTCTTCGGATATCCGACTGTTCGAATTGATTTAGTTCCTTAACGAGATAAGATGTCGTCCATAAATTTAAATTTTGTCGAGATTTTTTGATTTATTATCTCGAATCTCGAGCGATCTTCTAGTCCTTTCTCTAATTTTAATCAAGTAGATTGTGCTCCTTTTTCATTTTCTTCTCTTCACTATTTAATTGTTTAATCATTTTTACACACTACATATTTAATTAAAAATGTCGATATTTTTTCCCTTGTGGCAACACTTTTTTTTTGTTTCCATCCACAAAATTTTAGAGAGACAAACTACCCTGTGGCGACATGTTTTTGCTGTTGATCTTATCTTTTTTTTTATTTTTTTTTTCTCGGGGACGTATTCAGGCTTTCCTCTTATTAAGTAAAAAAAGTTGTGTGTGTGTGTTACGGCCTTTAAATAAATTCCAGAGACGTTTAAAATTAAGAGAATAAACTCTCGTTTACACGCGCGTTTGCCTCCTATCCATAAATAAAATAAAAAAAATTTTTTTGATTTTTTGGCGGGAATCTTTCACAACTTGAAAAATGTTATATGGAGTGGAATAAACGTTTTTTATAACACAAGTTATGGGCAAAATACAAAAAAAAACTTTTTTTTTTATTTTTAGTTTTTTTCTTCTTTTCGTTTTAATAAATTTGTAGATACATAGTTGAGTTAATTTTTTAAATTTGTAAATTTTTAATATTTCTAAAATTCTATTTTCAACTTGATATTATTTTTGACTTTCAATTAGATTCGGATTGGGAAGCAGGGATCGATCAGAAATGACGAAATCGAAACTGATCTTCTCGTTCGGAATGCACCAGAAGAAAATCTCTTACGGAAACCTCGAAAAATCTCGATAACAGAGATTTTTGTTCAAGATCTCGTCTAGGTCGATCTCTACTTCAACTCCATGTTCAACATTATAGTAGCTGGGCGCAACGTTATTTTCCCCAATAATTAATTTTGTTTAACGAAGAAAATGCTAGTCAAAATTCTTTTAAAATATTCTTTTTTCAATAAATTAAAAATATTTTAAATGTCAACACATTTTTTGTTCAGCTTTTGCCCATTTATTTTTCTCAATTTTAAGCTCTAAAATCAGTTTCTCTTTTGTCTTATTTTATTCCTGCCACCCGTCCCTTCCCCCTTCTATCCCCTTCCCTTCCTTTTTTTATTTTCCTGTCAATCCCCCTAATATTTTTTGCCCCATTATTTTTTTGGCAGCGGGAGAGAAAGACGCCTTTCTCTAAAATATTTTGTAGGAAAAAAATTTTTTTTTTGCTCTCGCAGCTTCCCCGAAAAGAAAGAGCCTTCTGCCCTTGTCCGTTTATTTTTCTTTGTTCGCAAGAAAAAACAATTTTTCTTTTTTTCCGCGCAGCGTTGATGGGTGGAGGAAGGAAGAGGTGTTTCTCTCGGTTGTATATAGAGACATCACCACCAACCAGCCAAAGATTTCGTGGTGTTTTATGTGTCCCGTGCCATCC
The DNA here is from genome assembly GCA_036172955.1 of Meloidogyne arenaria. NCBI lineage: Eukaryota > Metazoa > Nematoda > Chromadorea > Rhabditida > Meloidogynidae > Meloidogyne > Meloidogyne arenaria. The sequence continues at coordinate 3,199,599 of JARQAB010000032.1, read as the reverse complement.
ATTTTGGAAGATTAATTTTAGAAAATATTTTTAAAAGGCCGAGAGAGGGTGAAAAAATAAATTTTTTAAATTAAGGGGGGTTTCCTTGTATTTCTAAAATTCTTGTATTTGTTTCACATTTGTTTTATTTCAGAAAAAAGTTTTTCTCTATAAAATTGAAATTCTGATTTTAGAGGAGGAAAAACACAAATTCTTTCTGAATGCCTTAATTTCTGAAATAAAAATCAGAATTTTGAAAAATACAAATCAGAATTACAATTCAGCTTTTATTTCATACTTGTCAGAATTTCAATTCGCAAATATAGTAACCAGAATTTTAACAAGTTTAAAAACCAGAATTTTTAATTAAAAAATCAGAATTTAAGTTGTTGTGTAATTTAAAGAAATGTAAAAATTCTGATTAATATAAATTCTGTTTCTTGAATTATGTTCGTTTAATTCTGGTTTGTTTAAAATTCTGGTTCTAAAAATTCTTATCTTAAAATTCTGGTTTTTTTTTAAATTCTGATTTCAGAAAATTCTGTTCTTTATAAATTCTGATTTAAATGTGCGTACAATTATGTAAATCAATTTTCTCCCCCTTCAATAATCGACCACTACCTGGCTTCTTCTCTTTTTTCTATAAATTCCCGTATTTTTTAAATTTTTTCTTAGTTTAAATTAGCATTTAATAGTTTGTATTTTTGACTTTAAATATTAAAAAAATTTTATTCTGACAATTTTTCCTATTTTTTTACCTTTCCTTTCCTCCCCTTTCTAGGTACTGTCTCTCGATAGTTTCTCGCCCATTCGTTCTTTAATCCCCAGATTTTTTATATCCTTTCTCCTTTCAACTCTTCTCCTATATTTACCTTCTCCTCCCCTAACTTCCTTTTTTTATTTTTTTCATAGTAGACTGTCACTCCGCAGCTTCTCCTTCTTAGTTTCCTTTTCATTGGACAATATAAAGGAAGCTAGTCATAAATTTATTTAAATATTTTTTCTGAATTTTTTAGGGGTTCTCTATTTATTTAAAGGAAAAGTTTGTAGTCAAGAAGATCCGATTTTTAAATTCTCCCAAAATTAAATTAAAGTCAAAAAAATTTTTTTATTTGGTACCTTACCCAAACAAATTTTCTTTTCTTTCTTTATTTTTCACAGTCTGAATTCTGATTTTTGATTTATTTTATTTTTTGTATTATTTAATTTTTAATTTATTAATGGCAGTATAGGCGAGATAGATCGAAGAATATTATTTTCTTAATATTTTTAAAAATACTTTTTTTTGAAAATTTCTTCAGCTCCTTAGAAGTAATAAGGCATCTGGTAACATATGGTGTAAAATTAAAATTTAAAATATTAAAGAAAATTTGTATGAAAATTAACGAGCAAAAGACGCGCGAATCGTCTATATTATCTACATATAACAATTTAATTTGCTTTTAATAAATTGTGAATGTTAAAATCAGAATTATATTCGAACATTTAATAAAACTTGAAAACAAATAAACAAACCAGAATAAAATACAAACTTTGTATAATTCTGATTTTTATTTCCCAACTTGTTCTTATCCAAGTTGGAAAAAAGTTGGTTAAAAGAAAACACAAAAATCAGAATTCTGAAAAAATAAATAAAACAAGTTTGCAAAATAATTCTGATTTTTATTCACCAACTTGTTCTGACTTTTTTAAACTTGTTCAATTTATTTTCTTTCAGAATTCTGATTTTTGTGTTTTCCTTTAACAAACTTGTATTTTTCCTTATACTCATTAATTCTGATTTTGAATAAAACATGTTGGAGATAAAAACAAATTGTAAAATAAAAATCAGAATTATTTTTTGTGTTTTATTCTGATTTGTTTGTGTTTTTCGAAAATTCTGATTTTAAATATTTTATTTCAGATTCTGATTATTCCCTAACTCTTCCCCAACCTTTCGATTAAATAGTCATTTATTTATTATGTAAGATTGGACTTTGCTCAAAAAAATATTTTTTTCTTTTTAATTTTCTTGGGTTTTTATTTTACATTTTTCTTTTTTTTCTTTTTTAATCAGATAGAAAATTCAAATATAAAAATAAATTTACAAAAGAATTTTTATTTTTTTTCTCTCTTCCCTTCCTTTCTCGTGGCAGCTCTTTCAATATTACTACAAAAATAAATAAGGCTTATTTCTCTTTTTTTTAAATTTTTTGCCCTTCGCGCTTATAGGAAATTGAGCAAGTTGAATAAAATAAATATTGTGCTTCTCTCTTTTTCCACTTTTTTTTTCTGTTGCCCTTTTCACTTGGGCACGCGGCATTCTTTTAATTTTTATTTTTTCAAAAAAAAAATAGTGATCATCATCTTATTTTTCTTATTCTCTTCATTATCATCTTTTCTATTAAATTGTATTTACCCTAGGAAAGAAAAATATTTTTTCTTTTGAAAATTCAAACCAGCTGCCTTTAAGTAAACCTTTAAATACCCCTACTAACTAATATCTTAAGGCTTTTGTTTCTTTTTTTTTTTGATTTCCCGATTTTGCCTTTTATTTTAATTTTATATTTTTGAACTTTGACTTTTTACTAGGACTGTTTCAAAAATTTATTATCTGTTTGATTTTGTTCGAGTCAAGCCCTACGAGTCTTTTTAAAGTCAAATGTACGATGTCAGATTTACGAAAAAATTTTTTACATATACACCAGGGATGGCTGGTTCTCTTCCGCTTTCTTCTACCTTTCCTTCCGCAAATTTTTACAAGCATAATCTCATTTTCCAGTCTATGTATTCCACTAAACCATATTTATTTTTTATTAACTTAAGTGATATCATAACGGTAGTTAATACTGCGAGCTTTTTGGCCCCTCTTTTCTTCTCATTACTTAAAAAGCTTGTTCTCTTCAGTTACTATTTGAACATCCCCTCCCTCCCTCCATCCCCTTTCAAAAATTTATATTTTTTCTCAACAGCTTGTCTCGTGATTAGAACGCCAGCCGTCGGTTGATTGTTGTTGACAGCTTTCTCTGTCCTTCCCCCACCCCTCTTTCTACTATTTTCTAGAGCACAGTATGTTAGTTGGCGCCATTTATAGATAACATTGTAAAAGCATCTGCTGCTTTTTGTTCTCGCTTTTAAATAAAAATTTAAAATTTTTTTAAATTTTGCGATTTTGGCTTTTGTTTGAGTCTTAGCATATTGGGAAGTTAGTGGATAGGTCATGGGTTTCTTCCTCTCTTAACTCTTCTATATTTTAATTCAAATAGGGGTTGTTTAGGCTTTGTTGCTAGAAATGACCCAGGTACATATTCCCTTTGATAGGCTTCTGGTTCATCTCGAAAGTTTCATTGGGTGGCAGATGACTAGTGCCATCCTGAAATGATCCCAGACCGAAGCGCAGTGCCACCTTCTTTATTTCCAGTCCAAGGGTGTCTACCAGGGATCCTGCCGACAAAAAATCAAAATTCCCGATTTCGGGAATCGGGAATTCCCGACCAAAAAACGTCGGGAAATTCCCGATTTTCGGGAATTCGGGAATTTTGTTGATTTTTGGCAGGGGACTTGGTAATACTTAAGTTTGTGTTTCCCCTTTTTTTTCTTTCTGTTGTAGTGTAGTGTACCGGAGGTAAATGTTCGGGACGTGACACATGTCATTCGATTCGTCTCGACGAGCTGAGTCGAACGGTACCAATCACTACTTTAGGAAATAATTCTGGACCGAGTTATATTTGCATATTCGAATTTTTCACCCCAAAATCGATCTTACTCCCCCCTATGGTTTTTCAATATTTTCAATATATACTACAGCCGAAAAAAGGGGGAGACACAAACTTAACTATTACCGGGGGCTTTCTAGGTATCCCACTTAATAGATATCCCCCTCCAATACCCTCATAATCCTTAACACTTATAGAACTATAGGGACAACACTTGTGATATGCTTTGGAAAACACAATGCCAAAAACAATCAAATATTTTATGGGGGGTTTAGGAATAAGGGGATATCGGAGGATTATCAATCTTGAAGAAATACCAAAGATGTTCCTTTTTTGCGCAGCAGGCACCCTAATCACGGAAAAAACGGCAACCCTAATCACGGATTCCTCCATTTTGCGCCGCAGGCGAAAATTTTGAAAAATTTGGAGGTTCCTTAAGCCTTTACAATGTTGTTATTTTTATTTACCTAATCGTAATGTTTCTGAAGGTGTGGGCTCAAAAATTTCGAGTCTCGATCCAATCACATTCTTAAAATTCATTCTCGATTTTCTTAAATTATTGATTCATTATAGTGAAATTGACAACCATTACTGAGGTTGTTGGGTATTATAAATTATAGATACAGCTTTTTGATGTGAGAATGACCTCGAGACTTACACAGCTTCCCCTCCTTTTATTTCCCTCACAATCTCTTTTACATAAATAAATATTTCTTCTTTTTTTGCGCAAAATTCCATGAGGGACAATAAAAATGACAACATGTGTGTATTGCGGTGTTTTTGAGTTTATTTTGAATAAATTTTTTTCTCGATAAATTTCTTTTAAAAAGGGTTTTTAGAATGAAATGTCTTTTTTTATTTTAATTTTCTACATTTCTCTCTCTCATTCTAAGGTCTTCTCTTCAATATCTTCATGAGGGAGAATACTTCTTAACTTTAAAAATTCTCTAAGTTTAGTCCATTCTCGATCTTCCTATCATCAACCGGGTACAATTTTTGAAATAAAAAATCGAGAATGGTATAAAGACTTTATCATTTTTATTGGTCTTCTATTTTATAGACTTTGGTTTTAAGAAAAAAAAACTATGAGTGTTTGAGAGTGTTGAGATTACAATGAGAGTGTTGAGGTGTTTGAGTGTTAATGTCCCAAAACACGGTTTTAAAAGTAATTTTTATAAGTTAACTAGTTTTTAGGGGTGTCGGTGCGGTTCTTCGGTTCGGTCCCTAATATTTGTAGACTTTCCAAGAACCTTCAACCCAACCCTTGTAGCCTCTAGTGATCGGTCTAGTCATATATTCATCATCATCTAGTCAAGTCATATCCCCCCTGGTTTTTTCCTGGATCTAGAGTCCAGATCCAGGCATTTTTTGATCGTCCTGGATTTTTTCTGGATCCAGAATTTTTGAAATTCAGAATTTTTTTAAATACCGATCTTTAGTAGCCACCAACAACCCCTTTATCATTCCTCATAATTTCAAAACAAATTATCTTACCCAAAAATAAATATTTATACATAAACATCCTTCATATATCCTTAAAATATCCATTTTAATTTTTATTTTCCTCTCCCTTTTTAGGTTTTAAAAAATTTATTCTTGCCGTTGCTTCAAAACATCCCTTCTTCTTCCTTCTTCTTTTCATCTTCCCCTTCAAAATAAATAAATAATCTAGCTGCTCATGCGCATCAAAGAGCAACAATTCTCGCGGCTCCCGGCGGGAAGGAAAGGAAAGATGAGGCGATTTGAAAGGATGTAATAAAATTTAAAGGGGAGGGGGGGGGGGGGGGGGGAATGAGTGACTGGACTGTGCACATCATTCCCATTCCCCCTTTTTCCTTTCTGAAATTCTCAGAAGCTTTTTTTGCCCTCATTTCTCGTATATCCCTCAATTTAAAATAAAGGCACAGAAAAGACATTCCCGCACATTTTTATTTTTAATATTTTTATTTTTACATTCTCGATCAAAACAATTTTTCAGTTCTCTTTCCTTTCCTCAATTCTCGCGACTCCCTTTGAATTTTACTAAATTTTTTGTTCATTTTGCTTTACGTTTCCTAAATTTATCCGTTTTTAGAGGGTAGGCAATGCTTAAGATCTTAACTAGGCAAGCTTAAGATCCCGTCTCGTCCCGATGTCATATTTTTGGATAGGAAGTTATTTTTAACTTCCTAGTTTTTCAGGTCGTGTCGGTTGGGTCCAGAATCGACAACCCTGGTCACTATCATTTCTCCTCTCTTCGAGACAGGAGGATAACTCATTCGTTAAACCGAGAGTTTACTGTATCTGAAAATCACCTAGTCTAAGCTTATTTTTTATCTAACAACTTTAAAATTACAAAAAATACCTCCTAAATAAACATCTCTTTCTTCAACTCTTCCTCATTTTTATCTAAAATTGAGGGAATAAAAATAAAGATATATTTATGTAGATAAAGGTCAGCGCATAAATAGTAGAGAAGGAAGGGGGAAGAAGAGTAAAAACAGCAAATGTCGGGGTATTTTTGAATGAGGGAAGGCGCGAGATTAGCAAAAACCAGTCTCAGTCACCGCAATGAATGACAACAAAAAAGTAGTTAGAAAGAGTCATCTTCAATTTTTGCATATATTTAAATTTAATTCTTCTGTTTTTTTTTGAAGAAGCTTAAACTTTGTTTTTGAAAAAGAACACTTCTTTAGTTAAAATAAAAATATTTTTGAACCCTATTCTTCCAATAATGTTTATTGAAATGTTGGAGGTATAGGAGCTTAAAATTTGCTATCTGGTTTGAAAGTCCTTACTTACATGTGAAAGGCGTATGGACAGGAAAAACCTTCCGATTTCCGCAAAAAATTTTGATTTCCGAGTTCCGACTTTTAAGCCATTTCCGATTTCCGACACCTCTGACTGTTCCGACCCACCTCTGATGTGGACTCAGATAGAAAACAAATATTACCACTCTGAGCATAGCTATATGGGACAATATCCTTCAAAATGGCTAATATTAAAAAGACAAACTTTATATTTATAAGTCAGCGAGTCCTACTCGATTTTGTGCTACTTTAAGTATGATGGATAATGATATAGAGAGATATCGGTGATACAAGGGATTATGAAGGATATCAGAGGATTTAGAGTGATCAAGGGGGTTTACCGACGTAACGTGGGATTACGGAGATTAACATGTAATTTGGATGGATTAAGGAGATTTAAAAAGATACTATGGGATTGGCCCAGATGTTGAGTGAGTTGGGGAGATAGCGGAGAATAAGGGGACTATCAGTAGTTATAAATTGATACTGGGGATGTCAGGGGGTTTGGAGTTGATTTGAATGTCTCTTAATTTCTTAATCTCTAGATATTTTCATCATATCCCTTACTTTTTTTAATTCTCACAATCCATTAATATTTTCTCGAAATTGATATATTCCCTGATATCACTACAAATCCCCGATATCTTTGTAAATCCACCATAATCCTAGTAATTCGACCCCAATAGTCTTCTATCCCTTCAGATCAACTGATCTTTCCCCTAGCTCTACTTGATCCTTCTTCATATTCCTGTGCCGCAGGCGAAAATTTTGAGAATTTTAGTAGGTCAAGGAGATAGATCTCTTCCATTTCTGTACACAGATTAGTTGTATTTTTGCGTTAATTTCATCGAAAATAACGCAAAACGCAAAAAAAAGTCCAAAATTTAACGCAAATAACGCAAAACGCAATGCGCCCACCCCTGTTCTGGACCCAGATATGATCATAATCTTCAATGAAACGCAAAATATAAATTAATTCATTAATCTAAAGTTTTAATTATCTGATAATATAAAAATAAATCTACTTAATATTTAAAAATATATTTATTATTTTATTTAAATTCCTAGAACATCAACCAATAATACGATAGTTTCATTATTTGCGTCGCCATATTTTTGGATAGAGAGTTATTTTACTACTCCCTAATTTTGCCTAACACTAGTTCATGTTTATTTAACAGTAGAGGATTGACGTTGTCGAAATGGTCCTGTTTCTTACATTAAGATTTTGGTTTTTTCAATGTTTCCTTACCTACCGGAAAGCCAGCTATTTCACAATTTAACATATCACATAATCTCTTCCATGCATTACCCAAAAATTCCAATTTCCATTTCCTCCACTTAAGTTCTATGTACATATTTAGAAAATCCAATGATTTTTGCTTTTATTAAATTTATTCTTGAATATTTTTTTTCTTTAAAAAATTTTCTCTGATTGTTCCGGCTCAATCTTTATACCAACAACAAAAGCTTTATATAAAAATTGCGCTTTCAATATATTTTCTGTTTTGTGTACTATTCAAAACCTTTTTCCATTTTTTATTCAAACAAGTATATATCTAGCTATATTTTTATAATTGCCTTTTATTCTGAACAAAACACTTGTGTGTTTTCTTTTTTGTATTTAACAAGTTTGAGTCGAACAATGTTTTTGTGTTTTAATTTTCTACTTAAACTATGTTCTGATTTTGTTAGAAAACAAAAAACAGAAATTTAAATGAACATGTAAACAAAAACACATATTTCTTGTTTTTGTGTTTTCCGTTTTTATTTTAATTGTTCTGATGTTGTTTTGAAATTCTGATTATGTGTGTTTGTGTTTCTCTTGAATGTTTTTCTTGTCTTCTGGTTTTGTTTGTTTTTATGTTTTTATTTTGTTCTGATTTTTATTTCTGGTTGTTTTTGTGTTTTTTTGTTTTATTTTCTTGTTCTGGTTTTATTTTTATTTTGTTTTTATTTTTGTGTTTTTGTTAATGTTTTTCTTGTTTTCTGGTCTTGTTTGTTTTTATTTTATTCTGATTTGTTATTTCTGGCTGTTTTTCTTTTTTCTATGTTCTCCTGTCTTTCTGTAGTCTTTTTTCTAAAAACACATTAATTTAATTTCGAGATCAATTTTCCCCTTTTCCACTAGTCTATCCAACATTTTAATATTAAAATACCGTAAATCCTCTAAAATAACCCCCCCCTCTAAAATAACCCCCCCCCCCTCTAAAATAACCCCCCCCCCCCTCTAGAGGTCGATCGAAAAAAATAACCCCCCCCTCTAAAATAACCCCCCCTCTAAAATAGCCCCCCCCCTTTCTAAAATATTCAATTTTTCTTGGCATTGTTTTTTTTTCAAAGCAAAGCACTGTTGAATCCCTTATTTTAATAATATTAGAAATTATTATGGGGATATCGGGGATTTGAGGGGATATAAGTGGATTATGATGGATTATGATGGATTAAGTCCACTTTAATTAATTGTCCGATATCCTTTCAAATCCCTGATATAACTCACAAGCAGTCCACTCATATTCCCTCTTACTTTCTAAATCTCTTAATATTCAAACTGACTAATCCTCCCATATTTCCCTTAATCACTTAAAATCCACTGATATCCATCGATGTCCATCTCAACTAATATCCATCCACTTGATCTCTCGATGAAGGATTAATGTCATGTCACATTGACTTTAATACTTCAAAATGCCAAGATAGGCATCCTAATCCAATCCCTCTTAATATAATTAAGCTTTAGGTATTTAACTGAGATATATACAAGTGGGATAATATCCTAAAATAAATTTTTAATTAGGTATTTCGAGCCTAAACGAAGTCTAGGATGAAGAGGAGTACTTGATGGAAGTTTTTGGGCTGGGATTTTCGTTAGGAGACTTTTAGTTTGTGATGAATTCTATTAAATTTTAGAAAAATATTATTCACAATTTTGCAAAAAATTTTAATTTTCAAAAAATTTAGACATCGGAAAAAATAACCCCCCCCCCTCTAAAATAACCCCCCCCTCTAAAATAACCCCCCTCTAGAGGTCGATCGAAAAAAATAACCCCCGGGGGTTATTTTAGAGGATTTACGGTATATATTATGTATTTTTTCACCACTTCATTTACTGCCAGTCATTTTAGTGTTAGTCCTCTGATTTATGTACCCATTGTATATTGGCTTATTCATTCTACATTTTATATTCTCTTACATCCTTTTTTCTGTTGGGTAATTTGGACACACACTTGCTAGCTAGCGCAGAGTTTGAATCGGCGCTTCTATTTAGATTATAGAGAAGAAATAAATATCTCTACGAAAAAATTTTTTTGAATAAAAAAGTAATCGAGCAAAGATTAATTTTTGGCAAAAAAATTTTCTTTCGAGGAAATTTTTTCTTGGCCTTTTTGACTTTAGGCACATGAACAAAATTTCAAAAGCGCCCTTAAAAAAAGTTTCCATTAGGAATCTGCCAACAGAAATTTCATTCACGACCTAAACTTTCTATTCGACCTCACTAAAACTAATTTTCCTTACAGCTTTGAAAAGCCATTTTAATCTAGATAGGGGTTTTTTCTAGAAATCAAATCAAAAAGTTTTATTCATTTGCGATTGGCATTTGCGACCCTAATCATCTCCATCATCCCTCCTATCCCAACAAAACTTAAAATCCTCCTCTCCTCTCGCATTATTTTCTCATCAAGTCAATGGCCCGTTCATTGTCGCGACTCATCCCTTCAAAGATTTTTTCTAGGACTGCCGAGGACCAGCCGGAGGATATATATATATATATATAAAATATTATATGGAGGAGATTGAGGGATCGTTTATACAACCGAAACGAGGAAAACTGGTTTCAAAGGAAAAATTGAAGGAGGAAACTGTCCGAATTGTTGGCTTCTCCTCACAATTTTTTATTTTTTTTTCTTGGTTTTACAATCCTCCTCCATTTTCATTCTTCTTCTGCTTATCGGCTGTCCCATTTAAACATCCCTCCCTCTCCCTTCTCCCTTCATTTTCCTCCCTCCTTCCCTTCCCTTCCTCTTCCTTCCCCTTTCCCTTCCCTTCCCCTTCCTTCCCCTTTCCTCCCCTTACAAAATTTTTCTAACGATACTTTAAGTTAAATACCATTTTCTTGCTTATTCCCACCTCTCTTTTTTAAAACCACACACCTTCACCATCTTGGCACACTAAAGCCGCTCAGATGGCGAAGGAACAAGGAAAGAAGGAAAAAAAGGTAATGTGGCGAACTGCCCGGAAAACTTGTTTTTCTTTCAAAAATCCTTTTTTCTGTCCATACCAATTTTTTTTATTTTTTTTCCTTCTTGCCAGCAGCGAACCACCCCTTTACAATGATTTTTGAACACACATTCTTTTCTTTATTGCCCCGATACTTGAACAAAATATCCCATTCTTTGTATATCCCTAATTTATTTTTTTTGTTATTTTTGTAGCATTAATTTGAGATTAGCAAAAAAAATTTTTCGAGAGAAACAAGTTTTTACTTTGGTGTTTCTCCTTTATGAATAGTCTCAAACTGAAATTTTTTTATTCTAATGGGATAAAAATACAGTAACTATCTTCTCCAGATACTGTATTTTTTTCATGATAAGGCTCCTACTTAAAATAGGCTTCTACTTCGAGAGGGAAACGAAAAACATAGGCCTAGCTTATAAAAATTGAAGCTTCAGATAGGTCGTTCGTTGAGTCTTTTCCTACTTTAGACTACGATTGTTTTCTTACGATTGTTTTCTTTAGACTACGATTGTTCCTCTTAAAAACACGAGATTTTACTAGATACGAGACTACGCCCACAGCCTGCTATACATATTTGCGTTTTTTTGTAAGATTTTTAGCTTTTCTTTAAATTTATTTTTGAACTTTTCCTTGATTTTTATGCTCCTGTCTTAGCTCATGAAAAGGAAAAAGAAAATTATTTTCTATTCACAAACCCGATCCAAGTCCGGTTATTTATAAATACAATATACTCTTAGACTTATTTTTTTGTTGATTTGTTGCAATGACAAAAGAATTCTTTTTTGGGGGTTGGTCAGCAATTTTTGAAACTCGCCAACTCTCTTTTTGGGTATAAATTGGCCTCTTCTCCTCTTTTTTACGTTCTTCTCGCCTTTGCGTGGTAATTATATATGAGAGAATACTTGCTAGCTTTTCTAAATTTGGCGCTTTGTCCGTCTTTAAGGATTGGGAGGCTTTAAGAGTAAAAGCTAAGAAGATCTTTTAAAGGGGGACACGCCCAAGTAGGCGCGCGGCCAAGTAGGCGCAGAGCCATAACTAGCTGGAAAATTTCTGTACCTTAACAATTTTTGTACCAACCTCTTTAGCTCGATGAGAGGAATCGTTTAATACTAAATTGATTCAGAAATCTTGAAGCAAGTTATGACTTTGCGCCCACTTGTCCGCGCGCCTACTTGGGCTGTACCCCTTTTAAAGCTATCTGACTACTTGTGTGATCATCCTCCTTCCCTTCTATTTCCCTTCTTCCCTTCTAAGGCTTTCTAAGCCTTTACCAAAGTATCCCCAAGTATTCCAAAGAAAATAAGCTACTCAAGTGTCTCGCTTCTTCATTGCGCGGCGGGAAGCAAAACTCGATTTTAGGTGTGTACTTGACTTTAACTATCGCGTGTAGCATTTTTTGAGAATTTTTTAAAGCTTCTTCCCTCACTTTTTCTTTCTTCTTTTCAATCCAAATGAGTTAAGAAGCTTTGAAAAATGCGGATTTGTCACTTTTTCCCCTCAATTTTGCAAATAATGACTGTCATTTTTCTTTAAATAAAACGGTAGAACGTGCTTTAAACTAGATTTTTTAAACCTTTTCATTTTCTTTTTTTGAATTCGTTCCTTGTCATTGACACCAATTTGCTTTAAAATTTTTTTGATAATTACACTAGAATCTTTATATTCTCACATACATTTTTTAGCTAAGTATATCTTCCTTCATTTATCCCATGTCCTTAATTAGAACTACTTAACTTAGACTCCTTAACTTCCAACAGCTTCCCTAACTTAGAACTAACTTGGAACTTCAATTTCTGAGGTTCTTTTACTTCCTCTCATTTCTGACCTCCAAATTTTGCTTGATTTTGACTTTTGTCCCATGTCCGATTTGTTTTTATCCTAATGTCCTTAATTGGAACTCCTTAACTTTCTGATTACAACAGCATTTCCAATCTACACCAATAATTCTCCTTTTATTTCAAGCAACTCCCTATATCCCAATTATCTCGGTTTGTAACTGTCCTAAGTCTTTGTTCTTCCCACAATACTCACATTAACAAATAAAATGAAGAATTCTTCTCTTAACTAATCAAATCTTCCAATTATTCCAATAAATTCCAGATTTTTCAAATTTCCTGCTTTATTCACATCAATTAATTTAAAAAGTCCCAATGACACACTTTCATCCTCCCGTAAATGCACCATTTCTTTCTTTTGCATTTTTTCGCGCATAGGACATTCATTCACCTTTAGGGCCTCGATTTTCATCTTTTTGGGATGAAAAACGCGTTCCTCTTGCGCATTTTGCTTGGAATGAAGGGCAGCCCATTAAACAAGGCATTTCGGCCCAGCGGCCCATTTTTCTCTCTCATTTTCCACAGCTTCAGCTAATCCTTTCAAAAAAATTTTTCCTTCCACTTCCTTCTTCCCCTCTTCCTTCATTTTCCTTCTTCTTAGCCTCTTCCCCTCCCCCCCCCTCCCTTCATCTTTCCCTTCCTTCTTCCCATCTTCCACCCCCCCCCTCCCTCCCTTATATTATTCACGTAAATACACCACACACACGTATTGGCGTCTTCATCGCCAGAAGGATCCTCTATAGCTTTTTCCCCCCAATCCCATGGCCGACGATCAACAAAAAAAATTTTTATTTATTCTCCCGTCTTCCAATTTTCAATTTGTTAAGGGAACGATTTTTGGGAAGGATAGAGAAGAGTTTTGTGGAAAAACCAGATCTTTTGGTGAACATAACAACACCTCGTTCGACCCCCTCTCTCCCTCCCTTCTACCAATTCACTCCTTCAAATCATCTTTATAATTCCTTTAATGCTTGTGTCCCTTCCAAAATGCTGCACGGGAAAGATTAGAAAGAAGAAAAAAAACAAGAAAAAAAAGCCTTAAGCGCATCCATCCATTCATTCTGTATTTTTAGCCAAAAATCGCTGTCAGCAGTTTTAGTCCCACCGGTGTGCGCTTTTTATTTGTTAAATATATACAGCTCTCTTTTAGCTTACAAAGCAAAACTGTCCCGAAAGGTTTGCATTAAAAACACGTTTTTGAACACAATCTTTTGAAATTTTTCTCTTTTTTGGCTATTTTGCTTCTAAATTCTTTTTTTTTCATATCTTTTCAGAGAGACCAATTTAAAGTTTAACTGCTTTCTGATGTTAACGGGGGGTTTTATCACGGGTTACCCGAAATCCTAAACTCTAAACCTCGACTTTTTTGAACCGAAACCTGGTCCGAAAACCTTACCGACCTTTTTAAACTGAATCACCGGTCCGAAGACCCTCCCGACTTTTTCCTCAACCTATGACATCCCTACTAATTGCTTCTTTTTTTATTTCTGATTTTCTATTTTGCGAGCAACATTGGTTTGAGATCTTTCTTGATATGTATCGTTAAATATTATCATATACGGGACACATACACGCTATTTTAAGATGTTGATTTTTATTTTTACATATATCCAAGCAAAAAATAAAATGTTTCTTCATTTTTATCAAGATTTTTGGTCTCTTTAACAAGTATTTTTTAAATTATTTCTCCTTCAATTTTTGTCTAAATATTGAGATATCTACTCCACTCACCTCTTGTTTTTAATGTTACATAAGAGCTTCTTCAACAACATTTTTATCGCCTTCGGCCTGACTTTGCTGCAAGTTATATGTGAATGCGCAGCGAAATCATTGCGCGAACACGCCCCAAATTTTCTTGTTTTTAATATGAGATAAGGCTCTCTGGGCACGCATTTTTTGGCTAGATGCTCGTATTTTTGCTTATTTTGCTCTTATTTTTTATAAAAACAAGAAAAAGCTTTTTGAAGACAAAACAGGCGCGAACACCTCTCTTTTTTGGAGAGTTAGTCCTCTTTTCTTCTTTTATTTTTCCCCCAAATTCATTGCATAATTCGCCCGTTCGGATGAGCTAAAGCAAAAGCGTTCCTTCTCTTCGGAGTTGCGCCCCATATTTAAACATGCTCAGTTGCTTTTCTTATATCAAAAAGAATATAATTTAATATATTAAATAGCTTCCGTTTTCAACAATATAGAGAGAGAGAAAATGTCTTTATTGTTGTTTAGCTATGTTTTGTTGAGCAAGTTTAATTTTTATATGTTTATTTAAAACTTAAGATTACAAACTTAAATTAAGTTTGTTTTTATTTTTAAGTTTTCAAGTTTATTTTTAATTTACCTAAGTTCATTTCCCTTATGTTTGTCCAAGTTTCTAAGTTTATTTTTATTCCAAGTTTATTATTCTCAAAATGGTCAACTGGCCAATTATTTCCATTTGGTCTACATACATTTATTTAAATTCTATTTTTATAATTTTCTCGTGACTAAATTTTTTTAAAATTCTGATTTTAATCAAGAGGATGAATATTGAATTAAATATTGTGGGAGTGACCCCATTTGCCCCCCTCTCTTTTCTTCCTGAGCAAATTAATTTTCTATACATACATATTTAAAACTGTTCTCTCGTCCATTCCCCTTTCCATTGGCAAATTATTGAACACGATTTTCTGTCTGGGTTTCCAGTCGCTTTTTTTTTTAGTTTTCCCGATTCTACTCTTTCCCATTTTTAAATAAAAACCACTACTTGTATAAATAAATATTTATTGCGCGCTTATCTGCTTTATTGTTGCGTCTGTTTTTAATCTAAAAGTGAAAATATTTGTTTTTAAATCTAGTTAGAAGAATAATCTTTGATTTTTATGTTGTTTTAATTTGCTTTTTTTTATATCTTTTCCAAGTTTGTAACCATGGAAGTTCAAGTTTATTTAAAATAAAATTTATTTAAGGTCAAGCTTACAAACTTGTATTTTTTCAAGTTGTTTTTCCCAGTAGGCAAAATACCTATCTTCTCAAACTTAATTTTTTGTCTCGCAAAACATTTGTGTTAGTTATGTGTGTATGTACAGAAGCAGCCATTAACGATCAATCTTGGCTTAGAGCTGTTCCAAAACAAAAAAATCTTTCGAAAATCGAAAGTCGAAAATCAAACTTTCGTAGCAGCTCTACTTTTGCATTTACTATTGTGCTAAAAATTTTTATTCTATTCTTTGTGTTATTTTGTTAGTCCCAAGACAACCTCACCTAAGTAATAACTCGAATTTATTGCTTGGATTCTGTTCAAAAATTTTTTTTTCAAATTTCTAAAATTTTCAAAAAAATTTTTTCTATATTTAGATTGGTCTATCCGACCATTTCAAAAAATTTATAAAAATATTTTTTCTTTCATCAAATGCAAACTGCCAATCAACAAAATAATTCTTCAATTACACCCTTATCTGACCCTGGAAGTTCTTCTTCCTCCTCTTCCACCCAACAAAATTTGTTAAATGAAAATAATAATATTGGACAACAAATTACTTATCCCCCTCCACAATTGCAATATTTATTGGCTAATTTGTTGGCTAGAAACCAAGCTGCTTCAAATCCGTCTTTGGCTGCTATTGTTGCTAATATGCAGTTATCGGTTGTTGTAAAATTGTCTTTTTTTCTGATTAAATATTTTTTATGGGAATTTTAGTTTCTTTGGGAGTGTTCTTAAAACTTAAGATTACAAACCTAAATTAAGTTCGTTTTATTTGCTTTCTAAGTTTGTAAGTTTTCAAGTTTATTAAGTTAGCTTTCACTCGTCTTCTTTACCTAGAAGCAGGGATGTGCGCCATGACGTGTTGGCGTTGCGTTTTTGGCGCACAATTTGGTTTTTTGTCGGATTTTGTAGTTATAGTGTTTGGCGTGTTTTAAGAATATGAAAAATTGGCGTTTGATGTTTGGTTTGCCAAGTTTAAATTTAGGCGCACACCCCTGACTAGGAGGTTGTTTCGGGGAATTAAATTTAATAAGGCGTTATGGCAGAAGCATAGTTCCTCCTAAATTTCCTTTAAACAAAATTTAGACTTAAACTAATTTTTTTCAATTGACTTAGAATCTTTCTCCACCTCCCGAATTTCGCCTACCACCAGCTTTCAATTTTGCAGCAGCAGTTCAACAATTAATAAGAAATGCTGTAGCAGCTGCTTCCAATAATCAGATAAATAATTCTGGACTATTGCTTCGACAACAATGTGAATTAAAAATTTTTTTGTAAAATTTGGACTTTTCAGTCTTATTTTATTTATGTATAAGAATAGGCCTATTGTGAGATATTATTGAAAACGTCCACTATCCTATGGAAATTTTTATTTCTGGGAACTAATTTGTAAGACGATATTCCAAACATGAAAAGGGATTTCTTATTACATGGGGCTATTAAATCGAGAATCTTTAAAACAAAAAATAATAATTAAATATTTAGCAATTGGAAATCCAAACAACATTGTTGGTTACCCTCAAATTAAAGAAGAAAATAGTTCAACGGGTACAGACAGCCCAGAACAACATCAAAATTTATATGGAGAAAAGGGGGAGGAGGAAGAAAAATTTTTGGTTGATCCTTCTATTGTTATGGATGAAGAAGATATTGAAGAGGGGCAGGAAGAGGTGTTGTTTTGGAAAAAAATTTTTAATATTTATGTATTAAAGTGTGGGAATAGGAGACATGTTTAAAGATAAGCCGACGACCCTAGTGTCACAAGCTTCAGAACTCTCAAACTTGAAACATTTTTTCGGAAAGACGAAAGGTATATGATTGGTGGATAGTTAGAAATCTTCGGATATCCGAACGAAATTTCGGATTTCCTTGCCTTTTTCGGGTCCGGGCCCGCCAACCTTATTCTGTAAGCCTTTAAAGAGGCTTTCAAAAATATTGAGGTTTTACAAGCTTAAAAACTTTGTTTTACAACCACCATCTTTTACGTTCTGAACCCCTAAAACCTCCCATTTAATGCCTCAAAACCTTCTTTAAACTTTTCTCTCTTTATCAGAACGAAAACATTGAAAAAACCCAACAATCAGAACAACAAATTGAAAATGTCAAAACAACCCAAAGACCTATTCAACGCCGTCCACGTGTTGGAGGTTCTTCTGCTAAAACAGCCGAAGTTTGGCGGTTCTTTTCGGAAAGACCAAATGGAGAAAAGGCTGCTACTTGCTCTATTTGTCAAAAAACTATTAAAGCTACAAATAGCAGGCAAATTAATTATTTTTATAAAAGAAAATAAATAGCCCTTCAATTAGTCAACTTTCACTTTGGCACGATTTTAGAAAATCGTGCCGAGGTTTGGTTGTCGATACCTGACATTCATGATCAAAAGACCATCTAGTCCCGATTTTAATTAAACTTGACATCGAGATTTTTTAAAGAGGCTATGCCATGAGTTGGTTGAGTTTAGCCCATAAACTAGGGTTTCACCGGAACTGAAATTTTGTCCGAAACCGGAACCGGATCCAATTTGAGTTCCGTATTCCGGAACGGGAACTTCTGGTGAAATCCTACCATAAACCCAGTGATCCCAGTGTCTCTGGTTACATGAAATCTCTTCAATCTCTAATCAAAATATATATTTTTTTAGCACAACCGGAATGATTCGGCACCTGAAAAGTTGTCATGTTGCAGAACACAAAATATATGAACACGCAAAATATCTAAAAGCTCTTAAAAATAGTAAAAGAAATTTTCAAAAAATTTTAAAAATTTTCCAAAAAAATTTTCTTTAGTAGCCGACGATTCTGTCCGTGAACAATTATTGCGAGAATCTGGCGTTCTTAGAGCTAATAATCCTCACTTAAATTTAAACGAGGGAGGAGAAGAAAATGGGGGAAATTCTGGTTTTAATTCTGGTTTTATTCAAACATCAGAATTTTCTCAACAACAACAACAAACATTTAATAATTTACAACAACAACAAAACTTTGTTGTGTTTCCAAAACAACATTCTGTTGACAATTTAATTACAACACAACAACAACAACATGTTTCCCAAACAAATGTTTCGACAACAAATGTTTCCCAAACAAATGTTTCTTCTTCCCCATATTCCCCCAACATTTCTTCTTCAATTAAAAGCAACAATAGTAGTGGAATAGGGAGTAGTTTGTGTACTTCTTCTGATTGTTGTAATAGTAGCTCTATTAATATTGATACGAGTTCGTTTTCGTCTTTCTCTTCTCCTTCTGATGGTGGAGAGTCTTCGGCATTTAATCAAGTTGGAGGGATAGGTGAATTTTTATTTTAAAATAAATTTTTGAAGTTTAGTTGGGGTAGAAAATAAGCAAACGTGGCTTCTTTCAGTTTTAAGTTGTAGATCTCTGAGAAGGATCTGAGATCTCTTTGAAATCTGAAATAGGCCTTGTTATAGGGTCATTGGTTATCCCTTTTTCAAAAATTTTTCGGGCATTCTTCTTCAACGAGCCGAGCCGTTCGAGTCTATTACCTATTGACTCCTGTTACTTTTTCGGACAGAGCCGGGTTATTTCAACTATAGGTTCTGATTGAAACGAGATTATCAACAAAAATCAAGTTTATTGAGATCGGGATCTTTCGAGATATCGATTTTAAGTTTTGTTGTAAGACTTTCCTAGTCCGGTCTATTAATTTCAACAATAGCTAGGTCAACTACCTGTCGGTACTTATGCCGTCCTCCCCAGTCCGCTTTTTATTTGATGTGCGAAATGCTTAGTCATTTAAAAAAATTATCTGTGGATTCCCTATGTCATTGTATTCCATTCTTTATGACCAGAGGATGGTCGGAATCCCAATTTCGGAAATTTTGAAAAAATTTCCGATTTCCGTCCTCTGACTGTTCCGACACACCTTTCCTCATGAGTCTTTTCAAAAATTTTCTAAAAATAAATTATATTTCCAAAACAATTTAGTTAACTCTACTCCAACCGAACACCAACAACAATCATTATCTAATGCTGCTTTATTAGTAGCTATACTTCAAAAATCTCAACAAACAGCAACTAACCAACAACAACAACAAAACCTTCGAGAACAATTAGTAAATCAATTTCTTTCAATCCCTCCAAAAAAGGCAAAAAGAGGAAAAATAAATGGAGGGACAGCTTCAGTCCAATCAAGCAGTGATTTGGGGGGCTTTTCTTCAATTCAATCTACTCCTTTTCTAAGCAATACAATAAAAAGAAAAGGGGCTCATGTAGATGATATTGTTTATAAGTGAGGAAATTTTTTTAAAGAAATTTGTTAAAATTTTGAAAAAAATTTGGACTCAGAAACGGGTCAAATTATATACCATTCGATTCGACTCGGCGAGATGAGTCGAATGGTACCACTCTTTTTTGCGGAAATTTCTACGAGCCGAGATATAGGTCCTTGAAAACTGAAAAACCAAAGGGGAGACCAAGCACTTTTTTGGGGCGAAAAATTCGAATATTTAAATAATATCTCATTCGAAAGAGCTCGTCGAGCTGAGTCGAATGACACCAAAATCAACGAAATCCGACTTGATTGGACCGAGATATAGGCCCCTGAAAACTAGTAATCCAGAGGGGCGATTTCTGGAATTAAAAATTTTTTAACGATATTATAGTTCATTCAAAAGAGCTCGACGAGCTGAGTCGAATGACACCAAAATCAACGAAATCCGACTTGATTTGACAAAGTTATGAGCATTTATTTTAGCTCCTTACCTATGGCATCTGTGGAGATTTTTGCTGATACGGAGGCCCCGAATACATCCAGAGCAAGGGAGATAGGAATAGGTTTATGTTACGAGCCCAGACCCAGCGCCCGTAGACTCCCCGCGAGGCGCGTGCCGCAAAACCCCGCGCGAAGCGCGGGGTTTTGCGGCACGCGCCTCGCCGACGCTCCATAGGTTTATGGTGTTTGTTTTTTTGTGTCATAACTTTGTTTAATCTTGTCCAATCACTGTGATTTTCGTGTCATTCGACTCAGCTCGTCGAGCTCTTTTGAATGAACTATAATATCGTTAAAAAATTTTTAATTCCAGAAATCGCCCCTCTGGATTACTAGTTTTCAGGGGCCTATATCTCGGTCCAATCAAGTCGGATTTCGTTGATTTTGGTGTCATTCGACTCAGCTCGACGAGCTCTTTCGAATGAGATATTATTTAAATATTCGAATTTTTCGCCCCAAAAAAGTGCTTGGTCTCCCCTTTGGTTTTTCAGTTTTCAAGGACCTATATCTCGGCTCGTAGAAATTTCCGCAAAAAAGAGTGGTACCATTCGACTCATCTCGCCGAGTCGAATCGAATGGTATATAATTTGACCCGTTTCTGAGTGGGCCACCGGCTAAAGTATATCCAAATTTTTTTTCGTAATTTGTTATTATCTCCCCACATGTCCGCAAATATTTGTCCGCCAATGAAATGAGAAAATAACTTAACATCAAAAGATTTGGAATTTCTAAATTTCTTAAGACGTTTAAAAGATTGTTTAATATTTACTATCACTATTTTTAATCCTTGACCATTTTAATCTTTATGGGATGAGAAAAGAAGGTAAAGACAAAAATTTGCGGATAGAAATTTGCGGACAAACTTTTGCGGACAAATATTTTGCGGACAAATATTTTGCGGACAGATAGGGAGATAATAACAAAGTACCAAAAAATTTCTTTTCAATAATTTCAAAAATTCTCAAAAAATTTTCAGGCTTTCCAGCAAAGCTGCAGCTTCTTTACCTGCTGAAATTAAAAAAGAAAGTGAAGAAATGAGTGAATATAGTAGTACTGTAACAACCAAAAAAGTTGAGAAAAAGAAGAAGCAAAAAAGAGTGTTTGTGAGTGTTCAAACACAAACTGATGAAGTTTTTGAAGTTGAAAGGAACGAGAAACAAAATTCTGATTTTAGAGGGAATGAAGAGGAAGTGAATGGAGGGAGTAAGGAATAAATGAGGGGAGGAGTGTGTTGGTGGTTAAAATAATTATTTTTTGATGAATGGATTTTTTTTATCAATTGGTCGACTCTCGTAAAATGGACACAAAAAAAAATTTTTTTTTACTTCTGAAAATTTCCGAAAAAAATTTTTCTTACTGAGATGAGGAGGAGACTATTCCGTAAACGATGTTTCATTATATGGGAGTTGGCTCTATAAGTAGTATATATTTTTTTAAACGTTATCATTTATCACGTTAACTGAGAAAATTTTTGCTTTCTTTATGTATGCTTTATGTATTTTATTGAATTCCGAGTTAATCTATTTTATATAAATAAGCGTGTCGCCTGATTTTCCCAAGTTTTTATACTTAATATAGGGATGACCGATTTTAATTTCTGATTTTTGTATTTTTAAAATTCTGATTTTGTATTTTTGAAAATTCTGACTTTTGTATTTTTGAATGTTCTGATTTTTGTATTTTTCAAAATTCCGATTTCTTTAAAAACACAAAAGTAAGAAACACAAAAATCAGAATTTCTGCAATATTCTTTTCCTAGAATTCTGATTTCTGTATTTTTAAAATTCTGATTTCTTATGTTAAAATTCTGATTTCTTTTAAAAACACAAAAATAAGACATAGGAAACAAAAATCAGAATTTCTGAAATATTTTTATCTTAAAATTCTGATTTTTGTATTTTTAGAATTCTGATTTTCTCAATTTATTTCTTAATTCAGAATCAGAGTCATCCCTACACTACAATTTATACTTTTATTTATTTAAATACTCAGGCTCCAATTTTTATGTATTTTTATTAAATCCATTCTTGCCGTAAAACATACCCGGCTATAAACTATGTCTTTTCTTGCCTTGATTTGTATTTAATGGACTTTCACTTAAATTTTTTTGAATTTTTTATAAATATTTTTTGACCTCATTTTCATTAATATAAAAAAATACATTTTTAAAGAATTAAGCATTTATTCAATTCTTTTTTAGTCAGTGTTTGGGCTAAATTTCAGAATTTATATATTTTTAAATTCGATTTTTAGAGAAATTCTGATTTTTCAGAATTCTGATTTTTTTACAAGAAAAATTCTGATTTTTAGAAATTCTGATTTTTTAAAACAAATTCTGGTTTTTCAGAATTCTGATGTTTCATAAGACAAATTTTGATTTTTCTGAAATATCAGAAAAAAAAATTCTGATTTTAATAAAATTCTGATTTTTGTTAATAAAAATGTCCCAAACACTGCTGCTCACGCTCTTTTTTAAAGTCGATTTGTTTAGACAATTTTTGTGTAATTTACAATAATTTTTTTTCACTTATTTTTTTCATGGTATTTTTGTATTGTCCTTGTTTATGGCCACTCACTTTTTTGTTCATTTTTTGATTTCTATTATATTTTGAATAAATTCTTGCCTTTGATCTTACCAGTAAATTAGCTATTTTTAGGGAAAAATTTGTTGACGACTAAATAATTGCATTTAATGTAGAGGACCGCTCAATTAGAGAAAATACGATAATCGAAAAAATAATAACTCTTAATTATGAAACTGAAGCACCGCCATTTCCTTTAAATTTAGGGAGTTAAGACTCCCTATTCAAAAATATTTCAGTACCAATATGAGAAAGGAGGTTAGTGCATATGTATATATTAATATGTCTTTAAGTAAAATGATAAATATATTTTTATATATTAAGTAAATCAAAAATTCAGGTTTTAAAGCCGGTGTTGTCCAGCTTTCATTTTTATCTATCCAAGTTCGTTCTAGAATTGGGACGGCACGATTTCTGACAAATACCAAGTCTGTTATTTTCTGAAAAAACTCTGATTTAAAAATCAGAATCTTTATAAATACAAAATTCTGGTTTTTAAAAAAATCAGAATTTTTCAGAAAATCAGAAAAGCTAAAAATTATAAAATTTAAAATAATTAAAACAGATCTTCCAGAATAAAGGCTAATCCCAACCTTTCAGTTTTGGCAAAAAAAAAACTAGTAGAAAATTTGGCAAGTCTTGATTGACTCACCATCCAAAAATATTCCGCTATTCAAACTGGCAAGCATGCGTACTTTTCAGACAATTCTAGTAAACCTATGCTAAATCTTTATTACATTTTTATATATTAAGTAAATATAAATCGGAGGTGGGTCGGAATTCCGAATTCAGATGGTTTTTTCTTTATATTTCCGAAATTTTGGAAAAATTTCCGATTTCCGACAATTTTTGAAGCAAATTTCCGACTAAAGATTTTTCCAATATTTTCAAAATTTTGCCCGCGGCGCAAAATTTTGCCCGCGGTCCAAAATTCCTATCTTTTGTCGACCACTGTAAATCAGAATTTTTATCACAATATAAAAATAAACAATCAGAATTAGTAAAAACAACAAAACACATTAATAAAAGAAAATACAAAAATCAGAATAAAAATACATAATATATAATAATTTATTTAATAAATACAAGTATTTAATTTAATTTTTAATAAAGCATTTGAGTGAAGAAAAAAAATTTTAATAAAAAAATTTAATTTATAATTTCCATCTCTCGTTATTCCAATTTGTTGTTTTGGTGCTTTCATTTTCTTTTTGTTGGTGGTTTTGATTGTTGTTATTGTTTCTGTGTTTTCCAGTAAATAATCTCTGTTGTTGTCTTTGCTTTTCTACTTCAACGGCTATTGGTTTTCTTATATTTGATTCCTTGAAATTTTTTAAATTTATTTATCTCGTTGGATCTAGGCTAAGAATACATCTACTAAAAGATGTATTCTTAGCCTTTTTCCCTTTCTCCTTTTTAGAACTTTTGTCTTGACCAGGGCTGCACGCGATTTCGGATTGCGTAAATTGCGGGGGTTTTTGCAATTGCGAATTGCGGATTTTCATGGTTTTCACGCAATTTTTCGAAAATACCCTCACAATAAATGGAAAAAATCTGGTTTCTTGATCTTCCAACTTTCTCAAATTTTCGCCTGCGGCGCTGAAAACGGAAGAAATACTTCGATCATGATGATTGGATATCTGGGGATTTGGAGTTTTTTTGGGGAGCAGGCCAAGGTACCGCAGCCCAAGGTACCGCAGCCCAAGGTACCGCGCCCAAGGTACCGCAGCCCAAGGTACCGCGCGCCCAAGGTACCGCGCGCCCAAGGTACCGCGCGCCCAAGGTACCGCCGCCCAAGGTACCGCCCGCCCAAGGTACCGCGCTCTGTTATATATATAATTTTATCACTGCAAACAAGCTCTGTTATTTATATAAACTTAAGTTTTATTTATATAAACGTCAGTTAATTTAAACTTGTTATTAAAATCAATAATGTTCAACGGAATTTTATCACTGCAAAACAAAGAAAAATTGTCCCATGATGGTTATATTTATGTAATGGATAAACCGAGTGCTGATGGTGAGAAAATTTTCTGGCGCTGTGATACGCGCAAAACAACTGAATGTAAGGGACGTATCCACACAACAGCTGACGAAGAACGTAGTTTTTTAAGAATGGTCACTGCACATAGCTGTTCAGGATTAGGTGACCCAGCTAGAGTTGGAGTTCAAAAGGTTGATTTGAACTATATAATTTTTTCTGAATTCCTTTTTCAGGTAATGAGCGTGATTCGTCAAAGAGGCGCCTCAACAATGGAAAAACCTGCACAAATACGTGCAGCAGCGGTTCAAAACCTGCCTTTAGCAATTATGGGTATTTCTTAAGTAAATAGGAATGTAACACAATAATTTTTAGGTAACACAATAATTTGATTTCTAGTTCAATGGCCAGCAAGAACGTTTTTTACTTGCTGATAGTGGAGGGGAAGAACGAATTCTTGTTTTTGGCAGCGAGTCTCATTTCTTGGTTTGTATCTACTTATATCGGCCGCATTCGCGGTAATGGCACTCGTGCAAATCCCATCTTTCCTATACCACTTTGGAATGTTCACACTCGCACTATTCTTAATATTCATCGCACAAATAATTACTCAGAAGCCTGTAATCGCAAAATTAAACGTGCACTTGGTATGTCCCACCCCTCACTTTGGTTGTTTTTGCACTCACTTAAAAAATTCTTAGCACTTATTGACACTGATATAGAGTTACAAGTTGCTGGTCGTGAACCGCCTCGTAAACGTGCAAAATATATGGAATGTGATGATAGAATTTTAAGAATTTGTAATAATTATGATTTTGATACAATTTTAGATTTTTTGCGTGGAATATCGCACAATTTTAACATTGATTAAATTTTTTATTCTTATAATTTTTGCTTTTTAATACGTTGAATTGACATCTTTATTTTTAAAACTGTTATTGATTCAAGGATTTGTTGGCGGTACCTTGGGCGGGCGGTACCTTGGGCGGCGGTACCTTGGGCTCGCGGTACCTTGGGCTGCGGTACCTTGGGCGCGGTACCTTGGGCTGCGGTACCTTGGGCTGCGGTACCTTGGGGTGTACCCGTTTTTTTGAGAGATTTTCTGGAGTGATATTGGGGGATTTCAATGTAGCAAGAGTTATAAAGGTATATCGGTGATTTGATATTTAGGGATCTGGTGGGATATGGGTAATTCGAATAAATTGGTGATCAAAGAGAGTATCATGAAATGAAATTGGTGGGGCATCAGGCATATCAGGTGATTTGAGTAGGGGGGGGGGGTCCCTCCAGATCAAACTTCAGAACTCGTTTCCCAGTTCACGGACCCGATTTTTTCGAGATTCCGATCTCTAGTACATAGAATTGAATTTCTAGCGCGTAATATGCCCAAAATTACTTTTTTTTTGTCCATATGAAATTAAAAACAATATTTCTAGAGAAATTTAGTCTCTGTTAATAGCGATTTTTTCTTTGTTGAAATATTAGTGAGCAAATTTATCCCACTATCCAAAAATATTAATGTGATGGCTTAAAAAATTGGTTATTTGCTATGAAAATTTTTAAACTTTTAAAATGTTATAATTATTATTTTGCATATTGAGTAAAAATACACTTCCCAAATAGATAAATATCACAAAATGGTCGACCCTTGTTCGAAATTCCTTTTCAGATTGAATAAAGGCTATTTTTTACATCTTAAGCATGACTGGGATAACTGGATGAAAATTTGAGTATAGCCGGTTTCGTTTAACTGAAAACGAGGGGTCATAAGAAAGTGCTTATAGTATGTCATTAGAAAGAGTTGTGCGAGTTGTGTCGATCGACACTAAATTAGTCAGCTGAAACAACTTTGGGCCGAGCTGAGTGTCCAAAATTATCAAAATTTTTGCCTGCGGCGTAAAAAAGTAAGATTTTTGGCTTACGGATCCTCCAGACTTATTGATATCCTCACTCACACCTGATACACACATGTCAGTTGTCAAAAATTCTTTAGAAAGTTAACTAACTCTCTATCCAAAAATAACAAGCGAACAACGACAAATTAGACAATTCATTTCAAAAAAAATAATATAAATAAAACAATAATTGTATTTTTACATATTAAGTAATTTATTAATTTTATATTAAAGTTTGCAATTGCGAGCTGCGGATTGCGAGCTGCGGAATCTTTTTTTTCAATTGTGTGCAGTCCTGGTTTTGACTGGACTAGGGTTTTTTGATTTTGGACTTGTAGTGAAATTTCGGTCTCGAGTCAGCCCAATTAGAAAAAATTTCCTTACAGAGGAACTTTTGCTGTTTCCATCATTTTCTCCAAAACTAGTCTTTTTACCCTTTTTACTGACAAATTTGTTGTTATTCTTTCCTCCAGCGATTTGAACGGGTATTTCTGTTGGGTGTTGTTTTGAAGGGATTTGTTCTGTTATTTGTCTATCAGGAATGTATAAAGTGCCATCTGGATTGTGACACCTAAAATGATATATAAAATAGGGTGAGGAGAGGGAGATTCGAAACCAATAGTAAAGAATTGGCTATTTAATTCCTAAGGCTGAGCAGTAGGCGGCGTGGTCCAAAGTTTATGTGTCCGATTTCATTTTGTGCGTCCACGCTTTTTAAGTACACGGTTCCTTACTTTAGTACTATAAAATACAAGGGAATAGAAAGATCTTCTCACTCAGCGTTATCCATTGGTTTAAAATTGGACGCGTAATTTAGACAAGAACCAAGATTTTAGGATATATCGAAATCCGAAACCAATATTTTCAGAAATCTGGATAACCCCAAATTCTTGAACGAGATCTTGTCTCAGTCTGATTTCTAGTTCGCATTCTCTTATAAATTAAAAAAAAGTTTTAAAAAATTTTGAGAACCAATCGCTAGGCAAAGGCTTCTCATCATCCATATCAGCATTTACAACTAAAGAATGAGTTGTATTAACCCTATCTGGACTTGGTACGCGCATAGGAATGAGTACAGAGGAGCTATTTGCTTGTAGCATTTGATGGTGATTTCTTTCCGGTTGCTCTGTATTATTTGTTGAAGTAACCTGAAATTAGGCAAATTACTACTACAAGGATGTCACAGGACTCAAAACCCGAGCGTAAAAAATTCTTGAAGACCGACCCAAATTTTTGCTAAAAACTACCATTCAGAGCAAAACTACCATTCAGAGAGATGAGTAGTATATACTCCAGTTTTATAACACTTTTTGGTAAAAAGTGTCATAAAACCAGAGTATATTTCCGAAAATTTAATTTTTTAAAAAGGGTAATTAGAAATAGAAATGTAAAAAAATTTTTAAATCCTACACCTATACTACTAACTCTAAATTTTCAGATTTACTCTTCAATTTTAAATCTTCAAATTTTTTAATACTTAAACATTTTTACCAATAAATTTTATTTTCATTGAGCGCACAATAATTAAAGTCAAAAAATAGTTTTTGACAATTTTTTACGCGCAAACGCTAATTACCTGCAAATAAAGAAAAGTTCGTGAAAGAATAAAAAATTTTTAAAAATGAACAATTTTACATTTTGCGATAGGTAATTATCTAAAAAATCTTGTGTATTTTTCATTCAAAAATAATTTTTTATTTGAAACACTATTAAGTGAAACTTAAAGATATTTCATTTTTTTCAAGAAATTTTAAAAATTATACTAAAACCGTAGTAAAATTTGTTAAAATTATTTTTTAAAATATTATTAAAAACTATAACCATATAACATTTCCAAAAGATTTTTTGTATTTCAAATAATATTTTCAACTTTATATTTTCAATCATTTTTCTTTTATATAATTTTACAAAAAATTTTTATTTCGATCGTGCGAAGTAACTAATTACCCAAAAAAATTAAATCAGTAGCTTCTTTCAAAAAAGAACGAAGCAAGTATCTAAAAATGATGTTCCATTTTTAACAATGAAACTATTTTTACCGCGCGAAGCAATTACCAAAAAATATTATTGTAAAGAAAGTTTTAGTGCGCGACGCACGTATACAAAAATTGATGTTTTATATTTTACAAGAAACAAACTTTTATTAGCTAAAAAATAAATTTTTAGATTTTATATATTTGCGAAATTTTATAAAAATTATAAAATAGATATATTTCGGTTTATAAACATTTAAAGATTTTCAAAGGGAGTTATAAGTTGTAATTACACATACACTAGAGATTTCCAAGACTTGGTCTTGAGTCTTAACTTAAGACTTTTCTTGCGTTTTTTCGGTCTTGGTCTTGCGGTGAAATCTTCGAGGTCAAGTCTTGAGTCTTGGAAAATTTTCGGTCATGTAAGTCTAATACATACTCATAATACAATCTATAAAAATTTGGAAAAAGAATTAAAGAATATTAAACATTTAAAAAATGAGGGGGGTGAAACAAATTTATACGAATGAAAAATTTAAGGAAAATTAATTTTTAATATTTTTTTGAGATTTTATATTTTTATTATTTTTTTTGAGATTTTATATTTTTATCATTTTTTTGTAGTTTTTATTTTATTTTTTGGGATTTTATATTTTTTAAGTATATACACGGGTGGGGTACATATTCTATATAGGAATTAGTTTCCGACCTAAAAACAATGTTAATTTTGCGGATTCAATGACAAATGATTTGACAGCAACAACGATATCTGAGCATGTATCTTTTACAAATAACCAAGCAGAAGAAAACACACTTGGTTCGTGGTACACTACTGTAAATGTTGGTTTGTATACCTGTTTCCATTCTTTCTTTTCCTCATCGTAAATAAACCATACATGACCAGTCGGGGTCCAAGTTATATTTGTAAAATTTGGTTGAGGGGGTAAATGTAAAACATGTTTGAACGTGCTGGGTTTGGGGGTTCTTCGAAATAAGGATACTTTAGCTTCCTCAACTTTCCATATTCTTCGATATTCACAGTACACATACCCAAAAATAAAAACAAAAATAATTTTATTAAACATTTTTTATTAACAATAATAACGAATAATTATCACTTATATATTTTCACAAATTTTCTGTTTGTTCTACTGCTTCTAATACATCTATACATTCAATTGGGTAAAAATATTGATGTCTTCTTCCTCCAGCAACACAAATAAGTGGTAATTGCGGATACGCAATATCAATTCGATGTCGAACATAAAAGTATTGTCTTATTGTAACACGTAAGTATCCACGTAGAGCAAATATCTGATCAGCCCCCATTTTCGTTAATTTGCTAGGATAAATTTCCATCTGCTGATGCTTTAGATGATTTGTGAGTAGAGCTTTCTTTCTAGGTTCAGTAAAATTTCTTTGACCAATTCCTGAAATGGCAACATCATCATTGGTCATGCTAGTAAGAGTTTGCAAGTAATTGATATTTTCATTATATTTTTTCCGTAGTTCGCGATGAAGTGATTCGGGGGCACATCCTCCATTGAAACGGCAAAGTATTTGAATAAGTGGTGTTAATTGAACTTGAGGTGAAGAACTAATAGATTCAGGCATGTTGTCGTTAGTACGTATGGCAAACTAATTTATAATAAAAAATATTGCTCTTATATACTAAGAGGGCCTTTGGTAAATCGAATACTTGTCATCCCATCATTCCCTTTTTTACGGATATTTGTATGTAGTCTAAATAATACAGCCAGGACAAATAATAAACCCAAATCCAAAATATATGCCAAAACAAGCAGTATATCCTTGTTTGGAGATATAGCAGGACCAATAGAAAGTGCATGTCCTCCGTCAATGGCAAAACAAGCATTTACATTCGGAGGAAAAGGTCCGTGCAATGGAAATAGGATATTACTGTCATTAGTAGATAACATAACACAAAAGAGTGAAAATAGTATTAAAATTGAATATATCATTTTAGTAATTAAATTAAAATAGTAACCTTTATCTTATATACGAAAGGCGCTGAATAAATTGTCTTAATAAAGCGTCACGGCCTTCGGGAGGAATTGAATGCAATTTTTGTAGTGTTGATGAAAAATTGTACTTTGAACGCAATATTAAAAAATAAATACAATAATGCCCACAAGTATCTGATAGAGGGGATTGCAAAGGAAATTTATTTTGTTTTACTTTTGAAAAATTACCAAGCATAGATTGTCTCATGTCACAATTCGGTTCATCTGCAAAAGAGTCAAAGTATTCCACTGTACGCGGATTATCAGAATAACAAGCAACCCAATGTTCGCCAACTGTCCCTTTACGCATAGTATTTACAATAAAACAAAAATGCTTAGTCCATGTTTTATTTGGGATATTGTCAGAAGAAAAGACACCAATAAACTTGTTTTTTAGAGGTTTATATTTTTTAAGTAGATTTTCGATTTGGAGAGAATTCATTTTAAACAGAACCATCAGTACTTAACACACGATCCGCATTTATGGACATTATTGCATCGAATTCGCCCATGATTATCATTTCATATCCCTCATCCTTTACAGGCTGATTGAACATACAACGAACGGTTGTTGTTCCTTGTCTAATGAGTTCCAGCCCATTAGTATCCTCAAGCGTTGAAGTCATAGGTATAACAAAGAAACAAGATGACTGTGAAAATTCTTTCATTCCTATGCTTAAAGTTCTTTGATCTGAATTTGGCCAAGCATCTAAGTCCATACCTACATACATATCAACAAAAGCACGTACAAAGCTGTCGTTGGAAAAATCAAAATCATAAGGAACAGCTGGAAACTGGAAGCCCCCAAATTCTGCTGAAACAGTTCGCAAGTTCGCATGCTCAAAATTGAACGGAGACAACGCAGTATTTCCAGTATATGCAGGCGAGCTTACAAAACAAATAACTAAACGCCTCGGACACGTACTTGTGAATGCCGCATGTGTAATTTCCTGGCGACCTTTTCCAAGAAAAACACTCCGAATTTCAATCTTTCTATAGGCATATTTTGCAGGCGCCTGTTCTAAATGTCGGGCAATAGCATTATTTAATGACATACTTAAATCAACTTGTTTAACAAAAATTCTCATATCATGAAGTCGTAATCTGTATGTATTTGTATTATTTAATAATTCATCACCAGCTTTTTTACGATATTTTGGTGCATGAATAAGGAATTCATCGCTATTTCTGTAAAATGTCCAGAGCACATCACTATTAGGTATTAAAAGCTGATTTTGTCTGGCCATATCATAGTCCAAATGCGACAGTAATCTGCAAGTCTGACCTTTGGCAAATCTTGATGCTCGTGATTTAAACCCTGAACCTTCAAAGTCATTTTTGTCAACTGCATCTTTATAATAAAGTGCAGCCTCATAGAGACCTTTGCTAACCTCACGATCTGCTCCAAGTTCATGAAGAAGTAGACATCTGTATGCGTAATTTATTCCTGAGTCATAGCATTGAATACCATTAATAGATAAAGTTAAACGACGAATCCAAGTTAAACCTAAATATTGAGCAACACTCGTAAAACTATCACCTGCAAAATTCCCTGCCAAGTCTTTAACAATGGGGACCCATTCGCCCGTTGCATCAACTTTACGTTCAAGAGATAATACAAGACTCAGATATGTCTTACTCAAATCTAAATAGAGTGAGTCACCAAAATACCGGAAAATAAAAGGGCCTGCAGATTGATTAAGTGCATTGAGGGGAAGCAATTCTTTGTATGCGGACCGTTGAATACCAACATTTGTTGATGGTATACTAAAGAAAGTTAGTCGATTATCAACCCCTTCAGTACTGTCTTTATCAATTTTCTTTATTGTTGTCATTTTGATTGTTGAATAATAATAAGCTAATACTTATATACTCAGATGTCATCAAGGCTTAGTTGGTCTCTATATCGTCTACGTTTCTTTCCTAAATTATCTATAATAACATTTTGTTTTTTCTTTCGGCTTCTTTTGCCTTTCCCACATTGTTCTAGTTTTTTTCCTACTTTTTGAAGACCTTCGCTTCCATGCTGTTTCAATGCTTCACTTACTGAGCGACCTTGTGAAACATCTTCGAGAATATTTTTTCCAACATTTACAGCCTCATTTCCCGCAGTTGTGGCTATATTTTTAACAATAGGCATTAAAAAACGCCCTACAGCCCCAAGTACACCAAATCCTCGTTGATACCTAGTTCCTTGGAAATAACGATTATCTTCAAGTAATCTTCCACCCCCGTCTTGAGCACTCAAAAATGGCTCCCAGTCAATTTTATCTAGATCTAACTCAACGTGTGTCATTTTTTAAAATAGTGAGCGTTGAAAATGTAATGTCAATATACAAGTTCCCCAATGGAATTTTACTAGCTTTCCAGTTAAGGTTCGAATTTCAATAGTAATGTCTGGATGGCGTTTACCTAATAAACGATGATGATGTTCGGTCATATATACTTCTGAAACACTTTCTCCAGGTGCACCAGATACATTAACAACACGTAATAAAGGTGCAGTTACGTTACCTATTATGCTATTTTCAACAAGTTTTGGTGAATAAACTAAAAATTGACGCACACCTCCAGATATATCAGGCATATACTTTGCGACTTGTCCACTATGAACCTTCTCAGAATCGAAACCAAGAGTATAAGCTAGTTGACGACTTAATTTAATAAATTGTACGTTTCCTTGCAAGAAGACATGGAAACGTTTATGCACTTTATCGTATAGTATGGAAACCCATTGATATTTTGGATCAGCGAGTTGTATATTGGAGAAACTAAGAAGCATTTTTAAATATTCAGGAGGATAAGCATATTGAGCTAGATGTAATTTCTTAGGCTCCGAATCATTTAAATCTTCAGGCGCTGTTTGTTGATGTTCATTTTCTTGATGTGGAAGTTCTTTGTCTTTGGTTTTATCTTCAACATGCCTACCTCCATCACCAAAGAAGCTTTTCCAAAAGGAAGGACGTTCAGGAGGATCAGAAAATAACATTTCAGGGCGCGGTAGCTCAGGCAGCGAGCTTAGATCCTCAGGTTGAATTTCTTCTTGCTCAGGTTCTTCTTCAATAGTGGGAAGATTACTCACTTTTTCAGGAGTCCATGCAGTCTCCTTATTAATTATTGCTGGAGATTCCTGTGGCTTTCCTAAGCCTTCTTTTTCAGGGGACCATGGTTCTACAGCGTCTTCTTCATTTATTGTTGGTAATTCATGCGACTCCTTATCTTCAGGATTGCCCATTGAATGTGGTACAGGCTCTTCTAAGGGGGGAGTCCAAGGCTCTTCATCTTCATTAATAACTCCTGGAAATTCCTGAATCTTTTCTTTAGCAGATTCTACATGCTCCTCAGTGAATTCTTGTTCAATTTCCTCACGTGGTTCAATATTTTTCGCATCTTCGTGTGTCGTAGACTCTTGAACATTTTCCAATATTTCTTCAGAAGTTTCATCCGGCGTTTCAGTGACTTCTTGTTCAATTTCCTCATGAGGTTCAGTATTTTCATCTTCTACGATTGTCGAAGGATCTTCATCCTTTTCTTGCGTATTTTCAGATGGCTCTTCAGCGACTTCATCATTTGATTCAGCTTCTTCCTCATTATTTTCCTCTTCATGTGTAGAAGGCTCTTTAGCATTTTCTTGAGTATCTTCAGATGTTTCTTCAGGCGTCTCAGCGACTTCTTGTTCATGTTCAGCGTCAATATTTTCCTCTCCTGCAGGCGCTGATGGTTCTTCATCCTTTTCATACTTATCCTCAGATGGCTGTTCAGCGACTTCATCTATTGACTCAGATTCTTCCTCAATATTTTCCTCTTCGTGTGTAGAAGGCTCTTTAGAATTTTCTTGCTTATCTTCAGAAGGTTCTTTAGGCTCTTCAGATCCATGTTCGTCTTGCTTTTCAAAATTTTCATCTTTTTCGTGTGATGAAGGCTCTTCATCATCCGGAGTTGTTATTTTTGCTGATGAAATTTCATCGTCTTGTCTCGAAAGTTCAGCTTTAACTTTGCCTACTATTTCTTCAGATAAAATTTTCTGACCCGCAACAGCTTCTTCAACTTGATCGGCTAATTCCTTAACCTTTTGTTCTGCGGCCTTAGCACGATCTGCAGCTTTTCGTGCTTCAGTAACATCGCCTCGTGATTCTGCCGCTACAGTTTCTATTTGTGCTTCTGAAACCCTATCTTTTGCATCTAAACATTCTTGTATCCATTTATCTATTTCATTTCTTCGACTAAACAATAGTTTTAATTGTGTTACAACCAATTTTAGAATGGTTGAAGGTACTTTTCTCTTAGTTACCCCCGTCTCATTTAATGTTACCTCTTCATCTAGTAGTGCATACGTATAACGAGCATCTACCCAATATTTCTGATTAAGATCTTTATTTAGGTGTGATTGTTGCTTTGCCAATTCTACACTATTAGTTAATGACCTTGTAGCTGCACGAACAGCCATATCTATCAAAGTTTTTTGTTCATCTGTTAGGGTTGGCGAAGTATCAGAAAGAGATGTTATCTTCCCGTCTAAAGGAGTTTTGTCCTTTTGCTTTTCAGTATCCTGTTGTATATCATCCGATTTTTCTTCAGAAGCTACTGGAGCTTCAGTAGGGGCATCTGTTACTGGAGACTTTGGGATAGGAGGATCATCAGATGTAGGCAAACTCTCTGTTTTTTCAAGGTCTTCTTTAGAATTATCTTCCTCAGTTTTACTAGAATAATTTTCTACTTCTTCTTGTAAAGGATTTTCAGATTTCTGCTCAGAGGGGGAAGTTGATGCAAAACTTTTAATTGCATTTATTATTATATCTTTTTGCTCAGTTTGCGGCTTTAATCGAACAGTTTCAACAGAGCTTTCCGGAACTGAAGATAGAACTGGAAGTTTTGCCCCCTTAATTTCTTTATTTAAATATTGAATAAATTTATAAGCACGATCCTTTGGCATATCAAAGTAACCTTCCGTTTCCAATTGTTGAATGAAACTCTCATACTCAGCAGTAGGCAATTTTTCTTTTTGTTCAACTTCGGGCTGTGTTTGCGGAGTAGATTCAATGGTTTCTTCGATAGTAGTAACAGTTGAGTGTTCTTCATTTTGATTGGCTGAGGGAGGATTAGTAAATTCATCAAGTGCTTGTTTGATCAGCTCTATTTGATCTTGATTTGGAGTGAAACGAACCATTTCTATACCATCTATTGCATGAGGGCTTATAGGCGGTAAACGAATTCCTTGTTTTCCTAAAAATTTCATGAAATTAAATGAAATTTCCTTTGACAAATCAAAATACCCATTTTTAACTAATTGTTCGCTTATAGTCTCAACAGCGCGTCTTTTACGAAAATTCCCATAAATTCTCTTTTTATTCTCTTCAAGTCTCATTTCCTCTCGCTCACGATCCAATTCCTTTTTCCAAGCATCAAGTAAAATTGCATTTATGACCTCTTCCAATGCCTCTTCTGAGGCAAAAGACAAATCAGGTATCTCGATTCGCACAGATAGAAGTTCCTTTCCATATCGGCGATAAATTGTAATAGATTCTTGTTCTTCGGAATCTCCAAGTAAAGAGAATGAAAACGGATAAATAATGTTTGAAAGTGCAACAGTCCAACTTGAATCTAACTCAAGTGTGTCAGGCATCCTTACTGTAAACTTTGAGGTAGTATTTCCTTCAACATCTTCAGAATTTGAAGGTAAAACAACATAAAATGAATCCATGGTTAATGTCGAACTATGTCGCTGTCGTTTACCCAGCTGTTATGAATATCTTTATAACCAACCCAACGCACAAAGTGTTGCTTTATCCCTGTACGTGTTGTACGTGTCTTTAAAATTTCGGCAATACGATGAGTAGTATCCTCTTGCGTGGGCACCAACTCTTCTCTATAGAATATTCCTTCAATTAGGGTGTCTTCAAAATCTTTTAACCTATATGTTATAGGCGTACGTGCGTCGTTAGTTGTATGTATAAGAAAAAGCTCGTCAGTATAGTTTGGTAAATAACTTTTTTCAAATTTACCCTTTTCTTTTGATATACGGACAACTTGTCCAGGCTCGAGTTTAGAAGTTATTTTTATATGATCATCAGTGCCCTTATATAGTCTTTCAAATAAATTTTGAGAATTTTTAAAAGTAACAGAATTAGGTGTAACACCTGTAACACGGTTTACGCTTGAATTTATTCCAGAAACAATTTTTTGAATTGCCTCTACCCAACGAAGTGTGTTTTTTTCGCTGAAGTATCGATATAGTCTTTCTTTAATTGTACGATTTGCCCTTTCTGCCATTGAAGCATGAACATCAGGGCTATAAACTACACGCTTGTCAATATCCTTTGTTCTAAAATATTCCTTCATTCTTTTAGCCTCAAATTCTAATCCCCGATCAGTATACAATTTATGAGGCATGATACCTTCTGACATTTTGAAAATTTTTTCAAATGCCTCAATCATATCTTCTGATCTCTTAGTTTTGACAGGTGATGCAAAAATCTTCCGACTGAGAACATCAATACATACTAAAAGGTATCTGTTATTATCATTATATCTAGCAATCTGATCAAATATTGCCAAATCTGCCTGCCAATCTGTATGAAGACCACTTGGACGTGTAACTAGCCTTGGAAATTTTTTTCTGGATGGTCTATGCATCGTATACACTCTTTGCTTATGCAAAAAATTATAAACGTCCTGAAATTTTATCTTTGGATACTTGCGCCTCGCTTCTTCATAAACACGATGTATTCCTGCATAGGAAGCAGGAGAATTTAGCGAATAATAAATTTTCGATAAACAGTTATCTAAAGCTTTTCCCATATTTGAGGAATAAATTTATTTTTCTTTTTTATAGGCAAGACTTTTACCAAGACTCTTTTCTTTCTTTTCCCGCTACCGGATTGGCTTACAGAACTTTCTTCTGTACTACTTTCTCCTTGTGTCTCTTTGATCATTTCTTTTACTAATGGGTCTTTGGATAATCGATTAAATAGAAAACTAAAACCTTTAGGAGGTGACGATATATCACCTTGTACATATTTGAGCACTTCGGTAAAATTACTATTCTTTACAAGTCTTCCTTTGACGTTAGATTCGAAGCTTCCATTCTTACGTATTCGAAATTTTTCAGCATTATCTTTGACATAATTTTCTAAATCTTTCGAATATCTCTTTGAAATAATTCCATTAAAAGGTGTTGTTTTTCTTCTTTTCATTAGTTTTGTCGATGTAAATTCTGAATCTGTTTGATATTCTGCACTTGATTGTACAGGTGTTATCCGTGCTTTAGGGGCTGCAGTGTCACCAAGGTAAGGAGCAACTTCTGGAGCTTTAGCCGCATTACCTTCATCGATTATCACTTTTTGAGGTCTATTTTCTAATTCATGATTTAGTTGTCTTCTTTTCTTATATAACCAGTTATATTTTTGGGCTTTGACATCTTCCCTTAAATTTGGATCACTAAGAGTCTGTTTAATTTTTGAATCAGTCTGCACCTTTTCATTTTGAAGAAAATCTCCGCCTTTGATCATGCTTAAAAGTGTAAGATATTCACTTTCAGGAACCATAATCATTTTCTTTGTATGTTTCATTCTTGTGTGAATCTATGAATGATGTGTTCAGCTAAGGCTCCCAGGACAGGTACAAGTATAGCAGCTAGAGCGGCACTACCTCCTTGTTGTATTCGGTTTCTGGCGCTTTTTTCAGTACGTGTTCGGGCGATAGCTCTATAGAAATCAGCAAATTGCGCTAACTTCTTGCGCTGTCTTCTATTTAATATAAAATTATTTTTTAAAATATTAGCACAGATTTCAACTATTGCTAATATTTGATCTGCACTGGCTGAAAGAATTAAGGCGTTTTTCTTTTTATCGGAAGATGTTTTAGCTAAACGCTGTAAAAATTCAAAATTTTCTTTAACGTATGGACTATAGTCATACATTTTTTTATAAATAATAGTTTTAAGATCACTTATATATTATAGAGGCAAATATATAGTCTGTTTTTCACCTGGAAATATTTTAGTGGAAAGACGCAGATTCTCTTCTGCACTTGGATGCATATTAATTAGTAAATAGGAAAATTGTTCGGAAGTAGCATCGCGATAAGCCTCAAGGAAATAGTTAAGCATTTTTGGGAACAACTGAGACCCAAGCGTACGAACCTGTAATAATCCTTGAGGATTTTTAGTTAAAAGAATATAATGTGCGTTTGCACGAGCAGTCCGGATATCTCGTCCATAAAGTGATTGTGTTACAAAGATTACGCTTACACCCCAATTATGCGATCCTCGCGTGAATAATAAATCTAGAAATTCCACAGGGATATTTAGCATTAAGTCATCTAGGACTAATAATTGGTGTTTTTTAATCATCTCGACTTCTGGAACCCCATTATATGTTGTTATTCCCATTTCTTTTAATTTAAATATATTTTCGTTCATTTCACCAAAACAAAACAATATCTTATTTGGCGGAGGGGCAATTAATTTTTCACAATTTGCTAGAAATTTCATTAGCCATTGGGTTTTTCCGCTGCCTGTGGCACCGGAAATAACCATAGTAAAAGGCGCTTTGAACATTTTTTGCTTTGTAAAGAAATTTGTTTTCATTTATATATTACAGATGATTCCTAAAGCAATTATTCAAAATGTTGTTTCTACAGCTCAACTACTTGATAGAAATAGTAAACTTGATCTTTATAATCTTGCAGAAATAGTAAAAAATTCTAAATACGCTCCCGAACGTTTCTCAGCACTTATAATTAGAATTCAGCAACCAATTAGATCTACGGCTTTAATATTTTCTAACGGTCGAATTGTATGTGTTGGAACAAAATCGGTGAAGGACTCGGAAATTGCGATTGGACATTTTGTTGACATGATATCATCTGCAAGTTCCTTACCAATAAGGATGCGAGGATTTAAGATACAAAATGTTGTATCCTCATTTGCTTTTCCTGGGCATAATAATTTACCAGGTTACTCTTTTTACAACATAAAATTATTGTTTAAGCCTTATACGACACCATGAGAATTGCTCCTCCAACGTGGCTCGCTAAACATATTTCTTACAACCCAGAATTTTTTCCGGGTATGTGCTTACGACTTGTTGATTTTCGCACAGTTGTTTTGGTCTTCACAACTGGAAAGTGTATCATTACAGGAGCACGAACAGAAGAAGAAATTTTTATTGTTCAAAATAAAATTTACAATTCGATTTTAATGTTTTGTAAGAATCAATAAATACTAGTGTTGATTTCGCTTCTTAATTCCATCAAGAGTTTTCCAAGATAATTTTCGCCTTCCCAGCGGCTAGGATCTTTCAGTCTTGCACTTTTTGGACATACGCCGTTGCTCCAATAAAGTTCTGATGCGGACGCCTGCGCAATAAGTCCATCGCCTGTGGCACGTAACTGATTGAATAGCTGAGTGTTCTGGGTAAATTTTGCCCATAGTCCTGTGTACATGACCTATAATTTATGATGGAATTATAAATTTTATTTTTTACTTTGTTGCGGACAGAATTCCATTCAATTTGATTATATCCACGGATACGTTTCCCAATTCTTCGAATAGCTATAGGATTATCTAGCATTAATACTTCTTCAGCAATCTCCAAATCCCCGAAGAAACGTGCTTTCTGCCAAATGAAAAATTGTTCAACTGAACTAAATGTTTTTCCAAGTAGTGTGAAACACGATCTAAACCGGTTGTCAAAACCAAAACGTTGAGAATGAAATATGAATATATTTTGATGTTGTTCTCCAATAATTTCTAAAGGTGGATGCGTGTTCGCAGTAATTTTTATTTTAAGTCGTTCTAGGAAACAAGTTGTATTATCTAAAAATCTTTATATTTGAAGTAATTTAAAAAATTAACCTATATTGATATCACTGATCATATTGCTAAAACTATTTGTAAACAACAAAATAAGAATTTATAAAAGATATATTGTATAAAACAAATCAATCAAAATTTTTATGAAAAAATATTTCACTTTGTTGGATCATTAATAGGCTCGCCCCGATATCCATAGGGATAACAATCGAAATTAGCATCTACAAATCCTTTGTCATAGATTGGTGTGTAGCGTCTAAATAAATTTAATATTTTTTAAATAAAAACCAAATACCTTATTTGAGTTCGACTTGTAACTTGTCCTTTGCGCCAGTTCGGTTGGAAATGTGTTCGCTGCAATACCACAGGATCCTGTTCCTCTCCATATGCTTCTACCATTTTCTGTAAATAATTAATAAAATTAAACGTATAATTTAAAAATACCCGGAATTGATTAAAGTCCAGTGGTGTGTCAACTTGCTCCCAAAGTCCACGGCATTTTACAATATATTTTAGTTCACCAGTTTCACGGTGCTTCATTTTCATTGCATACTAAGAAAAAATACAGTGAATAAATGTGTAATTTAAAAACCTGTTTGCATCCTCCTGTATAAAAAGATATAATAGCCCATTCTTCATATTCGCGACTCATCATTCCAAGCATATCCCCAACACGAAACGGTGGTTTTTTATTACGCTTGTGTACAAAAAAACAACTATCCGTATCGGTGTATAAAAGTTTACACTCGTTGTCATTTACAATTTTTTCCATAAAGTCGTAAAGCATCACTCTTGCCGTTGCTGTTGTAATAAGGGCCAATATAATGTTGTACTTATCGTGTGGTCGAACAAATTCGCGACGAT
This sequence comes from Meloidogyne arenaria, assembly GCA_036172955.1. Taxonomy (NCBI): domain Eukaryota; kingdom Metazoa; phylum Nematoda; class Chromadorea; order Rhabditida; family Meloidogynidae; genus Meloidogyne; species Meloidogyne arenaria. The sequence continues at coordinate 3,158,245 of JARQAB010000032.1, read as the reverse complement.
TCTTATAAGGTACAGCGAAAAGATCTGGAGTCAACATCTCTATAGCACCGACTTCCAGCTTAGGATCATTAAGAATTGTATGAAGTTTTATAGGGGAACTTGTGATGCAATCTTGAGTTAAATTACAGCGAAGTGCCCAGCGTCCCCACCTAAAATTATTTATTTAAATTTTTAAATTTATTTACATTGAATTATTGCAAGTTTTAGCTAAATAGCGCAATCCTTCATTCCTTGCTATTTTTGAAGGCTCAAGCGTAATCCCATATTCTTTTTGATTTTTCACAATAAAATCATTTTTGAGTCTTTCTTCTTGTTCAATATTATCCGGCGACAAAACACTACTAGGCCAACCACTTGCCTTGGTTAAAAAATTATGATTATTAAAACTAAAGTTAAACCTCAATTTTTAGTCGCATCATGTCCTGAACATATGGACGTAGTAATTCATCAGACCACTCTTCCCAATTATATATACTATATACTTTTGTTGCACGATAACCTCTGCTCAAAGCAAGTTCAAGTTCTACAGAGCAAGTTGTGCTTACAAATCCTCGCTTATTATCGTCATGCTGACACCATTTCCTTCCATAGCTATAGCTAGTTTGTTTACGTTTAGCCACACCTGGTTCTATCTCTATTGCACACTGATGACATAGATGAAATATCTAGAAAATTTTTACGTTGTTTTAAATTAACATACCAATTTTCCGTGTATTCTTTCTGGAATTACTGGTAAATATAAGTCGTCGGGTGGAATAATGAATAACTTAAATATTCCACGATAAGGGCTTAAGTCTTCAGGTTTTGTCCAATTTATATCTAGATTGAGATCCAATAACTCTGGATGGCCTAAATACTATATGGTTACAAATTTATATAAAGTCTCACCAATGGGGTAGAAAGCATAAAAGTTAACCGCAGGATATAGACTAACCACATCATAACATGAGATTTCGTATTCATTTTCTGCAGAGTCTTCAAGATGGCATTTAAGAGATAAAGGTCCTGTTCTTCCACCTAGAAATTACATAATTATAAGAATTGAAAAATAATAAAACCATGAAAAGCATCTCGAGGAAATAAAGGTCCAATATCTGGCAATTCATCAAAGAAAAGTGACATTCTCGGATTATTTTCCAATGCCTTTACTACCTCGCATTCCCAAAATATGTAGGTACGTATGTTCTCGTTCTTTAACAAATTGATTCGTTCATTTAAAGTGTCGTCATTATATAGTGCTGTTTTACCGTTTAGACATATTTCATGAGGACGATAAAGACTAAATTTATAAGTAAGAAAATGAAGCTTATTTTACCATTTATGTCCATGCCATGCACATCCGAGGAACTCTATAGCTATATTCTTTTCTTTAATAAATCCATCAAGTCGCAAAACACTTCCATTTGAAACAGTAATTCTATACTCGCCTTCTGCACTTTGTCTGTTTTGAATTTGAAGGCCTGTTTTATGTTCAAGCCATTTAATAAATTTAATGGAGATTGCAGAGTAGTTTGTATCTTTGTGATACCCATTGTCTGGAATAATACCTATCTGATTGCTTTTCAAATAGTTTATACCTAAAAAATATAATTATATTAGTAGAATTTTGAAATTTACAAAAATGACGAAGACATGCACTAGCAAGTGTCATTGAAGATACAAGAACATCATCTCGTTTTGATGGTTCTGTAGCGAGTTCAAAGAATAGCTTTTGTAGTTTAACAAGAGCGTGCGTAAGTATGCGTACATCCTGCTCACAATATTCGACAATTTGTTCACAAAGTAAAAATGAACTGTCCTTGTGCATATCGTACCATTCCTCGAAATCTTTCCTTCTTTGTTTTCCCATTGTTTCGGGATAATAATACTTCTTAGCTGGCAGACTTTTCAACAAAACATCCATATTTTTATTAAGATTCCATCCGTGAGGAAAAAATGATTTTCCTCCTTCATCAATATCTAGACCAAGAGCCTTTGGTAATTGATCCAACTTGAGCATCATCCAATTAAAAGAATCGCGAAAAGAAATATGTGGATAAATTCCATCTTTCTTCTTTATGAGAACTTCGTAAAGTTTGTTTCCGGTTCTTGTTATATTTGGTTCAATTCCAAAGTGATTGATCAATTCACCCAACAGTAAATGCATATCATAACGTCTGGAAAAAATATTAAAATAAAAAATAATTCAGTACAAACCCTCCATAATGAGAAATTGCAAGAGTTTTTCCTTTTCTCTCATTATCAAGTCCAAAGATTATCCATTCAAGGAATTCACGCAAGGGATTCTCGTAATTTGCACCCGTCCAACTTTTTATTCTTGTAATTCCTGGTCCACAAGTTTTGCAGGCTCCTGTATATTTTTCTTTCCAGTTATTATTTTGCATACACTTTGCGCATAATAGCATTGCCTAATTTATAATTTATCAGTTATTATAATTTAAATTACCGAGACACAGTTAACATGGTGTAATTGATAATTTTCATCGTTAGATGAATTATCATTTATAATTTTTGATGATGATATAAGTTCGCATTCAAAATCAAATACAACCTAAAAAATTTTTTATTACGAATTGTTTAAAAAATACCATAAGATAGGATTGAGCTTTTCTAGGAACAATCTGTTGTACAAAGCATTGTTCGTCCCTTCTATGCCGTGAATGACAAAGAGAACAGAAACGAATATAACATACATGTCCTTCATTTTCTTCTTTGTTATTCACTTTGTAAATTTGACCACATTCTTTGCATCTATTTTCAATTTTATTTTTTATTAAAATTTAAAATACCTTTTAAAAATCTGGCATATTCCCTTTTCAATATGTCGTTTGTAACAGTCAGGATTTTTAAACAAGTTGAAACACTCAGAACAATCTATTTCGTAATTTTCAATCTCTTTACACGGAAAATCTGCTCCCATCCCGCAGCAACGTGGACATTTTGCTGCACATGTCTGCCGATGTTCTATTTTGCTGTGGTAGGTTGATTCACATTCAAGACAATAATACATATCCTTTCCAAAAAGTGTATTTAGTTTTCTTATACCATAATAATGTCCATCCTTTAAATATAGACAAACATCCTTCTCAGCACGAGCTGCTCCCTTCCATAAAGGTTTCATTTGGCCATATTCTCCAAATACAGCTAATCGATATTCACCAGGAAATTTTTCATTAAAATATTTTTGTATTAATGGGGCATGTTCTTCTACATTATATTCTTGCAATTTTAGAGGATATCTTATTCCGTGTCGTTTCATTTGAATTAACATATCCTTGATCAATGTGTATCGTTGAGTCTTGGATCTTGCTCCTTTTCCTGCAATAATTCTTTGAAAATTCATTTTTTCTTTTGTTGTATTGTCCATATTAATATACATCAATGTTAGCTGAACCGCCAACAAAAGGCAATGGTATTTGAAAGGTTCACCTAGATCATCATTGCGAACCTAAATTTTGTTTTATTGTATTTTTAAAATTTAAAAACCTCAATAAGATTGTTTAGGTCTGTTCCTTTCATAATATGTCTTGATTTTCGGCCGCTTCCGCTATTTCCTTTCTCTATCAAGGCTAGAGCCTCTTCGTGAGAAGGTCCCATAACAATCTTGATAAAAACAGATTTTTTTACTTTTATACAAATAAACCTCGATATGTATTGGCTGGCTGTAAAGTGATGGTCTTCCCATCCTTTTTCCACTTTGATCAACAGAATCAAGTTGTTCCATAACAACCTGTGGTGTATTTTGCGCAAAACCTCTGTACGGAATTTGAATTGGTTTTTCAAGAACTGCACTTCGTATAATTATTGAACATTTTTCCGCTTTTGTACCGGTTGACTTGTCTGCCTTTTCAATGAAGTAATCAATTAAATCTTCTAAAAGTTGATCACTTCCTTCTGGTGCATCTTCAATATTTTTAACAGTGAATACATTTCTAAAATAAACAGAATTTCGATATATAAATTTGAGTTTACCTGAAAACACCAATTTTGAATTTGGAGCTGTTAACAGTCTCAGCTGCCTCTTCTTTATAAAAATGTTTAACAGAATATTCTCCAAAATTTCTTATATGACGACTCATCTAAATGCTATAATAAAAATTAATAATAGTTATTTAGATATTAACGTTAAAACGTATTTTTATAAAAAATATGAGTATATTTTAAATATTTATTTATTCAAAAATTATTTTTATAGTTAGTTGTTGTATCCATTTACTGATCGTTTAATTTTTCAGTTTCAGCAGTAACGACACGGTCATCCGAAGAATTTTCAGTTTGCACACCCTTCTCCTCTGTGTTGGGTTTAATAGTACTACATGAATCCGTGTGAGCTCTCATGAATATTATTGGTGAATCTGAAATATAAACTACTTGTACATTCTTTGTCAAACCTTCTCTCATAATTGGTCCGTGAATACTTCCGTGTTTGTTGAATATCTTAATTGCCATTTCAAGATCAATTTGACCCCAGAATTTGCTAAATGGGTTATGAAGCTCAAAATACAACTCATCCTTCACGACTTCAGTAATAGCCTTAATTAATATATTTGATAAATTATACGAATAAAAATATACTATTTTTGCCAACGCATTCATCTCCCTTAGTAGATATTCATGTATTTGACATTTTGCTAGAGGATAGCGTTTTTCATGAAATTGCATAAAAGCATCGTATAGCTCATTTTTTAGCATTTTGTCATCTTGGCGCACATACTCAAGCGTGCTTATTTGTCGCGAGAATCGTATAATGCTTTCTTTGAGACCTTCAATAACATGTTCATACATTTGTTGATCCATCTTAATAACTTTATTTAAGATTTTGAAAATTTTAATACCTCTATTTTGAAGAAAATATTACAGGAACTGAAACTTTTTATGAAAATTGATTAATTAAAATATTAGAATTATAAATCGTTAATTTAACGATTATTTTTTGTAATTAAGGTTGCTTTAAATTTTTATTAAACAATATTAAGCGAATAAGCGGTGTTTAATTTTCCTTTTAATTCTTCTTATTTAATGTGCCATATGTTTTTTGCTGGTGCTCGATGTTGGCTGTTGTGCAGTAAGAGCAGACCTTAACTAAAATTATTTAATCATTTGCGAGATTTCCTTACTGGGAAGCTGAGCTCGTAGATGCTGCCCTTTTTCTTGATGAAGAGTTCATTAGCCAGTTTTTTTGTAAGGTCGCTGCATTGTGCGCACTAAAATTTGTATAAAAAATTTAATAATTTTTTAATACCTGGTGAAGAATCCAGCAATATTTGCCCAAGTTTAGAAGCTTCTTATCCGTACCTTTTGTAATGCTCGCACCTCTTGTAAATTCAAACTCATCGTCATCTTAATAAAAATATTCATTATTTAAAAATACGATTACCAAGATCAAGCATTGACATTTTTGAGCCTGATTGATGTCCATTATTAGAATGCCCTAGAATATTTTTGATTTTCGTAAAAATTTTCATCTTACCAAAGTATCCAGAGTAATGCATTCCTAAAGAGATATTTTTATCAAGATCCTCAGCACACAATTCTATCGTCAATACAGATAGACCATCTATCCCTGTGCTGAATAGATAGAATTCCCTTTTTTTCTGACTTTCGCGGCAAGATTCGCACTGATAGACGAATATCCCTCGTCGTTGATGTTTAAGAAGCTGTGCTCGATCGATCAGAGCCGCTGGCACAGTGAATCTCTTATGATAATTTTCTAAAATTATTTTATTTTAAAATTTCAAAATATAAAATTACTTTCAATGCGCATTTTTTTGCTGACTGATTCGTTTGATCCCATAGGATTATCATCTTCAGATTCTGAAAAATCGCCCTCGTAATTTAGAATAGCCTGATGCAATTCATCATCATCCTTCTTTTCTTTATCAGACATTTGCTTTATTTCTCCATCGTTTGCCTTCTAATTATCTTTATATAAGAAATGATAGATAAGTATACCTGAGTCTCAGTTGAATTTTTGATTATTTTCTTCTCATGTGTTTTAGGCTTCTTTGACGGTGTTGATTTGTCTGGTGACGAAGTACCACTTGACTTTGACTTTCTTCTTCTATTTTCTGATGCCTCTTTCTTTTTTTGTTGTTTTGAAATAAAATCACGGAATAGCTCTATTTCCTCAGCAGTTATTGAGCCTTAAAGCTAGAAAATTTTACTTCGGGATAGTTACCTTGTAATCCATTATTTTGAGTTTCATCGCCGTCAAGATTAATTGTTTCGACTGAATAATTTTAAATAATTACAATTTAAAATTTTAAAGTTTTTACCATCTTTTGGGTGGGAGTTCATTTTATATAGCAAAAATAATTTATAAAATATTTAAATCTTTGAAAATTTAATAATTATTTGGATTTTTAAATAAATTTAATGTGAAGAGTTGATAGGCTTTTAGTAATAAGTAATTGTTGATAAATATTATGAATGAAACACAAGGCGAAAACGAGCTTCTTTTATATGCACCAGAAATGCTTCTAGAACATTCTAGAACAGATAATTACTATAAAAAACTTGTTTTTTGCTCAATTATGTTATAGTCGAACCTTTGTGTTTTTAACTCTTTTATTGTTATAAGTAATTTTGGCCATTTAAATGGGCAAACTATTTCAAAACTTTTCGCCCAAATTATGTACTTTGTGCGTTTTTTGGCCCAATTAAGTTGGCAATTTTTTGTGGAGCAATTATGTGGGCATTATTGCGAAATATTTTTAGTGAAATCAAATGTGCATATTTTTGTGCAATTAAATGGTTATTTTCTTTGTACATATTGCAAAATTAATTGATGTGACATTTTTAAGTATGACTACAAATGAGTGGCCAATTATTTTTTATACATACATTTTATTAGAATTTTTAGTTATTGACCGTGCTCAATGCTAATCATTGATATATGTTAGATTTCAAATTATTTTTTCGACTAGTATATTAATTTTGTAACCCGAAAACCTGAGTTTTGAATTAATTAACCTCTACATAATTTTGTAATTTTTTAAATTTGCGTTACTCACAAATTTCCTCACAAAATTCCTCCATTTCTATGAATATTCGATTCAAAAGTTTTTAATTTTATGTGGTTAAGTGGTTAAATTTTATGCAATGACATGTATATTATAGATTATAGTTCATATCCTAGTGAAAAATGATACAAGAAGCTTTTACATTTAAAATTTCTAAATGTTTTTCCTGATTTCCTATTTTTCATCTATAGCCTTCCAAATATTCTCAAAAACTATTTAGAAGTTAACCACTTAAAAATTTAAAAAAACTAATTATTTGCGACATACTTTATCAAAATGTTTTATCAACACAAATTATTTTGTAAAAATTTTGTTCGTAAAATGTCTTAAATTTATTCCTCTAATTGCTTTTTGCGCACTAAAAAGACATAGGTTTCTTCACAAAAAATTTTTACACTATTGATAATTACATGTCATGACAAAAATTTTTGCGAAAATAATTATTGCCCTTAAAATGAAATTTTTTAAGTGAATTCGCTGCAATATGAAAAGAAATTGTTGCAAATAAAAGCTTTAAATTACTTTTTTTACTTTTATTTTAGAATGTTCGTGTAGGCTTAGGTTTCAAATATTTTTTCTATTTCTAATTATATTTTTAAAAAATTGAATTTTCGGAAATATACTCTGGTTTTATGACACTTTTTACCAAAAAGTGTTATAAAACTGGAGTATATACTACTGAGATGCCTAAAAGACCCAGGAAGGAGTACAGCCCGAAAAGTCCGCGGCCATAATGTCGCTAAGCCATAACTTGCTAAAAATTTTCTGGCCCTTATCAATTTTGGTACGAATCTCTTTAGTTCGATGAGAAAAATCATCTAATACTAAATTTGGAAAGATTCGGAAATATTAAAGCAAGTTATGGCTTGGCAACCTTATGGCCGTATGACTATTCGGGCCTGTCCCTCAGGAAAATAGGGAGAATCAGCTTAGTTGCTGTCTTAGTTAACTTTAATTTAAAGGCCTATTGTGTTCGATCGGCTAAGAGCCTGACCAAGTGGTTAACCAATATCATAATTCCCTCCGAGCACTTTTGGGGACCTCTAATTAACTCTAATAACATTGGAAACATCCAATATTTGTTCTGAAAAAACCAAACCATCATTTTTAGTTTAATTTTAAAGGTAAAATATGACCAAGTACTATAACTATTAATAAAGTAAATTACCGGGATTTGTGTAATCATAGGCCCTATAATATTTTCAGAAGGATTTGAAGTTGAACTTGAAGTTATTTGACTATTTCCAGAAACAGAAATAGTTGAATTATTTGTTCTAAAACTGTTTAATCCTCCATCCTTTTCTGCCAACAAAGTAGTTGTTGTGCTTATATTTGAGGGAAGGCTGGGAGAAAATTTTGTTACGGCAATGGAGTTGTTGCTGGTAGTGTTGGTTGTTTGTTCAGGAATTTCCGAAACAGTTAAAGACGATTCTTTACCTTTAAGAATTGATAAATTAAATAATTTATATTAAAATTTATTTATTCCAATAGTCAGTCGTTGTGACCAATTTTTTAAAGTAAATTTTAAAAGTCAGGAGGATGACTTTTAAGTAGGGTTACACGTGGTCGAGGCCTCGCCGGTTTCGCAATATCGGTCTCGGATAAAATAAAAAAAAACATTGGAAGCAAGGAAAGCAAATTTTAGAATTATAAGAGATGTGCATAATATATAAGAATTAAATAATTGCTTTATTAAACTCTATTTTAATTTCTCGAATAAGGAGTACCAGAGTGGCACTCCAAATTTTCAAGTCTTATGTGATTTTGTCAATTAACCGCCAAAATTATTAAAGATTGGCAGGATTCAACTATCCGGCAGTTCTACATACTATGTTTGTTAGATTGATAGAAACTCTCGCCGGCTTTATCATCCCTACCTTCTCCAATTTCAGACCTACGACGCCTTACACATCCTGGACTTTGACAATGTCCGTAAACGCATGTCTGTACTTGTTCGAACACCAAACAATCAAATTAGACTTTATTGCAAAGGGGCTGATACAATGATAATGGAAAGGCTTAGCGAGAAAGATACAAGCCAATTATTACGTCAAGCAACACTCCAACATTTGGCAACGCTCCAACAATATTGTGAAAAATGGCTGGCTAGAGTTTTTTGTAATTCTTAAATTTCTGATTTTTTTTTAATTTTTGTAAATATTCAGAAAAAATTTTTTAAGTTATTTAATGTATAATTTACTTAATATATAAGAATGCAATAATTAGTTTACTTAGGTTCATTAGGATTTTCTATAAGTGATGTGAAGGTTGAAGAATTTACTTATTTTATTTTTGGATGGTGAGTTAATAAATGCTCGCCAAATTTCTTAAAATGTTTATTTTTTGAATATCAAGGCGATATTCAAAAAAATTCCAAAATTTTTAGTATAAAAGAGCGTCTGTATGAAGCCCTTATAGACTTGGAAAATAAAAATAAAAGAATGGATGCTTTATATGAGGAAATTGAGTGTGATATGATTTTTCTGGGTGCTACAGCTATCGAAGATAAATTACAGAATGGAGTCCTCAAACAATTGCAGCACTGGCCGAAGCAATTATAAAATTATGGTTTTGACTGATGATAAAACAGTGCTTGGGATTTTAATAAATTAGCTTCTGTTATAACCTTACTACTAGAGATTACGGTTTGATAGACTAGTAAGGTTCAGATGGACCAGTTTCACTTTAAACGAGAGTTTAAGGATCCACCTCGGAATATTTTTAGATTTGACACAAGTTATATCGGGCGGACTTGAAACTATATTGATACAACACTAACTCTCTTCATCTCCTTTAAGTAAATTTGCTTAATAAATAAAAATGCAATAATCAAGAATACATAAGTCTATTGGATTTTATTCAAATTACCAATGATGATGTCGGTGGGTGAGTAATTATTATATTTTTGAATGGAGGGTTATACCCTTCAAACTTTTGTGGATGGAGAGTTCCATCAAAGCAGAGCCGAAATTTCGATTTTCGATGTTTTTATTTATTTTTCCATTTCCGATTCAGTCTCGATCTCGGCTTTTGCTGCCTCGGCCATCCTTGGCCTTGGTTTTTTCAAAAAACCTTGACCTCGTGCTATACTTTATGTCAGATAGGCAGATAAAAATTAATTATTAGATAAGTAAAGGATATGGGTGTTTATTAATGAATGAAAAAATCACCATTATTCCCATTTTCTTGTTTCTGATGATGACGATCATGTAAAACATTACGGAAAGAATCTAGCAAATGTCCTCCACCGCCATTAATAACAGTAAAACGGCGAGTAGATTTGTTACTACTATTATTATTTACACTTGTATTGCTGCTAGTTTCTGTTGGATGGACTTGTTGTTTATGTTGACTAAATAAATATTTTTGAGAGTATAAGGAAGAAGGATAATTTAATGAAGATAAAGTAAAGTCTAAGCTTATCCAAAGGAAGTGAGGAAAGCTTCTACACGTTCCAAAACACTTAACCGTTATAAGTAGTGTTGCACAAAACTGTTTAATTTTGAGAAAACCGTATACCTTTTATGGCGGTTATCTGAGACTCGTATACCGTTCAGTTTAATTTTAAGAAAAACTCGTTTACCGTTTAGCTAAACGGTTTTGTCCAAGCCTAGTTTTACGTTCATACATATCATGAAGAAGGCAGGGTAACCCTTCAGAAATGAAAAGCAGAAATCGTAATTTCAAACAATTCTGACTATGACTACACTTAGAATTCTGGGCTATGTACTAAAATCTTAAATGCTCTCCGATAAATTATTAAACTCACAAAGACGGAATGCGCAGATTCTCCAAATTTTTGAAAAGCGTTCCCTTTGCTATTAACTCCCCAAAACCGGCACAGTGCGAGAAAGCATAGCCAGAACGTAAATCCCTTTGTTTAGAACTCCATCTAGAAGTTCTCCCTCTAGGAGGTAAAGCATGTTGAGGTGCTGCAGGTGTTGAAGGCTTTGCAGTTTTCTCCTCTCCATATAAACGATGCCTTACTCTGAGCCTGTCAGCATAGGAAGGGTGGGCGTCAAACCAGAAAAATCTGTTTCCGAGTGTTGGTAAAAGCAAAATGGCACAAATTAAAGCTTAAAAATTTTTTAAAATTACGGAAATATTTTTCAAAATTATTCACCCAAAGAAAGCCAAAATCCTGGAAAAGCTACAGCTCTAGCAAAAACATCGACATTGATAAGGCTAACATAACCATAAAGCCAACGGGTTGGGAGAACTAAAGTAAAAAGATTTTTTGATTTTTCGGAATTTATTAAATACAAGCAGAACTACCTTATTGATACAGTTTTACGGCAGAAAAAATCCTACCGTATGACGAGGGAATTATTGGACATTTGTCCTACCGAATTATTGAACATTTGTATCTAATACAATGTGTAAATATTATAGTTGGTCCCTGGCCTCGATTCCATACATGGAATCCATCTCCTTCCCAGATATCCTCGTCCCCCAAAATGTTCTCCTAGACAAGTTGGAGACAAAACTTAGCAAATCTAGAAACTAAGTTCGACTAAAAAGACAAATACTTACCCTGATATATAGTAACAACAACACCAAAATAAACAGCCACAGAACCTAGAACAACAAACCAATTAATCCAAGTCCAATAAGAAGTATCAAAAGCTATCTGCCCATTAACTACCAAAACTAAAGCTGTGAAGGATGTAAAAGCCAAAATTGAGTAGTCATTCATATCACGCCCAGTAACACTAACAGCGTTGTAAAGGGTTCCATATGGAACGAAGAAAAGGACAAGTGAACTAAAGAAAAAAACTTAATAATTAAGTAAGTCCACAGACTCGATTAATTGTAGGTTAGGTAATTTTTAAAGTTTCAAGTTTTGAATCTAGTTTGCAAACAAAGTTTGCAAACAAAGTTGCAAGTTTTCAACTTTGCAAGATTACGCTTAAAAGTGTTAAATTTCAAGATTACGCTTAAAAGTGTTAAATTTCAAGTCTCAGACAAATCTTAAGTTTACAAGTTTGAAGTTAACAAGCAAAAGAAACCTAAGTTTGTAACAATTAAGCTTGTTTGTAAAATTAGGTTTGAACAAGTTCATCAAGCTTGTAGAAACATGTTTAATGTTTTTACAAACATATTTTTAAAAATTTGGAAACAATTAATGTTTTGATACTTTTAGTTTCTCGCTATTTTTGCTTAATAAACATATATGTAGGTAACTTGCATACATTAAACTCTAACTAAACTATACCTAATCATTCCATGTATAACAGAATAAATAAATATTCGCATATTAAAGAAAAGATTGAATTGGCCAGGAATGTAAAGACGTGGAAATCTAAGGCTGTATTCATCATTTACGTCTTGATCTAATATTCCCATAGCCAAAACAGGCATAGCCGTAAATAGAAGATTATAGAGGGAAATGAGCACAGGATCATAGACTGTCTGAAGAGAAGAAAAAAATTTTTGAAAAAATTTTAGAAAAATTTTTTCTTTGAAAAATACCTGAGCAGAGTATCCAGAAAAGAAAGAATACCAAAAATTAGTAAGTGTATAAGCAAAATTTTTGTAGAAAAAATAACGAAGAAATTTGCACATTCGAAGATAGGACTGTCTTCCATGAACGAGAAGCAATCTTTCTAGATACCGAAATTGACCAATTGAAAAATCTGATGAGAGAACGGCTTGCATTCCTTCATGGCCTATAATGTAAAATTATCAGTTTTGTTATAGCTTTTGTCTGATATGGGCTGTCTAAATAAAGACATCCCCTTGAGAGTGATCTCCATGCCATGGGGAGTTATAGCCTTCTTGAGATTCATTAGCGTAATATTAATTAATTCAATTAATTTTAAATAAAAGTAGATTTAAAAACAGTCTATATGATTTCCTAACCCATAGATAATAAGACTACGAAGGCCTAGTTTAATTTTTTCATATTTGTTAAGTGGCATCTGCATAATATTAATTAATTCGATTGATTTTGAGTAAATGGGGATTTAAAATTCCTTGTAAGTAAGATTCTCGTTGTGATTTAAAGGTTTATTTTTGCAAGTCAAGCTTTTATTGCTTGACTAATTGAGATTAAAGAACGCTGAATTTAGTGATTCTAACAATGTCAAGGATAAACTATACACATATATTGAGAGACGAATTAAAAGGATTACTTAAGAGAATTTGAAAAGAAGCTTGATTCAGAAAATTATTTCTGTCAGGCCGGCTACATATTATTTTCACATTAAAAAATTTTAGTTTTACCAGAAATCCCAACACCAATATGTGCAGTTCTAATCATACTAACATCATTAGCACCATCACCAATTGCCAAAGTAACAGCTTTAATATTTCGCTTGACCAACTCGACTACTTTGGCTTTTTGAAGGGGTGTTACTCGACAACAAATGACTGACTTAAAAAGATTTTTTTTAATTTTCAAAAAAATTTTTTTCTCCTCACCGTGCAGTTCCTTGCAATTTCCAAAAATATTTTTTCATGTTGTGTCTTTAATGCATGCACCAATGATTCCCCATTAATTACAAGAGCATAACCTCCACTACCTTCTTTTAAATCATCACTGGTGGGCCCGGCCAGAGTGGGCGTTAAATTATTGCCTGGAAGTTCAGATCTTGCAGTCAAAATATTGCTAGTTCCTTAGGTTAAGTGAAAATTAAATTTAATTCTTTTGAATAGAAGCAAGAAGTAAAAGTTTAGCAACGGGCAAGCAACGATGCTGTGACCCGTTGGAAGCAGTGATGGGCAAAGTTCCAGTTCCGGAACTAGTTAGTTCTAGTTCCAGTTCCGGAACTAGAACTACGGAACTAGTAAATGCTGGAACTAGCTTGGAACTGGAACTACGGAACTAGTAAATGCTGGAACTAGCTTGGAACTGGAACTACGGAACTAGTAAATGTCTGGAACTAGCTTTGGAAATAGTTCTGGAACTAGTTCTTGAGGGTATATTTTTGACACAGTTTCTCGAGGAAGTTTACGGGACGACCTTAGAAATTCTCAAAATTTTCGCCTGCGGCGCGGAAAACGTGAATTTTTTGGCCTCTCAGTCCTCCAGTTCTCATTAAATCCTCCTATATCACTCAAAATCCTTTTATAACCCAGATATCACCACAAATATCCCCAGATATCCTTTTAAATCCCTTAATCCCTTCAAATCCTCTGATCTCCCCGATATCTATTACGTAAAAATTTTTTGTGAAAATCCCGAAATCCCGCGGGATCCCGCTAAATTTTTGAACGGGATTACAGGATTAATCCCGCGGGATCCTGTCCGTAAGTCTATTAATTCCCCACTCTTGAGATGGGTTGAAACAATAATCCCACTGGGGGATTACTAGAGCAAATACGGTATCCCTTTATTTGTTAAAATTGATAATCTTTTCATATTCAAAAAAATTTAAAAGTTGGAACTAGAACTAGCTTGGAACTAGTTCCAGAACTGGAACTGGAACTAAGAAAATTAAAAACCTAGTTCTGGAACAGGAACTAGTTCCAGAGAAATTTTGGAACTTTCCCATCACTGGTTGGAAGTTATTTTAAACACTCGCTTGGTAAGCGTATTAACTTCTAGCCAGCAGGATCTCTCATCTTCCTTACATTACCGTATCTAATCTTGGGAAGGTCTGTCTTCAAAGCTATACTCTGAGCTAAAGGTTCCTATTCCACTATTCACGTGATTTTTCCAATCGAAACCTAATGCCTAAATTTTTTAAAATTACAGGCCTTTTTCCAATTTCCCTAATTTTCTAATTTTATAAAGGCTTGAGGATATATGATGATCAAATTTTCGTGCACGTCTGTCAGGGTTCCCGAAATTGGGCACATATTTTTCGCAGCGGCAGGATCACTGATGTTTTGCCTATCAACCCAGAAGGTCAATAAAGGTAATTAATTCATTAATTTCTTTAAAAAAATCCTCGCAAACAAACCATTAATTCCCAATCCTTCTTCATGCATTAAACTGGCAGGGAATATAGTTGTCATTTCTGTAGGTCTACGACTTTGTTGTCTATCAGTCGTTGGGGAAGTAATTATTGGGGAGAGAGGTCTAGAAGAAGCATCTTTTGGATTTTGTGGTAATTCTGTTGGAGATGGGGAAAGTTCTCTAATTGGAGTTCTTGGAGGTAAATAGAAGCTGCTGACACCAACAACTGTCTAAAATTAAATTTTTAAAAAATAAATTTTGAAAAATAATTTTTTAGTAAAGCAAAAGTAAGGTGTAAAGCACAACACAATTAAATTTAAAAAATTAATTAGAAAAAGCAGAATTAGTCTATTACGAGGATATATTAATTTAGAGGGTTAGATTTGAAAGCTTTCGTTAGTAATTAATTTATTTCAAAGTGAGTGATGGTTAGACATTGATACATAGTTAAACAAGCATATTATTGGAAAATCTCTGTCTTAAAATCTCCAACCAAGGTTATCATATCCAGATCTAAACAAGCAGGATATCGTAAATACCCGGAGACGTATGTTCAAGGCGCCGTAGATCCGATATTGGAAAAGAAGATTATGTGTGAGGCAGGCGAAGTTTCCTCACATCCTATTAAAAAAGCGATAAGTCAGTGGTGAGATTGTTAAATGAATGACTAGAGCTCTCAGAATAAGGGCCTTACAAACTTTTTTACTTTCTACAAAATACATATTCTATCAGTTGAAAATTGGGAGTCTTAATTGACTCTCCATCCAAAAATATCCGAATCAGGAGAAGTTCCCATACTCCACTAAATTTCAGTAAACCTAAGTGAAATAATTATTACATTTTTATATATTAAGTACTATAAATTCAGTGTATCTAAATTCCTCAAGGAGGAGGTATCCGTCTATAGAGAAAACTTGTTTACATTATTTTAAATTTCCTGACGGGTGTTATAAGACAGAGATTTTACTTTTATAACTATATAAATTTTACACAACACCTCCACATCAACATTGTTATCCTTTAAGATTATCTCTTCATTATCTCCTCCATCCAAAAATATAATAGTCTTCCCCTCCTCTTTTAAATCCTCTACTTCTTCCTCCTCTTCAGTAATCCACTTAAACTGCCTTATTTCTTCGTCAAAAGCAAACTTTTTCAGAAAAAGTTTAGAACAATGTTCCTTCTCTTGTTCATCAAAAACATTGTTTACTTGTTGCGATTTTCTACTGTTTCTCATTTGTTTTAATTTCCTCTTCCTTCTCTCATTTTCTTCTAAAACTTGTTTTTCTTGTTCTATAAGCTCCGCAACTTCGCATTGTTCCAACAAGGCAATTTGTTGGGCAATATAATTCTGAACATTGTCAAAACATTCATCCGAACATTTGTTCTCTTCTTCTCCCACAGTCTCTACAACACTCTCGCATGTTTTTCCGGAATGTTTTTCCGGATCGTTATTTCCTCTATTTTTCTGCCTATTCTTTTTCTCTGTCTGTTTAGACAACAATGTTTCCTTTTCTTTAAGTTTCCCAACATTTAAATGGCCGTTCTCGTTTGCTACAAAAACCAAGTTGGAAGAGTAAAATGTTGGTAATGTTGCTTGTTTTATGTTGTTGTAAAATGTTGTCAATTGCTAAATTTTCCTACGACAGGAATGTTTATGGAAGGGTAAAAAATAAAATTTTTTTTGAATTTTTGGGTAAAAATTTTCAAAAAAAGGGAAAAATTGAAAAATATTAAAAATGTAAGTAAAATGATTTTTAAAAAATGTTAAATTGATTGAATTTTCTAAAAAAACTTTTTTTAAATACAATCGGAGCTCACTATAAGAAACACACTTGGGGCTGAAATATGCGATCCTTATATGATGAGGGATAGCTTAAGTTGTGAGTATTTTTGGAGGATAGCAGAGTGGCACCAGAGGAATATTTGAAAAATTATAGAGATATAAGGGAATATCAAGGGAATAACAGAGGTATTACTGAGATATCAGAGGGACATCTGGGAGATTAGAGGGGGATATCAAAGGAATATAGGAGTCTCCTATAATGAGGCTATACTATATTTATTAAGCTATAAATTTCCACAACACACTTGAAAGTAGGAAAACATAGAATTAAAAAACCCACTTGTGGCACTTTAGCATTTTGCATACGCCTTATAGTATCCTTCAATTGAACTTCAACTTCCTTTTCATCCTTGCCGTCGATAATAGACACTTCACGCATATATTCGGTTAATAATCCACAAGAAAAGGCTATATTGATGGCTGTTTCCTTTAAATAAACTAAATTTTTGGAATATTCTGGAGGCCGTCTATATACTTTAAGTACGTGTTCCAAGTATATAGGTAAATTTAATTATTGTAAATTTAATTATTGCACTTTTATATATTAAGTAAATTTTATATATAGCGTAGTTAGTATTGCGTCACATATCGGGAAATTGTATGGTTTGGGTATGCTTTTTTAGCCTCGCCCTTTTTTTCTTTTTCCATCATCAATTAACTTTAATATTACAAAATGGTCAGCCTTTCTTTCTTCCATGATTTCAACTCACTAAATCCCTCATCAGCTAGTCAACATAACAATTAGATTTTTGGAAGTTATCTAATTCACACATATCGAGTCAATACCCAAAGATATTCTGAAATGGATCTTGCAACCCGCGTCTCAAGTACATCCTCCTTACGTGGAATCAACGGCCTACCAACTGGTTATCACTACTTTGGGGCGGAACAGGCCAGGTGAGCGCCGCCAACTGAGCGCCGAGCCAACTGAGCGCGAGCCAACTGAGCGCGGCCAACTGAGCGCGGCCGACTGAGCGCCCCTTATAAAAGGGCCAGCTGAGAGCCAGGACTTTTTATTAGATATTAAGATTCGGAAAAATTAGTTTTCCGGGTCAACTGTCGTTGGGTTCTGTACAAGTAACATAAACCTATTCCTTTTCACTAATTCTCAAACGATCTACACCCTCGTAGCAACACAAAAGATCGGAACCGGAACTTTGTTAAAAAAATTTTAATAAAACTTTTTACTGTAAATCATTCAGTATAAGTATAAATGATGGCGGTTTTCTTCATTAAGGTTCTTCTTTTAAGCTAACAAACCAGATTTCTCCCTTTTAGAAGCACTTTTTCAGCATCTCAGGTTCAGATTTTGAGAGATTTTGACACCCTATAAGTCACATTACCCAAAATTGAGACCAATACTTCAATATAAGGCGGAAAAACAAAAAAACAACCAAGAAAAATATTCTAGAATTTTTTTTGGGATTAAATGTACTGGCTCTCAGTTGTCCCTTTTATAAGAGGCGCTCAGTTGGCCGCGCTCAGTCGGCCGCGCTCAGTTGGCTTGCGCTCAGTTGGCTCGGCGCTCAGTTGGCCGGTCTCAGTTGGCGGCGCTCAGTTGGCGGCGCTCACCTGACCCCAACCGACTTTGGGGTTATAAAAGGGAGTTAACCTGTTAAAATCCCAATTACCGTTTTATCCCCTGTCAAAACCCATAATTTAATATTTGCATCAGCCAAAGCTGCAATTGTTTGTGGCACTCCATCCTGTAATTTATCTTCGATAGCTGTAGCACCCAACAAGATCATGTCACATTCCATTTCCTCATATAAAGCATCCACTCTTTTATCTTTATTTTCCAAGTCTATAAGGGCTTCGTGCAAACGCTGCTATAAATTTAAAATTTTGTTTGAAAATTTTTTGTGAAAATTTTTTTTTAAATTTTCTTTTGAATATAGACAGACATTGTTAAATCAACCCTCTCCAAAATTCGTCAAGTCTTTAGTGACAACCATCCAAAAATAAATTCTATATTGACTAGTCTCTTAATCTTTCAATAAGATTCTAATAAACTTAAGTAAAATAATTATTGCATTCTTATATATTAAGTAAATTAATATTAAATAAATATTCAAAAAAATTTTTTTGAACAATTTTTCAAAAAATTTAAAAAACTCTAACCAGCCATTTTTCACAATATTCCCCATCAACAATTTTATAAGCCACACAGAGTGTTCGTAAACCATCAGTTGCAAATTTGTCCAAATGTTGGAGTGTTGCTTGACGTAATAATTGGCTTGTATCTTTCTCGCTAAGCCTTTCCATTATCATTGTATCAGCTCCTTTGCAATAAAGTCTAATTTGATTATTTGGTGTTCGAACAAGTACAGACATGCGTTTACGGACATTGTCAAAATCCAGGATGTGTAAGGCATCGTATGTCTGAAATTGGAAAGGTTGGGATGATATAGGAGTGTAAAGCAGGCGAGGGCTTACAGAATAAGGTCAGGCGGGATGGTTGCGAGATTAACAAAAGGTCCAAGGATTAAGTCATATCAAACTCTAATCCAAACTATCATCAGAAAATCTGGAGAGTCTTGAATGACACCCCCATCCAAAAATATCGCCTACCAATCTCAAAACAACGAATTTTATTTCAATTAGCTTAGCTAATTGTAAGATAATTAAATTATATTACATTTTAATATATTAAGTAAATTTCTTTTATAATTCAAAAATTTATTTTTTCCTTTTTTCTCATAAATTCTGTTTTTATTATCATAAAACCCATCAAAAAGATATAATTTTGAAAAAAAAAATTTACAAATTTTCTTTCAAAAAATTCAAATGACCCCAACCAGCCGTTCATACTTTGACAGTTAAACGTCCAAGACCACCATAAAGCTAGAAAATTTGGAGTGGCCCTTTGACCCTCCATCCAAAAATAAAACATTTATTGGAGCCTAATTACTCATCTTTTGTTAAATTAAAATAGAATTAGATAAAACAATTAGTGAATTCCTATATATTATGCAGATTCTCTTCTAATCCACAAAGTTGTTTTCCTTGTTTCCTATGTTTTTTATTTTATTCTCATAAGATTTTTCAAAAAACTAATTGGTGAGAATAAATTATAGTAGTAATTTTCTTTAGAATAAGTTATTATTATTTTAGGAATGTCATGGAATCAGACCCCAACTTTGCAACACCATGAAAAAGCCAAGATTTTTACTTCCCGCAACTCAGCATTTTGGGGCAAAAACTTCATTAAAAACATTATAAAAAATTACTTCAGTTCGCCCATTAACTTCCAACGTTATAGTTTGAGGTGTTCTCCTTCTAAAAACAAATCCAAAGTTGCGAGCTGCAGAAGTAAGGGCTGCCTCATCCGGACTTTGGGCTTGGTATTCAAGTACATCTCCTTTACCTTCAGGCATTACAGTATGACAAATGGCTAGTAAACGCCAAAATTCTTGTACCTAATAATTATTTGGGTAATAGTTCGGTTCGTACCCCCCCCCCTCCTTTTTCCTTCCTAAAAGTATTAAAAATGGTCTGTAAGTCTTAGGTTATAGAACCCGTCGAGATGTGTCGAATGACACTAAAATCAACCCCAGGTCTTAGCTTTGGGTCGAAATACAGACCCCCGAAAATTGAGAAATAAAAGGGGGACCACGCTCATTCTTATGCTAAAAATTCGATTAAACATCGATTAAACAAGTAATAGGTCATTCGAAGGAGCTCGTCAGCTGATTCGAATGACATCAAAATCAACATACTTGAACAAGATTTGACAAAGTTATGACAAAGTAATTATATTGTAGTCGTGAGACGCTTTTGCAAAACCTTTCTATTTGCGCAGGGTTTTTGTCTGTATCTCGGCCCAAAGTTAAGACCTGGGGTTGATTTGGTGTCATTCGACACAGCTCGACGGGTTCTATAACATAAGATTGACTGACCATTTTTAATACTTTTAGTGAGGAAAAAGGGGCGGGGAGGGGGGGGGGTACGAACCGAACTATTACCATTATTTGTGATAAAATTGATTTTTTAAGGGTTGTTGTTAGTCAACCCGCAAAAGATTTCATTATGGTATAGCCAATAAATCATGTCTGGACAATCCATCAGTGAAAGGATCCTTCAAATTTACCGCTACCCAACGTTTATTTTTGTGGAAAATAAAGAGATATCGAAGGATTTGGGAGATCAAGAGGGGCATTGGGGATTTGACAGAATTAAGGGCATTTGGTGGGCTTGGGACTCAGTAAATCGTAGTCTTGAAGAAGAGCTTTCCTGGCCAACACAATTTATTTCCCCCAGGCGAGTAAAGAAAATTTAAAATCATTCCTCTATTTGATAAATAAATAGAACACTCGCTAATTTACCTCCTTCAACCCGTCCACAGTATCTATAAGCAAAGTTTTGTCATAAAATTTAAAATTCTTTTCGTGCCACCGATTAAAAGAAAAGTCAATTCCTGTAAGTGTATTTTCATCAATATTTTCAATAACATCTCCCCTTTCATTTCGAAAGTCGCCGTAGCTGCGTCCATTTATTGAACATTTTTTGAAAACCTTTGAGCAAAAAATTTTTTCTTGAAAATTTTCTACCCCCAACCCGCCCTCCTTGAAAAAATTTTTTTTGAAAATTTCTTCCCACCTCCCCATAAAATTTTTTTCTATCTACCCCCCCCCCCCCAAAAAATTTCTTGTTCATTACCATAACGTTCTGAGTCAAAGTCCCTGTTTTATCACTAAAAACATATTGAACTTGTCCCAATTCTTCATTTAAAGTACTCGTTCTAGCATTTGCTGGTGTGTCAGTTTTTGGGTCATACATTTTTAAATCGCTATTAATAAACTTTGAATGCGCTAGACGAATCATTTCAACACTGAAAAATATTTTGTTCTGATTTATAATTATGATTTTTGGTTCCGATTTTAATTCGCTTTTTTAATTCTGATTAAATTCTGATTTTTAATTCTGATTCTTGGTTCTTATTTTTTGAATTATTTCTGATTTTAATTCTGATTTTTTAAATTCTGATTTTTTATTCTGAAATTTTACCTGATATATAGAGATATAGGCACAACAGTATTTAACAAAATAATATAAGAGAAAAATTGTAAAGCAACAATAAACAAAACTTGGGAGGGGGCAATAGCCCTTTCCTCTGCACCAGAATCTTCCCCCAAAAAAGAAGTAACTCCTTGCACAACAGGTAATTGAACTGTCGTTAAATTCTTTATTCGAGGAACAATTTCATCCCAAGGCAGAAATACACGAAAATGTCTGCCCACAATTTGTTCCCAAAAACCAGTCATTAAAGTACAAATTAAAGTGCAAACAAAGAGAAACAGAACAATCTAAAAACATTATGAAAATCAGAATTATTTTTGTGTTTCTATCCTGTTTTTATTTTAAATGTTTGGGGGGTTATTATTGTTCAGAATATTTAGCCAAAACATCATAGATAAAAATCAGAATTAAATTTAAACAAAATCAGAATAAATAATAGGAAAACAAAATCAGAATATTTATACTTGTTAATTTTGGTAATGTTTGAATTTAATTCTGATTCTTCTACTAATTTATGAGTGTTTTCTTTAAAACATTCTGATTCAGTTTTTTAATATTTAATTCTGGTTTGTTTAGATGTTGTTCTGATCAACTTCTGAGTGGGTTAGTTAAATGTTCTGGTTTATTTTTTACCTGTATTTGTTCAAATTTAATTCTGATTTTTATTTCGTTTTTGTTTTGTTCAGATTTTGTTCTGATTTTTTGTTCTATTTATTTTCCAATGTTTTCAAGTTTATTTTTAATTCAGATTTTTCAAGATTTTAACTCACCCCAAGAATCAGAATATTTAAAAATTTATCCAAACTAGTTCTCTTTAAAGGCGATTCTCCACTGTTTTGCATTAATTTAGTATCAGCACCAGCAAATACAACAACTCCATAACAAAATCTAGTATTTCTTAAACAACATCCACGTAACAACATATTATTGTTATCTAAATTGTATTTTTGTCCTAACCATTCAAGTCTGCCATTAAATTGGTCTAATCGGTTGTTGGGTGGTTCACAGACTATTAGACCTAGAAAGAATATTTTTTTGAATGAGAAAAATATTTTAAATTTATATAAATTGCAAAGAAATTAATATGCATAATAGAGATTCTTTGTTTTTCTGAACTAGAGTAGCAAAAACACATACATACCATATTTCCTCTTAAATAAGCCCCCCTCCTAAAAGAAGCCCCTATAGAGGTATAAGCCCCGGGGTTATTTTAGAGGAATTTTAGAGGAAATATACCTAATTGGAATTGCCATACCTTGGAGGAAATTGACTCAATATAGCCAGGGGAAAGTCTGATTATCCGAAAGCCGATCAGAAAAAATTTTTGAGATCCAACTTGAAACTCTACTAAACTTTTTCCTTAATCAGACCGATTCCTAATCCATCCTCAAAGATGGGATTGCTAATCAAACCTAGTCTATTGGCTATAAAATTGTTTTCACATCAAAAGATTTTTAAAGAATTTCTCACCATCAAATTCATATATTTTATCAATTATGTCTCCCATTTCAGTTGTACACGGCAACGCCATTCTTGTTTTTAAATTAGTTTCGCCATCTAATTCCGCTGTTTCAATATAACAAATGCCTGAATCTGATGTGGATAACTGAGAAAAAAATTTTTTTTGAAAATTTCCCCCAGAATTTTCAATTTACCAATAAAAGGTCAGCAGCAATAAAATCCCCACTTTCCATACGGACAATATCACCAACTTTCACATTCATCCATTCTTCTTCACAAATATCAATCTTTCCCCTTTTTGTGTTATAACGTAGAACATAAGCTACCCGTTGATTTACTATACGGTCGTTACGATGCCTTTGCTTTAAATTAATAAAAAAAATTTTTTTCGGCTTTTTTTATTAGTTATAAGATTTTCTATCAACCTCCTTTCCAAGACTGCTTTTATTATAATGGAATGTGATATTAGGGTTATCGGTTCTAGGAAAATCTGCAAATCTTAGAGAATTTTTCGAGTAATGGGTGGAGGAACTGACTAAACGACGATACCTTCTATTTATCTTATTTAAGCTCCTTGTTAAACCTCTCTTTTATCCCCTAAAGCAAATTCTCAAATTAGATTGAGATTACACATCCTGGGAAATTTCCGGTTACCGGTATTCGTACCAAAAATCCAGCTATCGCCAAATTTATTTTCGGACCAGGATCAGACAACTCAAAGCCCAAATTTTTAATAAAAAAATTTTATCAAGTAAAAAATACCAAATCATCGTAACCATCTTTAATGGCACTACAAAGAAGCACAAAGCTAAGTGGCACTAAAGTATATACCCAATTTACAGAACTTATTTGAGGAATGCATTGAAGACATAACAAAACAAGAAAATAAAAATTGGCAATTCGGGTAAATTGTTGAAATAAATTGACTGGGACAAAAGTGAGCAGTGAATATTTGGATGTTTTGATAAAATTGTCCTTTAAAAAATTTTGGAAGAAAATTAATTTTAATTTATTTAAAAATTCCAAGTGTGGGAAGGAATAAGGACTGAGTAGAATTTTAATGAAATTGAGGAATGTTTGAAAATCTTAGAAAAATACTATAAGGAAGGGGAAGTAGGGAAAAACCTGGGGAATTTTTATACATATATACCGTATTTTTCCCTATAGAAGCGCACGTCCCATTTGAAGCGCACGTTTCAATAAAAGAGCAGTCTACGAGGAGGTTGAGGAGTTACTTTTTTGGATCAGAATTCGCGTGGAAGAAATAAGAGCCCGGCTACTTTTTGATGTGAAAACTTAAGCAATTTCTAACACATAAAGGAGTTAATTAAATGGGGTTTTTTTTACTAATTTTCTTATTTCTCAAATTTGTAAAATTCTGTCTTTGGATAAGTTTTTTTTAATTTACAGATCGATTTTTCTTCTCTAATTAATATGTAAAAATTCAATTGTTTATTTTATAAAGATTTAACTTTGCGTTTGAAAACCACTCATTTTCCCTATGGCAAATTTTTGGAAAGCGGGATTGCGCTTCAGTCCCCTATAAAGAGTTGTATGTAGTGGATTTTATGGCATAAATGACTTTAAGTGGGTTTTGTTCGACAAATTTATAAATTCTGAGTTAACAATTTGTTCAAATTTAATTTACCGCATATTTAAATTGAGCATTAAATTCCCTGTCGTTTGCTTTAACAATTCTTTGCTCTTCTTTCCTTCCTTTTTTCGTATTTTCCTTAACAGGATCAGCGCTGCTTGACTCTAATTTCTGCTTGGGAATCATTGCTTTTATACACAACTTGAGCAATTTAAACGGATGTGTTTTGGCTAAAATTTAAAAAATACAAGTTTATTGGATAAAATACAAAGAAATTATGTGTGGTTATTTAATTCTGAAACACAAGAAAAATCAGAATTTAGTTTGTGTTTTTAAACAAAAATCAGAATTAAAATAAAACAAAATATAAACAGAATTTCTGTTCTGCTAGGTGTGCTTATATGTTTATGAAAAATCAGAATTAAAATTTTAACAAAAAATTCTGAAACACAAACGAGAATCAGAATTTGTGTTTTAAATAAAAATCAGAATTTCTATTCACAAACAATCAGAATTTTTTTGTATTTTTCTTTTATTAAAAACCAGAATATTAAAGGAAAATACAAACTTTTTTCTTTTTCCAAGTTTCCTGTAGCAACAAATTCTGGTGTTGCAAATTTATTATTTAATTTATTTAAATCAGAATTATTTGTGTTTTCTTTATTTTTGCTATTAAATTCTTCGTCAATTAAATTCTGTAAAATTAATTTAATTTTTAAAAAAAAAATTAAAAAAAAATATTTTTTTACTTTTTCCTTAATATCACAGCTATTTTCGACATTATTTTTATTTTTTAATTTTTCTTCTTCTTTTATTTGACCGAACGTGATTTCACCAGCAGAAGAACAAGATGACGATTTTAATGATGACTCTTCTTCTTGTTTTAAAATTTCTTCTTCTTTTTCCTGTTCTTTCACCTCTTTTGGTGAATAATTTGATAAATTAGGGAGTGAAGGGATTGACGCAGATGAATGTCGTTTGTCGGATTCTGATGGCTCTGTTTTTAAAATAAAATTAATTAATCATTAACTAATTAAAAGAGTGTGTGTGTGTGTTTCCGGAAAATAATTGTATTTTCTTTTCTGATTTATTTGTATAAAAATAAACTTGGAGAGAAAATACATGTTAATTAATAAGGTATTTTATTGTTTCAGAAAGCGTTTGTATTTTTGTATTTTTTTGTATTTTTTTTTGCGTTTTTCCAATTAATAAAATAAACTTGGAAAAAATACATAATTAATTAATGTGTTTATTTAAAGTTTTGTATTTTTCCTCCTTAACAATAAACTTAGCGAAAATACATAGTAAATACATAATAAACTAAGAAATTAATGACGAAAAAAATATAAAAAAATTTTTAAAGATATTTTAAATTTTAAAAAATTAAAAAAATATTTAAAACAAATGTTTGCTTTCAATATTAAAATTTTTCCTTGTCAAAAAATAATCATGGAAATGAGTCAAAGGATCGATCATGCGGTAAAGAAGAGAAAATAGTAAATAAATGAAACTAGTAAATGAATCATTTTTACAAAATTTATATTTATTTTCTGGATTAATTTTTAAATGATTCAAATAAAAAAATTTTTCTGTTACAAGATTCAATTTTTGAATTAACACAATTCTTAAAGAAAGTTTATTTTGCGTGTTTTTATTTCCGGAAAAGTATTTTTGTGTTTTTTCAAGTTTATTTGTTTTTAAAAGAAACTTGAAGAAAATACAAAACAAATAAATAATTAATCAGAATTTATTTTAAACAGAATTTCTGTTTTCCTTGTGTTTGTGTTTTTATAAAAATCAGAATTTTTCATTTTAACAAACAATTTGAAACACTAGTCAGAATTTATTTTGTGTTAAATGTTTGTATTTTTCCGGTTAGAAAATTAAATTTGGCGAAACACATAAATAATTAATTTATAAGATTATTAATTAGGTAAACTACTAAAAATGAATGAAAATTTTTTTAAAAATAAATATGAATGAAAAATTGTAGCAATAAATAATAAATTTGAAACATTATATTTTATTACTATTGTTATTAATTTTCGAATAAACATTAATTTTTTTTATTTTCGCATTTGCAGCATTTATTGTTGCCGCTTATCGCATTGATTTTGTGTTTATTTTCTGTAAAAATGCATGGTTATTTTGTTTGATTTTTGGAGATGATTTGCATCTGGATAGATTTGACTATTGTTTGGTATGGGAATTATTAATAACGATTTTTGGAAAAATATTTAAAAAAGCTTTGCTTGCGTTAGAAAATACGCCATAATAACATGAGAAAACACAAAAATTATTAAACGAAAACGTAGGTATTTTGTTTGTGAAAATACAAATGTTTTTAAGTTTGCAAAAAGAGTAAAACTTGTTTGAGAAAAACATTAAAACATAAAAACAAGTTTATTTAAAATTCTGATTTTTAATTTTTGTGTTTTGTTTCTGATGTTTTTGTGGAAGTTTTTGAGTTTTTAAATAAATTAAAATTTATGTGTTTTGCAACATAAAAATAGTTATTAATTCAAACATTTACAAAAAAATTACTAGAAACATAAAAACAGAAAAATTAAGAATCAGAATTACATTATAAATATTGCTTATGTGTTTTTGCTTATTTTTATTTAATCTTAAACAAGTTTTTTTCAGAAAAATACAAAAATATCAGAAAATACAGAAATAAATTTAACTCAAAAACACAAATAATTTCTGATTTGTATTTTTTCTCTCAACTAAAAATACAATAAAATACAAATCAGAATTAAATAATAAATGGCACGGGGGAGTTTTTGTAGGTGACAAAGAGAGAGAGAATTGAGCGTAATCGATGCTTCGCCACCTCTCTAATAAATTTCTGCCACATCACAAAAAAATATTTTGTAACGGCAGACGTTCGCTCTTCACAGTTCAGCGAACGGTTTTAAATAAACAAAAAAATAGAAAAAAAATAAATAAACCGAGAGTAATCAATTTGTGTGCTTTTCCTGACTCTTTTTCCTCACAAAAAAATTTTTTTTTGAATATTTAAAAAATTTTTTTAATAAAAATTATTTAAATATTAAAATTTAATAAGAAATCGTTGCCGGGTAAAAATTTAAAAAATCAAAAAAAATTTTAATTTAAAAGATTTTTTGTTTTATTTTGCGGGTATTGAATTTTATTTCTTTTTTAAATTTAACTTTTTTTTATTTGAACTATTAAAATTAAAGACGAACACATTTCCTTGTTGTGATCGTTTAAAACCGGTTTTTGTATTTTTTTAGTACGCAACTTTTAACCTTCTTTTGATGTTGAGTTATCCCGATATTTTTAACAACAACTTTTTTATTTCCCAACCGATCTTAATGATTTTTATATCATTTTAAAGCTCTAATTGTGTGGATTATTTTTTCTATCTGGATTATTAAGATTAAATAATTTGTTAAAAAGTTATAGCCTTTTAAGTGCGCGAAATTGTGATTTTTGGTCGTTATCTGGCTTTAACTTTTTATCAAAAAATCTGATAAAATCAATCCTATTAAGTATAATAATCCACTCTTCAAGAGCTTTCGATTGGTATAAAAATTGTTCAAATCGGTTGGAAATGAAAAAAGATATGCTTCAGCGAAGACACTCCAATGGTTCTTGCTTAGGAGCCGTGTTTAGTCCGTAATTTTAAATATTTTTATTTTAAAATCCGTCGAAAATTTCTTGTTTATTTTAATATTTAAACAAACAAAAAATTAAAGAGAAACAGAAAAATAAAAGAAAATAAATATACAAAAATATAAGCCGAGAAGAGGGTTAAAAATTCAAAATTATAATAGACAACCATGCGATCTCCTCTCTTCTCCTCTATTTACTTTTGGATTAGCTATTGAAAGAATGACAAAAAGAAAAAATGAAAAAAAATTTTTTTTTGATTTATTTTTAAAACAATAATAATGAAAATTGAGAATATTAAATGGAAAAATAAAAAAAAATTAATTTCATGTACTTAAGGAATTTTTTAAATTTTATTTTTGAATAAATTAAATAGAGAAAAGCTTCAATTTTATAAAATATTGAAGAGAATTAAATAAAAAAATAAAAAAAATTTTTATATGTAAAATTATAAAAACATACCCATTAAAATTAAAGTGCTTCTGGTGACATTTAATTAATTAGAAATACTTGGAAACAATTAAAAAAATTTTTGTAACTTTTTAAAAATTCTTTAAATTTAAAGTTAATCAGACATTTGGTCCCAATATGTGTGTAGGAAATGATAAGGGGTTTGGAACTCGGAAACTATTCAGGAATCATAGCTAAATTTAGAATGAAAAGTTAGAAGCCTAGTTGAGTTTCGATTTTGGAAGTCCCTTTGTTCCAATTAGAGGGCCTTAGTCAGTAAACGACTTAAGAAATTTTAGAGACATCGACTTCTCAAATCTTATTTGAACTGAGTTATCTGAACTGATCTATGATTTTGCCATTTGATGAATTTTTGTTCCTCCTAACTTCCTCTTAAGATTTTGTTCCTCTTAACTTTTAAAGTATGTATATCGCTGCACTCCCTACAAAAGCTAAAAATTTTTTCCTTAAATCCAATAAGTAAAACTCATTAAATATTCGACTATTTCAAGTTATAGTCACTTTCTTATTTAAAAAGGAAGAGGAATTTTGAAATTTAACAAGAAAATTAATGAGAAAAAACTAAAAATAAAACAACAAAGTAAGCAAGTAAAAGTTTTTTTGTCATTTAAAGAAAAGAATCACCTCAAGGCTTGTTTAAAAGTTTTTCTTTTTCGTTGTTAACTCAAAAAAGTTCTCCGCGTTGTCCAAGGCAACCGAACAAAAAAATCTAATATAAATTTGTGAACGGCTATATTAATAGAATTATTTCAGAAAAAATTGAGAAGAAAATACAAACAAAATAAAAGTAAGAAAAATTGAGTTTTGAAGAAAATAAAAAAAATTTTTTTTATTCAAATTAAATTTAGAATCATGCACCAATATCAAAAGAGATAAAACGTTCAGCATTTTGAATGTGTCTCAATAAGACCTAAAAATGGAACATTAGGGAGATTCTACTCCCTATTCAAAAATTTAATCAGAACAATGGCCGAAATGACAATATTATAGGTTTTTGATGATTAAACCTCTTGATCCCTCTAAATCCTCTGATATCCTTCATAATCCCCCTTGATTTAAAAAATTTTTTCCCCAATTTTGCGTTCTTGCGTTTTGTGTCTTGCGTCATTTGCGTTAAATTTTGGCCTTGCGTTTGTCTCTTGCGCCCATCCCTGGTGATTTGGAGGTTTCATGGATTCTGAGGGATATCGGTGTATTTCGAGATGTATCAATGGACCCGACCGAAAATATAAATTTTTTGCAAAATATAAATTTTTCAAGGTAGCTATCGCAAACTTTAAACTAAAAATTTAAATCAGAATTAAATTGGTAAAACAAAAAAAGCATTTAACAAGAGAAAAATCAGAATTAAAAGAAATACAATTCAGAATAATAGAAAATATCTTCAAAAATTGGGTTTTAAAATTTCGGATATAAATAAGATTTTAATATTAATTACCTTAAAAATTAGAATTTCGAAATTTATATCGTAAATATGTTGCAAACATTAGAGAAATCTTTGATAAAAATAATCGGATAAATATTCAATATATCACGAGTTTGGACGCGCTTTTTTATAAGAGTGCAAACTCGTGTTTTATTGATAAACATGTACGTTGCCGGCAAATTTAAAATTTTTATTGAAATCAACGCGTAGATGATTTAAGCATTAACTCTAAATGAAAATTGTGTGTGTGCACATACAATCGAATTTCTCCACTCGGGACTGAGTTATAATGATTTGAAAATAAAATGTCGTGTGATGAAGAGATTGCGAGTGATTGAGAAATTGCCACTGTTTATATAAATGTTAAACATGTGTATATATTTATGTGGCAGTAATTATTATTATAGCTACATTAATGGCATCGAAAACGCAGCTTTTTTAAATAATTTATTCAATAATTTTAGCTGTAAAAATATAATAAATAAAAATATAATAATAATCAAAAATTCTTCGAGCAAAGCCTGGGGAGCCTGATTTCATGAAAGGTGTTTTACGGCCAAAAAGACAGCCACTTTGGGGATTTTATTTTAATTACATTCTTGAATTCCTGGAGTATTTTATAAAAAGGACACATTACTGAAGAAACTAAACTCTGACTCTTATCAAATATTTGAATCAATTTTCTTAAATTTAAATTATGTATTTAATTTAAATAGTCTTTTAATTGTCTTCTGACGGAACACATCTCTGACAAAAAATCAGAGGAAATTCTAATTAGGGCTTTTTTCGCTTTGGGCCTTCGGCCTACGCCCTTACTTTTAGATAGGCGTCGATTTGGGCCTTCGGGCTACGGCCATCCATTTATATATTTATATATTTACGTAAAAAACGTGACAATAAAATAAAATGTAAAAAAAGTCAATGAAAAAAATATGTTAGCAACAAATGCGTCCGCCCTCACCATTTCTTTAAAATAGGCAGCTATTCAATTCATTAACCATTTTTTCTCAAAAATTTTTAAAAATTAAAATTTATTTCATTTCATTTTATAGAAAAGAATTAACTAAAACAAAAGTTAAAAATCTTCAATTTGAAGAATGAAGATTTTTATTTTCTTTTTATTTTATTTGATAATTCTTCTTCAATCGGCAATTTGTTGAAGGAATGAAAAGACAAAGAGACGGTTTATTTTAATTTTAAAAATATATGGTCGCAGTCCAATTTCTATTCGCTCGGCAAAGAAACCCCAGATTTTGTTTGCAATGTCTATTTAAAAATCTAACATTTTAGATATAAAAGGAAAGGCTGTAATGGAAAGTTCTTCAAAAAGTCAACAAATAGTAGCTACAAACGTGGTTACTCAGATGACCGAATTTGCGCTCCCAGAACTTACGTTTTTGATTGAAATATTGACAAAAATTCAAAATAAGCATTTAACTTCTGAAAATACATTTATCGAAATTCTTAGCCAATATACAATTTTTAACCAATTTAAAGTGGAAGATCAACCCAAGACAAAAGAAAAATTTGAAAAGGTGAATGGAACCCATCAGACTTGTGCATGGATACGGATATCCGCGGATATATCTGGATACGGACGAATCTGGATAGTGTTTTTTTAATGAGATATTAAACCGCGGATATCAATCCCTAATTTCTGCAATTTAACATCATTAATTAAATTTTAAAATACATTTCACCAAGAAAAAATAATTATATTCGATCTGCGGAATATCATTTAGTCCCGCAGTTGAATGAGATATCCTTAATTTCTTTAATTCAATATCCGTGACATGTGTGTTGAGTGGTTAAGGCGTCTACACTCAACTTGTATTTTTTATTTTGGGTTCGATCCCTTATCTGACGAAGGGGCCTTTATATTTCATTTTTATTTTATCTTTAAAATTTTTTAATTTTGACTTGAGGAATTATATTGGTTAGTTCACTAAATCCCTAATTTCTGCGAAGGCACGCATTTTTCGTGCCTTCAATACCTTGACTTTTCAAATTTTCGTCTGCGGCGCTGAAAAGGAAGATTTTTTGCTTCTTGGCCTTCCAAAATTCTCAAAATTTTTGCATGCGGCGCTGGAAAAGGATTAAATTTGGGGGTACTTTGCCTATTTTATACCCGAAAATTTTGAGATTTATTGACAAAAATTTTGAGATTTATTGACAAAAATTTCTTGACAAAAATCACTCACTTTGAAAATAGTGAATTTTTCTGCGTCTTCTGAACAAAAGAAAGATTTTTGGGTTAAGGATTTTCCAAAACTTTCAAAATTTTCGCCTGCGGCGCTTGAAATGGAAGAAATATGTAGCTTGGTCTTCCAAAATTCTCAAAATTTTTGCCTGTGGCACCGGAAATGGAAAATTTTTGACTTAATATCTTACAAAATTCTCAACTGCGGTACTGAAAAAGCAAGAAATATGACTCTTGACATCTCAAACTTAAAAAAATTCTTACAAACACTCAGAATGATTCCAGTGCCTGAGTGTGTTCCGTTTACTGCAAAAAGCTATCAACCCATTTTTAAAACCATTTTTTAAATTTAAATGAAACTGACCATTTTGAAAATTTTAGTCAAGTTAACCATTTTGAGAAAAAGCGGATATATCCGCGGATGGATATGCCTAAAAAGTTGGACGGATATAAATGAATACGGATATTGACCTCACGGATATATCCGGACACGGATAGCAAAATTCGTATCTATACACTAGTCTGGAACCCATAACTTTTCTTCAATAATCCTCAGGGACTTTTTAAACCCCTCGTTAATGTAGAATATTTTTGGAAATATGCTATATCCGGAGTCTTCTTTGGCTTTTGCTGCTAAGCTAAACCTTTAATAATTTATGTTTGTATTGTGTAAAATTTAATAAAAATTTAATTTAAAGGTGATTGAATTTTACGCAAAAAAGATACATTATGCTTTCGACAAGTTAAATGATTATGATGCAAAAAATACTATAAGGTTGGCGCAAATATATTTAAAATTATAATAAAGTAGCACGTGGTCGTAAGGAAAGATGCCAATGACGTGGCATTTGGCGCCATATTTGGCTTTTGTCAATTTTTTCCCCAAAATGCCAAAATTCTACACTCATATTGATGGAGATTTTTAAAATAAATCGGGGAGGTGTGATCAAAAAACAGGATCCGGCATTTTCCAAATTCCGACTCTATGCACTATAAAAGACATTTTTGGTAATTTAGACATCAGGAACTACAAAAAATTGTAATGTTTTGCTTTTTTCTTAAATACGAGGCCAAAAAATACTAGTATAGAGCAAAATTGAAATTTATAAATACTGCTTGTACTACCCTAATTTATAATTATTAAAATAAACTTATTAAACGAAACTTAACAATACTATTTATTTTTATTAAGGCTTGAATATCATTATTACTTCAATTCATCACTTAATGTGTATCTTCTAGCTTTTGCCCGAAAGCTCATCCGTTCATTTTTTGATTTTCATGGCGAAAACAATTACTATGACAAACATGTTAAAATGTATATTTTATTTAAATTCCACAAAGTATATAATTGGTTTTTGGATTAACTACTGTTGTGTATGGGCGTCAGCCCTTAATCAGTGTAGTATAAAAACCAATCAATAGTTAGTTCTCTCTCTTCTCTCTTCCATTCCTACACCTTCATTGTATTTCGTCGTGCGGATAAAGTATTCTGTTGTACACGGTGTCACAACAACAACAACTAACTACCTAATTAACTTTAAGGGAAAAACATTTCCTTTATTTTAATAAGTTTTTAGTTACATAAAAAACAATAATGTTTCAATGAGACAATATTTGGAAGCTTATGACTTATTCGAGGTTTTGGCAGTTAATTTGATGGTTGCAATGAAAAAATCATCTGGTAAGTAACTTTTAACATGCTTTAATTAAAAAATAATAGGAATTGATGTATTGGCAAATTCGTTGAAAGAAATAGAAGATGACCACGACAATATTTATCCGTCAATAATTACTGACTTGGAAAATTGTAATCCAGAGAATCAAACTACTATGTTTGATTTTATTTATCAATATGAAGGTAATTTGTTGTTGTTCAGCTATTTGACGTTAAAGTCAAAAATAGATTTAATTTAATAGCGACACTAATTGTTATTTTTAAGATGTAAATGAAGAATTAAACCTTCAAGATTGTGCAGATTTGTATGAAAAATGCATGGATCAGGTAACTTCTAACAAATATACCCCATTCTATAAATACTTTCCAACGCTTAACAACAAACTTCAACTAAAACTTGAAAAATACTTGATAAATCCGTTTTTGACGGAGGAAAAAGATAACGAATATAGGAACAAAATGTTCAAACAATACATCAAGACAAAAGGAAATAAATACTATGCTGTTTACAATGAATATTTGCCACAACAACGCGTTTATATTACAGTACATGTACAGTTTTTATTTTATAAATTATAACCTGGCTAAGTCCCGGAGCCATATTTTTGGCCATAACTTTTTCAATACTTAATTTTAATAATTAATGTACTAAAAGAAAGTTCTCGATGTAAGAATTGTCTATCTAGAAGGATTGCTTTGATCAGATCACCATACAAAAAGTTAAGCTACTCTTCCCCATCCTGCCCCTTAAATAAGAGGTTTTCACATACCTTTACCAAATTTTAACTTGCCATTTATGTAATCAGAACTAAGGTTGGCGGTTCCTGGGACCGATAACCGAACCGCGAATTTTGGTTATCCGGAACCGTAACCGAAATTTTTATTAACTAGTTTACGAACCGAAATAAATAAATTTATTTAACAAATCTGATTTAAATCAAATTCATGAACTTGTTAAAGAAAACTTTAATAATGTAGCTATTTAATTCCTAAGGCTATGCAGTAGGCGGCATGGTGTAATGGCTAACACATCAGTCCGGTCTACTGAAGATGCTGGTTCGCTCCCAGCCGCCGAATAACCTTTTGCTCTAGCTGAAGGAGAGAAATAGCTATAGCCCAGCTGCTTTACTATATTTTGTCAAAAAATTTATTTAAAAATTTAAAAAAAACCATCGCTATCGCCGAGTTTCACTAATAAAATTGGGATCATCACTTTGTTGGTTCCTACTATAATAAAATATTTATGCTCATAGTATGTTGTCCTTTGGTAACAAACATATTTCAACTTATATTGCCATCTTATGCAACCTATTTTGGTGTTGATTTATGGGTTTTAAATTTAAAAACAAAATTAATTATGTGTTATTTAATTTAATAATTAATTTAAGATGCTTGAATATTGTAGACAACATTATGGCGGTGGACACGAAAGTGGTTATGGCGGTGGACATGAAAGTGGTTATGGCGGTGGACACGCAAGTAGTTATGGCGGTGGACATGAAAGTGGTTATGGCGGTGGACACGCAAGTGGTTATGGCGGTGGACATTCTTATGGTACAGGACCAGAAGGTGGTTATGATGGATACCAAGGAAATTACTGAGGAAAATATTGACTAGAGATGTCATTCAAAATTTCCAAAAATTATTTATTTAATCAGAATTACCAGATTTTTGCATTTTCCTGGCCAACCTATTTCTGGTTAATCATGATGAGATCAAATGTCTGGGAAATGAGCCTATAAGTGAAGAAATCTCTAGACATTCTATAAAGATTATCGTTTATCAACCTATGTAGTGAGAAAAATATGGGGTGAGACGAATTCCGTTTAAAGACAGTTAGAGGCAAATCATAATTTAAGAACTCCAATCGAAACTGAAACGTTTGGATATTCAGAACCGAAAATCCTGCAAAACCCATTGCGTTATGCTGGTTTTCGACAACTCTTATAAGAAATCAGTATACTCCTTCCAGGCGAATATTTCGAAAATTACGGAAGGTCAACGGTCAGATTTCTTCCTTTTTAAGCCATTTGTAAAATTTTACAAAATAGTAAAAATAGGGCAAAAAGGTCAAAAATAGGGCAAATGCCCTATAAATAGGTTAAAAGGACAAAACTGATGTTCACAAAAAAACATGTTTAAAAATCTGGCAAAAAATTTAAATGAGAAAATAGGAATTGATATTTTAAATAAATTAAATAGGTGATGCTTATTCGTTAAAATATCATTGTTTCTATTTCAAATTTAAATTTTCTGAACAAGTCCATTCATTTAAAAAATCTCCAGTATATTACTGGTATTTAAAGTGTTCAATGAGGCCGATTTAGCGGTCTTGGTAGGAAACACTAAATGTAGTTTTTAGCTTTATTTTCTGATATTTATCATTAAATTGTTTGTTTTTTTTATTAAACAAATGTCGATAAATTGAAGAAAATTGTGTTTTTAATTTTATTTTAATCTATCGGTCAAATTCAATTGAGTCCTCGTATATGGCGTGAAATCCTATGGAAATCAAAATCTAACGCCAATCTGCAAACTAAAAATATTTATTGGATGACCCCCGGAATAATAATTTAAAAATTTAAAAAAAAATTATTTACGAATAAAAAAATTTATCTTTAATTTTAAAATTTTCAACCAAAAAATTTATAATATTTATTTTTAGAATTAAACGAGTAGCTACTGATCAGTAAACCGAAACAGAACCGATAACAATAATAAGCTATTAAGTGATATACTGTACAGAGAGTTAATTTATCGGAGAAATTCAATTGAGTCCTCGTATATGGCGGTAACGTAGCGGTAACGCCTGTAGAACATCCTATCAAAGTTTATTCACAAAGTGTCACACTTAAAATAAAAAGTATTTTAATTAACATTTCTTTTCAAAAATCGCCGAGAATGCGCGATCTGCTTGAATTAATGACGGCACGATCTCTGATAAATACAAGAAAATTTTAAACAAAATTAAATCATAAAAAAATTTTTTCTATGTTAAATTAAGGAAAAAAACTATCAATAAGAAAAATGAATTACAAATGAATTTATTTTTACTTAATTTAATAGCCTTACCAAGAACTTTAAATTAATAAATTAAAAAATATTTTACTAATTTTACATTATGGCTATCAATAACAATGAAGAATGAATTAGAAATGAATTGGGCGACCAAAAATTGGTCTTTTTTTCAAGAAAGGCCACTAATAAATCATAATGACAATTTATAATTATAATTATTTTTTCATAAACTTAATTTTTGATCTGTTGGATCAAAAATTAAATGACAAAACTTGAATTTTTGGTAGAAAAGGGGAACTAAATGTATATTTTTATAATTTTTTTAGTGCCCCGCGCAACTAAAAATCTTTTCTGAGTAAATAAGAATTAAGTCAGTTGTTTCAAAAATGGAAATATTTCCATAATTTTTAGTTACTCAAATCATTTTTGATCTATTTATAATTTTCATTAAATATTTAAAATTAAAATTATTTTGTGTTCGCCAACTTGTATTTCAAAAAAACCGGTTTAAATTATTAATAAATTTAATTATTTCTAAGATTTTTTTATTCTTGCAAAAATCTAAATATTATAAAAGGCTGAGGATCTGATTATTATATCGCAAAAATATTCCTAAGCCATCTAACTTGAAATTCATTTCAATTGAATTAAAAGATGAATTCTCAATCCTTGATTATTCTT
This sequence comes from Meloidogyne arenaria, assembly GCA_036172955.1. Classification (NCBI taxonomy): domain Eukaryota; kingdom Metazoa; phylum Nematoda; class Chromadorea; order Rhabditida; family Meloidogynidae; genus Meloidogyne; species Meloidogyne arenaria. The sequence goes on along the minus strand of JARQAB010000032.1, from coordinate 3,120,287 downwards.
TCAATTCTTTTTGCGTTAGTTATGTTATTTAGTGTTGAATCGGTGACAGGTGAATTGGTAATTATTTTTATAGAGTTTATAAAAGTAAAAGCAGAGCTGGGCTATCCCTCTCCTTCAGCTAGTGGATCTAAAGTTGATCTAACGATGTGTTATTATCCATTATACAGCGCCGCCTCATGCATATTTTTACGATTTAGATATCTTCATAACAATTATTTAACAAATTAATTTGTAAATAATTAAATAATAATTATAATATTTCATCATATTAATATATTTAGTATAATATTAAAATAAGGTAGGTACTATAGTCTGAGGTTCCCTTGAAATTAGGATGGATCCCTGCAAAAGATACTCACAAGCTGGTACTTAACACTGAAATGACGGTAATTTCTGTTTTTGTGCATGATTAGGAACAATTTTGTTTCATCACACAATTTTGTGTCACGATTAAGTTAGGGGTTTTCGAGTCAGGCCGACGTTCAAGTCATTTTTCCGGACCTCATTTTTATCGGGCCAGCCCGACCGAGTCTTTTTCGGGCCTTTTTTTGATTTTGTACTTGAACATTTTAGAATTTAGAAGTTTAGTTTGGAATTGTGAAAATTTGACAAAAACATTCTCTATGGTATTGAGAATTATTTTATCCTTGCATAAAAGAAAAACGAGATAAAATCATTTATATATTTGGATAGTTTTTTAGGAAGGAGATTTAAATGCACAAGGAGGTAATGGCAAACGTCTTCAACGCCGATTTTCTTGTATTCAAACCGCCTGCATTTCTTGTAACTTGCCTACTTGTAGATCGAAATGCGTCTTCGAATGCACGTATTAACCCGTTATATAATCAGTCAGGTTGAATGTTGAGACTACTAAGTTATAATTGGTACAGCAGAATTGATGAATAAAACAAAACAATAGAAAATATAATTTTTAATGATAAGTGAAATTTTTTGATATCTATTGTTGATTAGAAAATTAATATGTGTAATTGCTTTTGATTAAAGATATAATAAATTACGTCCAATAAATATTTTTAGTTTGCAGATTGGCGTTAGATTTTGATTTCCATAGGATTTCACCCCCATATACGAGGACTCAATTGAATTCCTTCGATAAATTAATAAAATTAAAAACACAATTTTCTTCAATTTATCGACATTTGTTTAATAAAAAAAACAAACAATTTAATGATAAATATCAGAAAATAAAGCTAAAAACTACATTTAGTGTTTCCTACCAAGACCGCTAAATCGGCCTCATTGAACACTTTAAATACCAGTAATATACTGGAGATTTTTTAAATGAATGGACTTGTTCAGAAAATTTAAATTTGAAATAGAAACAATGATATTTTAACTCTGAAAAGCATAACTACTTAAAACATGTCAAGATAAAACACGGACCAGACAAAACATGGAAGGACAAAATACAGACCATACTAGTCAGAACGCTTTCTTACAAGGAACGACCAAAACACGGTCCAAAGATAAAAATGTGCATTTTTATTTCTAAAAATATTCTGATTTTTAAACAAGAATTAATTTTTTCTCTGGACCGTGTTTTGTCATTCGTAATTTGGTCATTTCGTTATTCGGTAAAACCTTGTTTTGTCTTTTCCATGTTTTGCCTTGTCCGTATTTTGTCATTCCTTGTTTTGCCCCTCACCAATTTAAAATATCATTTCCTATTTTCTCATTTAAATTTTTGCCAGATTTTTAAACTTGTTTTTTCGTGAACATACAACTTGGAGCTCTTAAATTATGATTTCCCCTCACTGTCTTTAAACGGAATTCGTCACACCCAAATTTGCCTAACTACATAGGTTGATAAACGATAATCTATATAGAATGTCTAGAGATTTCTTAACATATCTGCCTTTCCAAAACATTTGATCTCAACATGATTAACCAGAAATAGGTTACCCAAGAAAATTCAAAAATCTGGCAATTCTGATTCAAATAAATAATTTTTGGAAATTTTGACTGCCATCTCTAGCCAATAATTTCCTCATTAATTTCCATGGTAACCATATCCACCATAACCACTTCCGTATCCTTTGTCATGAGAATGTCCACCGCCATAACCACTTGCGCTTCCTGTATCATTTTTTGGTTTTCCAATAAAACCACTCACTCTGCAATATTCAACCATCTTAAATTAATTATTAAATTAATATTATTTAAATAACCCATAATTTGTTTAGTCTTTTAGATTTAAAACCGATAGATTAACACCAAAATAGATTGAATATAATGGTCGAAATATGTTTGTTACCAAAGGACAACATATGAGCATAAATACTTTATTATAAGGACCAACAAAAGACGAACCCAAAAATTTTTATTATTAAAACTTAGCAATTCAGATCGTTTTCAAAATTTTTAAATAAATTTTTTGGCGTAGTGACAGAAGACTTACAGACAGAAGACCCGAGGACAGAAGAACCACAGACAGAAGACCCACAGACAAAAGACCCACAAGGAAAAATTTCTACTAAAAGCTTAGAATAACTAGATTGGACAAAGTTACGATATAAAAATCAAACAATATAAACCTATGGGTGTCGGCGAGACGCCTGTGCAAACCCCCGCGCTTCGCGCGGGGGTTTGCGGGTTCTGGCTCGTAAAATAGACCTATTCTTATTATCGCTGCAGTGATCATGCTTGACATCCTTCGCAGGAGCAAGGACCCTCAAAAAGACCATAGGTAAGGAGCCAATATGAAAGCAGTATGAATAAAAATAAGAAAAATTTGTTTTGGGTCTTTTGTCTGTGGGTCTTCTGTCCTTGGGTCTTCTGTCTGTGGGTCTTCTGTCTGTGGGTCTTCTGCGTCGACCCGAAATTTTTTGACTAAATATTTTCCCTCTTATTATTTTTCTTGAATGCTCAATATTTTCTGTCTAAAATTCGGAGAATTTTAGTGGAGTTTTCAGAGATTTTTATGTATGTGACTGGAATAATTTTTCTTCCATTGGAAAATTTAAGAATTATGCTTTAATTTGCAAACTATGGGGAGCCACAAAATATTGGGAAATGCTAGTTTTTGTTTATGCTTTTCGGAAGAAAATAGCAATGAGTACGAGGATAACTATTTTCTCTTGTAATTCTAAATTTAATTTTTTCCGCAAGATAGTATCTTGTTTAAGCGGGCCAAAAATATGGTTCCGGGACTTAGACTGGACGTTCCCGTTAAAGCGCTATAATTTATAAAATAAAAACTGTACATGTATTGTAATATGAATGCGTTGTTGTGGCAGATATTGATTGTGATGAACATACTCATCTTCTCCTATCGACATGTATTGATTTAACATTTTGATCCTATGTTCTTCATATTCTCCCTCTGTCAAAAACGGATTTATCAAGTATTTTTCAAGTTTTAGTTGAAATTTTTTGTTAAGTTTATAAATGTATAAATAGAATGGGTTAAATTCGTTTTTTCCTATCGGATTCCTACATTCGTTGTTAAGTTTTATACAGTCTTCTCGATTTAATTCTTCATTTATAGCTGAAAAATAATAATTGTTTTCGCTTTTAAATTAAATCTATTTTTGACTTAAACGTCAAATATCTGAACATATATAACAACAAATTACCTTCATATTGATAAATAAAATTTATCATAGTTTGATTCTCTGGATTCCAGTTTTCCAAGTCAGTAATTATTGACGGATAAATATTTCTGCCGTCCTTTTCGATTCCTTTCAACCATTTTGGAAATATATTAATTCCTAATATTTTTAATTAAATCAAATTAAAATTTATTACCAAATCTTATTTTCATTTTAATCATCAAATTAACTGCCAGCACCTCAAACAAGTCATAAGCTTCAAAATATTTTCGCATTGAAACTTTATTTTTCTTGTTTACGAAACTAAAAGGTTATTATTTTTGACTAAAGTTAATTAGGTATTTAATCCAAAAACCAATTATACTTTATGGAATTTAAATAAAATATACGTTGTAACATGACTGTCATAGTACTTGTTTTCGGCATGAAAATCAAAAAATGAACGGATGAGCTTTCGGGCAAATACTAGAAGATACACATTAAGTGATGATTTAATGTAAAAATGGTCATCATTCATACTATATCCATCATGAATCTTTTTTGTGTAAAACTCAATCACCTTTGAATTAAAATTTTTATTAATTTTTTACACAATAAATCTTTTCCCGCGTTACAAACTTAAATTATTAAAGTTGTAGCTTATCATAAAGATACTCCGGATTTCAGAAAATTCCGGATATAACAAATTTCCAAAAATAGTCTACATTAACGAAGGGGTTTAAAAGTCCCCGAGGATTATTTAAGAAAAGTTATCGGTTCCATTCACCTTTTCTATTTTTTGTTTTGTCTCGGGTTGATTTTCCATAGTATAAAGAACTCTAATTTCTTCATTATATTCTTCATCATATTCAGTTTCAACATTATATTTGTTAAATGTTGTATATTGACTGAAAATTTCGATAAAACTTTTTTCAGAAGTTAAATCGTTGTCTTTAATTTTTTTCAATATTTCAATCAAAAAGGTAAGTTCTGGGAGCGCAAATTCGATCGGTTGAGTAACCGCGCTTGCTATTTGCTGACTTCTTGAAGAACTTTCCATTACAGCCTTTCCTTTTCTATCTAAAATGTTAGAAAAATATATTTTTAAGTAATATTAATGGAAAATTAATTTTCTAGTTTTAAACAGGGTTAGCCTCAAGAGACAACTACAATAAACACAGATCAAAAAGCCAGCATCCCCAAAAAGGAGATGTCATAGAGTGTGTCTGGACTACAAATCCATAGTCGAATATTTTTCGGAACCGCTACATATCCACTTGGATAACATTTCAATTCAATGCAAGTTCATTTTAGATCGGAAATTTTGAGAACCTTGGAAGCCAAAGTAAACCTCTTATACCTCTAATATTTCAGCAGATTTTTAAAATGAGGTCCGAATATACATAAATTTTTTAAATTAAAACAAACGGTCTCTTTGTCCTCTCATTCCTTCAACAAATTTCCATTGAAGGGGAATTATCAAATAAAATAAAAAGAAAAAGAAAATAAAAATCTTCATTTTTCGAATTGAAGATTTTTAAATTTTGTTTTTAGTTAATCTTTTCTGTGAAGAGAAATAAAATAAATTTTTAATTTTAAAAATTTTTGAGAAGTTGTAATTAATTGAATAGCTACGAATTTTTAAATGATAGCGAGGCTATCTAAAAGGAAGGCTGTGGCCTGAAGGGAAAAAAGCTCGGCCCTAATGTTAATTTGAATATGTTAACTGCTTCTGATCAGATTGGAAAGGTTTTACTTGAATTTATTAACAAAAATAATTTAATACAGAAAGTAAATAAGCCCACAAGAGAGAAAGCTATACTTGATTTAGTTTTATTATTCACTGATAATTTAGACTAACGTAATTGAGAATTTTTCAACATCAGATCATAATATGGAAAAGAAAACGCTAAAATATTGAACTGCACCTATAAATCATAAAATTTTGGTGGGAGGCGCTAAAATTTTAATTTAAGAATTTCTACTGAAACTCCAACACCCAAAACTACTGAAACCCCGAAGCACGAGCCAAAAGTCAACCCATACCCCAAAATCGGACATGCTGTCCCTGACAAACCCCGATCCCCGACAATTCCAACCACGAAGGTTCGATGAACTACATACCTTATTTAAACTCAAACTAGTTTTATTAAAGCAAGTCTAACTACTCTAATCTACACAATATCTCACCAAGTAACCTTATGATGCTTCTTAATACTTACAAATCCCTTTATATCTCTCTAAATAACAAAATTTTCGGTGTCTCATTTGTAGAATATTTCATTGAACCATTTTAATTGAAAAAATATGAATGGGATATTCTGGATGAATATTAGCTAAAACCGGGTTCAGTTAGTCAAAGAAACTGAAAATCGGGGGATCGTTTAATAACCGGTACAACCCTATTCAATAGAGGACAGAAATATTTTTCTCAGAATTACATAAGTTTAATCCTTTCACTTTATTGCGATTATTCCTTTATTCAACAGTTACCTTTACCTTTATTTAACGGGCATTATCTTTTACTTTTATGTATCAAAACGAAACATTTGATTTTCAAGTTTATCTTAACGAAGATATTATATTTAAAATTTTTAAAAAAATGAATTGGATACAAAATGAATGAGGATAGGCAGGCGAAGACCGACTTTTATGCCCTCTACTTTTTACTAACCATTCTATCAACAAAAATGAAAGCAGTCTATGTCGAGCCAAATTTTTCTTAATAGACTAATTTTGGCTCGATGTGGCTCGCCTATGTATAAATCATTTAAATTAAATATCTTTCAAAAGAGATCAGCAAGCCAAATAAAACCTTGGCGATCCAAAATTTTTCCTTGGATTATTCATTTACTATTTTCTCTAATTTCCCTTAAATATTTAAAAGAAATTCATATGCATTCAATTAAAAAATTAGGTAAAGCATAGCTCATATGTATATTTGGGTGAGGGCCTGGACTTCGAATGACAAAACGCGGTCCAGACTCCGTCTTACTCTGTCCTACCAAAACTTCGTATGACCAAAACTTCGTCCAAAGAGAAAGGCACGCGAACTTGCGGATTTTAATTTGCGGACCCGAACTTTGCGGACCAGAAATTTCCGGACTGACTTCAAAATCAGTTTGGTCTCCCTTATGGTTTTTCGATTTTCAGGGTCTTGTATCTCGGCCTATAGTATAATTGGTGTTTAGTATAATTGGTAAAAGTACAAATGTACTTTTCTTTTTATAAATTCAAAAATTTCCAAGTCAACATTCTATATAATTTTAAAATTATGTATAATTCTAAATTTAAAAAATTTGACATTTCTCTTGATTGGCAGTTAAATTTTAAACAAAATGAAAGCAACATATTAATTATCTAATGTTTCTTAACATAATAATTATAAAAAAAGGCATTTTTGTTGGTTTTGTTCGTTAAATAAATGCCAGATGAAATTAGACGTTTTTTCCTTTCAATAAGTTTTCTGAAATTTAAAAAGTAAAAAAATTTAATTTAAAATTAAAATATTCTCAAAAATGTCCATAGATTTACTTGATATTTTATTTAAATTTGATTATTGTGTTTGTCTATTAATTGGGTTTCCTTTAAATATTATTCTGATTATTTTAATTATTTTTAAAACACCAAATGAAATGAAAACACACAGTCGAATTCTGATACAAAATTGTGTTTTGGATATTTTATTGTTGACTGTTCAAATGCTTCTTTTAGGGGTAAAAATTATTTAAAATATAACGAGAAATATAGATTTAAAAACAGAAAATATAATCGGGACTGAGCCATTAGGGCGTGGGGCCATTAGGGTGCGAGCTTATAAAAATGCTTATCAAAAAAATAAAATTTTGCAATAATAACTCTCATGCCTTTATCTACGTTCTCCAAAAATTTCAGAATTTTTGATCAAGAATTTCAAAAAGTGTGGCCAAAAATGTTGATTTTCTGAAAAAACCCTAATTTTTCGCGGTTTATCGACTATAACTTCAGAAATATTCGATGAAAAATTCTGAAATTTCTGGAGGAGGTAGTCAATGATGTTAAAGAAATTTGAGAAAATTTTCATAAATTTCGGTTTCGCCTAAGTGTCAGTTTCTAGTCCTGGCGCCCTAATGGCTCCGCGCCCTTATGACCCCAACCCATATAATCCGATCAGAATAAAAAATTAAAGTCAAATTTAGAATTCTAAATATCTTGAATTTAAAAATCAGAATCTTAGAAGATGTAAGCAAGAGAAATATCCACCTGGCTAGCATTTAAAACGCTCACTAGGCGGAGATTTATGATCTTTTAAAAGAGAAGGTAAAAGCAGCGTTACGGTAGCTATGTTGGTACTGTACGTGGTGAGCGAAAGCGCCTAGCAATACCTGCCAGGCAGAAGTGGCTCGGAACAGTCAGAGGTGTCGGAAATCGGAAGAGCCGGAAATCGGAACAGGCTCAAAAGTCGGAACTTGGAAATCGGCAATCAAAATTTTTTTCGGAAATCTAAAGTTGGAATTCCGACCCACCTCTGCTGCCAGGAGGTCGCAGGATCGAAGCATGCCCGTGATTAAATTTTTACCTCGCTCTTACTAAGGTCGCAGCCCTGAATTTTAATTTTATTTTTAGTTTTATTTACCTGACGCAGAAGGGAATTCAGTTGCTATATTTCCTAATGGAATTCTGCTTGTTTTTATGCACGAAAATTTTAATCCATTTATATCTTATATTGTTATAACGTTTTGGAAATTTATTGGTATCTTGAATTTGCATGGATTGTGTGTTCAATTTATTTATAGATATTTAATTTTGAATTGGTAAATAAATAAAAATTTTATTAAAAGTTTCTTGTTCTTGTCGCGATTACGCGTCCAGTTGTATCTTTATCGTAAAAGTTTTATGCTTACAATCAAATTTCTATGCGTCCAATCAAGAATAAGGTACTTAACTGAAGGTAGATTGAACAAACAAAGGCCCGGTTGTACGCATAGACCGACTGGACAAGAGAAAATTTTGGCGCTGATCTAAATAGGTTATGCGTCCAATAAACAAAAAATTATATATTTCTTGTTGTTTTAAAATTGGAGTATGATTCCAAAACATTTCTTGATGTTCTGGATCTACGCCCACTGGGTTTCGTACAATTTCTTATCCTATCCATCGAAATTTTTTTTTCAGAAATTTCGAGGATAGGGTAAGAATTGGTCCCAGAACCAGTGGGCATAGGTCCCGAACATGAAGAAATGTTTTGAAACCATACCCCAACTTTTAACACCAAGAAAAATCCAATTTTTTTGATTGGACGCATAAAAGTTCATTGGACGCATAAAAGTTTATTGGCCGCATAAACTAGACCAGCGCCAAAATTTCTCCTTAAATAAATATTAAAAGGAATATGAAAATTAATTTACGTCGTTATTTAATTATTGTGTCCATTGCTTTGATTGTAGCGTTATTATATATAATAGATGAGATTTTCTTTTTTATGCCATATTCGAAGGGAGGTATTAAATATTTTGATAATTTTAACAAAACATGGCCATTTATTCAATATAAACTTGAAAAGGTAATTTTTGAATTAAATTATATTTTAAATTATATATTAAATAAAATAGATAACACTTTTGTCAAGTTTACCTGTAGATATATCTCAAATACTCCCTTATTTAATAATACTTGTGTGTGCATACAAAATGATTAGATTCATCAATTTAAACTCTAATTTTAATGGAAATGTAAAAAAATTGAATAAACTTTTAACAAAAGTTTTGATTTTAATGGTAATTAAGATTTTTGTTTAGAAAATATTTTTTAAATATCCACTTAAATTATTGTAAGAAAAAAGTAACTATAATTTAATTGAAATTAAAAGTGCTTGATTAATCCTGAAAATAAAATATGCACAGGTGTACCTCCAGCTGTAAGATAAAGCAAAAGGAAGTAGGGTAACATATTCTCTATTTTGAAACACCTTTAATATTTGGAGTTGACCACCAGGGTCAGCTGAACTATAGGGCGTTGACTTCTCTCGGAATGTCTTTTTGTCCACTTAAATTACCTTCTAATTAAAATGCTTGAGGAAACTAAATAATTAATAATAAAAAGAAAATTAATCTTTGACTCAAATAGGGGTGGGAGTGTGATATTAAATAAGTACAAATTTATAAATAATATTTAAATTAATTTTTTTAGGTTGTCGTTCCGTTTGTTAACCAAGCTGGAGTTATATTTATTTTAAGTTTCTCAAAAATAAACAACAACACAACAAATATTATTCGAATATTATTTGGCATTTCTTTTCATTTGATACCTGTATTTAACCCAATTATTTGTATTTTAGCAAACACACCATATCGAAACGCTATTTTTAATTTTTTAAGAAAAATTTATAATAATTAAAACAAAATTTGATATTAAATGAGTTTATCTCCCCTCATTTTCCACAATAATTGAATAAATATTTGATACTATAGCCCTCGAAGGAGTCACCTCTCACCTGTAATATAAAGCAGAAGGAAGCAGGGTAATATATGTTCTTTTTCTTGAAACCTTTAACCGCCCAAATATTTGGAGTAGAAGTTGTATACAATAAGAATAGTTTAAATAATTTTGAATTTGAAAGAAAATTTAAATATGTAGACTTGGAGCAAAAATGGCTGAGAATTGTACGCCTAGAAAAACTACTTTAAAAATACATGCTTGCGCCTAGTGTTGAAATGGATGATGAAGTAAAGTGTTTACATATTAACGTATTTTTCCCAATAGAAGCTTATATTTTTTATATTTTTCAACTAATATTTTCAGTATCACAACTTTTGCGCCGAGAACATTTGCGCCGGTAGACTTTTGCGCCGGCGACTTATGCGCCGGTCTTGCGTAAATAAATTTCTTAATAAAAATTTTTTTATTAACATTTAATAATCGATCTAATAAAGTCGTCTAATGTTCATTCAATAAATTATTTCAAAATTTAAAAAAAGGACAACCTCTCGCTCTCACTATTGAGACTCTCTCTATCTAGCTTCCCTAGCCTATAAAAAATATCAAAATTATTTTTTCTTTAATTTTGTTTAATATGTATTATTTCAATATTAAATTATTTTTAATTTTTCTTTTGACAATTTTATTTTTCTGCGTAGAAGCAAAAAAATTGTCGTCAGAACAAATTACTTGTGTAAACGATTATCTTTTGTTTTCTAAGAATTTAAAAACAGAAATTTATGCAAGGAAAGTATACAATAAGTGGAAAGTTGGAAGGAGAATTATTAAAAAAGATATTGAAAAAATTGAAAAAGATACTGAAATTATCGAAAAAGAAAAAATGTCAAAATTAATGGGGGAGGAATATGCAACTAAATGTTTTGAATTAAACAAAGAATTGGTTGAACAATACAATGAGAAATTATTTAATAAATTAAAAAATGTAATATTAATGAGAAGAAATGGTGTTTTTAGTTATAAGGATTATTTAGATAAAGTTAATAAAAAAGAAATTTTGTTATTATCGAAAAAGGTTCAAATGGAATTGGGTAAATATTTTTAAAAAATAAACAGAATTTTAAGGGACACGCCCAAGTAGGCGCGCGGCCATGTAGGCGCAAAGCCATAACTACCTTGAAAATTTCTGATCCTTGTCAATTTTGGTATAAATCTCTTTAGCTCGTTGAGAGGAATCGTTTAATACCAAATTTGTTAAGATTCAGAAATCTTGAAGCAAGTTATGGTTTTGCGCCTACTTGGCCGCGCGCCTACTTGGGCTGTACCAGAATTTTAAATGTTTTCTAAACAAAGATTCTTTAGTATATAAGATTAATTAAATATTTGGCTGCAGTTTAGTATACTGGAGTTTTAGTTTCGACACAAAACCCATACCATTTGTTCCGTCTCGATGAGCTGAGTCGACGGTACTAAACTTTTATTCCAGAGATGCCTTTAGACCTAGATAAATGACAATTCCTGACTATATGAGGAATATTGATGGAGGATTAAGTATTAAGAGCGTATTGGAGATAAGCAAGAATATTGATGGGTTATAAATTACTCAGTGATTTGAAGGGATATCGGGTGATATCAGCGGATGTCGGATTAAGATGACTTTAAGGATTAATGGGGATATCAGCGTTTCGTCCGAAACAGGTTCAATTAGTTTTGTTTCGCTCAACTCGTTTCATAATTAATTTCTGTTCGTTAGAGCTCCCTAACTAAGACCTCTACAAACCAACTGCGGTCAGAAAAATAAAATTTATTTTTAAGATCAATTATCATTTTGTATGGCTGATAAAATATATAAAATTCTCAAGAGAGCTAAAGAATATGATTTATTTACAATTCAACCAGCACCAGAAGATATGAATAATGACAAAAATGCTATTTTGGATAAATATAAAATACCTTTCGAAAATAAATTTTATATATTAAAACTCAAATCGGAATCGTTAGATGATGATATTCTTAAACAAAATTACGAAGAATTATCGGAATGCGTGTTATTTATTATTACACTTGGAGGGTAAAATAGACATTAAATTAAAAACACAGTTGTAGCTCCTTTTTAGCTCTAGTGTATAGGGTGACCGAAATAAAAATTTTCGTCATTTTGCATCAAAATTTGATTTTCAGCCAAATCACAGAGCTAGTTTTTTCATAAATTTCCGTCTTGTTTGCAAAAAAAGTATAACATAAAACTGGCATTTTTTCGATAAGATGAAAAGCTCTCTGATTTTATGTAACCACAATACCAACGCCAGCGTCTTGTTGCAAATCCTTTACTTAAAACAATTTTCTAGATATAATAAATCTTATCTCACGCTGATTGATGAAAAGCAAATCTATTTCAAAAAATTTCCTGATAAAGGTAATTTATATTTTAAGTTGAATGATTAACAACAGTAAAGCAGCTGGGCTATAGCTATTTCTCTCCTTTAGCTAGTGCAAAAGGTTATTTGGCGGCTGGGAGCGAACCAGCATCTTCAGTAGACCGGACTGATGTGTTAGCCATTACACCACGCCGCCTACTGCACAGCCTTAGGAGATTAATAGCTATATGCTTTAAAAACCTGTTTGACAGAAATTTATATTTTAATACTTTTCCGTCATAAACTGCGAGGCGACTTTGATCGGATATAACTTTTTGATGGATTATCCAATACATATGATGAATTTTATATCTTTCGAAGGCCCTCAATAAATTGTATCTTTTCCAAATTGATGGAACAGTCCTGATAACTCATTAAAATTATAACACGATAATTGTGAAAGACACCAAATAATTTATCATTATAGCTTATTAATCCGTGAAGAACTGAAACATCAAATTGGAAAAAAGATACAAATTTTCGAGGGCTTGAGAATGATATAAAATTTATTTGTATTGGATCAACCTTCTAAACGTTATATCCGATCAGATTCGAATGACACTCAGTTTGTGATCGTATAACCCAAATGTACCTTATTTTAAAGCTTTTTATTATTTAGTTTCGACAGTTACGGATATTGAAATAAATGAAGAATTTAAGGAAAAAAATAAAGATAAAGAGTGTTTTTGTTTGGATAATTTGATTGACCCCGAAAATGAAGAAAATCAGGAAATTCAGCAAGTAACAGAATGCAAAGTTTTTATATATTTTGTAAAAAAGTTTAAATATATTTTTAGCATAACTTTCATAAAAATTGTCTTCAAGGATGGTAATTAATTAATTATTTATCTGGCTTAAATATTAAGATATCTTCAAAATTTTATCAATTAATTTTTCATAAATTTTAAAATTATATATTGCCTGATTCAAGTAGTAACGAGGTCATTTTAGGTCGAAAATGGCCTAAATATGTCCTCCGTCCCTCTTTTCTTATTCTTAAAAATATTAAAAATTGTCAGACATGAAATGTAAAACAAAAATTATTATAAAGCTATAAGTATCTATTCCGCCACTTAGAACCCAGGTCTTAGAACTCTCTTAGAACCGCCTCTTAGAACTCTCCTACCCTCCCCCCTCTCAGAGTAATACTATGAGGAAGCAATCCTCATAAAATGCTTAAGAATATGTAGTCTTACTAAGTCGATACCTTCTTGTATCTCTTGTTATCTTCCTTTATACAAAAATTACCAAAAATAACCTTTTTCCATTATTTAATAAAAATTTTCAAAATAAATTCCAGGTTGAAAACGAAGTATGTTAAAGGAAATAATTTGGTAGGAAATCAAATTTAAAAAATTTTTATGAAATTAATAAATTGAGAAATATTAAGAAAATTTAAATAAATTATATATTTTTTCAGATAAATGTAGGATGTCCATCTTGTCGAGCAATGGTTTTATACGATCCGTAAGATGAAGAAAGTGATTCAAATCAGATGCAATTTGTGGAAAATTTTAAATAATATGAATTGATTTATTTAATACTAGAGACAAAAGAAATTGAAACAATTAATTTTTACCGCCTGATTTTTTTGATAAGATTAAAAGTTTAATGATTATTAAAAACGTTAACGCAGTAATTTCTGAAATGAGTTTTTTTAATTCCTTGCATCTACTACTTAGGACTTTTATGCATCCCATTGTTATGTACTAAGACTTTCAGGTACTAATGAAAGATAACGAGATAAGCAGTAGCTAAAAATTGTCTTATCAGTGGTGTAAGTGGAATATCAGAGGAGATGGAGGATAATTCTGGATTTAGAAGGATATCGTCTGATCTAGAGGATACCAGAAGATTTAAATTGATATCGGCTGTCAAAAGAATCATGGGATTTAGATGAATAAAAGAGGACGAATAGTTCCTGTTCGGTTGGGGGTATCAATAATTTATTGGACTCATCTAAAGTAATAGAATTAAACAACCTCTAGAAATAGAATTCATAATTTATTAATCAACAATAAATAATCAACAATACTTCATTTAACATTAAAAATTATCTTTAGTTCTTTAGGGATGATTCTTTATTTCCAAAGTTTCAAAATTCAAAGTACCACTCTATTTACGTCCAGCACACTTGCAAGGTACTCGCCATGGTCCGCAAGTGCATCCGTACTGGAATAACGAAAAATAATAATGAAATTCGGAATCCTAATGTGCGGTAATCAGTTTCGTACAACCGTTAGGGAATACCGATAAATATCGAAAAATGCCGTCTGTATAATTTATACAAAAATTCACCTTCATTTCTGCTGCACGCTTTTTACGTCCAGCGCATTTACAAGGTACACGCCATGGACCGCATGTGCATTGACGTTTTTCCAAATGATGAATCTCGAGTTCGACAGCATCCTTTAATTTATAAAATTTTATCTTCTTGCTATTATTAATTTTAAATGGTGGTCTCTGTAAAGCACTTTACAATGATCCGCGTTGAGTTTGTAGCATGGGTATAAAATTATTTAAGCATCTACCAGGGGGAGAGTCTGATTTGATGATTTCTAAACAGCACTTAACAGTAGAGCCTCAACCCGTACCTTGACTCCTTTCCGAACGATTTTTTACAATTCACTCCAATTATAGCAAATACCCCTCGAACCCCAACACGAAAAAAAGTTTAGAATGCTTGTAAATTTAGATACCGCAAGCAATGTCCCAGTGACAAAACACACCAAAATGGTACATTGAGCAATACCCTCAAATGATCCCACTCTGAACATCCCATCCACCTGCCACTCCAAAAATGTCCAAGAGAATAAAAATACTTAATTCGTAGAACTATAAAGCTAATGTGCAATTTTAAAAACGTATAAAATTTTTTTGTCAAATTTCAACTTTCTTTCTAGATTTTGCTAGTGAATAAACGATAATTTATTTCAATATTTTATGGCCATATTTTGGAATTTTATTTCAATAAAAACGCGCGCCAAACACTAATTTTTCTTAATTTTAAAACACGACAAACGCCAAAAATCGGCCAATATTAACGCCAAAACGCCGTTCTATACAATCAGATGTAATATTAAATGAGCACAAACTGCTTCCACTTTTTCTTTTAATTAGGGATCTCCCCGACCCTTCGAGGTTGGGTGTGTCCTAGATCGAGGTTTGTCGGAGAGTACACGTGTGTTCAGGTGTTGCGGTTTAGAAAGATTTACAAATTAAAATTCCAAGCGCATGCGAAAATTTTGAGAATTTGGGAAGGCCATGAAGCCAGATTTTTTTCTTTTTATGCGCCGGGCAAAAATTTTGACAAAGATCAAAAAACGGCAAAAAGGTGTAAATATAGAAAAAAATATATATAAAAACTTTTACAAAAATGTCATTATGAAAGCTTTTTTGTCATTTCATCTGAAAACTTTTTGTGATTCGTTCCGAAACAGGGGTACGAACAAAGGGTACAAAATGGGATACAAAACATTTAAAAACAATAAAATTTGCCTAGCCCTGCTCCACGCAAACTAATTTGAGTTGCAGAAAGGGTTGTAGTGAAAGAAAGAGAGGAGTGAAAGACGAAAAGCGCTGTTAATGCCCTGCCAAGACTTAATTCATTTAATTTTAATTGAGTGAGAGGGCTAACAAGTCGAATTCTTTAAGTAAAAGACGTGTTAATTTCTTAAGAACCCCAGGAGGGTGTTGTGGGTTTAACATCAAACTGCTGAACTATCCAGTGCTACCAGTAAAGCGGTTGGTCCAGTTCCCAAGCTATTTGTTGTTTAAGAGTCGCGCATGTTGAACTCGGAGTGCATAGGAAATAGGTTAATCACACGTATTAGGAAGTATAGGGAGACGTCTATGCTATACGACTCGATGGGTCTTATAGTGAATATTCCGCTAGAGCTTATATGCACCAGCTAGTCGTTTATTTTGGGAATCTTTTGGGAACTTATCTTTTGGGAACTAGTCGTTTCCAAAAGATAAGTTGGTGGCGATATTAAGCTAAGATAATAGGTGGCTAATAGCTCTTTGGGAAGGGCCGGTTGTAACGGACTTTGCACTTCTCGGTGAAGGGCCGCTTGCAATAATTCTTTCCACGTGCCTTTAGGAAGTCCCAGCCTTACAATATTATTCTTTGTGTCATCTAAACTTAATTTCATACGTTCCTTGTAAAAAAAAGTAGATTTGTTTCAAAAATTCATAAATTTTTAACTTAAATTACTATGTTCAAACAAAAATTCCCGGCAATTTTCATCATATTTTTCCTCGTAAATTATTCCCTAGAAACTGAAGTAGGAGAATCGAGTGGTATTGAAACCCGTTATGATACAAATAACAACAATGGTAATAAATTTAAATTTATGTTGTTTCTAAACTCGGATAAGGGTTGGGACTAGTTACCCGGACCTTTTTCGATAAGAAACCGCCGAAGTGCTTCCTTACTAGACACGGAGAAGTTAGTACACCTTTTTCTATGATACGTCCCGAGGGGGAGGCAATCCGGTTAAGCTTTGCTTGTAAATCCGTCAGCATAAAATAAATTTTTAACCTATTTACTCATTAGGCCTTGAGCAAGCCGTAAAATAATAAAATTTAAATTTTTTAAGCATAAAATTAACATTATTTATTTTTTAATTTTTTTGACATTAGAGTATCCTCAAGTGTCTGATCCTCAAAAGTCGCATCCCCAAAGGTCGCATCCTCAAAAGTCGCGGCCTCAAGTGTCGGGTCCTCAAAAGTCATATCCTCATGTGTCGCGCCACGAGCTATCTTGGTTAATAAGAAAAAAGATAATTATTATTTCAGAATTAACTAGTGAAGAAGTTGAGGATTTAATAGAAAGAATTGAAATATTAAAACCGTATGCTGAAAGAGTTTCAGAAAAGGTGGCTATTAAAATGAATAAGGAATTTGAAAAATACTCAGAAAAATATCATCATGCTTTTGATGAAGAAATATTTAAAACAAAAGTTAAAGAAAATAAAAGTTGTGGGGAAATAAAAATAGCAGCTTATGAATTATTTAAGGTAAATAAAATAATTTCATTTTTTGAAAATATTAATGCTAACTACTTCCGTCGAGTTTAAGGGAATTCCCACGGGAATGGGGGAGGTCTCCCCCAAGAGTCCTCCCCACAATTCGAATTCCCCGCGTTTCCCGTCCCTCTGCCACTCCTCCTCTGACTAAAGAAGTTTAATCAGATTTGGATTGCCGAATTATGACTAGAGGGAGATGTGTGTTGATATGTAATTGCTCTGACAATTAATTAGGAGCTGTGCGCTGTAATAAGATGAATAATGTAACATGAGAAATGTACCTTAATTATGAACTTTATTTAATTTCAGAATTCAACAAAAGTTGGTGTATTTCATTCTGGAGTATTTGTTTGTGGAATTGGTTATTATTAAATTAATATATTAAAAATGTTATTTTTTAATATATTTTTTAGAAATACATTTTCATCGTCCAGGATTGGAATATTGGAAGCCAAAACATTTCCATACAAGATTTAATGGCGGACATTTTAAGTATTTACTTAGCGTACTTCCTCTATTAGGAGAATGCCATTCTCTATTTTTTCCAACTATCTCAACTATACATATTCAATACATAATTTGGCTTACTATAATATAAGTCCTCGAGATTTTCTGCAGAAGACGAAAACTCGCAGAGATACAGGCGATTGAATATCGAAAAACCATAGGGGGGAGTATGCTGGATTTGGGGTAACAAATTTGAATGTGCAAATGATAGCTAATTCGAAAGAGCTCGTCGAGTTAAACGGCCACCTTCGGAGCAGCACAAAGAGTCTTTCCAGCGAAGATCAATTAACTTAATGCCACCCTCCGGGTGGTTAACAACTGGAGAAGGGATTGAGAAGTAAATAATGCCATGGCATTCTATTGGAGGAAATGCGGTGTAAATGTTTATTTAACTTTTTATTTAATTTTTTTCAAAGACAATATGATGGCATATCTATAAAAAATGAGTACGGAAAAACTCGAACTGCTCAAACAAATTTATCGTTTGCTCAAATTGTTAAAGTAATTGATAACAACTTTGCTGAAGACTACACAAAAGAAACATATAATGTAATTACTAACAATTGTCTTAAATTTGCTAGAGAATTAATTTCAAAAATTGCTGGTAATTTAATTTGAAAAAATATTTTTTGAAATAATTTAAAATTTAAAAGATAAAGAAGAAAATGAACGTTTTGTTTGGCCAACTTCTGTTATATTTCCTTTAAAGAAACCTTTTAAAAAGGGAATGAAAATGGCCAAAAAGTTTACTAAGAAATTGTAGAAGAAAAATTAAAAAGAAAAAGTTATTGAAGGAAAGTTTTTGATTTTATGTTTTGAAAGATTTTTTTTGAAAAAATGGAGTCAGTAAAGCAACTGGGCTATAGCTATTTCTCTACTTCAGCTAGTGCAAAAGGTTATTCGGCGGCATCTTCACCAGCAACTTTCGTAGACCGGACTGATCTGTTATCCATTACACGACGCAGCCTACTGCATAGCCTTAGGAAATAAATAGTTATATGCCTTACACAATCATTTTAGAAAGTCAAATTTTCGGCCCTATACGCAATTAAGAGGGGATTGTTCAATTTACTTTGAGTTTCAAGAATGTTCCGGAACAATACTTGTTTTCGGGACCATGGGTGTGAGCAAGGGACGGAATACGCAAAACAATACCAAAAAATAACACAAAACGAAAGAGACTAAAAAATGGGGTTTTCAATTTAAAATTTAAGTATCACTGATTGTCAGCTAGTCCCGAATCGATTTTGTGTTATATGGGTTTGGATCAATATGATTTAGAGGAGCGTTCGCTCCCCTTGTTGTGTCCGCACCTGCAGAAAGAACATAAATGAAAATAAATAACCAAGCATCGGGTTGGATGGTGGCACAGTCGGTTGTGCTTCGGTTTGGGCTCTTTCCGTGATGGTTCAATTCCATCTCCCATCCAATGAATTTTTCCACAGCATGAACACTCGGACATGACACCCCTAATCCCCAAAATTTCTGAAGGTTATAGTAATTTTTAAAAAGTTGTGAAAACTTATAACTTTTTTTTGATTACTATAACCTTCAATAATTACTATAACCTTCAAATACCAAACTGGCATAAGTCGCGATCACGCAGAACCTTTATGGAACCATACCATTACCACTAAACAGAAAGAAAAGTTGATTTTTTAAAATGAATGTCCAGCAGGCCAAATGTTGAACTACTACATTTAGACGATGACACACATACACACACACACATTTCATTTTAAAACAAATTATTTTTAAATTAAACTTTTCTTGTCTACATATATTTAGTTATAAGCAGAGAGAGTCTGTATAAGGTTTTTTCATGGAGTTCCAAAATCTCGAATATCAACGGGAAATGGGGGCTACAGTACATAGTCAATATTTTCACAAGTGTAGACTGTACATAAAATTTTTTATTAACAAAATTTGCTATAAAAAACACTTAGTCCAATCCTGGAAAAAAATTCTATCCTCGAATAAACTATGCAGGGTTAAATAGAAACTCGAAATAATGCAAGTTTAGTTGGTGATTTGGGTGAATTGGGGCCCGATTATTGCGGTTGACGTCTATTCTTTCATTCCTAATAAGTACTTGCCTTTTAGCTGTAGTTATGTTCGGAGGAACAAATAATTGGCAGTAATAAAGGAAAATTAATATCGGACTTGAATAGGATTAAGGGGGGGGGGGATATTCATAAAGTACTCAACGAAACTACATAATTCATTGAATTTTTAGAGAGCTTCAAATACACTCTCTTACAAAAATATACATGTCGAGGCAAATTGGAACATTTTCAGTAATTTGGGCAAATGAGGTGTCATTTGAAAGAGCTCTAAAAACTGAGTCGAATTAGTTGTGGAAGAAGTTTATCCGATATTCCGGGGCCGAGTTTCAGACTCCTGAATATTGAAAAATGGTGTAGTGAAGCTCAGTTCGTCGAACCGATACAACTCGTCGAGCTTAGTCGGTTGAGCTATCATTTATAAAATAGAATTTTTCATCCCTAAAATCAGATTTTCTAAGCTCTTTCGAATGACATCTCGTTTGTTCAAATCGATCAAGAAACAAACTAGTATAAGTCAAAAACCGTTGTTTCAAAAACCGCAATATGATTTAGGGCTTCTTTTCATGTAGAGTCGAAAATTTTCCAAAATAATTTAATGTTCAAAACTTCTACTTAATAGTAAAAACTTGGTTATTGTTTTATTAATAAATAATCGGCCCTTTACGCAAATAAGGGCCGAATCGTTTTTTTTCATTACTTTTTTTTTCTTTATAAAAAGGGTCAATTTCCTTTAAATTTGACGTATGTTGATGTTTGCCTTAAGGAAAAATAGAGAAGGACGACAATGACAGAATAACACGGACGAACTCGGACAGTCAAAACACAGACGAACACAGACAGACAAAACTCGGACGAACTCGGACAGACAAAACTCGGACGAACACAGACAGATAAAACTTCGACAGACAACAACAACACGTGTTTTGTCTGTCTGAGTTCGTCCGTGTTTTGTCTGTCCGAGTTCGTCCGAGTTTTGTCTGTCTGTGTTCGTTCCGTCCATGTTTTATCTGTCTGTGTTCGTCCGTGTTTGGACTGTCCGAGTCCGTCCGTGTTATTCTGTCATTGTCGTACTTCTCTATTTTTCCTTAAGGCAAACATCAACATACGTCAAATTTAAAGGAAATTGACCCTTTTTATAAAGTAATGAAAAGTAATGAAAAAAAACGATTCGGCCCTTATTTGCGTATAGGGTCAAATAATCTTTTTCTGGAATTATACAAAGTTTTAAGAATATTCATTGTTATTTTTTGATGGAGGGTATTATTTAACCCTCTAAACTTCATATTTCTTGATGAATCTTTCTTTGCATATAAAAAGATAAAATACAAAATATTACCAATTAGTAAAATTTAAATTTTAAAACTTAGCCATTAAACTACCACTATATACTTATTGAAATCCAAAAACTATTTTGTTTTAAAATTTATTAAATAAAAAATATATATTATGTAAAAATATTTTTAAATTTCCAAAGAAACACTCTGTCTCCCCCCACAATTCTTAAATTCTTCTTTCGAATTTTTATCACAATAATTAATTTGTTTTTCATTTTTTGAGGATGATTTTGCAACAACACAGCCATTTTGGCCTAGAGAGAAATTACTTCTACGAAGCTTTCTGACAAATAAATAATAACCTGGAAAATTAAAAAAAAATTTCAAAAATTTTAAATTAATTTTTACCATCCCTCACAGCGCTAAACATCAATTCCACAAGTTGGGCCCATGCCTCAAATGTGTCTGTTGGCTATAAATTTGATTTTAATTTATTTGTACAGGATATTTTTAATATTTAATTGATGAAAAAGCATTTTAAACTTCTATAAACCAAAATTCATTATTTTTGTATTTTTTAAATTAAAAAAGCTAAAAATCTTACAGAATGTGCAGCTCCATCCAGAAAAACACATTCGGTGGTTAACGAACTGGCCATCTCCGCAAAGAAATCAGCCTTAAAGCCAAAAGGGCGTCGAGCGACTTGTTCTGCTCCAAATTGCATTGAGAGACGTCTTATCTAAAAATTATTAATTCCCTAGACTATACACAAATGCATCCAACAAATTAGTCATAATTTTTAAAAGTTTTCTTTTTGTATTTTGCGAGTTTTAAGGCAGTGTTGCCATCTAGAAAATGTTAAGTGTAAGTACAGAAGCTTAATTTGGAATTACATAAGGGGAAAAATTTTCAAAATATAAGTACGCCCAAAAAATGCAATCTAAAAAATCTTTTAACTATATGCGTTTTTATGCGCCGCAGGCAAAAATTTTGGGAATTTTGGAGGTCCTTAAGATAGATTTCTTCATCCTCAAGTCAGTTTAAAGTTTTAGGGAGTCCTTTATAATCTCCCTATTCAAAAATAAATTTACGAAATTTGTTCAAATTGAAATGTGGTTTATTTTAACTCTCATTTAAATGTAACTTTTTAACGAATTTTATATATTAAGTAAATTAAATTAAAATTCTGAATAATTTTTTATTATTTTAAAACAAGTACCTTTTCTGTATTAGCCAAATTACTCAAAACATCAGTCAGATAATTTCTAAATTGGTCAGCTAGTCTAGTCCAATTTTCCTCTCCAAGATTAACACAAAAAGTAGCAAAATCTGCCCGGTTGTGAACCATTCGATTTAAAACTCGGCTGGAAGGGTCTACGCGGGATTTTTCGATGCAAGAAAGAATCTAGAAAAAAATATAAATAAGGTAAATTAAAGGATTTTTTGAACATACTTGAAGATTTAAAAATATTGGAATTTAGTTAGAATTATGGAAAAAAGATTTTTCAAAACACTAATTGTTCGGGGCTTATATTTATTTAATATGTAAAAATATATTTATTGCTTATTTTATATTCGTATTATTCCATAATTACAAGATTGCATTGATGATTTTCCTTTTTTTGGATAGAGGGGTGATCGTGTAACCCTCTAAAAATTGTCCTCTTATTAAAGCTTGGACTTTGTTAAATTCAAAATTAATTATTTGGGCTGATTAACTCTGGTATTTAAGAAATTTACAGAAGAGCCCCTTTCCGCCCGATTAATTACGGTGAAGACAAAGATGTCTTGATCGAAAAACATGTGGACTAGTTTTACAAACAAGGTAAATACAAGTTCGGAGGAATTATAAAATTGTGAATCATTTATGTTTGCTTTAAAACACGTTTTTTGTGAATTATTCAAAATATGAATTACATAAATACTGACCAGCATGGACGTAACTGAACATGATATTTCGAATTTATTTTTATGTCATAGTAATGAAAAACACAGAATTTAATTGTAATATTAACGTGTCTTGGACATATTTCAAAGAACTTTTAGAGAGTTACAGCTCCCTATTCAAAAATAAAGAATTATCAAATATGTACAACTAAGATTTCAATTTAAGATATAATATAAATAAAACTATAATTGTATTTTTACATATTAAGTAATTTACTTTTAAAAATTGAGTGTTATATTAAATTTGCCTAATTCTATTAAAAATATGAAAATAAAATTTCTATCAAAAATATTGTAAATTAACCCCATTATAGCCCCGAAAATAACAATCGTTCCCCTATTAGCCCATAAATTGCTTACAATTTGTTGTGCCTGATTTGAAATTCGTTTTCCCGACATAGTCATTGAATCGCTCTTAAAAGTAAAAAAATTTTTATGTTCAGACAAGAACATTCGCTTCATTATAAGATACCTACTAAAGGCTATAAAATTGTAGCCTAATTTTAGATAATTCTATAGAAAAAGAAATTTATCTAATATTTGACTGAGTTTTAGGGAGTCAATCAAAGACTCCCTATCCAAAAATATTAATTTTCATTGCATAATAAATTTAAAATCCCTTCACTTTTCTCTGTCATAAATATAATGATAATTGTACTTTTAGATATTGAGTAAAAATATAAAACTCAAAAAATAGTGAGAAGAGTGAATAAAATAGGCGTGTATCTTATAGTAAGTCCTCATAAATAGAGGTGTACTCTCAATTTCAATATCAAATGTATCTTATAATGAAATCTGAATGTAAATCAAAAAATATAGAAACATTACCACTTCACTAGCAGAATCAGACAATTTTCGTTTAACAAAACTGTGTTGTCCACTACTTTTAGGAACAGCCAAGTGTGAGGGAGAAGGATTGCCGCTACTTTTGGGTGTCAAATAAATATTCTTTTTGTCGTTATTTAAATTAATAGAATGTCTACTGACAGATTCAGATCGACCCATTAATCCGGCAGAACGAGAAGGTGAAGAAGCCATTGAAGAATTATTTATTGTTGTTGATAAGGTTTCGGAATTGCCAAGGGAACGAGACTATTTTTGGAAAATAAAGGGAATTATTATCTTTTTAATTTTAAAAGTATTTTAATTTTTTTTAAGGGTTTCGGTTAAAAATAGATAAATTTTATGCAAGTTGCGAGAGAATATTACTGAAAATAATTCGTCATATTAATGATGTCAAGTACAGGGTGGCTCGGCCTTTAAAGACAGGAGCTTACTTAAACTCAGAATTCAAGCTTATTAGAGGTAGGCAAGACTTAGAGAGGCTTGCTAAACTCTTCGTGGACTAAGAGTCTAACATTGGCTTAGCCAGCAGCATACTTCGAACCTGCGACAAAACTGACAGTGTTCGCTTGAACAGGCCTAGAACTATGAGGTGCTTTACAATCTTCAATCAAAAGTTTTAAATGCTGCTATGTGGATCAACCTTATAAAGGATTAACCCTTAGAAATAATCAGAAAGAAGGCATTTGATCATAAAAGTAAATTTATCAAAATTACTTAATATTTAAAAATACAATTATTTCTTTATTTATGTATATTACATTCTTTAAAATCCAGGATTTGATTTGTTTAAGATTCTAAATATTTTTGGATAGAGGGTTTGTTATAATTCTCTAAAATTTTCAGTAAGGCTGTTTCGATTAACGAAGATTCGTAAAGGATTTAATTCGATTCGTAAAGGATCTAATTCGTAAACGATTAGAATAACATTCTAATCCCTATATAAATAATTCCGAATAGTAATGGTGATTGCAAAAAATTTCGAAGAATTGATAACCCTGTTCCACTTTATGGTTTAAAATATACATATAAGATTGTCAGTTAGTATAAAAGCTTACCATAACCGGAAATGACCGGAAGAATCAAATAGAAAAACTAGCGGGGTTTTATTTTTGAATCAAAAAAACAAACCCGATAAGTGCAAATAAATTTCGAAATTAAAATATAAATTTTGTTTGTACTAAAGTTTTAATTAATTTTAAAATTCAAAAAAAAAACTCACTTTCCCACCAGTCTGTTTAAATGCCTTTCTTTTTTCTTTAGCCTCCTCAGCTTTTACTATACGCTTCATTGTGGGAGAAAATGGTGAGGAAAAGTGTTGAATTATTCCTTTAAAGTTTTTTAAAATAAATTTCACAAATATCCCCTTTACCATTTTTATTTGTAGAAGAGTTGTTTATGTGTATTGAGAGCATGTTGATATTATCTGTAAGATGATAAAAATTGAGGACGTATGTAGTATGGAGGTTTTCTTAGGAATAAGATAATTTTGTTAGTGCGGTATTTGCGGACAGATATTTTAGGACACCAATCAATCTTCTATATTACAGTCAAAACTAATTCTAAGACACACTAAAATTTTGGCTTATCCATTCCATTGTTTGCTGCTTAAGTGATAACTTGAAGGATATAAATAACTCAAGTTAATTTCAAAATTGGGAAAAAAATTTTAATTAGTCCGCAAATAAATTGAATGTCCGCAATTTCAGAAAGAAAGAAATCGAGTCCTTGCCATAATAGTTATAATGAGCTCGCGTCAAATTATTGAATTTTTCCATAGCATGAACATAAATTATACCCCCCCCCTAGTGGAGATGTTTAATTTTTAAATTCTACCAATTAAATTATTTTCCATTACTGAAGTCATTGACGCAATATTTCTTGAGAATAATTTTATTTTAATATTTTCTGAAAAAAATTTTTTTTAGAAAAAATAAATAAAATCCAAAAGTAATGCTGCTTTTGGTCATATACATAAAATAATAAAAAAAACTTGCTCGAAGGAAAATTAAATTATTTTCACGAAATGTCTTTTTTGAGAGATTTTATGAGTAGGGACTCACAAAACATGCAAATGCATGTTTTGTATGCGGATATGCCTTGATGTGGGAAGCCCAAAAATGGTGTTTTTACATATGTCCGAGCACTTCAGGACCCGGTTCTTAATGCATATATTTGCATATTTCGGCCCTCCCGTGCATATTTGCATATTTGTGCATATTTTGGGAAATTCTGCATATTTTGGTCCATATTTCGTCATTTTTTGGCAAATTTTAGTAAAAATTGGGCAAAATTTTGGAAATTCTTGGTCAAAAAAATTTTTTACAAAAATTTTTCGAAAAAATTTTTTCGAAAAATTTTTCAGGTATTTTAAATCCACAAAATCTTTTATATATGCTATAGAAATGCAAAATTATAGGCTAAATTAGTGTTTTTACTTGAAATATTGAATTTTAAAGCATATTTTCGCCATTTTTTTGATGCATATTTAGTGCATATTTTGGGAAATTTTGCATATTTCAGTGCATATTTGGGACTTTTTCGGTGCATATATATGCGCATATTTTGGGTTTTTCCGTGCATATTTTGACAGTCCCTATTTATGAGAAAATAACAAAAAGTATTCGTAAAAATAAAATAATTTGCGAGAAATTTACTTAATATATAAAAAATACAATAATTATTAACTTAAATTTATTGAAATGAACATATTGAAACCTTTGAAAAACGAAACAACTGTGTATTTTTGGATGGAGGATTATTGTGACGCTCCAATATTTCTGTATATATGTAGCTTTATGAAATTTGCGCAATAAATACTGTAAAATTGGAATAATTATACTATTCATGGTTATCTATATTTAATTAAATGCAAAATATTCCGCGTAAGCTCTTTTGTCATTTTTGCCAAATGTTAATGACTAAACTTTCCAAAAAAATAAGATTGATTTTCAAAAATAAGCTAAAAAAAACTTTTAATGAACTTTTTCTTGCACAAAATGGCTATATCAAAATGACATAGGATAAACATAAGAACAACGCTAGACCACTTAATATATAAAAATTCAAGAAGAATTATATCTAAGTTTACTTGATTTTAATAATATTTTTGGATGGAGAGTCAACGTAGACACTCCAAACTTTTGCTAGTGTGTAGAATTTGGTTAAATATGTAAACGTGAAATAATATGCATTTGGTATTTTACTTAGCTTTAAAATAAACTTGAAAACTTACAATTAAACGTAATAATTAATTTAAAGTTTAATAAAAGGAATAATTAATATTATGTATTTGCTGTCGTCAATGCTTACATAAACAAACATTAATGTGCTAATTTAATATTAAAAAAAGAAAAAAAATTTTTTTTGTATGCTTTTCAAGAGTTTATAAAAAATAACAGAAAAATGAAGTGTACTTTGAATGGATGTACTTTTTATTTAATTTAATTTTTGGATGTCTAGTAAAAGAAGGTATTAGAGAGACTAGTATTTACTTTTAATTTAATATTTCTTTCCTTCCTTTCTAAAATTGAATTAAATTGTTTTTTGAATAATACAAGACTAATTAATGGCGTAAAACGTTTTTTTTTGCTTTTATTTAAAATTGTCAAGTACAAAATTATTATTTTTTGAAATAATTGTAATATTAAGAGAAGATGGCAATTATGAAGGAAGATTTGAACAAAATAAAAATTTTTTTTTGTAAAATTTAATTTTTAGATATCTTTTCCTTTGTTTATGAAAAGAGAATAAAATTAAAGAAATATTTTTTTGTAATTTGAAATAAGCTTAAGTAAAATCCCCAATATCAGACAAATTATTTATCATCTAGGTCAGTGATTTGCCTATCCAGTATTTCAAATTTTGTCGAAAGTCAAAGAAAGTCACAAAGACAAGGGTACATGGAGATTGTTAAAGACGAAAATGTTAAAAGTTAATTTAAAAAAACTTAAGAAACATAAAAAGCGAAAAATAATAAAATAAATTTGCTTAATAAATAAAAATATGTTAAACATTTTACATAAGTTTATTGTAATTTATAACAAATTATTAGAACCGTAAACGAAGTCGATTATATTTTTGGATGGGGAGAAGTGGTAACTCTCCAAATTTTAGCTAACGGGACATTAAATATTAAACTCTTAAAACGACTTAAAAATTGTCCAATTTTTTGTTAAAAATCTTTTTATTAGTTTAGCCCACACAGAAATTTTTTTTTTGCATTTTAGACAATTTTTTGTTTAAAAACCTTTCAGCTGTCAAAGCTATTTATTATAAAATAGAAAAAAAGTTTTTTTAGAGAAGTGAATAAATAAATGCATGGTTGGGTGAATTATTATTATACATAAAATACATAATATATATTTTTATATTAAAAGTCATATGCCAGGTTTCTTTTAGAATGAAAGTTTTTTTTATTTTAATTTTCACAGTATAGGAATTTTTAAAATAAAAAATTAATTTTTGGAGAAACTTTGTTATTAAATTTATTTTTGGGGCAACTTTTTGGACAAATAATTTTGTGGAGATTTTTTTAATTTTTTAATAATAAGCGAACAAATAAATTTAAAAAAATGAAAATAATGTTTTGAATAAATTATTAGAAATTGGTTAAATTATTTATTTTTATTTCTATTTTTGAATATTTTAAATAGCGGTAACACTGCTATAAATAGAAAAAAATATTTTTATTATTAAAATTATGAAAAAATATATTAAAAGATAATTAGGGTCGTCAGGTTGATCCAACATACAATAATAATTTGTTTATAGTGAAAAAAATTTTGATAACGTTTTTATAACATACCTAGATAAAAAGATATTGAATTTTTATATATTATGTAGAATTTGAGCTATGGGATTTTTATGATAATTAATCTTCGTAATTATTTTATCAACTTATAACTGGAGAGGGTAATTAGTTAAGAGGGTTGGCCTAACTCTTACCATCGTTTTTAAAAATAACAAGTTATATGTTAGTAGAAAGATATCAGTGAGATGAGTCGAATGGCATCAAAATCAGCTTGAGTTGATGGATGTTTTAAAATATTGAAATTTTACGAGACAGGACTTCTTGAAGAATACCTTAACTTTTTAAAGTTTATATTACTAAAATTATTTAAAAATATGCCTCATTATAATCTAAAAATTCTAGTTTTTTTCAAAATTGAGAATTATTAAGAGACTAATTATTTTCTTAAGTAACAAATTATTCTATTACACTCTAACTGAAAAGGGTAATTATTTTAGCAAATTATAATTTTAGCAATTTTATGCAATTATTGAACTCCAACAATGGTAAAAATTACTGATTTGGAGCATACTAATATGCTCCATTCAAAAATAAATCTGTACTTTCTTCAAATGGCCCTAGTTTCAACCAAACTTTTAATAAACTTAGGTAAAATTATTAATGAAATTGTATATATTAAGTAGAGATTTTTATAAAAAAATAAGTGAAATTATTTTTAGGTATTAAAATTTCTATTTTTGAATATTTTAGATAGCGGAACACACTCTGCCAAAAATAGAAAAAAATTTATTTTTACGACTAAAATTATTAAAATTTATAATTGGAATTTAACAAAATTTATATGAAAATCGCAAATTAAGAGATAAAACTTTGCTAAATCTTAAAAATTGAAAATAATTTTTGAGGGACCGTTTTTTATATGACTTCCCTGGGTAATTATTATAAACCTTCTCAATGGAGGGGGTAATTATTCGAGATTGATTAATGTATAAGAATTTAAATGGCCAAATCAGGGTTAAATTATTCTGTGAAATTGGCCGAACTAAATCGTAGCGAACTTTGAAAAAATTTGGAGAGTCAAATTGGCTCACCATCCAAAAATATATCAATTAAATTTATATCCCAACTTTAGTTATTTGTTTTAACTAACTTAGATAAAATGATTATTGTATTTTTATATATTATGTAGTTTATGAGGTACTACATTTTTTCGAGAATTACTCTGGGTAGTTATAAGTATTATCTAAGAGAAAGCCTTATACATATTTTAATAAATGTAATTATAACTTGGCAGACTATCTCAAATTTATCCTATCAGACAAAAATTGAAGCAGTTAAAAGAATAAATAGAGAATTTATGGTCAAAACCGCAAAATCACTTTAACTATTAGAAAATATATACCTGAAGAACATTGAAACTACATATTACTTTGGAGAGCTTTAACTGACTCCCCATCCAAAAATATCACTCCGCAGAAAAAAATTTTACGATTCAAGTAAGTTTTTAAAAACCTAGGTAAACTAATTATTCAATTTTTATATATTAAGTAGAATTCTTTTAAAATTTAAAAATTATTTTTTTTATTTTAGAATACTGACGTAAGCTTGTTGAGTAATTATTCGAAGGGTATAAATTACATAAAGAAGAGTATCGACAGAGTAAGAAAATTGATTAATAAAATTTAAAAATTTCAGAACAAAAAAAAGTACAGCAAAAAAAAACAAAGGAGAGGAAAACCTCAAAAGCGTTCTGTTTTGTGGTTTTTTAATTTTCCAAAAATAAATTGAGCAAAAAATTGTTAAAAAATTGAAAATATGAATAAAAGAATATTTTTAAAATTTTTAAAGAAAATTTTTAAATTGAAAAATTTTAGTGATATAATACACAACACGTTTTTTGTGTTCGTATATATTGCGGTAATTGACGATTTCCTTTTAAAATCTAATACTAGTTTCCCTCCGACACATTTTTATTAAAATGGACAATTTAATTTTTTTGCAGAATTCTATTAAAATTTTTAAAAAAATTTAGAAAATATTAAAAAAGTTTGGGAAAAATTTAAAACGAAAATTAAAAAAAATTATCACGCCGAGGAACACCGCAGGAAATACCTAAAAGGTGAAAAATTCACTTTTTAAATTAAAACTAGATTGGAAAGAAAAATAAACGCAAAATTAAGTGTTGAAGAAAAAATTAAAATTATAAGCCTTTATAATTGTCCATTTTAATAAAAATGAGCCACATCGGGAGTTGCTAGCTAGTGTAGCGCCCTCGGAGTTGGGGGTTTAACTAAACCAATACCTTTGACTAATAAAATAATTATAAAAAAATTAAAATAAAAAATTAAATTACAATCTTTTAATTCATTTTAAATTAATTATCTGTTATATTATATAAAATATTAAGCTCAATTAAATTTAAAAACTCATATCTGCCGGCCGAAGGCCGGCAGCTTCCCCGAAGCCTGACATCCTGGGGGGTACTTTTTACGGGGCATCCAGGAAAACTATAGAGATTTTCCTGCGATGAAGTCTTGGCACCGAAACGGCCGCGGTCACGTACCTATCTCGTGAACCAGAAGTCGGAGCGGAAAGGGTCTGCTTAGAGGGGCCTGGTCTACTATTAGGGGGTTTCAACAAAAAAAAATTTTGAAAATCGGGTGAAGTCCCGGGGACTTATGGGCGCGCAAAAATTCACCGAATGTCCGTGAATTGTCCAATTTTGTCGGACAAAACGTTGTTTTTAAGGTATATCTCGGGAACGGTTGGGAGGATTAAGATCGGACCTGGGGGGTATTAGGTAAGTGACTATGGGGAATTTTTTGGGATAGGCCATTTTGGTGCCGCACTTGAGTGTGGCACTGAAATGGCCGGATGAATATTTCAACGCGTTATAACGCGTCTTTGAGAAGTGGGGGGTCTTGGGGCCTGGGAGTGATATTGTAGTGTGGGATGTTAGAAAAATATTTGGTGTTGGACACTAGAGTCTCGGGTGAACTTTTGGGGGTGTTATGGGTCAAAGAGTCGGGGTCGAAAAGTCGACTTTTTGTAACGTGAATTGAAACTCGATTTCGATAGCCAGATCGAAAGAGCGTCCCCTGGCGGTCAGAAAAAGGTATAATATGTTGGGGGTCCACTTGAGTCTCAAAAAGTTATAGCCAAATTGGCAAAATGTCGCAAAACTTTATGAGACTCTAACGTACCGGGGAAATTTTTAAAAATTTTTCTGACACCGGATTCGTACTCAGCGCATGTCAGAGTACCATATAAGTCGAATTTTGGGTCAAAATTCGAAAATTTTGTCCCCGCCCTCAGAACCAAAGGGCGGGGACAAACCCCTTTTGGGGAAAATTCGGGAATTTTTGGGGGACCATAACTTTTTTTGGGGTGGAAGGAATTGGATGGGGGTTGCTTTATAAAATAGTATAAAAAATTAGAATTTTTTGACTGAAGAAAATTTCGAAAAAATTCGAAATTGGGGGTGTAGGGGTCGAATTTCGAAAACCCGAAAATATTTCGGTTTTTCGAAAAAAATTCGGGATTTTTGCCGGCAGTTCGGGCCGCAATTATTTTTCCTGTTTAGTGCAGAATTTTCTGCATAGAATAGCTCTTTAAAATATTCAAAAAAGGTTAACTTTGGGAAAGTTATGATTTTTTGAAAATTTCGGCGATTTTCCCGGCCGAAATTTTCGACCAAAAAATAATTTTTCCAAAATGGCCATAAATAGGCCAAATGATACATCAATCGAAAGCTCTCATCGAGCTGAGCATAAAAATATTTTTTGTATAATTTTCTGACCATTTTGGCAAAAGTTATAAATGGTCGAATTTTTGGGGGTGGGCGGTACCATACCCAGTGGGGTACCAAAAGAGTGGCACTTAATAAAAAAGACTTACGTTATATTGTAGAGCAGCCTCAACACCATCGAAAAATAGATATTCTGTTTGGGGGTCACTTGAGTCTGACCAAATTATGAGGGTCAGAGTTTTCGAGGGTGGGGGGATTTGGGGGCCGAAGGCCCCAAGCCGAAGGCCGAGGGGGATCTAAACGCTGCGTTTGGGGGGCCTTCGGCCCCCCCCAAACGCCTCGGATAAACCCACCACAGCTACCAAAAGGCACAGTATCCGTCTAAACACTGGGTTTGGGGGGCCGAAGGCCCCCTAAACGCCCCGAATCAACCCTCAACAGCTACCAAAAGGCACAGTATCCGTCAAACGCTGCGTTTGGGGGGCCGAAGGCCCCCCAAACGCCCTGAATCAACCCATCACAGCTACCAAAAGGCACAGTATCCGTCTAAACGCTGGGTTTGGGACGCTGCGTTTGGGGGGCCGAAGTCCCCCCAAACGCCCCGAATCAACCCTCAACAGCTACCAAAAGCACAGTATCCGTCTAAACGCTGCGTTTGGGGGGCCGAAGGCCCCCCAAACGCCTCGGATAAACCCACCACAGCTACCTAAAGGCACAGTACCCGTCTAAACGCTGCGTTTGGGGGCCCGAAGGCCCTTTTTTTGGGGGGGGGGGGGCGTTTGGGGGGCCGAAGGCCCCCCCAAACGCCCCGAATCAACCCACAACAGCTACCAAAAGGCACTCGAAACGAAAAGGGGGCCGAAGGCCCCCAAAATCCAAAGCCAAGGATTCTAAATATATTTAACGTAAATCGCCAAGCAAAAAAGAAAATCTAGCGTCCTTTTAAAGCCGCAGGCTTTCCACGCACGTCCCTGGACGCGCCCCCAAAGCTCTAGCAGCGCGCGAAGCGCGCCCCAAAGCCGTCAGGCTTTCCAAAACCAAAAAGTATAGTATCAAAGGCTCCCCCCGATAAAACAACCCACAGTATCTTTACACCCACCCAGCTACTCACCCTTCAGCTGGTTACAATACATATAATATATTAAAATATTTAAATTTAAAAACTGCATTAATATAGAAAATAGAGTAAATAATATTAATAAAATGTTAACATAACATATAAA
The DNA here is from genome assembly GCA_036172955.1 of Meloidogyne arenaria. Classification (NCBI taxonomy): domain Eukaryota; kingdom Metazoa; phylum Nematoda; class Chromadorea; order Rhabditida; family Meloidogynidae; genus Meloidogyne; species Meloidogyne arenaria. The sequence goes on along the minus strand of JARQAB010000032.1, from coordinate 3,086,514 downwards.
ATTCTAACTTTAACAAAAAAAAATTAAAAACAGAAAACTAAAAGAACTGTGAAAATTGGCTTTAAATTACGCACACAGTTGGAGAAAGTTAATTATTCATTTTAAGAGATTAAAAAACAAAAAATAATAATATATTTAATATTAAGCATTTTAGGTTGCAAAAACTTTAACGTTAATCGTGTTCCCATAAATAAACATTAAAAAACGTTAATTTATATTTTTAATAAACTTGTTTTAGATAATTAAACAAGTTTTAGTTAATAAACATGTTTTAGTCGATAAATAATGTTTTAGACGATAAAAACTTGTTTTTATAATAAATAAACTTGTTTTCTGTTAAATAAACTTGTTTTATTTTTAACAAACATGTTTTATTTCTAATAAACATGTTTTATTTAATTAAACATGTTTTAGTCAATAAAAACATGTGTTGAAGTAAATAAACTTGTTTTCAAACAATTAAACACATTTTCTACTAAACAAACATATTTTAAAGCTTTTATAGCAATATTAAAATAATAATATTGAATGAAGCCTATAAAAGCCTCAAAATAGGCTTATTTAAACAAGCCAAGTTTATTTATAGAAAAGTCAAAAATTATAAAATGTTTTTGCAATATTAAAAATTGACGGGGGGAACAGGCGCTATTTAAGGTAAATTTCAATTAAATAAATTTTTAACTATTATGTAAAATTATTTTGAAATGAGAGTGTGCGTAATTTATTTTTAAACATTTTTAAAGGGAAAAAAATAAAAAAAATTTTTTTCAATTTTTTGAGAATTTTATCACCTTATCCATAGGGAAAAGAATTTAAAAAATTAAATTAATTATTAAAAATTTAAATTTAAAAAAATCAAAAGAAAAAATCTGGAAATGTGTGTGTGTGTGTTAAATGGCTCTCTAAAAGTGCTTCCCAACTGCTTTATTTCCTTCTATTTTTAGGCAAATCCTAATCCGTTGTTAACCGGTTTGTTGGTTGTCCCGCCAACACAAATATTATTATTAGAGGTTGTTGTAGAGGAATTTAATGGAGTTCCAACACTAAAATGAATTGAAAAATTTTTATTTTATTAAAAAATTTTTTTAATAGAAAAGGAGAAAATATGTGAGCTATAAAAATATCAGAGAGGATATAACGGTATATGTTAATGTACGAACAGCTACTACTTGAATCTCCTTCCTATCTAAAATTTTACACAGACCAAAGACATTGTTCTATTGAAGAAAAGGGGGTATGCCCCCTTTAAAATGCCCCCTTTTTAATGTCATTTTATTTTTGATTTCCCCTCTAAATTTTTTTCAATTATTGAAAATGACATCTAATTACTAGAGGAAACGTTTTTTTAATTATATTTAATGTTATCAAAACTAATATAATAAATTTAATCAGCGAATATTAAATAATTCTTTGGTCTTGTAAAATTTAAAGGGAAGAGGAAAGCGTTAGGGGGGGGGGGGGTGGTTTGGGGAATTAACAAAGCGGGGGTTTAACATAAATTTAGAAGGACGAGAAGGGAAACAAACATATGTACTAAAAAAAGAGAAGAAGATCGAGGAAGAAAAGGAAAAAAATCGAGGAAGACACCCGTTTTCGTTGACAAAAATTTCCAAAATTTTTGGGAACGTCCTTGAAAATAATAAATTTATCAATATGGAAAAATAATCCCCTCTTCCATCAAAAAAATAGAGTAAAAAAATTTATTTGGATTTAAAAAAGGAAGAAAATATTCAAATAAAACTGAAGATAACGACAACCAAATATATACTAATATAACTAATTTTCAAAAAAATTTCAAAAGAAATGAAAGCTTGCCTAAAGCCTGCAGTCATAATTAATTTAAATAATAAAGCATCCCTCCAACTTGAAGAATCTGAATAATAAAATTTTCAGAAAATTTTTTTCGAATTTAAAAATTTACCATTCTCATTCCTACTAGTCTCCCTTAAATCAACAACATCATTCCACAAAATATCAATTTTTTCTCTAGCGGGAATACACCGAACTTTACACAAAAACTGGCCGCAATCATCGGCAAATTTGACCTTCTTTTTTGGTTTTTCTTCGACTATAAATCTTTGTTTGAGCAAAATTGACTTTATTTGGGGCTTTACAACTTCTAAAGCTTCTTCTTCTTTGTTTTCGATAGGTGCCTAAATTTGTTAAATTAAAAAAAGTTTATTTTTCTAGTAGATTTGTAGGCATTGTATGCATGAACTAACGTTAGTTATTTATTTATAAAAATTTTTCTAGTGAAGCTAGAAATCTGAAATTTTATGTAGCTGTTCTCTAATGTGTTTTCTATCTCCACTGAAAATTTCAGAATTTTTCTTTCATTATTTCCCAAGTTATGGTCGAAGAGGTAACAATAACTCAACGTTTTTTGGCTGATTGACGCATATTTTCGACCATAACTCGATCAGAACTTAACAAAAAATTCTGAAATTTTTAGCAATGCTTGGAAATACAATAATCGTGTTCTGTGCAAAATTTCAGAATTTTAGGTACACATTTGACCAAAATGTGTTAACTCAAGCAAACAACAACTTTCTCTTAAAATTCCCATCTTTTTTCAATTTATTTACCTTTTTTGAATTTTTTTCCTCTTCAGCAAAACCAGAATCAACAGAAGATTCATTTGAGGTCATCGTTGTAATTTCAGGTATTGTTATATTGTCTGTTGAAAGACATTCTGGTGTATTTAAGGGAGAGAAACGTTGCTTTTGCCGAATATTTTGTTCGAAGGGGAAGCATTCATCATCACTGCTAGAATATTCTGAATCTGAGGAGCCGGAAAAAACTGAAAAAAGGATTAAAAATAAGAATCAAAAGTTATATATGACGCCTTAAGAGCCAAGAGTGGCATTGTATCCAAGTGGGGAATTGTAGGGGTCGGACCCAACCAGTTGGAAATATGAGAGGGAAGCAACTCCTAAACTAAAAAAATTATAAATTTTAGTTGGCCACTTGGTGGGGGAACAATCACAACGACACTCCATTCTACGATAAACTCGAAAAGATATTTTTTAAGTCACCAAGTGAGTGCATCTATGATGAAATTTTGACCTAGACAATTTTTTAAAATTCAAAAAAGCTCCCTTACATGTAACAGTCCGATTCCGCACAAATTTAGGAGGGGAAGGAGGGCAATTCTGATTAAATGAATCTGTTGTAGTCGAAGTTAATAATTGTTGTTTGAGTGATCCTAAAGCGTATTTAGGTACTTTACACGTTTTTGGATCGCTACATTGAAAACGACACATTTTTGTGTTGATCAGTTAATTGAAGTAGTTAGTTTTAGGCAGTAATTAAATAGTTTATCGAATTCTGGAAAGAAAATTAAATTTAAATTTAGAAAGAAATTTTAAGGTTATTGAGAATAAACAAAGTTGGAATTTTGAAAGGGCATCTACTTAATATATAATAATGGAATAATCATTTTATACAAGTTTATCTAATTGCAAGGACAAGAGACGGAGTGTGCATTAGAAACTTTTATTTTTGGATGGAGAGTCAATTAGTGCTCTCCAAATTCTTACGCGATAGGTTGACGTATGCCATGTTTGACAGACAAAAGATACAAAGATTCTCAAAGTTCTTTGATTCAGGGTTATTATCAGCCGAGCTTTCCACGACTAAATGATTCAACAGCATTATAATCCAAAGGACTTTATCAAAAAATAGATATGTTTAAGCTAATTAAAACGTCAAATAGGGGATGAATAAGAATGATCAATTTACGGAAGGGTATAAGCACTTTACATTATTCATGGTGAAAATTAAGAAAGTCTAATAGGAGAGTGAATGAGAGATGAGGGCGAACTTAGTTAAAAAAATTTTTCAAAAATTATTTCGAAAACAATTTTAAACCAAAAATATTAACAAATTAATCAAAAACAAAATAAATATTCCCCATATTTTGTAATAAAAGCACTTTAAGAAAAGATAAAGAAAAATTAATTTAAAAATAATTTTTATCAACAACAAAATTTATTATTTAATAAAATTCTCGTAAAATAAAGAGGTTTAAGTAATTAATTCACAAACAACTTTGCAGGCCAAAAAATTTTTATAATAAAAGAGAAAATGAAGAGAAGAAAGGGAGAGAATGAATGGAAGGCGTGTGTTTGCCCTCCTATTTATTACGGGTGTTTAAGGAAAAAAAATCCCCGACCATCTGACTGATTGACAATTCGTCCCAAATAAAAAGTAAAAAAAGAAAAAAGAGTTTAAGGACCACAAAGAATGGTAAATATACGACACGTTATCGATAACAAAAAAAAAAGAAGAAAATTTATTATTTTTGATAGGGTTAAAAGTGGTTGGAAAAGAGGGTTTTAGGGGCGTTGGTAAGGGTTGGGCGGGAAGTTATAAAATAGTCAGATGAGAACTTAGAGAAGTAAAATTTTGGGAAAAACTTTGTAATAGTGTTACTTAACTAGTGTAAAAATTTCAGAATTTTTGGTAAAGTATCTCAAAAGTTTGGGCCGAAAAACCCGCGAAAAATAGGCATTTTTGCTCAAAATTCTGACATTTTCGCTCATAATTCTTCTGATTTTCATCAGAAAATTCTGAAATTTTTAGTCAACTTAGCTTAAAGTATTTCTAGTATCTTTAGAAAATTTCATGACTCTAACTCTTAATTTGACTACTTTATGAATGCCCGTCTAACTGTTACTGCGCCTAAAAAGGCATGGTTTTTGTGGGGATTCTCTGTGCGTATTTAATCAAAAAATATGCAAAAAAGGTAAAAAAAATATTAAATAGTATTGATAAAATGAATAAAGTATTAAAAAATAAGATGATAAAGAGATGTAAATTTTTTTAATTTCTATTTTTGTGACTGCCTTAAAAGAAAAAAATTGTCCGCAAAAAATTTGCGGACAATTTTTGCGGACAAAATTTTTGCTGATTCTAAAGAATAACATCATTCGTTTTCATCATAAGAATAAATTTATGGGCCATAAAATAAGGAAACATTTTAAATAAAAGATAAGAATTTAGTTAACAATATTGGGCAGTTTTTCAAATAAAGACAAAATTTAGGATGGGTAAACAAAAATAATTTTATTTTTTGTGCAGTTATTTTGCTAAAGAAAATAAAAAGAGGAAAAAATATAATTTAGTAACGAAGCTTATTATTAATCAAAAATAATTTTTTTATTTAAGAAAATAATAAAATTTTCATTGAAAAAACGGCCAAAAGGTTTGGGTATATTTTTGCTAAAAAGCAGCAGATCCTAATTCCAAAAAGGCAAAATATTAGATCGAACTTGATCTTGAAAGCTTTACAATACAATGAGGTTGTTGTTTCCCTGCTAGAAGGAAGATAACCCCTCAGTTCCTTATTTTATCGGCTATCAAAATAAAAAAAATTTAATTATTTATTTCTACGTTTGCACGTTTATTTATGAAACCCTAAATGTATGTAAATCCGCAAATTAAAATTTTACTTTTGAGTCCGCAAAAATTTATCCGCAAAAATTTTTGCGGATAAATTAAAATAAACGTTTATTTGTTGATTATTTTTATTCTCTCGAATGATGCTATAATTTTTTACAATTAAAAAAAGACTCCAAGGAATAAAAGCATATAATAAATTGTTAAAGCTCACATCGTTTTTGGCGAATTAAATAAAGTAGGCGATTAAAGGGGAAGTGAGAGAAAGGGAAAGACACGACGCTCTCTCTAGATGTTAAAAGAATGTTCGAGAAAAGGAGAATTTTTTTTTCCATTTTTATTGTCCTTTTTTCCAATTTATTTTTATTTTTCGAAAAATTTTTGCAAAGAAAAAAAAATAAAAAAAAATAAAAATTAATTTTGCTGACGAACTTGGACTACACAGAAATTAAATGATTTATTAAGTGAATTATTTTGATTAATGGGAGGAATTATTTTTTTCTCGAAAATTTGTAAAATAATTAACAACAATAAATTTCTCCATAAAATATTCTAATAAAAAGGCAGGGGTAATAAATATGGTACTCTCCAATAGAAAGGCGCCGAGAAAGTAAGGGACGAGAGAATAGAAAGTTATGCCTTTCTATTGGAATAAATGTGTTAAAATTAGGCTCGTCATTTAAGGGAACGGATGGGGTAGAGTTGAGGGGAGTATGAAATTGAGAAAAATAATTTTATCGAAAAATGGTCGGATTTTGAAGATTTTATTAAATAATTAAAAAAATTTTCGAGTCAAGTTTAGTCGAAATTCTCTCAATAACAGAAACCAAGGGGATTTGGTTTTTAAGCCTAAATTCTCAAAAAATTAAGCTAAAAAGAGGCCAATATTATGACCACGTGGGGCTTAACAAGTAAAATAACAGCTGTCGAGAAAAGAGAAAATATGCAAGAGGATTAAAAAGTGTTTTTATAAAATAAAAAAAAATATTTTTTGGACAAAAAAATAAATGTTTTGTTAGGTTGTGATAAACATGACAATAGATTTCTATTTTAAAATCACATTTTAAATAGTCCACATAAATCCTATTAGAAATTTAAAAATGGAGTAAACAAATTTTTTGTCCTTAGAGATAACAAAAATGTAGTAAAAAAGTGAGCAAATATTTAAAAACCTTATCCTTCAGGGATGGATTCTTTGCAGTTAAACAACCTTTCCTATTTTAAAAAGAGGATAACGGAACGCGGAAACAGACAAAGCGCGGAAGCAAAAAAGTCTTCGAAGGCATTCTGAGGAAGGCGGAAGATACCCATACCTTCAACCCAGTGACTAATCAAAATTTAAAAAGATAATCAAATCTAAGAACCCTTTTTTAAGGTCTTCTAAAGGTCTCTTAAGAGATCAAATTTAAGAGATAATCAAACTTAAGAGACCTCTTTTAATTGAGGATGTACATAAAATAGAAGGCTCAACTTAGAAAAAATTCTGACCTCTTAAAAGAAAAAAAAGCTAATTTTCAAAACAATATTTAATTAAACAATTGTATAGTTAAGTTTGACATTTTGTAAATTTTTCTTTTTATTTTAGCGAGAGCGTAGAGAATCAATATAATATTTTGGGTTGTGGTTGTTGGATGGATGTAGTAATGGGAAATAATGAAAGAATAGAGAGGAGAGTGAAGCAAATATTGTGATGAAATTTGACAAAAATGTAAAAACAGGTTAAGTAAGGGATATGAAAATTTAGGAAAAAAATTTTGAAATTTTCTTTAAAAAGTTAAACCTCGTCTTCAAAGCCTTTTGTTTGTAGCGGAAGAATGCTTCTGAAAAAGCCCCAAAAGCCCAGGTCCCCCTCTCAAATGGGAAGTCATTTAGAAAGAGTGCTCTAAATGGGTGTATGTATTTATTTCTCAAAAAGGAGATGCCCATTGAAGGGACGCTTCTTTCAATTATACAGTAGTAGTATATAGTAAGGTTTTATAACATTTTTTCTAAAATTTCCCTGTAATTCACAAAATTTTAGAAAAAATGTTATAAAAGGTAAATGTCCAGCTCAGCGTACACATGTCCGCAAAGGGAATTCTGCAAAAATAATTTTTTTGCTGCATTCTTCTCCTCTCCTTCTCTCTACCATAATTCTCCGCAGCTTATTAAATGATAGGTGACAGTTTGGCGTAGACAATAAAGGAAGTAGATATAAATAATATAAGAAGTAAAAATAATAAAAGAAGTAAAATTAAAAGAATATTTATTTACAATAAATAAAAATTTAAAGAATATAAATCTGTGATAAATTTCTCAAATAAATTTCAAGCAAATCAGGTGGCAAAATAAGGCGCTCAATCAGAGGCTGCAAAGTAGCCTTATCCCTCTTTTTTACAAAAAAAATCGGGTTTCGGAGCTAGGTAGAAAAACGTTAAGTTAAAAATTATTGTTCTATTCTAACCCTCTTTGATGATTCTTCTTCCATTCCTTATCCCTATACCATGATATCCCAAATATATATTATTTATATCTACTTCCTTTATTGTCTACGCCAAACTGTCACCTATCATTTAATAAGCTGCGGAGAATTATGGTAGAGAGAAGGAGAGGAGAAGAATGCAGCAAAAAATTATTTTTGCAGAATTCCCTTTGCGGACATGTGTACGCTGAGCTGGACATTTACCGTTATAAAACCTTACTATATACTACTTACAGTTTAACCTCAAGTTATATATACTCCGGATGAAGAATTTTATTTAAAAATGAGAGTAGGGTTGTCAGTTCTGGACCGATACTGCTCATCACTAAAAATTTTCGGTTCGGTCCCGGATATCCGAAAATTTCGGTTCAATTTTTCAATTCGGTTTGGATATCCGAAGTTCTTCAATTTACGCTCCCCTATTCTTCCTTTACGCTCACTCTTCCCCCATAAGTAAATAAAACAAAAAAACAGATGTTTGGACTTTAATTGTGCTTTAACAAGACAAAAAGAATTTTTAAAAGAATATGTTTACGGAAGTAAAATTTTTTCTCTTTTTCTTAAATAAAATTACGGAAGTAAACAATATAAAGGATATTTAATTAAAATAGAAACGTGACTAAAATATTTAAAAAAAATGCAAAGCTAACAAATAAGTGCATTTTAAATTGAAAAAAGTAAAGAAGAGAGGAAAAACGGAAGGAAAAATTTTTTAAAAAAATTAAAATTTTTTTTTCCATTGTGACAGTTGTCGTTGTGAATGACATTTAAAGTAAATATTTTTTATAAATAAACGTGACTTGAAAATTAAATTAAAATTAAAAAAAAATTTTTTTAGAAAATGTTTTAAAATTTCGGTTTTATTCTCGGTAAAAAATTTTTTTAAAATTTCGGTTTGACTGAAAAAAGTTTTTTGGCTGTTTGATAATCTTAAATCTAAAGGATAAGTGCAATATTATTTTTAATTTTGAAAGATTTTACACGAGAAATTTTCAGCAAATTGTCTACTTCATAACAAATAAATTTGTATATTACCTTACTAATAGAAAGCCCTAAAAAATTTATTTTTTTAAAAAAAATTTCGTCGCTATCGTAAAATATTTTAAAACGAAGCATTTTAAGTAAGAGAGCTAAACTGCTTTCGATTACAAAAAATTAGAATTATAAGTTTACAAGTGTCCTAATTACACAATATTAAAAATTACAATTAAGTTTAATTAATTGAATTTTTAAATAAAATATTTACGAACGATTTGTGAGCAGTTTTTATGCATGAACATTCCATGAAGAAATTTCTGTATAAGAGACGGACCACAGATTGTCCCTAATATTGCGATTACAACGAGATTTTAAGCCTGCTATCATCAATGGTATGATCAAGAATGGAAACTGTGTCCGCAACAAGGTTAGAGAAGAATTTATTATTTTTTATTTTGCAAAAATTCACTTCTTTTAACTTATGAATATTTTAGAACACTAAAAAATATTTTCAATCAATAAAAAATTTTTTTATTAAATTTTCAACTTTAGTTTATAAATGTTTCTATTACATATTAACTTAAAGTATTATAGTATTATTTGATCAAAAAAGATAAATAACTTTATTATATTGTTATATAAGAGAGTACTTTGTGGTCGTTAAATACGTTCAAAGTATCATCTTTTTTTAATATTTTTGTCTGTGAATAAAATTTTTTTAGCAATTTTTAATATTAATTTGGCTTGGGATTTAACAGAATTTAGTTTCCTTATCCTGTAAATTTTGAGTAGAGACACAGTATTGATGGAAATGTTGGCAAAAATTTTTGTAGAATTTTTGGCCGAACAAAAGTTGATAAATTTATCTTTTTATTTTACAAAGGCTTGAGTCTATCTTTTTTCCGTGACTGTATTTATAAAAAATATACTAATGAGCAGCAAAAAATAATATTCATGCTCAACTAATTTATTTTTTAATTAATTTTAAAAAATAAAAAAAAATATTTCTGTGTGGTCAAAATTTGTATTTGCGTGTTTTAATTAAAAAATACAAAAATTTAATAAGTTTATTTTAATAATGAGGATTAATAGACCTTTATTTAAACTTTAATAAATTTTTGAAAAATTATTATTATTTTTGATAATATTAATTTTAATAATTTTCGTTACCTAATGGATTCTTGTGTTTAATTTCAAGTCAAGGTTTCAAAAATTTCTCGGTTCGAGTTTAACTGACGTATAACCTGAAACTAGAGTTGGCCGGTATTGGGATCCCGTCAGGTATCGGCAGTGTTATACCGGTTTTTGGAATCCCGATAGCGTTTTATCTGATACCGAGGCCGGTATCGGTATCATCATTCAAAATACTGATACCGATTCTGTGTCGGGGTCGCGATACCGGCTTGCTCTACATGAGACACCATTTATGTTAATAGTTCCATTTAAAATAGTTCCATCTATTTCATGATTTTTCGTGAACCGAAAACTGTTCGGAAGACGGATCAAACAAACAATTCAGAGTAATATAAAGATCGAATTGATCGTGAGACTCAAATTTGTTGACTCGCGGCAGAATGTAGCTGCATAAAGTAGAGCCTGGACCATACTGTACATCCGACAGTATTTATTGCTATTCCCTCGACATTATGGTATTGTACAGAATTCAGAGTTCTACTTTGCCCCTTACAAATAATTAGTTCTGTATAAGGCTATAACTTTGCTAAATTATTTTATCTAATTGCGCGAAAGTGTGAAATATAGATTTAACTTATTTTTAGATTAAAATAAAAAATGACATTTGTAGACAATAATAAAATTGTTAATCTTGCTTCAGGAATTTCTTTCCTAATATTTACAATATTTATGTTAATTATAATTCGGCCGTTAAATAAATTTACTAAGGAAAGAATTGCACTCTACATTTTATTTTTCAAGGTATTTTTGAATTTTTACAGAAAGAGATTTGATTCTCGCCCAGAGCTGTTTCGATATTTCGATTGTCTACTTTCGATTTTCGAGGTTTTTCTTTCGATTTGGACCTTTTGGTGATATTTTCGATTAGTGATTTTCGAAATTTTTCAAAAATTTGAATTATTTTTTTGGCCGTTAGAGGGTTTCTTCTGTTCTCACTGTTTACACATGTATGTTGTGTACCAGGTAGTGATGCTTGGGTATCCCAACTCCCGAATCGGGAAATTTTCTCGAGTTTTCCTTCCCTTTCTCACTTAACTTTTATGAGGCAACTATCGAAAAGGAGCATGTACCTATTACATAGGAAAGGTTCTGGTATATCATTTACATCATTCAATAACAGCAACTAAAAAAATTTCAAAGTATCTAAAAAATTTTAATTTATAATTTTTCCAGTAAATTTCAATTTTTAATGATTTTTAAAAATCTCTTACCCTCCTCTATAGCAGGGAATTAACCGGTACTATATGAAAAGCACTTTTTGGTCATTTAACCCCTACCGAGTGGTAAATCTCAGACCTTGCTATATATGTACATAGCAGGGTTAGCAAAAATTTCGAAGTCTATAACTCGGTTCAACTAAGTTGTAAAATTACAAAATTTTAAATTTACTTCTTTAGAGTGTTTTCAAGCAACTTTAAAAATTTCAGAATTTATGGATAATTATTTCTAGAGTTATAGGGAAAATCGCAAGGTACCCCTTTTTTAGCCAATTTTAGCGTTTAAAAGTGTGATAGGCTTATTTAAACCTTCTATAACTTTAAGTAAAGTTGAGAAATTTTTCTATTTCCGGGTAACATAGAGAATAATCACACCAATCTTGTTATAGAATTTAAATTTTATTTTTCTGAAATTTTTTCTGACTCACCTCTACCTAGAGTAGTTTTTTCAAATCTTTCAAAATTTCAGAATTTTTTAAACTTTGAATTAAATAACAACATTAAAATATGTCATTTTTTGGAGTTTCTCAATAATCGAAACGTGATGCAATAGTATCTCGTCTTTGGGCAGCCTCTCTTTTCCTTGCTGCCTCAGTTTAGCTTCTGGATGGCACCTCTCTATCAATTTCTTCAAATTCACGAATGGGAGGTTGTTGATCATCAATATCTTCTTCAATTTCTGGCAATTTCATTTCAATGGCAATGTTATGGATAAAAAAACAGCTCAAAATTGCGTCAGGAATTCTCTCAGTATCTAATTCACACGTTGAATAACATTTTCTAAATCTACATTTAAGTTGACCAAAAGAATGCTCTATGCGAGTTCTTGCTTTAGAAAGAGCATAATTAAATGGCTTTTGTCCGGTCTTTTGGCTCGCATATGGAACAAAAAGTATGTTCTTAAAGGGTATCCAGAGTCTCACAAAATTACATCATTAGAATCTACTCAGCCTTTTGCAAAATAGTTCCATATGTTTGAATGCCTACTTATTTGATATAATATTAACAGTTTAATTTAAACTTAAGAATAAAACTATCATGAACTGATCCTGGCCATTCTATAATAACATTTTTAATTTACAATAAATATCACATACTACCTGAACATTCAAAGAATGCCAACCCTTTCGATTAACATAAGATTTTTCGTCGGAAACGGGTGCCTAAAATGATGATTTTAATAAATTAGGACCCATATTACTTACTCTAATCCGAATATGAGTACAATCAATGCATCCGACTATCATTGGTAGACCACAATAGTTCAAGAATTCTCGCTTAACTTTAGAAGATTCACTTTTGTCTAAGAGATGAATATGCTTATGAGAAACATCAGCGAGTGCTTTTGTGACTCTTAAGATAATTTTTGAATTGTTTTCTGTGAGATATTGAAACGTTGTCAATATGAAGCTGGAAGGTATTAGATGCAAGGTACTGTAGAGTAACTAATACCTACTATTTAATAGTTAACTATGCATATTCCTAAACATCTACCTGCAAATGGATTGGAACGGGGTTTCCTTTGTTGTCATGTAACGGTTTAAGTTTATACTCCACTAAGCTACACAAATAGTTAATACTCTCTTCGTAAATCTGTATACAGGGTGGGGCAAAAGTTCGGCGACAAATTTTATTTTGTCCTTTCTTAAAATTTACTTTATATTTTGCTTTTTGTTTAGATTTCCCATATTCTATGATTCGGGCTCTACAAATTTTATCTTGAAAATTTTTTCCTATCTCATAAAGTAAAAATTTTACAGAATGTTAAAGAATCGTGCTTCTATTATTTCTTTGCATTTTAAAAATGTTCGACAATGTCACATCGCTAGACGGCTCGATATCTGCCGAATGTTAGTTTCCAAAACAATAAAACGATATCATGAGCTTGGAAATGCTCAGGACTACCCTAGTAGTGGCCGGACGGTAACCGCAGTTACACCTGAAAACATGAACGTGGTCAGATGCCAAATTCGCTGTTTTTCTGAACAATCGATGTGAAAAACGGCCTTAGATCTCGGAATGAGCTCGAGGAGCCTCCTAATAATTGTCAGAGTGAAGCTTAGACTTCGGAGCTAAAAGATCAGCCGCGCATATTTCCGTATCGACCAAATGAAGCATCAGAGGCTTCAGAAATGTCGAAGGATTAAACGCCTGGTCGCAGCTGGTCGCTGATGAAATTTAAAATTAATGCTAGTCTAAAAAAATGGCATTCTGAGGGGGGTTGTGCATCCATGGGCGTTATAGCATTTTGGTGAAAACCAATTATCGCTTCAGCAGGATTGGGTATCCGCGCATGGAGCTAAAACGATAATCCAGCTCTGCGAGGAGCTGTTTCCTGACTTTTGTGGGAAAGATATCTGGACTTCAAACTCATCGGATTTAAATCCGTGGATTATTCTATTTGGGCAATCTTGTAGCAAAAAGTATGCCGAATCCGATAAGCAACATAGGAGGAACTGAAAGTTGTTTTGAGCGGGCCTGGAACTAAATATCCGATGAACAATGGTCGACCATTGTGAGTCACAACCGTAGGCGTTTGTATGGGTGTATTTCAGTCAGGGGGTGTATTTTTGAGAAATTACTTTAATAAAATGATTATTATATCTTATTGATTATATTTTATCATTTTTCTAAGCTAAAAAAATTTTTTTACAATAGATTTTATTAAAAACATTTGTCGCCGAACTTATGCCCCACCCTGTATTTTAATAAGCTCATTGTCACGTTCTATGTTGCTTAATCTTCGTAAATCTGCTATTGGATCATTGTAGAGACCTTTTTCTCGACGTCGAATTGGTACATCATGATTCGATTGTATATTCATAAATTCCGCCATGCTAATACGTAATACAAATTTGCAATACTATGAAACAAAATCAAAATATCTGATAAACACAAATGCAAATTAAGTGGTAAATAGAGCGATTTTTTCAAATTTTTAGAATAAACAATAATATTTTTGTTTACGAAAGATCATTTTCTTCCGCCCTTTTTTAAAAACCAAATTTGCATTTTATTTTCATTATTCAACAATAGTAGGTGTGGCAATCAAAGAGAAACCATAAAAATTCATTCTTATTACTTTTTTATTTAGTCAGATGATCATTTTTTATTTTGTTTTGTATTTTCAAGTCAAAATACAGCCAAATAATTTTTCATGTTTAGTCGATACTATAAGAACTATATCAAATTCATGCTCTTTCGCCTAAGCCCAAAATCAAAATTCAAGACAGCCCACAATATGAAGAAATTATATCAAATTTCATGCTCTTTCGAATAAACCCAAAATCAATATTCAAGACAGCCCACAAAATGTCGAAATTATCTTTTAAAGAGGCTTACCCCTGTTCTACGTTGATATTCAAGGAGTCAAGATCTCGACACTGAATTAGATATAGGCGTAATTCTTTTCTTACTCTTAATATCGATCAACATGCTTGCTTGAATTTTTGTAGATTTTTCCTACCGTTGGAATAAAATTTCTTAAAAGCGGAGTTATAATTATGAAGCACCTATTTTTCAAAAATATCTAATAACATTTTGAATTTTTCATTAATAAAAAAATTTTTTTTGAGTAATATGGAATTTAGCCAATATGTCATTTTACAATATCTTCATTTAAGTTAATGCTTAAGATCATGTTCAAACTCGAAAAATCGGGGTGGAGTTATAATTATGAAGCAGAGCCTAAATATTTAAAATTTAGGCATGCTTCAACACATCATACTTGTTTTATAGTAGCTGTCTATTTATTATAGCATATCTTCCTTTTACACCATCTGTATATCCTGGCTTTATAAATAATTTTGGATATCTTTATAATTTAATCTCATTTAATGGATCATATTTTAGTATGATTCTCTTGGCTATGAATCGTTTTCATGCAGTTTTCTTTCTTTTTAGCTATCAAAATGTATAGACTAAAAAGTAAATAAATTTAATAATTTAAAAGTTTGTTTATCTAATCTGTTTAGAGATTGGATCGAAAACCGTACCTCCGAATGTTTAGGTATTTATCGGTATTCTGTATTCTAGTACTGTACTAAATACGGAAAAATATTAAATATTTGGCTCTGGTCTAGTTTATGCTCCAATGAAGTTTTATTCGTCCAATGTAAATTTATGTGCCCAATAAAAGTTTATAAGTCCAAAGAAAAGTTTATGAGTCCAATCGAAATTTTATGATCCAATTTTATAAAAAAAGTAAAATACAATTTTTTCAATTACAGTATAATCACAAATTCGTTAATTACAAAGTTATTAGGTGAATCATGCAGATCATGTACAATCCTATTAAAATTAGCCTTCATGTTCGAATTTTTAACTGACCCAACCCGAAACACGAACTTTTTCTAGACCCAATCCGAACCGAAACCGAACAAAAAGAAATGTTTTGGAACCATACCCCTACTTACCAAGAAAAATTCAATTTTTTGTTGATTGGACGCATAAACTAGGCCAGCGCCAGATATTTGTATTTCTCAATATTTATAAGTATCTCTACTTTTCTATACTAAGTAAGTTACGTACGGTACGGTAAAAATTACGATCTCCAAATTTGATTTTTCTTTTTTCCAAATTTTCGTTATTCGATATTAGTTCTTTTATAAAATTAATAAACTTTTCAACATTTACAGAAATATTAATTATACTGTTATATCAATGTTTTTGTTTACAAGTGTTTATTCTTTCGCACAAAGGAATATAACTTCTGGATTCTTTGCGTATGTTTAAAATTTTAAATTATTTAAAAATTCAAATTATAAATTGTGTTATAATTAGAGGAAAGATTTTTAATGAAATAAAATCGCAAAATATGGCTATAAAATATTGAAATAAATAGGCAAAATGTTGACAAAAAATCAAAAACAGTTGAAATTTAACAATGAAATGAATCACGTTTTCAAAATTGCCTATTATGTTTATAAATATTTCGACGAATTGAGTATTTTACTCTGTTGGAGATATTGAGATGGGCCGAAATGTGGGTTGAGGTCGTTTTGGCGCCGGGCCGTTTTGGCGCGAGAACAAAAAAGTGGCACCTAAGCGGGACCTATCTTCATAAAATTTCTCAAATTTCTTGAACATCCTTGACTACCTCCTCCAAAAATTTCATAATTTTTCATCAAATATTTCTGAAGTTATAGTCGATGGACCTCGAAAAATAGGCATTTTTCAGAAAATCAACATTTTTGGCCACAATTTCCGAAATTCTTGATCAAAAATTCTGAAATTTTTAGATAACTTAGATAAAGGTGCGAGAGTTATTGCAAAATTTTATCATTTTTGATAACGAACTCGCTATCTTATAAGCTTGCGCCAAAACGGCCCCGCGCCAAAACGGGCCAGTCCCCCGAAATGTAGATAGGACTTGTTGAGCAATTTGCTCACAAAGGAGAGTGCCTGAGGTGTACTTGGGACTTCTGGATGAAATTTGGTAGATAGGTAGATTATACCCTACTTTGTTATGAAATTTTCACCATTTTTGCTTAATGGTACCGGGACCGAGTTATAAGCCTCCAAAGTTTTGGGATCCCCCACATATAATCAATTAACTGTTTAGTCACAAATGTGTTCTTCGGTGGTGCAGTGTGCAAGTTCTTGCATTTATTTTTTTCCCCTAGGTTCAAATCCTGATTGGGGAATTAATTTATTTTAACATAGTATTAGTCTTTTATTAATTTTGAGATTTTTATCCAAACGTTTTTTGCCAAAAAAATTTTTAAAAACTTTTTCAAATTTCTTAACTATTTATTTCTTCCCTTTATTCATTACTGGGGTGTTGTGTAGTGGTATCGCTATAGTATAAAAGCCAGTGAAAGCGTCAGTCTAGCGGGATCATACTAGCGCGGCTAGTCTCTGATTCCCGTCGTCTGTCCAAGCCCTTTCCACCTTCGCCTACATTGTATATTTCTACGCCGGATAAATTGTTATTCTTGAGCACGTCAACATCAGTCAAATCTCGGACACCTCCGGTCGTAACATAGAGTGTTTCAGAAAAAGCCTTGTGGCCATTCCTTCTTTTGAAGAGTGTTTTCAAAAAAATTTAAAAAATTAGAATATTTTTTAAAAATTTTAAAAACAAAATATAAAAATTTAAAAAAATTATAAAAACAAAATCTACCTATCTACCAAATTTCAAAAACAAAAGCGAAAATTATGTTAAGTAACTCTGCTCCAGTAAATCATCCGATGACACCATGTTCGATGGCACCGTCCATCGGAGTTCACTGGTCAGGTCGATTGAACTATCTAGAAAGGGATCAGGAGCATAAGATGAAGACGGCATGCCAATGAGATAATTGGGAGTCGAAGGAGTTCTAATTCTAGCCTAAAGGGTTAAATCATTTACACATTCAAGTCTAACTGATTATGTTTATTTAAGTGAAGTCCAAATATAATATAAGATGAACAAATGCATTAAATAAAAGTAAAGCACGAAGATGAATAAAATAAAATGTATCAGAAAAAAGTTAATCTTAGAAACATTCATTAATTCCCAATCATTCTATCTGCTCTCACAACTGACATCCGACTGAGACTAAGATGGTTTGTTCACTTCCAGAGTTGTTTATGTAGTTGTAGTTAAAAGGTGAAGGAACAATATGTATGTGAAAATAATAAAGTGATTGGTGTTGGTAATTGGAGGTTAGGGTTTCGGAGGTGGATGGCACTCAAGTGCCTAACAGTTAAAATAAATTAATTTTCCCGTGCAGGATTCGAACTTGGGGGGCAAAAACTAAATTCAAGAGCGCCACCACTGCACCATCGAAGAATGCATTCGTTGATAAAAAGAAATTGTTTATACATACAGTACCGGCAATATGTTTACGACCACTTGTTAAAATAAAATAAAACATCTGTATAAATCGAGTGAATCATCTTATGTTAGATGATTTGGTGCAAATATGGTTTTTGTAGCATTTTTTATTGGCTATCTATTCATACCAGACATTTTTAAAAATCTTTATTTTTTCGAAAGTTATAACAATATTAACTAAGACAATCGTATTTTAGGGGGGAAAATGTTTAAGACCACTTTGGGTTTTCAGACTTTTAATTCGTCTAAAAATTCTAAAAAAATTTCTGTGAATATTTCAATCAATACTGAGTAGAAAAGTAAAAAGAACAAAGTCTGTAACTTCCTTCAACATCGAGATCTCGAATCTCAAAAATCAACAGGAAATGGGGGTACAGTACTTCAAAAATTATTTAAACACTTTAGAGCTTAAAATAAAAATTTTATTTTAGGCCTATCTGAAAGCCCATTAAATTTGCTACAAAATAGTCCTGGTCTCATTTATTCTAAAAAATAGTTGTTCGACACACATCGACTTTAACATGAAAATGGTCAAAAATTCCCTATAATACCCTAAAATGATAACATAAAAAATTACCCTACCTTCAGCTCCACGAGTTTTCATTGGAAAAATAAAACATGGATTTTTTGTAGCAAATTTTATGTGCTTTCAGATAGGTCTAAAAGAAAATTTTTAATTTAAGCTCTAGGGGGGTAAAATAATTTTTGAAGTACTGTAACCCCATTTCCCGTTGATTTTTAAGATTCTAGATCTCAATGATGAAGTAAGTTGACGACTTCGTTCTTTTTGCTTTTCTACTTAGTATCGGTGGAAAGGACTACAGAAATTTTTCTAGAATTTTTGCACCGATTAAAATAGGAAAAACCAAAGTGGTCGTAAACATATTTCCCCCAAAAATATGATTGTCTAGGATTACTTTCGAAAAAATAAAATTTTTTAAAAATGTTTGGTATGAATTGATAGCTAATAAAAAATACTACAAAAATATGTTTACACCAAATTCGTCTGAGATAATTTAATCGAGTTATCGACGGCTTAATTTTTTTAAACAAGTGGTCGTAAACATATTGCCGGTACTGTATATAAAAAAGAAAACTGGGGATCCCAAAACTTTGAGGGCTTATAACTCGGTCCACGGTACCATTAAGCAAAAATAGTGAAAATTTCATAACAAAGTAGGGTACAGAGCTGTTTCGAAACAAAAAAATTTTCGAAAATCGGAAATCGAAAATCAAAATAAATCCAAAAATATCGAAATCGAAAATCGGAAATCGAAAGAAAAATAACCTCGAAAATTGAAAAACGAAAATCGAAAAAAAAATTTTCAATAAAAAATTGGAAAAATTTTTTGTTATGTTAGGTCTCAGATAGAACTTTTGCTTGAACTCTAAGTAATTGGGGAAACTAATGACTAGAATCAGTGACTAGAATAGACCGCTTTACTCATAGGGTTGGGTGGTACAGCTATAAGGTTCCGGCATGGGGGTGGGCTTCCATTATTATTAATAGATCAGGGATTCCTCCAATTAGCGCCGCAGGCGAAAATTTTGAGAATTTTGGAAGATCCTTAAGCCAAAAATCTTCCTTTTTCTGCGTCGCAGGCGAAAATTTTAAAAATTTTGGAGGATCCTTAAGCCAAAAATCCTCCTTTTTCTGCGCCGCAGGCGAAAATTTTTTAAATTTATGATGGCCAATAAGTCAGAATTCCTACATTTTGGCGCCAAAAATTCAAATTTTTTCAAAAATTTCGAAAATCGGAAATCGAAAATCGAAAGGAAAAAAACCTCGAAAATCGTAAAACGAAAATCGAAAATCGAAATTTCGAAACAGCTCTGGTAGGGTATAATACTAGTATCGGTGCTTAGTATCGGTGGAAAGGATTTTTTAAAAATGTTTGGTATGAATTGATAGCTAATAAAAAAATCTACCAAATTCTACCAATCTAAAAAATCTACCAATCTACCAAATTTCATCCCGAAGTCCCACGGACACCTCAGGCACTCTCCTTTGTCGGTGGTACATTTTGGGGTTTGCCAGTGGGACATTTTGTGTTTTCAGTTTCAATATTGGCTAAGCGCCATGCGCTTTGGCGATTTTTTGTTCAATTTTAGCATGATAAATGAATTTTATTTATATATTGCATATTTGACATGTAAAGTCTCATGCAAAAAACGTCTTAATGAATGAAGAAAATTTTGAACACACGACATATGTACCCGATAAATTTCATTAAAATTTAGTGTAATCCAAAATGGAATTTTTTATCCTGGAGATCTGCCTCTTATATTGTCATTTTGTATATCTGGAAGTCTTTATCTGGCAATTATAATAAAGTTTTCTTACAATTATAGTAGGTTTTAAATGTGATCAATATTTCTATTACTTATTTTGCGTTAAGACATTGCCTTAGATAATTTAAGGAAAACAATAAATTGCTTAATTAAATTATTCAAAAGGCTAAGAACTCAGAATTCTTCCTTTTATTACAAAAATATTTTATCAAATATTTATATCAAATATCTATTTGATTTCGCCATTTGGTCGATCTCTATTTTCTCACTTGTTATACAAAATTTCATTTTTTACAAACAGTAGCTCGAGACAATACTTCGGCTCAGGTTCAAAATGCAGCTGCAGTTAAAGATCGTTTGCTAATTGTGGCTATATGTTTGTGCAGTACTTTATCTTGTCCTTTATTATTTTCGACTTTTAAATTTAATAATTTATTAATACATTTTTTGAACGATTCGCCGTATGACCTAACAATTATCTATGCAATTGATTGTGCTTTAACTAATTCAAATTTTTTGTTAATTCAATGCTTTGAAGAGATGTGTTTACTTGTAATGTCAAATGATTTTCGGAAATTAGTTAAGAACCAATTTGTTAGAAATACACAAAATAATGTAGTTGTTGCAACAGTTCATGTTGCGCAAGCTTCACAACAACAAGGAAGGCGTCAATTAAATGTATAAAGAGATAATCATGTAAATAATAATTTAAAATTATAAATTTAATTATTTTGCTTTTTAAACTTTTATACAATCGTTAAAGAAACGTTTGAACATATGAACACAAATTTCTTTTGAATTGATTTAGTATTTTTTGTCAAGATACTTAAAAAAATTACCAGGGATGGGCCGGGTTACCCAAAACCCGACATTTTCCATGGAATTTTATTTCATAAAAGGAAGAAATATGGCTTCTTGGCCTTCCAAAATTCTCAAAATTTTCGCCTGCGGTACTGAAAAAGGAAGAAATTTAAATTCTTGGCCTTCCAAAATTATCAAAATTTTCGCCTGCGGCGCTGAAAAAGGAAGAAATCTGGCTTCTAGGCATTCGAAAATACTCAAGATTTTCGCCTGCGGCGCCGAAAAAGGGAGAAATCTGGCTTATTGGCCTTCCGGAATTCATAAAATTTTCGCCTCCGGAGCTAAAAATGGAAGACCCCCTATTCGAGAGATATAGGGGGCTTTGAGGTATACCTATCTTTTTATTTCATAATTACGGGAAAGCATAAAGTACGTGTAAGAGGCCAAACTTTGGGGTGGCACGAAGTACGAGTAAATACGAGCACTTAGAATTTTTCAATCCTGCCCAGGATCAGTCAACTCGGCATGAAACTTTTTAAAAAGACATCTTCGAGTCATCTTCGAGTCGATTATTTTTTAAATTAGAAAAAAATATATTTGTCAAAAAGGATTACAAAAATAAATACATAATTGCCAAGGAATTTCTGAAGATTTTAAACAAATTATGGGGATATGTAAATTTTAATTTAATTACTAAAACAATTAAGTTAAGGGAACCCTAATAATTTTTATAAATCAAAGATTGAAATTTACTTTAGATTTGGATTTAACTAAATATAAAGTTTGTGTTTTTAAACAAAATAAAATTTGGTAATTTAATTACGATTTGTTGCTTCAACACAAGATTGAAATTCAGTTATTGAGAAACGTTCAAAATCTCAAGATGATATTTAGAAAACAATATAAAAAATTTCCAAAGAAAAAAGTTCAAGTATAGGGATTCCAATTTAACTAGAGAAAACCGAAGTTTATCGTCGAGAATTTTCGATTATTTTAATTCAAATTAAGTAAATCAGGACGACAGAATCCCTGTTGTACATATAAATCTTTGATTATATGTAATTATAATTATAATCTATTGTATTGACAACTCCCCTCCCCCCTCCTCTCGCAAATCCCAGGTTACCTATATTTATTTATAGCAAAAAAAGATAGTAACATATATCTAAACATTTAACATTGTAAGGCACTTTAATGCCATCCACCTCCAAACCCCCAATCACCAACCCCAATCCCTCTATTATTTCCACATACTCCCACCACAATATATTGTTCGTTCACCTTTAATCTTCCCCATCCCTTCCTTTTTAGTTATTCATACACCTCTTCACGTGTTTTCCCATATTGTTCATCTTTTTATTTGTTTGTATTTATCCTCCCTCCTTCCCATCATCCATTGTAACGCCCCACTTATCTACAACTACATAAACAACATTGGAAGAGAAGAAAGTGATTCATTCGGGATTCATTCCGTGTTCATTATTGGTTCAGTTGGGATGTTCGTTAAAGAATTCTTTTGATTGGGAAATTGTTCGAGAGATGGATGTTTTAGAGAATTAATTTAACCCTTATTCAATACACACATTTATTTTTACTCATTTATTTTCGTGCTTTATATTTAAATGCATTTATTCACCTATATTATATTTGGCTATCACTTAAATAAACATAATCAATTAGACTTAATTGTGTAAGTGATTTGTCCCTTTAGCCGATAATTAGAATCCTTATGATTTCCCAATAGACTCAGTGGAATGCCGCCTTCATCTCGTCCTCCTTTTTCCCTTTCTAAAGACCTGACCAGTGAACTCTGATGGACGGTGCCATCAAACATGATGCCATCGGATGATTCACTGGGGCAGAGTTACTGGTAGCACCGGATCTCCACCCGCTCACCTCCCCCTGCGCAAACCCCATAAATCCCTTTAAATAGAAGAACCATTAAAATAACAGTAATTCGAAAATTACAGTTAAATTGTTTTAAAAACCTTTTTCTTACTCCAATATATCCTTCAAAAATTCCATTATGTAAATGTTAAATGTGTATAAACTCTCCCCGTTCAAAAAAAACATATAAAAAATTATATGTCTAGGACATTTCCTTCATTTTCATTGCTTATGCCATTTAAAAATGGCTGCATTTGGCCCTTCTTTTTATTCTACCATCGCATCTACTAACACTCCGATCGGAAAAATTAGCATTAAAAAAAAAGAGAAAATGCTAGAGAGCACATCACAATTTTACTTCTTTCCATTAAACCAAGCCACTCCTATTGCAACAATTACCCGGCATAAATTATTTTTCAATCTCTTTTCCCCATCCCCAGTATATTTTTAAATATATTTATTTTAAATTGTTTTTATTAAAAGAAATTTTTCCTTTCCATTAAAAAATAAAAAAAAGTATTTTTATTTCTAAATCCAAATTATTTTTCAAAAGATTTTTATTTTAAAAAAGCATTTTTGTTAAAATAAATTTTTCTTAGATTTACTTATTTCCTTTCAATATATTCTTATAATTTTTAGTTCTTTAAGTTGAAAATTTTTCTTTAAATCAACTTTTAGGCTGATTTTCCCAAAATTACAGATAACATTATAATGCCTTAAATAATCTCTCTCAACTCTTTCAACCAGAAAATCCCAAAAAGTTTTATTGTATTTAAATAAGAATTCCAATAAATAATAAATTTAAAATAAAATTATTATTATTACCCTCTTTAAATCTGTCATTTTCAGAATACCTCCGGAATATACTTAATAGAAATTTTTTTTGTAAAGAATATTCCAAATGTTCAAATTCCACTTCTAACTTACCGTATTTACTCGACTAATTCACCTCCCTCAATTAATTCCCCTCCCTCAAATAATCCCCCCTGATACGGATGAGTTGAAACAACAAGCCCCCTTCCCCAAATACCCTACCACACATTCAGATTTCAAAACTCGAATAATTCCCCTCCCTTGAATAATTCCCCATGTCACGGATGGGTTGAAAAAATAATTCCCCAGTGGAATTAATCGAGTAAATAAGATATATCCGACACCACAACAGAAAATATCATTCTAATATTTTATTTTTGACAGTTTATCAAAAATAAATTCAGTAGAAAATGTCTTATTGTCAATTTATCAAACAAATCCCAAAAAAATCTTTAGAAAGGAAAACAGAAACCGAACATATTTTTTTTTTGTTTTACAATTTGTAACTAAATAATTAAAAATTTCAATGTAATTAATTTTTAATTTAATAATTAATGTAATTAATAATTAAAAATTCCACTCTTCAATCTCCATTTCTCCAAAAAAAAATTTTTCTTTGTTTACAAAAATTATGTCTCCCTATCCCAGGAAATAACCAATAGGAAGATAAAATTAAACACAAAGAGGAGCGTACAGTACCTCTTAGTAAATCTTTTAACGTTAGTCAAAAATAAACTTTCCTTTCTTTTATGTTCTCACAGCTAAGTGTCAGCAGATGTGTGAAGGAATATACTAATTTTGCCTTTCATTGAGAAAATAGCCCAATCTAATATTTTTGCAAAATAAATAATTGTAATGAAATTTTATTAGGCCTCTGTAGAAGAAATCCAAAAAATAATAGGCCTCCATTTAAAAAAAAACCAGTAAACAATAAACAAAAATTAATAGGCCTCTGTTGAAGATATCCAGATTTAAAAAAAAAATTAATAGGCCCCCGTATAATAAATCCAGTTAAAATATAAATTTATAGGCCCCCGTATAAGAAATCCAGACTAAAAAAAAGAGGAGTAATAGTCCCTTTTTATAATTTTAATAGGCCTCCGTTTAAGAAATCCATTTTAAAAAATTTAATAGGCCTCCTTCAAGAAATCCTGTTTAAAAAATAATTTTGATAGGCCTCCGTTTAAGAAATCCATTTTAAAAAATTTAATAGGCCTCCTTCAAGAAATCCTGTTTAAAAAATAATTTTGATAGGCCTCCGTTTAAGAAATCCATTTAAAAAAAATTTTAATAGGCCTCCTTCAAGAAATCCTGTTTAGAAAATAATTTTGATAGGTCTCCGTCAAGAAATCCAGATTAAAAAATAGTTAGATTAATAGGCAGGCCTCCGTTTAAAAAATCCAGTTTAAAATTTTTTATAGGCCTCCGTTTCAGAAATCCAGTTTAAAAATTTAATAGGCCTGCGTTAAAAAAAAAATCCAGTTAAAATAATAAAATTATAGGCCAATACAGTAACCCCATAGGAAATTTCATTACAATTATTTATCAAAGTTCAAAATCAGATATATATTTTTCTTCCGTTAAAAAGAATTTATAAACAATTCTCATGTATTACAATCTCCATTAAAAAAATTTTCAATTAAACTGTCTTGAGAAAAATTTTCTCAAAACATTCTCCTTGTTAAAAAAAATATATTTTTGTTCCTTTCTCAAGATATTACACTTTTTCATTTCACTGTGAATCCAGAGAAAAGAAAACCAGCCCCCATCTAATCCTAATCAAACTCTTTCATCTTTATATATCCAATATATATAAGGACTACTTTCAACCATCTCCTCACCATAAATCTTCATAAACAGCTATAAAAAAACTTATACAAACAATTACAAAACAAAATTCTTTTAAATAGTACTACTAAACAATTATTATTCTAATTCAACAACTGGAATAGAATAGGCTTTTTGCTTTAACTATTACGCATATATTCCAAATATTTCCCGTACCTTTTTTCGTTTTATTTTTTTTAATCCCTTTTAAATTTTTATACGCTTTATTTTCAATAACTCATTTTAATTTTTTTTATTATTCAAATTCATTTTTCACTTATTTAAATCGCATTTAATTATTTTATTAATACATTCATCCAACCTACCCTTTAAATAAATAATTTTCCGGCATGGACGAAGGTGACATTGCCGTGATTGATCAAAAACTTTTTACTGGAAAAACCGGAACCCCAAAATTCACTGACCTAGAAGCTATAATATCTAATACATTAATGCTTGAAAATTCGATTAACCTCAAATTTCAAGCAGTAAATCGAAGACTTAATAGCGCAACCGAAGCCATTACCACCATTTCCGACGATCTTAATACCGGACTCCATACCTTGGCCAAAAGAATTGATGATATGCCCCAATTTACCTATTCAACCCCTAAGCCGAACATTCAACCCAGAATAACCCTGAACCGCGAAGACCAAAATTTAAATGTAGTAGGATCCTCGATCCAACAACAAAGCTCCACTTTAAAATCAATCCATACTGATGACAATAACATACAAGATTCTGACCCTGACGATGACAATATTAATAATAATATTGGCACCATAGCAGGACTGACATTTGATTACAATATTCCCAACTCTCATGGTCCAATACCTATTTATTCAGGGGAATCAAGTGGCACTTTTTCCTCCTGGGCGCAAAAATTCTTGGATTATATTGAAGGTACTGCCCAGAAACTCGATGAACCTTCTAAAATAGGGCGCCTTAAAATGTTTTTAGATGGGATTCCCAGACAAGTACTTGAGGAATTACCCCCTGAAGATAAGAACACCCTGATCAAAGCCATTGAATCCCTGAAACGAGCCTTAGATACTCCGATCCGCGCTCAACTCGCAAAACAATCCTTGTCTTTGTGTCGCCAAAAAGAAGATGAGTCAATAGATCGATTTGTTGACCGTCTTGTACCATTAATATTCGCCGCGTATCCCGAACAAAACCCCCAGTCTAGGAAAGATATACTAAAGGCTGCCTTCCTAGATAAAATCAAGGAAGAGATAGCATTTTACGTTAGAGTCGGAATCACACCCCAACAATCCTTTGAGGAAGTAAGAATAAAATCTCTAGAAGTTGAAAACCTTATACAGACCCGAAAACGTAAACATGAAAATGAGGAATGGCTCAGCGCCATATCTCAAATAAACCAACAGGTCCCATCTAGATTCCCAAGTGGAAATTTTTCCACATGGCAAAATGACTCTAACCAGAACAGAAAAACAGTAGGATTTTCTGATGCAGTAAACAGAAATTATAGTCCATCACCCAGAAACTCAAATTACTCAAGACTCCAAGAACAACCCAGAAACAATAATTTTTCGAATAAAAATTACTCCCCTAGAGGAAATTCCCAACCCAACTCCTTTGCACGAAACTTTAATCAACCAAGAAACTTTAACCAATCCTTTGGACGTCAACCGAACATGAATAACTTTAAGATTTGTAACTATTGTCATAAAGCAGGACACTTAATTTCTGAATGTTATACAAGATTAAGAAATTATGGTCCTTACCAGAACACAATTCGTGCACGTAACCCAAATTTCCAACAACCATTCCGTAACGCTTCATACCCCAGAAACCAAAATAATTATACATCTCAATATAACTCTGGACGTATAAACACTTTAGACGTTCATAACCTACCTAATCATTTTAACAACCTTGACATTAATCACGGCCCACATAATATAAAGACCCTGTCAATAAATGAACAACCCGAAATAAAACCAAATGCTTCGAACCCAACGAATTACCCAACCGAATTAAACAAACCTGAGGAGATCAACCGAGCAAGCGAAATTGAAAGGTGGGAACCTCCACTAAGTAAATCTAATTATTCTATTGCACCTTTCATAACGCGCTTGTCTACAATATTTCTTCTTATTCTAATTATTCCCGGATACTTTGCTTATCCACAAATACCAGCCAATTTAAATTATAAACCTAATAGTCCAATGGTATGTCAAACAGAACAACGAGGTGAATACTGGTCCCTTCCTGAATTTGCTCCTTGCCCACGAATAAAGCCCAACTTGACTGGATCTCCCGTACCTCAGAATATTCGATTATATCGCCTTAATGCCTTCAAGCAAAATAACCAAGCTTGGGCATGTAGAATCATTAGGAAACAAGAAAATGAATACACAAACCCTATGAATGATCTTATAACAAAGAACATTCTGCCAACTAACCTTTACGTCCCTCCACTAACTTGCCAAAAAATGATTTTAGATAAACGTTGTGAGTTTGGAACCCTCAAAGAAGAATCGGGCCTTTGGCATACAGATAACCGAATATATTATGAGAAAAGATACCCCATAGTTGGATGGTCCTGGAGATCTCATTCTTCCCTTAACTGTTACATTTTTAAAACAGAAATTTCAGTTCCACATACCTCTGAAACAATCCAATCCTCCCTCGGTAACATGAACCATTGCCTATATACAGAAGGAAATTGTACCCTTTCTGATAACACAACGTTAATTTGGAACCCTGACCCCGAAAAACAATGTCTTTATATCCCGGTTGGAGAATATAAAGGTCATGTAATGGCAAATGTATGGATGGGAAACCAGATAGAACTAGGCCTCTCCCTAGACCCTAAATTCCAAAATATCAGTGACTGTAACAAAACCCTCAAATTAACTGAACAAGGATTTGCCTTTGAAGTAATCAAAGACAATAAACCAAAAAGACACAAAAGGTCCCCATCATCATTCGAATGGAACTGGAACCACGAAACTCTAGTAACTGACAGCCAATTAGAAGGGCAATTAACCTATTTGGACCAAGAAGTAAAAGACTCCTTAACTTTCCAATTTTCCCACTCACTTCACCAACTTTGCGAGTTTGCAGAAGAAACACGCAAATGGACCACAACTGCGATGCTCTCAGACCCAACCACATTAGCCCGGACAATTTTTCGCAACCCCAATTTAATAGCTCGATACATTTCCGGAAATACACTAAAAATATGGCCTTGTATTCCCCTTTCTTCAACACAATACAAATTTGCACCCACTAATCTTGACACATGTTTTGACTTAATACCCGTTATTCTAAACACCCAAGGGAAAAGTGAATTATCTTTCATAGATCCCACAACTCTAATTATTTCATCAAAAGCCCGAAAAGCCCCTTGTGAACAATATAGGAAAATTCCAATTCAGATTAACAATACATTAATAGAAATTGACCAAATAACTGGTGAAGAAATCACTTTGCATATTCGGATACTCACCAGTAATTCCCTCCATAAAATAGACTCACCTAAAATCGAACCTCATGCATTCCACCATATGGTACTCGTAAACCTTACGGACATAATTGCACACTCATATCTAACAAATTTAGCAGAGATTAGCCAAATTACTTACAGAATTGAGCAACAAAGTTCAGGTATAACTTCCTCAATTTCAAGTGACTGGGAACAAGTTAGACAAGAAATAATCCGCGAAACTTTAGGGGATTGGTCAAACTTACAAAACAATTTTTGTCTTGTTATATGTATAATTGCCTCAATTGACATACTTATTAGACTCTCAGTCCTATTACTTGAAAATTATCTGAAGAAATTCTCTCTAATTCGAGCAATTTCAGCACGAATTTTCTCGTCTCAACCCCCATCTAAACCAAATCCAGAACCCGAGAATAAGCCAAAAGCTGAAGCTACTATTAAGCATCAGGCTAAATTTAGAAATCACCCTTCTCAGATATTATTAGAGCTAGGTCGTCCTAGTGAGGGACAACCCTCTAAATGGCCACCTTCGGCTACAAAATTCCCTCTTGTTTATCCTCCAGCACCTGCCCCAAGATCCAATACGAACAATTCAAAAAATCGCTTAAACCGAAGGCGATCCCACTCATTAAATGTACTAATTAATTGGTCCAATTATGATTTTTCTACCAATCATCCTACTTGGGTTCACCACCCCCTTCCAATAGTAAATGCAACAATCGACTCGATGAGTTTCGATTGCCTCATAGACACCGGTTCGACAATCTCACTAGCCCCAATAGGACTTGCTATTGGTTTGCTCTGTCCCATAATAGAAGGGGAACTTATAGTAACAACTCCTTCTGGTCATAACGTCCCTATAATAGGTAAGACAATCGTAGAAATAATTATTTGCTCACACTCAAGAGAAATTGACTTGTACTTAGTTCCCAACGACAAATTTATTGGAGAAGGTTCATTCCAAATTATATTAGGATGTAATCTCTTCACTAAGCTCCCAGCCATGATCATAAACTTTGAGGATTCTCTTCTCTCAATTGGCAAAGAAACCACACCACTAATCCAGACAAACAATCCCCAGCCACAAATATTAGCCCTGACAAATAACTTCTATAACTCCACTATCACAGCTTACATAAATAACTTTAAGTTTAGTTGCCTTGCAGACACAGGTGCAACATTTACAGCAGCCCCTATAAGTATAGCAGAAAAACTAGTAGCTCCTATTAAATATGAGAAACTAGGTGCAATTAGCGCTTCCGGCCACCACATGCCTATAATAGCATCCTGCAACGCTCAAATATGCATTGCCGGACACATAATCCCAATTGAAATAAAATTCGTAGACGATAAATATTTCCATAATACCAAAGATTACGAAGTAATTTTAGGTTGCGATACTTTTGCCAAACTCCCCCCTCTTACTTTCAACCATAAAGAAAACACATTAACCATTGGAATTAACTCAACTCCAATGGGAATCAAACCGAAATTTCGAGTAATAGGAATTCGAGCATTTAAATCCCTAAGTATCCCACCAGAGAGTCAGTGCTTAGTACCAATAAGAACTGAAACAACCGATGATACTCAAATATTTTCTGTGAATACTCTTGACAAAAGACTTGTAGATCAAGACTTTAGTCTAATCCCGACAGTAATCCAACCGAAAAACAATCTCTCAATAATTCCTCTTATAAATCCAACTCAAGAACCCAAAATTATCTACCAGAACATGAAAATAGCATTTGCTACAGAACTAACTCTCGATCAGGAGAATCTCTTATTTAATGAATGCCCCATTGAGTCAATCAACAGTACCAAGCTCACCGGCCATGACACTTTAATAGAGGTTGACCCGACCTTTAAGATAGATTTTAGTAAATCATCTCTTAAAGAATCCGATTTAGGACTACTTAAATCGTTATGTGAGGAATTCTCTGATATTTTTAGTAAATCCCAATATGACCTTGGATCATGCAAAGCAGGATCCCACAACATAGTTACAACAACCCAAGAACCAATTACTAGCAAACCACACAGAACCCCATTTAAATACCGAGATGAGCTAAAAAAGCACATCCAACAGCTACTAAACTCAGGAGTAATGGTTCAGTCCGACACACCGTGGGTTTCAAACTTCGTTTTAGTTCAAAAGAAAGACGGAGGTCTCAGACCCTGTATCGACTTTCGTAAATTAAACGAAATAACTGTACCAGACTATTTCCCCTTACCTCGATTAGAAACCATAATGGAGAAAATAGGGAATTGTCACTTATATAGCTCCCTCGACCTCTCCTCGGGATATCTCCAAATTCCATTGACTGAAGAAGCCTCAAGAAAATGCGGACTAATTACGGAAGAAGGGATATTTCAAATGACTCATCTTCCGTTCGGATTAAGAAATGCTACGGCAGCATTTAGCCGCACAATGACCCATGTCCTTTCCGGAGTTGAAAATGTACTCGCATATGTCGATGACATTTTGGTATACACTAAATCCCCTGATGTTTCAGATCATTTAAAAACACTTCGTAGTGTTTTTGAACGGTTTAGACTCTTCGACCTCAAACTTTCCCCTAAAAAATGCAAGTTCGCAATAGATTCTATGGATTTCTTAGGATATACAGTATCTCCAAAAGGATATACTCCGTCACTATCTCGAATTGAAATAATTAAAAATTTATCAGCCCCAACGACCCTAAAACAAGTAAGAAGAATTGTAGGGATGGCAAGTTTTTACCGTAAACATATTCTTGGCTTTGCCACCATTGTTGAGCCACTAACCAGACTTAATAAAAAGAATAAAGCATTCGAATGGGGAAAGGACCAGATGAATGCCTTTCAAAAAATTAAGGACCTCCTTTCCGAAGAACCCATTTTAACTTTCCCTGATTATACATCCCCCTTTCATATCTTTACCGATGCTTCCGGTGTTGGTCACGGAGCAGCCTTGATGCAAAAGCGCGAGGAAAAATTCTCTGCGATAGCCTATGCCTCCCGAAGTTTATCAGCGAATGAAAGAAAATGGCCCCCGGTACAAATAGAACTTGGAGCTATAATTTACGCTCTAAGAATATTTCGTCCTTATATTTATCTCTCGGAGGTCGAACTACATTCAGACCACCGACCGCTAGCCTATCTCCAATCTAAGTCTCACCAACACCCTCAATTAGCTCGTTGGTTAATTGAGATTCAAAATTATAATATTAAAATTGTTCATATAGAAGGAAAGAAAAATACACTCGCAGATGCTCTCTCCCGTGCCCATAACTCTGAAAACGATGATACTTCAGAATTGGAAGATATTATCGAATTTCCTGTTTGTTTATCACTAAGTATATATGACCGAACAATCCATGATCCTGTCCTGAATACACTAAATATTAGAACCCGCGATGGAGAAACACAGCAGGTTGACCTAATCAAAGAGCAAACAAATGACCCAGAAATTTTCAAAATTTTAAAATTTCTGTACGATGGATCTCTCCCAGATATTTCTGAAGAAAAACAAAAAGATTTTGTAGTCAATGCCCAAAATCTAAAATTAATGTCTGACATTCTCTATTTCCAACCTCCCGAATCCGTCCCTAGAATTTATGTTCCAATCTCTCTTCGTGCTCTTATATTCGATTCTTTCCATAACAATATAGTTGGAGGTGGACACATGAATTTACGTAAGACACTTAATAAATGTTCCCGTCGATACTATTGGCCGAAAATGTACTCCGATATCCTCATGTGGACAAAACAATGTTTAGTCTGCCAACTCCGCCACAATCCCATTCCTCTTTACCGAACCGAAATGAGATCTGTTCCAGCAAACACTTTATTTGCTCGGATAGGACTTGATCTTGCAGGCCCTCTCCCCTTAACAGAATCCGGAAACAAACATATTCTTAACATTATTTGCTGGTTTAGCAAATATGTTATTGCAGTTCCAGTCCCAAATACAAAATCCCAAACCATTGCCCACGCACTTTTTAAAAATGTATATTTAAAATTTGGTGGATGTACAGAACTCATTACTGATAATGCCACAACCTTTACTTCTGAATTCTTTAGATCATTCTGTTCTCTTCTATATATCAATAAAACCTATTCTACCCCGTACTACTCTCAAGGTAACAGTGTAACTGAAAGGTCTTTTAGGACCTTTCATAACATCTTAGCCAAATATATCAATCCGAAAGAGCCTAACTTTGATGAATTCCTAGACGCGGCTGCTTTTTGCTATAACACTTCCATCCACGAGACAACTAAAGAAACCCCATTTTTCCTTGTATTTGGTAGAGATCCAATCTTTTCCATTGACCTAATACTAGACTCAACTATATATATGCCCCTTCCCGAAAATGACCTCTCTGAATTTAAAACCAAACTCATCCTCTCTCTTAGGAAAGCTTGGAATTCGGCGGCTGAAGCCACCAAACAAGCACAACAAAAATCCAAGACCCAATATGACAAAAAATCCCGGTCTCAAATTATTGCTTTTGGAGACCGTGTCCTCTTAAGAAATTATACAGGCAAGATAGGGACATCTCAAAAATTTCATCTTCCTTGGAAGGGACTTTTTCGAGTTATTGAATCCGATGGCATACATGCAACAATCTTAAGTTGTTCAGCTCCCCAATCTAAACCACACAAGGTACACTTGAACCAGATAAAAAAATTTATCGGTCCCGAAATAACCACCCCGGCCCTAACTACCAATGAAACTCCATTAGAAGAGCTAGAAGCCCTAAAGCAATCTCAAGCTGAAGAATTAACCGAATTCGTTGGATATAATCATGAATTAAATGATAATACCAACAAAATAAGACCACTGAATCCGAACAAATAACCAAATCCCAAAACCAACAAGTCACTGAAAAATTGCTCCCAGATAATGTAAACAGTAATACCCATCAATATAATCTCCGAAGTAGAAAACAATAATTAAAAATGATATCTTACAAATACAAGCATTTTCCCCACCTCCCCAATTATAAATTAAATATTAACAAAACAATTTGTAAATATTATCAAAAATAAATACCACAAACAATAGTACCAAAATAATTTAAATATTAAACTTCAGGATTTAACTAAAAACCTGAACATAAGTTAAATCTCCACCCACTCCCAAAGGTCGATAAAGTCCAATATTAAAAAACAATAAAACAGAACTAATAATTAGTTCTGTTCTAACATTCAATCTCTCCTAACCCAATCATGTCCTAATATATACATTATTCTCACAACTCTCCCTCAAACTTTTCTCAACTCTCTGTCAGTCAATTTTGAATTTATTTAATTATAATTTTATTTAATTTTGTTTAATGATTTTTAATCAAATTTAATTAAAATTTCAGATATGAACGTTATTCCTTTTTATTCGTCAACAAAACCCACTTTCAATTATCCAATTTCCACCCATGTGAAATTTTTATTAATAATTATAAATATTCATCATCCGAACATTACTACCAACAAAGAAAAGCCGCAACATTAGGAGCCTCCCAAGAGTTAATTGATTCCATCCCAAAATATACTTGCGCACTTGCTAAATACTCCGCTAAAAATTAGAAAAAGAAGCAACTATAGATCAATTAGAAGAATGGCAAAAATAAAAATCGAAGTTATGAAAAGAGCCCTCTTTTCAAAATTTTCACAGAATACCAATCTCCTGTCAATACTAATGGAAACAGGAGATGCAATCCTTGTAGAAGCCTCCCCAAGTGACAATTTCTGGGGTGCTGGAACTTATGAGGCAACGATTCTTCGTGAGAAACGTTGGCCCGGAGCGAACGTTATGGGAAAGCTCCTTTCAAATCTAAGATCTGAATGTAGGTTTCCTTTTTATCACACTAAACCCAGTGAGCCAACCGTGTTTTTAATTTTTTTTGTTCGTTTTTCGTGTTCTTTTCACCCAAACATTTAAAGAATTTTAATTAAAAATCTTTTAATTTAGAGAAATAAAAAGTTAAAGGTAAAACTTTAATATTTCATTTATAAATTATAATTGACCTAATTAAAGTTCTTACTGTCTGAAATTTTATTCTGAATTTAAAATGGAATCTGTACCACAAAACCCTCCTAATGAATCATCTGAAAATCCAAATGGACCTTCAGAAATTGAACAACAACAAATAAATGCTGCTACCCCAACTTCGACAACTCAATTAAATAATAATGACAACAACATTCCTTCTTTTAATATTCCAAACCCCGCTCCCATTATACCCGTTACTGAGACAATCTCCCAATTATCCATTTCTGGAATTCGTGAGAAGAAATCTCACTATTCATCCAATTCATCCTTTAGCTCATGTGAAGGCGAATTGTTAGAAGAACAATTACATTCACCTCCCAACTGTTCTCCGTCACTTAATGATTTAAACCCTACCCCGGAACCCAAGAAATTCAGACCCCTTCCTGGCCCCATCACTGGTCTTGAATATAATAAGTACCTGGTATCCCAAACTTTTCCCCGTTTAATTGCCGCCAAATCCTCTCGCGGAAACCGTTCAAGCTCCTGGCCCGAGTTCCTTTTATTTGACCAAAATGAATTAGACTTTAAGGCAGAAATAGGTCATCAATTAAGCTTTAAAGGATTTAGAGACCTCAAAGAAGAAGAAATGGTGAACCAAGACAATGACCCACCCGAAACCTTACATTTAGGTATTTCTCCACAATCCGTAGGCCCCCATCTGAAATCTATCAATACCCAAGGATTCATACTTAGAACAAAAGAAATTGTTTCTAAGAATGGAAAGCCTCTAGGTCTAATGGCTCTTGTTCAGACTGACTTTTCTCCCATACCTAATTTTGTCCAGATTAATCCAAACAATAAACTCACAGTTGGCTCACGAATAGGTGTAATTTGTAAGAGTCTCCAAATAGGAACTGTCGTATTTGAGAACCACATTTTACCTC
Source organism: Meloidogyne arenaria (assembly GCA_036172955.1). NCBI lineage: Eukaryota > Metazoa > Nematoda > Chromadorea > Rhabditida > Meloidogynidae > Meloidogyne > Meloidogyne arenaria. The sequence goes on along the minus strand of JARQAB010000032.1, from coordinate 3,050,434 downwards.
AATCCTTTCCAGTTGCACCTATGGCTTCTCAACTAAGAAAAAGAGCTGGTCCATCAACCACATTTGCTATTGAACTCACTGAACCTGCCAAGTTTGTTTTTCCTTTTAATGTGCATAGAAGTCAAATAGATGAGATCAATGCACAGAAAATTATCTCAGCCTCTCTTAATTCCCTAACATACATACAAAATGAAATCCATGAATCCACTGAGATAACCACAAAACTGATTGAAGATAAAAACTTGCAAAATGTATTTATCATTTATCACACACCCAAAAATCTCAGAGCACTAGTAACGTTTAGAAAGTTTGGGAAGAAGACACCCCAATTATTGTAGCTAGTGACCCAACTTTTCAAAATCCCATAGCCCAAGGTACCATATCTGAAATTATCACTGCCCGAACCTCATTTAAAACTACCATTCGAGTACATCTAAGACCCATTGATACAATAGATGAGTATGAATGGGATTACCTTACTAATAAAACTAAATTAAGCCTTCAAGTACCATATTCCCCCACCAGCCTAATTGAGAGAGCAAACTCATGGGCCTCTCTAGAACCTCAAACCGTTTCACAATCTGACACTCCCCAAGGAATATTAATGCAACAAATGTTAGGAATTTACCCCAACCCACCTATCACTAACTCAACTAATCTCCAGTATGCTAATTTCGCCAAGAAATTAGAAACAATCCCCAATACAGAACAATTGAAGGCAATAGACCTTACCTTCAATCCCACTCCCTCAGTTGTTGTGGCTCTTGCGCCACCAGGCACAGGAAAGTCCCGAATTATTTCTCAAATGGTTATCGAACTATCTAACACCGGTAAACGTCCCATCGTCATTACACACAGCAATCTTGCGATGAGTAAGATAGTTGAAGATGTCTGTCCCAAACTCTCCCACACTAACAAACAAGCACTTATCCTTCTGTCTGCGCGCGCAAAAGAGCAATATATGAATCTCTTTAATCAATTCTCTGACCACCTCCTAATGGCCTCTATCACAGATACACAAATAGAATCCGCTAAAAGTAAGGATAGAAAAACCATAATGAGATATAAAGATAATGCCTTCACAAAACCGAAACAAGCAGATGAAAAATCAACTGCTTTAATAATTTTAGAACTTGATGACCTCTACCCAATTAAATTTTCCACCGTTTCAATGTGTGAAGAAGTGATTTCATTAATTACAAAATGTACCCATCTCTTCCTTGATGAAGCTACCCAGACTCCCATAAATCAAATTTTACACATCCTCACCTTCGCTCGCAACTTAGAAAAGATATTCCTTGCTGGCGACGCTTTACAGCTAGGTGTCCACTTACAAGATGTCCCAAAATTTTTACACCCATATTGTTTCGAATCAATACTAACACACACACTTTTGATTCCCTCAATTCCCAAAATCACACTTAGGACATCATACAGAAGCCACCCAATCTTGACTAGAATCATCTCCGACTCCTTCTACGGATCCATGTTAGAATCTGGAACCATAGAATCCGAAAGAGCTGAAGCCTTATCCTTTCCGTTTCCCATACAAAATATTCCACTATTACTTGTCCACACTCCTGATAAGGATACAAGAGACTCCCATTCCTTTTCCCGCCACAATATATCACAAACCCAGTTAACAAAGATTGTTGCTGAAAAATTATCAGTACAACAAACTTACCAATTGTCTTTTAGGTCTATACAAAAAACAAGTTGAGGAAATAAGATTATTAAATATCCCTCGAACTACCACCCTCACTATCGATTCTTATCAGGCTCGCGAGCAAGAAATAGTCATACTAATTACCACAAAAACCATCCCCGCAGATTCACTAGAAAATGAGAAAATTATTGGATTTATAAATGATTCCCAAAGAGTAGCAGTATCAATTTCCAGAGCCCGACAAGCATTCTGTATTATTGGAGACTTTAACACCCTTTTAAAATGCTCATCTTGGCAATCATTTATAGACCAAGCTCTAAAATATACATATATACTTAATCATAACTCAATTTTAGTATACAGGACAATTCATCAGTTCAAAATAATTCAAATCAACAGCAGCATAACACATTCCAACCATCACCAGCCGTCAACCACCACCACACAAGAAACAATACCGTCCATATCCTCTCATTACCCCACTCAATTCAATTAAATGTAGCCCTAAAATTAATCAATTACCACCATACTTCTCAGAATATCCCCCACATAACCCAACCCCAATATAAATATTCTTCAATCCAAACAAATATGTACCCCACAATACCCTTACAAAATACAATGCACACCCAAAAATTCAAAAATCATTTATACCTTCTCCGATGCCCTCAAATTTTCCACAACCAACTTACCCCACAATTCCATCTACCTCTTTTGCTGTACCACGCACAAATCTAAACATTCAATATTTTAATAACAATTACTGGCAATGGTCCGAAGAGGACCAGAAATGGATTAAAGTACCTCCTCCTCCCCTCAATAAACCTCTGCAAGGAGAAAATATCAAAAAATCACCTTGTAAACCCCACACCACAACCCATACATATTTAATACAAAATTCGAAAACTTCGAAATTTGAATTGTCTAAAATAATTTTTTCCGATATCAAAATTTTTTTTCAGATTCACACCCCAACCGTTTCAAAAAAAACTAAAATTCAAAATTTTCCAATGTTGTATTTTCTTAACCATTTATCCAATTTCAGAAATTAGAAAAATTTCAGAAATCCACCTCACCC